>CM060129.1:0-600000 GCA_030522415.1 Channallabes apus
CACCCGATGGAGTTGAACTCGGATCTTCTCTTGGTCTTCCACCAGCCTGAAAAACAACAAAATTAAGTCAATGAAAAATACTTACCTGCTGCACTTACCTGTCCTGATGGTCAAAAATCCTGAAACAAGGTAAAAAAGAACCATAAAAATTATGGGACAATTTTTGGTAAGTTGAAATGAAGTAAAAAACTCTGTCCTGATGGTCAAAAATCCTGAAGAAAGGAAATAAGAACCATAAACACATGAAAAAAATCATGGGACAATTTTTGGAAACTTGGAAAAAGTTTAATAATTACCTGGTACACTTATTTTCTGAAGTTAAATAATTTAAAGAAGAAAATAACTTTCAGAAAAATTGTAAAGCAAATTATTTTTCCTTGGCTGTTATTTAAGGAGCAATTTTTTCAACAAGGGGGTGTATCCCATGTATTTAAAAGGTCAGTTTACCAGAGTTTTCATCACTCTAGCATCGAAGCAGCCAGGAGGAACATCAAAATGCAAGTCTAAGCCTGATGAAGGTTAAGATAAACCGAAACGTAGCGCCAAATAGACTTGCAACAAAGAGCTCAAAGTGTTAACCAAGGGGAGGGACGTTTTTCAGAGCTACAGGGGAGATTTGAGGGGTCTGGGACTGATAAAGTCGTGGTAGGCCCGTGCATAACGTTGGTTCTAGTCCTGCAGGGACCCGAGTTTCCCTACCCTATCCCCCATCCCACCCTATCCCCAAAGTTCCCTTGCCTTGGACCCTGCCCCCGGACCGTTTCCCTAATTGTCTTAACCCCTACCCCCCTTTTTCCCTAAACCTAACCCCACTTGGGTTCTTTGTGGGGCAATGGAACCACGGTCATTTCCCTAAACCTAACCCAGCCAGTGCCACCCGATGGAGTTGAACTCGGATCTTCTCTTGGTCTTCCACCAGCCTGAAAAACAACAAAATTAAGTCAATGAAAAATACTTACCTGCTGCACTTACCTGTCCTGATGGTCAAAAATCCTGAAACAAGGTAAAAAAGAACCATAAAAATTATGGGACAATTTTTGGTAAGTTGAAATGAAGTAAAAAACTCTGTCCTGATGGTCAAAAATCCTGAAGAAAGGAAATAAGAACCATAAACACATGAAAAAAATCATGGGACAATTTTTGGAAACTTGGAAAAAGTTTAATAATTACCTGGTACACTTATTTTCTGAAGTTAAATAATTTAAAGAAGAAAATAACTTTCAGAAAAATTGTAAAGCAAATTATTTTTCCTTGGCTGTTATTTAAGGAGCAATTTTTTCAACAAGGGGGTGTATCCCATGTATTTAAAAGGTCAGTTTACCAGAGTTTTCATCACTCTAGCATCGAAGCAGCCAGGAGGAACATCAAAATGCAAGTCTAAGCCTGATGAAGGTTAAGATAAACCGAAACGTAGCGCCAAATAGACTTGCAACAAAGAGCTCAAAGTGTTAACCAAGGGGAGGGACGTTTTTCAGAGCTACAGGGGAGATTTGAGGGGTCTGGGACTGATAAAGTCGTGGTAGGCCCGTGCATAACGTTGGTTCTAGACCTGCAGGGACCCGAGTTTCCCTACCCTATCCCCCATCCCACCCTATCCCCAAAGTTCCCTTGCCTTGGACCCTGCCCCCGGACCGTTTCCCTAATTGTCTTAACCCCTACCCCCCTTTTTCCCTAAACCTAACCCCACTTGGGTTCTTTGCGGGGTAATGGAACCACGGTCATTTTCCCAACCCTAACCCTAACCCAGGTTTAGGCTGTATTAGGATAATTTCAGTAAATTTAAATCTTTAATGTTTACATTAATATTTAAAACAAATAATACTTTAGAAGTGATTGCATGATGGTTCAGGTTGTATTAGGATAATTTCAATGAATTCAAACCTTATTTCTATATTCTTTAATTACACCAGTATTATAAAAAGGACTTTAAAAAGGTTCATTTATTAAAATTTAAATTTTAAATCAATAAATTAATAAACATGAATTACTTATTCAATTGGTTATGAGACACGGGCCTAGGACTGATCGACCTACGGCCGGCCGCCATAGAAGAGGGTGTCTAGTAATAAAAGGCCGAAACACCCTGTGACTCTATGGTTTACTACTGATGACGTGTCTCACAATTTAGGATGTCGTTGGGTTAAAGGGTACCTTAATCTTAGCTCACACCTTTAACCTTAAAAAGGATTTAGTGCGTCTCTCATACCTGAACCCAAAATATAACCGTCAGTGTCTTCAGCCGCTTATTTAGAATCCTAATCCTAAATTTCAAACCTAAAACATAACCGTCAGTTTTGAACCCTACGCCTAAACCTTAAACTCAGAACATAACCGTCAGTTTTAACCCTAACTCTTAGAACCCTATTAGTTTCAAATACAATGTTTAAAGTCTAAACAGTAACCGTAAACCTAGTTGACCTCGGACTTTTAACTTTAGGTTCCAGGTTTGCAGGGAACCGAGTCTTCCCAACCTATCCCCATACCCATCCTATCCCCAAAGTTCCTTGCCTTGGACCCTGTCCCGGGACCGTTACCCTTAATGTCTTCAACCTTACCCCTTTTCCAAAACCCTCACCTTACTCGGTACCTATGTTTGACCTTAAAGCCAACAGGCATTTACTCTAATTTTACGTAGCTCAAAACACTTCAGCCTTTGCGTATAATGGCGTGACTTTAACTAGAAATGACCCCGAATCTTAACCCCCAGGCCCT
This sequence comes from Channallabes apus, assembly GCA_030522415.1. Lineage (NCBI taxonomy): Eukaryota > Metazoa > Chordata > Actinopteri > Siluriformes > Clariidae > Channallabes > Channallabes apus. Next base: position 2,713 of record CM060129.1, read on the forward strand.
GATTTTAATTTTAACCCTTAAGCGGGTATCTCGGCTCATGGAGGGTCTTTACAACAGCTTAGCTAAAAGCGCGGAGTCTTTAGCTCTTAAACCCTAAACAGGCGACACTGGTCGACCGTCATAATGGAGAAGGCTGAAAATGAGGCCTGAGTGGCTGGCCCGTGCACAACGCTGGTTCCGGGTCCTTCCCGGGACAGTGGATTATTTTACTTTACCCTAACCCTAACCCTAAACCCTAATCCTTAACCCTAAACCCTAACCCTAACCCTAACCCACACACTACCCCACACACACACACACACACACACACATACCCCACACACACACACACACTACCCCACACACGCACTACCCCAACACGCACTACCCCACACACACACTACCCCACACACACACTACCCCCCACACACACTACCCCCCACACACACACCCCCACACACACTACCCCCACACACACTACCCCCCACACCACACACTACCCCCCACACACACACACACTACCCCACACACACACACACTACCCCACACACACACACACTACACCCACACACACACACACTACCCCACACACACACACACTACCCACACACACACACACACCCCACACACACACACACTACCCCACACACACACACACTACCCCACACACACACTACACTACCCCACACACACACACACTACCACACACACACACTACACTACCCCACACACACACACACTACCCCACACACACACACTACACTACCCCACACACACACACACACTACCCCACACACACACACTACACTACCCCACACACACACACACACTACCCACACACACACACACACTACCCCACACACACACACACACACTACCCCCACACACACACACACACTACCCCACACACACACACACACACACACACACACACACACACACACTACCCCACACACACACACACTACCCCACACACACACACACTACCCACACACACACACACACTACCCCACACACACACACACTACCCCACACACACTACCCCACACACTACCCCACACACACACACCCTACCCCACACACACACACACTACCCCACACACACACACACTACCCCACACACACACACACTACCCCACACACACACACACTACCCCACACACACACTACCCCACACACACACACACTACCCCACACACACACACACTACCCCACACACACACACACTACCCCACACACACACACACTACCCCACACACACTACCCCACACACACACTACTACCCCACACACACACACTACCCCACACACACACACACTACCCCCACACACACACACTACCCCACACACACACACACTACCCCACACACACTACCCCCCCACACACACTACCCCCCACACACACTACCCCCCACACACACACACTACCCACACACACACACACACTACCCCACACACACACACTACCCCCCACACACACACACACACACTACCCCCCACACACACACACACACTACCCCCCACACACACACACACACTACCCCACACACACACACATACCCCCCCCCACACACACACACACTACCCCCCCCCACACACACACACTACCCCCCCCACACACACACACTACCCACACACACACACACCCCGCCCACACACACACACTACCCCCCCCACACACACACACTACCCCCCCCCCCACACACACACACACTACCCCCCCCACACACACACACACTCTACCCCCCCCACACACACACACACACACACCCCCACACACACACACCACACACTACCCCACACACACACACTACCCCCCCCCACACACACACACACTACCCCCCCCCACACACACACACACTACCCCCCCCACACACACACACACTACCCCCCCCCACACACACACACACTACCCCCCCCACACACACACACACACTACCCCCCCCACACACACACACTACCCCCCCCCCACACACACACACACACACACTACCCCCCGCCCCACACACACACACACACACACACACACTACCCCCACACACACACACTACACTACCCCACACACACTACCCCACACACACTACCCCACACACACACTACCCCACACACACACTACCCCACACACACACACACACTACCCCACACACACACACACACACACTACCCCACACACACACACACACACACTACCCCACACACACACACACACTACCCCACACACACACTACCCCCCACACACACACACACACACACTACCCCCCCACACACACACACACACTACCCCACACACACACACACACTACCCCACACACACACACACACTACCCCACACACACACTACCCCCCCACACACACACACACACACACTACCCCCCACACACACACACACACTACCCCACACACACACACACACACTACCCCACACACACACACACTACCCCACACACACACTACCCCACACACACACTACCCCACACACACACTACCCCACACACACACACACTACCCCACACACACACACACTACCCCACACACACACACTACCCCACACACACACACTACCCCACACACACACTACCCCACACACACACTACCCCACACACACACTACCCCACACACACACTACCCCACACACACTACCCCACACACACACTACCCCACACACACTACCCCACACACACTACCCCACACACACTACCCCACACACACACACACACACACTACCCCACACACACACACACACACTACCCCCCACACACTACCCCACACTACCCCCCACACACTACCCCCCACACACACACACACACACACACACACTACCCCCCACACACACACACACACACTACCCCACACACACACACACACTACCCCACACACACTACCCCACACACACTACCCCACACACACTACCCCACACACACTACCCCACACACACAACCCCACACACACACACACACTACCCCACACACACTACCCCCCCCACACACACACACACTACCCCCCCCCACACACACACACACTACCCCCCCCCACACACACACACACTACCCCCCCCCACACACACACTACCCCACACACACACACACTACCCCACACACACACACACTACCCCACACACACACACACTACCCCACACACACACACACACTACCCCACACACACACACACTACCCCACACACACACACACTACCCCACACACACACACTACCCCACACACACTACCCCACACACACTACCCCACCCCACACACACACACTACCCCACACACACTACCCCCCACACACACACACACTACCCCACACACACACATACAGGTACGGGCGGTTTATCAGGTCCTTTTTCGTAAAAAGTACCCACACTGAGTTATAGGGACACACCTTATCCTTTGTCATAGAGATTAGCAGGTAATATTAAACTGCTTGTTGTGGCATGGGGTAAAATTCTGTCTGCTCAGAATTAAATTCTAATGAAGCAGTCATGAAATATAACGACCGGACATTCTACAACACTGTAAGGACGGGGCGGGAGTAGGCGGGTTCTAATTTGGACATTTAAACTTATACACACACACACAAACAGCCAACGAACCCTTAATTATGAGGACAATCTGGGTTTCACTGGACATCACTCACACACACACACAAGCCTTACTAACTATTGATTATGAGGACAATCTGGTTTTCACTGGACACCACTCATACACACACACACAAGCCTTACTAACTATTGATTATGAGGACAATCTGGTTTTCACTGGACATCACTCACACACACAAGCCTTACTATTGATTATGAGGACAATCTGGTTTTCACTGGACATCACTCATACACACACACAAGCCTTACTAACTATTGATTATGAGGACAATCTGGGTTTCACTGGACACCACTCATACACACATACACAAGCCTTACTAACCCTTAATTATGAGGACAATCTGGGTTTCACTGGACACCACTCATACACACACACACAAGCCTTACTAACTATTGATTATGAGGACAATCTGGTTTTCACTGGACACCACTCATACACACACACACAAGCCTTACTAACTATTGATTATGAGGACAATCTGGTTTTCACTGGACACCACTCATACACACACACAAGCCTTACTAACTATTGATTATGAGGACAATATGGATTTCACTTGACACCACTCATACACACACACGCCTAATGAACCCTTAATTATGAGGACAATGTGGTTTTCACTGGACATCACTCACACACACACACACAAGCCTTACTAACTATTGATGAGGACAATCTGGTTTTCACTGGACATCACTCATACACACACACGCCTAATGAACCCTTAATTATGAGGACAATCTGGGTTTCACTGGACATCACTCATACACACACAAAAGCCTTACTAACTATTGATTATGAGGACAATGTGGTTTTCACTGGACACCACTCACACAAGACAACCCTAACTAAGCCTTGATTATGAGGACAATCTGACTGCAATCTGAGAACAAAATGTTTAAAAGAATTTGAACTACTAAGTCAACCTACATACAGTACCAAACCAAATCAGATATTCTACAATGAAAAGTAAATTCACAAAAGCATTGTGCATCTTTTTGCTGCCACGAAAACCTGCACAAGAAACATGCACACCTAAGGACAGTGCTACACTGAGCTGCTGCTGTATCATGCAACATGCATACATTTGGTGCAAAATGCAAAATATTTAAAATTAGCATTGGTGGGGAAAGTTAAATGATTAAAAATCAGTAAGGTGTTCAATTTAAACAGAACCAACCAAAAGGTAAAAAGATAAATCAATTAAAACCAAACCAAAACTGAAAAAGAAATTAAGTGAAAGTGACCTTATGGGAATAAGTTGAATTAGGTGCCTTAAACCATGGTAGCAGTGGAAATAAAGACAGATTTCTGTATTCACCAATAAAACACATTTATTTAAAAAAATTTTTTGTAAAAACAGCATTTTGACAAAAGTAAATATGGCGTCGTAAACTCCTATGTTGAAACCTCTGGATCAACACCCACAAGCATTAATGGAAGGCAACGCTAATCACAAAACACAACTACCTAAGAACCTCTTATACTGCACACCTCGGTTCCTCACAAAATCCCTTATATTTTGTATCGTTCTTTCTTTTAGAACTGGTCCCTCTGCTCTTTTGCACTGCTCACACTCTGCTTTTGTTTCTGCTTTTAAAATCTTAGATCACACCGTAACTTTAGATGGCCTTTCCGTTCCGCCAAGTGCAACAGTAAAAGACCTCGGCGTGATTATAGATTCCAGCCTTTCATTTGAAGCTCATGTAGATAATATCACCAGGATAGCATTCTTTCACCTTAGAAATATCGCCAAAATAAGAAATATATTGTCGCTAAATGATGCAGAAAAACTAGTTCATGCTTTTATCACTTCTAGGTTGGACTATTGTAATGCCTTACTGTCTGGTTGTTCAGTTAGGTGCATAAACAAGCTTCAGCTAGTCCAAAATGCAGCAGCGAGAGTCCTCACTAGAACCAGAAGATATGAGCACATCACCCCTATCCTATCTTCACTGCATTGGCTCCCTGTGAAATTTCGCATTGATTTTAAAATACTACTCTTGACATATAAGGCATTAAATGGTCTCGCGCCGCAGTATCTGAGCGAACTGCTAGTGTCTTACGATCCGCCACGCCTACTTCGGTCAAAGGATGCAGGCTGCTTATCAGTACCGCGTATTATGAAAACTACAGCTGGGGGCAGAGCTTTTTCTTACAAAGCCCCAAAATTATGGAATAGTCTTCCAAATAGTGTTCGGGACTCAGACACAGTCTCAGTGTTTAAGTCTAGGCTAAAAACCTATTTATTTAACCAAGCATTTTATAAATAGATTTGCCATAAGGTAAAGGAGCAGATCTGGGGGACTCATGGACGTAGAGTATTATGGTGAACTGGTATGTTTAGATGCTGTCTTCCTCAGTCTCATTTGATCACTCAGGTTTGTTGACGGTGAGGTGATTGTTTGCTTTACATCTCAGGGAGCCCTCATGTTTGTGTTTCCTTCTGGCTCTCCCTTTTAGTTATGCTGTCATAATTAGTCCTGCCGGAGTCCCTGCTTGCACTCTACAGTAAATATACATTCACGTTAGACATTGTGACTGTGACCATACCTAATTGCAATCTCTCCTCCTCTTCTCTTCCTCCCCCTCTTTCTCTTTCCTCTCTCCCCCTGTCTCCCCCTTTCACTCTTTCTCTCTCTCTCTCTGTCGAGCTACACATGTGGTTCCTGAGCTGCCAGTGATCCAGACTCCCTCTGCCCTTCGGACCTGTCTGATCCATCCTGGTGCCCGGTTTCTGGTTGGAGGTCTCACCGCATGGATGCCCCGTGTGTCTCTTTAGGATGCGTCTGGTGTCTGGGGATGATTCTCTATACTTAAAAGACGGTTCTGGCCTCGACTGGTGTGGTCAGCTGTTTCTCTGAGGACTTGACAATTCGATAGTTCAGGACTGGAACTTTCTACAAGTCTATCTGAGTCTCGAATAACTACTGGACTCCATTTTACATCAAGTATTATAACATCAATTAACATCAACTATTATAGCTGAACCTAACACTTAACACTATATAAATGCAGATCATTTCCTGCTATCTGTTTCACCCAGATGAGGATGGGTTCCCTGTCGAGTCTGGTTCCTCTCAAGGTTTCTTCCTATTACCGTCTCAGGGAGTTTTTCCTTGCCACTGTCGCCCTCGGGCTTGCTCGCCAGGGAATATCTGAACATTTTGATTCATACACATTCACATTCCATACAAACTTAAATAATTCTTTTGATTGTGTAAAGCTGTTTTGAGACAATGTCAATTGTTAAAAGCGCTATACAAATAAAATTGAATTGAATTGAATTGAATTGAATTTTGTTACAAGGTGTCCCTTTAAAATATGACTTTTAAAATGCTTCATGACAGCATTCACTTCATCTGGACCCCATGGCCTTTTTACAGTTCTCCGTGATTTGGCCTCTGCAAAATAAATAAATTAAATACAATAAAATAAATTAATACAATTAAAAATATCTTAATTTAATTGTTTAAATATATTTTTGTTTTGCATATTTATACCTAAATGTTTAATATACCGTACCTCTGGAGCCTTCAGCTTTATCCTGATTATTTTTTTGAAAAACAAACTCAAAATGTATTCCAGCTCTTGAGTCTAAAGTATCTAAAAAATATTAACAGGACTAGTCTGGTCATGAGTAACACGTACAGGACTACATTTACACACATTTATTTATACTCTGTTGCCAAAAGTATTCTCCTGCCTTTACATATATGAATTTCAGTAGCATCCAATTTTTAATCCATACGGTTTAATATGATGTTGGCCTACACTTTGCATTCTGGGAAGGCTTACCACAAGTTTAGAAGTGAGTTCATGGGATTTTTTTTCTTCCAGAAGTGAATCTGAAAAAATCTGGCGATTTTTGACTGAGGTTTTTTTGCATACATAACAGTAATTTTTTTGAGTTGAAAACATTTTTTGGGGCGATTCTTTGGGACTTGTTGACTGTTTATCAAAAGATTCTACTGGTGTCTTCTTAAAACTCTGAAGCATCTCAGCTTTTTTTGTAGTATCATGATCATGGTCACAAGAAAGTTCTTGAGTGGAGCTGGATTGACCACTATCTATGTCTTGCTCAGTGGATGAAGAGTGAGTGAGTTGTGGAACACTCTTTGCCATCTTGGACTCAGATGGTGTGTTCTTGTGAGATGGTAGTTTCTGTGTCTTGACAGGCAGACTGTCATCACTATCGCTGTTTTGTTGAGAGTCTGGAATGAAGTCATCAGAGGATTCGTTGTTTAAAGATTCAGGGCATGGAGAATACTGTTCATCAGAGCTGGTTTCTTCAAAACTGGAAAATTCAACCTCTGGCTAAAAAAACAAAATCAGTAATAATAATAATGGTGATAATTCAATAATTATATTAAATTCTGTGTCAGAAATATTGTACTTGTAGTCTAGCAGGTTTTAATCTACCTCTAAAATGTTAATAGGTTACAGGTAAAACAGAAAAAAAAAAGTGATTACTATACCATTTTATTATTCTTCATGAAGCAAGTTTTGTGCCATGATCTTGAACATACTGAAAAAAAATTACCATGTATTTCTTTTAGAACAACAGGAAAGCAGGAAATACGACAAATCCATTTGGTTTTCGAAAGGGTCAAGAACACACAAATAAATACATGTTCAACCATATATTTGAGGTATATAGATACTTACGTACATTTACAAGTTAAACAAAGCCATTTTAGACCCGACACGGGTCCAGTGCACTCTTCACAAGAATTCAAACTGGAGACAGCAGCACTGTGAACTTCATGGTGGCACTGTAAATGGCAAAAATAATTTGATTATTAAAATTTATTTTATTTAATCTTAACATTTTGTACATAAAACTATTTTGTGGCATGTTTTTACAGTCTCAGAAATGAATGAATGAGGGGGGGGGGGGGGGACACATGACCGTTACATTATAAAATGCAACTTACCATTTCATTTCCAGACAAAGCTGAAACTCCTTTACTGGCAACTGTCTTTGAATAGCCTTTAAATGGCGCCTGAAAATAGTTGATATGCAGTTATAAAAAATAAAAAAAAACAACAGTAAAAGCATTTAACTGCATCACCTGACTATAACAAATTAAAATAAATGTATACATTTGTTTATTCTTTAAAGCTACCCCAACCCCCTTTAAAGTTACCACAAGTAACTCTTAACAAGCACAAATACATCAACTCTAGCTGAGGAAAAAAAAAATTCTTGGACAGGCTGAAAATTACTGCAGTTATTGTTGCATTAAATTTCATACTAAAAAGTGTACATATCAGGTGTACACCTCATCTACCAACAAATGTGTATTGGGGGATGGGCGTGAATCTAACATGAAATGTAAGGACAGTTTTGGCCTATGAGGACAGTCATTTTTTTTTTACACGTGAAGGATGAAAAGAGAACTACACTGTCAGTTAAATGTGACCCAATTCAAATTTTTTGCTCACATGTGACACATCGGATATGTTCCATGTCCACGTAAACAGAGAAAACACGCATGCATTCCGATATTTTGAGATCGGTTTCAGGCCTCCTTCGTATGTGGAAATAAATCAGATATAAATCAGATATGTGCTGATGTGATTGTCGTGTAAACAGACAGATCGGATTTCCTGAGTCGTTGTGTTCTGTACATCATTTAAACTGCAACTTCTTCGCGGTTTAATGACGTAATGTTGCTCTCCGGTGGAAGCGCGTGTGGAATGATAACATCGCAGGTGACATTGAAGAGAAAAAGCCTACCACCTTGTGTTAATGCTTATTTAGGCTAAATAACATTAAGAAATCAGTATTTGGTGAATGAAGCATATGCACAGGCTGCAGTTGTGGCGTTTTTTCTCCTCCTCCAATTCAAAACCATGGTAACTTTTCGCGAACTTTGCATACAAAGAGCTAGCGTCAAGCATATTTCGTTTCTTTGTCCATCTTCGCTAGTGTGTAGCGCAAGAACCTCCCTTTAAGTATGCGCGATGTTTCAGATGGTATGGCAAGTGTAAACACTTGAATCGGATATGGATCATACAAACCGGATTCCAAAAAAGTTGGGACACTAAACAAATTGTGAATAAAAACTGAATGCAATGATGTGGAGATGGCAAATGTCAATATTTTATTCAGAATAGAACATAGATGACAGATCAAAAGTTTAATTCGAGAAAATGTATCATTTTAAAGGAAAAATATGTTGATTCCAAATTTCACGGTGTCAACAAATCCCAAAAAAGTTGGGACAAGTAGCAATAAGAGGCTGGAAAAAGTAAATTTGAGCATAACGAAGAGCTGGAAGACCAATTAACAGTAATTAGGTGAATTGGCAACATGATTTGGTATAAAAAGAGCTTCTCAGAGTGGCAGTGTCTCTCAGAAGCCAAGATGGGTAGAGGATCACCAATTCCCACAATGTTGCGCAGAAAGATAGTGGAGCAATATCAGAAAGGTGTTACCCAGCGAAAAATTGCAAAGACTTTGCAGTTATCATCATCAACTGTGCATAATATCATCCGAAGATTCAGAGAATCTGGAACAATCTCTGTGCGTAAGGGTCAAGGACGTAAAACCATACTGCATGCCCGTGATCTCCGGGCCCTTAAACGACACTGCACCACAAACAGGAATGCTACTGTAAAGGAAATCACAGAATGGGCTCAGGAATACTTCCAGAAACCATCGTCAGTGAACACAATCCACCGTGCCATCCGCCGTCGCCAGCTGAAACTCTACAGTGCAAAGAAGAAGCCATTTCTAAGCAAGATCCACAAGCACAGGCATTTTCATTGGGCCAGGGATCATTTAAAATGGAGTGTGGCAAAATGGAAGACTGTTCTGTGGTCAGACGAGTCACGATTCGAAGTTCTTGTTGGAAATGTGGGACGCCATGTCATCCGGACCAAAGAGGACAAGGACAACCCGAGTTGTTATCAACGCTCAGTTCAGAAGCCTGCATCTCTGATGGTATGGGGTTGCATGAGTGCGTGTGGCATGGGCAGCTTGCATGTCTGGAAAGGCACCATCAATGCAGAAAAATATATTCAGCTTCTAGAACAACATCTAGTCATCTCTTTCAGGGAAGACCCTGCATTTTTCAACAAGATAATGCCAGACCACATTCTGCATCAATCACAACATCATGGCTGCGTAGGAGAAGGATCCGGGTACTGAAATGGCCAGTCTGCAGTCCAGATCTTTCCCCTATAGAGAACATTTGGCGCATCATAAAGAGGAAGGTGCGAGGGTCTTGTCTGTATTAGACAAGAATGGGAGAGCATTCCTATTTCTAAACTTGAGAAACTGGTCTCCTCGGTTCCCAGATGTCTGTTGAGTGTTGTAAGAAGAAGGGGAGATGCCACACAGTGGTGAAAATGGCCTTGTACCAACTTTTTTGGGATTTGTTGACACCATGACATTTTGATTCACCATATTTTTCCCTTAAAATGATACATTTTCTCAGTTTAAACTTTTGTTCCGTGATTTATGTTCTATTCTGAATAAAATATTGACATTTGCCATCTCCACATCATTGCATTCAGTTTTTATTCACAATTTGTTTAGTGTCCCAACTTTTTTGGAATCCCGTTTGTAGTTGAAAGAACGTGTAAACAGACCGTCAAAAAAAAATCTGATATAGACAACAAATCAGAATTAGGCATCGAGATCTGCAGTGTAAATGGGGCTACATCGAGCATTTTGGTACAACATAGCAAAGAATGAACAGCTTGTAGTCATGTGATTCCTTACAACAGGTCCCATAAAGATCACGTATTAGGTCTGTAGGTGGACAATAGTTGGTCTTCTGTGGCTACTTGAATGGATTTATATACAGAAGCATCTACACTGCGAAAGCAGTCTGATCTAATTTACGTTTTATTTCTTCTGGAAGAGGTGGAAAATGTACAAGTTCAAAGCATTTAGAACCCATTTACACCTGTATTTAACGTCATCCACTTCTCATTCATACGTAAATACAGAGTGTAACTGGAGGCTAAAAAGGAAAGACTTGACCAAACCACCACTTTTCTCTCAAATGTGTAAAAATATGACGGTCCTCATAGGTCAAAACTGTCCTTACATTTCATGTTAGATTCACGCCCATCCCCCGATACACAAGTGATGGATGAACAGAGAGAACTACATTTAACCCCAAGTTTGAGACGTCATAACCCCTCTACATTGAACAGTGTTTCAAGATGGAAAATATGCTCACTTACCTTTTTCCCTGAGGTGGAAGCATCAACACAACCTTCAGTCTCCCTCACTGATGCGTCTTCACACAGCAACTGTGAATGTAATAAGAAACACTATCACAATTTGGGAATAATGCTTGCCAAGTGGCCACCACAAGATAATGGATGGATGGAAGTGGCAACCACAAGTTATTCTAGTGCTCAGTGTGACCCACCAATACTAATAATTGAGCAAACTCATGATACATGATGTAGAAGCAAGTGGAAATTAATCCAATAAAAGTATGAGGTTGGCAACTTCAAATTCAGTTGTCTGTGCACTTTGGTACAACATACATTTGTGTTTAAATATTAGCATTGTGTGGAAAAAATTGAGTAAAGCTCCATATCCTTTTTACTTTTAATTTAAATCACATAAATGCATTGGACTCCCTGTACATTCTATTCTGAATCACAACATGAAGGAAAATGTGCTAAATGTATTATTAGTTTAATGTAAGTGAAGAAAAAAATTAGTCTGTTAAAAAAAATAGCAGTGTCATCATTCATCTTTATAAAGTGATGAATTTACCATTTAAACAAAAATGCTTGAAGTTTAATCTTTCTTGTGCATCTCTGAACTAATATTTAGTTGTATAACCAGGTTTCTGAGAATTGCTTCACATCTGTACAATTGTACTACACGCCACAATTCCTCTGCATTTTTTGGTTTTGCCTCGATTATCAAAATAATCGTTAGTTGCAGCCCTAGACTTGACCAAACCACCACTTTTCTCTCAAATGTGTAAAAATATGACGGTCCTCATAGGTCAAAACTGTCCTTACATTTCATGTTAGATTCACGCCCATCCCCCGATACACATGTGATGGATGAACAGAGAGAACTACATTTAACCCCAAGTTTGAGACGTCATAACCCCTCTACATCGAACAGTGTTTCAAGACGGAAAATATGCTCACTTACCTTTTTCCCTGAGGTGGAAGCATCAACACAACCTTCAGTCTCCCTCACTGATGTGTCTTCACACAGCAACTGTGAATGTAATAAGAAACACTATCACAATTTGGGAATAATGCTTGCCAAGTGGCCACCACAAGATAATGGATGGATGGAAGTGGCAACCACAAGTTATTCTAGTGCTCAGTGTGACCCACCAATACTAATAATTGAGCAAACTCATGATAACTGAATTTGAAGTTGCCAACCTCATCCTTCTATTGCATTAATTTCCACTTGCTTCTACATCATGTATCTGTGCATTTTGGTACAACATAGCAAAGAATGAACAGCTTGTAGTCGTGTGATTCCTTACAACAGGTCCCATAAAGATCACGTATTAGGTCTGTAGGTGGACAATAGTTGGTCTTCTGTGGCTACTTGAATGGATTTAGATACAGAGGCATCTACACTGCGAAAGCAGTCTGATCTAATTTACGTTTAATTTCTTCTGGAAGAGGTGGAAAATGTACAAGTTCAAAGCATTTAGAACCCATTTACACCTGTATTTAACGTCATCCACTTCTCATTCATACGTAAATACAGAGTGTAACTGGAGGTTAAAAAGCAAAGACTTGACCAAACCACCACTTTTCTCTCAAATGTGTAAAAATATGACGGTCCTCATAGGTCAAAACTGTCCTTACATTTCATGTTCGATTCACGCCCATCCCCCGATACACATGTGATGGATGAACAGAGAGAACTACATTTAACCCCAAGTTTGAGACTTCATAACCCCTCTACATCGAACAGTGTTTCAAGACGGAAAATATGCTCACTTACCTTTTTCCCTGAGGTGGAAGCATCAACACAACCTTCAGTCTCCCTCACTGATGTGTCTTCACACAGCAACTGTGAATGTAATAAGAAACACTATCACAATTTGGGAATAATGCTTGCCAAGTGCTTGTCATATTTCTTCTGGAAGAGGTGGAAAATGTACAAGTTTAAAGCATTTAGAACCCATTTACACCTGTATTTAACGTCATCCACTTCTTATGGGATTGGTGATAAGTACAGAGTGTAACTGGAGGCTAAAAAACAAAGACTTGACCAAACCACCACTTTTCTATCTTCTTTGTCTTTCGGCTGTTCCCTTTCAGGTGTCACCACAACGAATCATCTGCCTCCATCTAACCCTATCCTCTGCATCCTCTTCTCTCACACCAACTAACTTCATGTCCTCTCTCACTGCATCCATAAATCTCCTCTTTGGTCTTCCTCTAGACCTCCTGCCTGGCAGTTCCAACATCAGCATCCTTCTACCGATATATTCACTCTCTCTCCTCTGAACATGTCCAAACCACCTCAATCTGGCCTCTCTGACTTTATCTTCAAAACATCTAACATGGGTTGTCCCTCTGATGAACTCATTCTTGATCCTATCCATCCTTGTCACTCCCAAAGAGAACCTCAACATCTTCAGCTCTGCTACCTCTAGCTCTGCCTCCTGTCTTTTTTTCAGTGCCACTGTCTCTAAGCCGTAGAGCATCGCTGGTCTAACCACTGTCCTGTATACCGTTCCTTTCATTCTCGCTGATACTCTCATCACACAACACTCCTGACACTTTTCTCCACCCATTCCAACCTGCTTGTACCCGCCTCTTCACCTCCTTTGAACACTCTCCGTTGCTTTGGACCATTGACCCCAAGTACTTAAAACCCTGCACCTTCTTTACCTCTGCTCCCTGTAGCCTCACCGTACCTCTTGGGTTCCTCTCATTCACACACATGTATTCCGTCTTGCTGCGGCTAACCTTCATTCCCCTGCTTTCCAGAGCATACCTCCTCCTCTCCAAATTTTCCTCCACCTCTTCCCTGCTCTCGCTACAAAGCAGAATGTCATCTGCAAACATCATAGTCAATGGAGACTCCTGTCTAACCTCATCTGTCATCCTGTCCATCACCAAAGCAAACAAAAAGGGGCTTAGAGCCGATCCTTGATGCAGACCCACCTCCACCTTGAACTCTTCTGTCACACCTATAGCACATCTCACCACTGTCTTACAACTCTCATACATGTCCTGCACCTCTCTAACATACTTCTCTGCCACTCCAGACTTCCTCATACAACACCACAGCTCCTCTCTCGGCACCCTGTCGTACGCCTTCTCTAAATCTACAAAGACACAATGCAACTCTATTACCTTCTCTGTACTTCTCCACCAGCATCCTCAAACCAAATACTGCATCTGATGTACTTTTTCTATGCATGAAACCATATTGCTGCTCACACAAATGCTCACCTCTGCCCTTAACCTAGCTTCCACTGCTCTTTCCCACATCTTCATTGTATGGCTCTTAGCTTTATGCCTCTGTAATTGCCACAGCTTTGCAGATCTCCCTTGTTCTTAAAAATCGGCACTAATACACTTCTCCTCCATTCTTCTGGAATCCTCTCATTCTCCAAGATCTCGTTAAACAAACTAGTCAGAAACTCTACTGCCACCTCTCCTAAGCACTTCCATACCTCCACAGGTATTTCATCAGGACCAACAGCCTTTCCACTCTTCATCCTCTTCAATGCCCTTCTCACCTCACTTTTACTAATATTTGCTACTTCCTGCTCCACAACAGTCACCTCTTCTACTCTTTGTTCTCTTCCGTTTTCCTCATTCATCAACTCCTCAAAGTACTCCTTCCACCTTCCCATCACCCTCCTGGCATCTGACAGTACATTTCCATCTCTATCTTTAATCACTCTAACCTGCTGCACATCCTTCACATCTCTATCTTTCTGCCTCGCCAACCTGTACAGATCCACCTCTCCCTCCTTACTGTCCAGCCCAGCATACAAGTCCTCATATGCTCTTTGTTTGGCCTTTGTCACCTCTACCTTCACCTTACGCTGCATCTCCCTGTACTCCTGTCTACTCTCTTCAGTCCTCTCAGAGTCCCACTTCTTCTTAGCTAGCCTCTTTCCCTGTATACACTCCTGGACTTCCTCATTCCACCATCAAGTCTCTTTGTCCCTTTTTCCCTTACCTGATGATACACCAAGTACCCTCCTACCTGTCTCCCTGATCACATTGGCTGTAGTTGTCCAGTCAACTTAACGTACCTCCTGACCACCCATTGGCCCTCCCTAAAGACTACACAACATTCTTCCTTTCTCAGCTTCCACCACTTTGTCCTCTGCTCTGCCTTTGTCCTCTTCACCTTCCTCACCACCAGGGTTATTTTATACACCATTATTCTGTGTTGTCTGGCTACACTCTCCCCTACCAACACATTGCAGTCACTGATCTCCTTCAGATTACCACGTCGACACTAGATGTAGTCCACTTGAGTGCTTCTGCCTCGACTCTTATGTGTCACCCAATGTTCCTGCCTCTTCTGGAAGAAAGTATTTACTACTACCATTTCCATCCTCTTTGCAAAGTCCACCACCATCTGTCCTTCTACATTCCTGTCCTGAAGACCAAACCTGCCCATCACATTTTCATCCCCTCTGTTCCCTTCCCCAACATGTCCATTGAAGTGGACAATGTTTTTACACATTCTATCAAATGTGTAAAAATATGACAGTCCTCATAGGTCAAAACTGGCCTTACATTTCATGTTAGATTCACACCCATCCCCCGATACAAGTGATGGATGAACAGAGAGAACTACGTTTAACCCAAAGTTTGAGACGTCACAACCCCTCTACATTGAACAGTGTTTCAAGACGGAAAATATGCTCACTTACCTTTTTCCCTGAGGTGGAAGCATCAACACAACCTTCAGTCTCCCTCACTGATGTGTCTTCACACAGCAACTGTGAATGTAATAAGAAACACTATCACAATTTGGAAATAATTCAATTCAATTCAATTCAGTTTTATTTGTATAGCGCTTTTAACAATTGACATTGTCTCAAAACAGCTTTACACAATCAAAAGAATTATTTAAGTTTGTATGGAATGTGAATATGTATGAATCAAAATGTTCAGATATTCCCTGGCGAGCAAGCCCGAGGGCGACAGTGGCAAGGAAAAACTCCCTGAGACGGTAATAGGAAGAAACCTTGAGAGGAACCAGACTCGACAGGGAACCCATCCTCATCTGGGTGAAACAGATAGCAGGAAATGATCTGCATTTATACAGTGTTAAGTGTTAGGTTCAGCTATAATAGTTGATGTTAATTGATGTTGCTTGCAAATAATGCTTGCCAAGTGGCCACCACAAGATAATGGATGGATGGAAGTGGCCACCACAAGGTATTTTAGTTAATACAAGTATAAACTAAATGTAAATATCTTCTCTCACTTTAGCTCTTGTGTACATGCCAGAAAATACACAAATAAATGCGTAACAAAATACATGGTTGACTTTTAATAATAAAAAAAGACATTACAGACCCTTGAACGCCAAGGCCAAGAGGAATCTCCATAGTTGTATGTAACCTCTTCATCTGGAAAGATATCTCTTATACTAAACAGGCACAGGTGTGGCCTTCCTTCAGCAATTATCGTCTTCACTTTGCAGTTTGGATTTCTGTGATCATCATTCACCAGTCTGCCAAGTGTTCCATCTTCTTTGGAAGCATCTATGCTGTAAGAAACAAAATAAAACATTCTTGACTGGAACATTAGGTGCCAATTGAATAATGTATATTTTGGGGATTATGCTAACCTTGGTTTCTTTAACCTATGGTCTAATAGATATCATTGAAACAGGCAGATTGTAACGGAGTCAGGAACAGAAGTAGTAAAACCCCAGAAGGGGTACATTTCTTAAGATAAACACAATAGGGAAAGAGTGAAAAGCGGAGGATGTTAGTGAAAGGAAAGGAGCCGTGTGCAGTCAGTTACACTAATGAGTGAGAGTGTGCACTGATGAGGGGTGGAGTCCGGCGTGCCCAAAACAATTATTAAATTATTCAATCAATTTAGTTCATTTAAAAGTTGGGGTGATGCACTCAACGTCACAAAATAATACCCATTTAGGAATGACCCTGTTGTCCATCTGACCACCATGTCATTAACCATTATATCAGGATATCTTTAGAATAATAATATTAACAAAAATATTCTTATTTTTTGTTGTTGCTTTTTTTATAATGACATGAAACAGATAGAAAGGTATTAAACATTACAGAAACAAAAACCAGCCAACTTACCAATAACGTTTTCCATTCCATGTAAAATCGAACAAGTAGTTGCTTTTAATGTCTTTAACATGTTTACTTTGAGAGAGAATCCCACGATATTCAACAACAAAGGTGGTCGATTCAATGTGTTCAAGTGCAAACACACCTCTCCCTAAAAGGACAAAATAAAACACTATTGTAGAATTTACTTATACTTTCAAAGAGTTAAATTCTGTAAAAGTGTGGAATGCAATACGAGGTGCAGTAACTGTGGAAGTCAAGCATCAGTTTTCACCACTATGGCTTTGATTACACTTTTTTCTGTGACCTCACATTAATTTTTTTTTTTAATGTTTGGCTCTTCAAATTTTATACAAAAATGTGGCTCACCCCAGACTAAGATGTGTAAAAGTGATGCATCCTGTAACTTACCTTTAAATGTGTTGATTTCTCGTCCCTCAATGAAGGCCTTGTCTTTGCCTGACAATATGTGTTCTTTTGCATCCTCTTCAGGTTTTATTCTCCTTTTTCTTACCATGTTGACTGAAAAAGTTTAGCAAACATAAGTAGTATGTCTTTATAAATTTATTTTTGATAAATATTTATAATTTAAAATATCTTCATATTGTCAGACTGTAGTGAAGTCTGTATCTCTAATTACACAATTTTACATGTAAATATAAAGTTATATAATGTACTTGTTAGTTGGACAAAGATGTAGAAATATTACATATTATATAAACATCCACTCCACCATATTACATTATATTTAAAGCAGTATGAAAGTGTTTAAATTGTTCATACAAACTATGCATCACTAAATTGATTTAATCAAGCATTAATCACTACATGATGGTTCATATAAGTCATTTAACATGTCTATGAACTACTTGGGAATTTCATAAGTACCAAAAAATTAATTAATACAAATTATTCTAATTGACTCGCACGGGGCAGATAAACTAAGTGTGTTGGAGCCACTAATGGAGGTGTGGAAGACGCTAATGGCGTTCCTAATAGATATTAACCTGATTAATCAGCAAACACACAGTTTAAAACTATCCAGACTGACTCACACTGCCATAAAGTTACAAACAAAATGTTCTTACCTTCAGCAGGAGCAGATGACGCTCTTCTGTCGTTCTTACAGAGCAAAATCTCGCTGCAATTAACTTAATTTATCTTAATTACTAAACTCTCCATCGCACACCAAGTCCGCATGGTCTTTGATGGACATGAAAAGCAGCCAATCGCTGACGAGCCTTCCGCAGATTCAGGAAGTGCGCTGACTTTGACGGACATGAAAAGCAGCCAATCGCTGACGACGATTCCGCAGCTCGACCAATGAAACGCGGCGGAAATGAAAGCTGCAATAGCGCGAGTTGCCGATAGAGGCGCGTCATTACGGAAGCGCATTGCATTCACACACAAAAAAAAATCACGGGACTTATGTCATAATTATGACTTAATATCTCATAATTATGACATCCTGATCTCATAATTATGACTTACTAACTCATAATTATGACTTAATATCTCATAATTATGACTTACTATCTCATAATTATGACTTAATATCTCATAATTATGACATCCTTATCTCATAATTATGACTTAATATCTCATAATTATGACATCCTTATCTCATAATTATGACTTAATATCTCATAATTATGACTTACTATCTCATAATTATGACATCCTTATCTCATAATTATGACTTACTATCTCATAATTATGACATCATTATCTCATAATTATGACTTACTATCTCATAATTATGACATCCTTATCTCATAATTATGACTTAATATCTCATAATTATGACTTACTATCTCATAATTATGACATCCTTATCTCATAATTATGACTTACTATCTCATAATTATGACTTAATATCTCATAATTATGACATCCTTATCTCATAATTATGACTTACTATCTCATAATTATGACTTAATATCTCATAATTATGACATCCTGATCTCATAATTATGACTTAATATCTCATAATTATGACTTATCACATATAATTATTAGGGTTCTGAGAAGACAGGGACAATGGAGCAAATATTGCCAAATTTAATTAGCCTTTATTTCTTGGATTGAGACACTGGGAGATATTAATGTCATTGAGTAATTTGGATGCTATTATCATTAGCATGTCAACACTGCGCAGGTATCTAAAGTGCTTAGGACTGTTCAGGAGGAAAGCACATTCTGTCCTTCTCCAAGTGGCTCTTCCTTCAGGAGCAACTAAACCTGTAACAATGCGGCTCTTACGAGGGGCAGAACCACGCATAAATACTCTGCAATAGTCTGAATGGGCAGATCTGTAGAAAAGAAAGGCAGACAGACAAAGTGTGCTGTTCAGAGACAGAGGCAAAGCCCCAGCCTGTGACGCCGGTGAGAGCGAGAGAGAAAGAGGGAGCGCGCGGCCCGCATCAGTCCAGCGCGTGCACTCACGTTAAATACAGGATGAAAGTACAAAAAGACACAAACCCCTCTCTTTCTCTCTCTTATAAATCCTCGGTAAGGGCGAACACTCCGAGAGGATCTAAAGTGTATTTTTAGTTTTCCGAGCACCGTCCATCTCGCGTAGACGGTGGAGCTCCGGTCATTTTGCGTTTTCAGTTTAAATTTTGTTTCCTTTTAAGTTCCTAATTAATAACCCCCCCCCCCGCCCGCTATTTACAGAACGGAAAGGTCTTCCCGTGCGTATCATAATCACTCTCATAACAACTCCTATTTCACTGACCTCCTCTAAAGCCCTGCGCTAGGACTCTTATTCACATCATAAAACATCGTGATGCAGCTCTCCATAACCGCCCCACGTAACAAAATCAATATGGAGCGCTTCATAGATACAAAATCATGCATATGAAATGCATCCAAGCTGGCTTTGTGGTATCTCAGATAACTATCTGGCACCTGCTTAAAATTCTGGTTCCTCGCTTTCGAGCAAAAGGATGCAGTAACTTCCGTTTCCGGTGTCATGCGCTAAAATGCCCCCTGCCACAAACTGCCTCCCCTTATCTCATAATTATGAGATAAGGATGTCATAATTATGAGATAGTAAGTCATAATTATGAGATAAGGATGTCATAATTATGAGATAGTAAGTCATAATTATGAGATAAGGATGTCATAATTATGAGATAGTAAGTCATAATTATGAGATATTAAGTCATAATTATGAGATAAGGATGTCATAATTATGAGATATTAAGTCATAATTATGAGATAAGGATGTCATAATTATGAGATAAGGATGTCATAATTATGAGATAAGGATGTCATAATTATGAGATATTAAGTCATAATTATGAGATAAGGATGTCATAATTATGAGATAGTAAGTCATAATTATGAGATATTAAGTCATAATTATGAGTTAGTAAGTCATAATTATGAGATCAGGATGTCATAATTATGAGATATTAAGTCATAATTATGACATAAGTCCCGTGAATTTTTTTTTTTGTGTGAATGCAATGCGCTTCCGTACGTCATACACTGGGGGCATACACTGATACAAAAAAAAAACGGGTGGGCGGAAATATTGGGTCAGTTTCCCAAAAAGCGGGAGGGAGTTCAGCGAACATAAATAAACCGCTCTACGTTGCCAGAATTATAAGGACATGGGCCATGTCCTTATAGTTACTATGTGTCCTTATAGTGTCGGTATGTATTCAGGTGTTTTGTCCTTACAGTCCGGCCGCACCAACGCACACTACCCCACACACACACACACACACACACACTACCCCCCCCACACACACTACCCCCCCCACACACACTACCCCCCCACACACACTACCCCCCCCACACACACTACCCCACACACACACACTACCCCACACACACACACACTACCCCACACACACTACCCCACACACACTACCCCACACACACTACCCCACACACACACACACACTACCCCACACACACTACCCCACACATACACACACACTACCCCACACACACTACCCCACACACACACACACTACCCCACACACACACTACCCCACACACACACACACACTACCCCACACAGACACTACCCCACACACACTACCCCACACACACTACCCCACACACACACACACACTACCCCACACACTACCCCACACACACTACCCCACACACACACTACCCCCCCCACACACACACACACACACTACCCCACACACACACACACTACCCCACACACACACACACACACACACACACACACTACCCCACACACACACACACACACTACCCCACACACACACACACACACACACACACTACCCCACACACACACACACTACCCCACACACACACACACACTACCCCACACACACACACACTACCCCACACACACACACACACTACCCCACACACACACACTACCCCACACACACACACTACCCCACACACACACACACACTACCCCACACACACACACTACCCCACACACACACACACACTATTCAATTCAATTCAATTCAGTTTTATTTGTATAGCGCTTTTAACAATTGACATTGTCTCAAAACAGCTTTACACAATCAAAAGAATTATTTACGTTTGTATGGAATGTGAATATGTATGAATCAAAATGTTCAGATATTCCCTGGCGAGCAAGCCCGAGGGCGACAGTGGCAAGGAAAAACTCCCTGAGACGGTAATAGGAAGAAACCTTGAGAGGAACCAGACTCGACAGGGAACCCATCCTCATCTGGGTGAAACAGATAGCAGGAAATGATCTGCATTTATACAGTGTTAAGTGTTAGGTTCAGCTATAATAGTTGATGTTAATTGATGTTATAATACTTGATGTAAAATGGAGTCCAGTAGTTATTCGAGACTCAGATAGACTTGTAGAAAGTTCCAGTCCTGAACTATCGAATTGTCAAGTCCTCAGAGAAACAGCTGACAACACCAGTCGAGGCCAGAACCATCTTCTAAGTATAGAGAATCATCCCCAGACACCAGACGCATCCTAAAGAGACACACGGGGCATCCATGCGATGAGACCTCCAACCAGAAACCGGGCACCAGGATGGATCAGACAGGTCCGGAGGGCAGAGGGAGTCTGGATCACTGGCAGCTCAGGAACCACATGTGTAGCTCGACAGAGAGAGAGAGAGAAAGAGTGAAAGGGGGAGACAGGGGGAGAGAGGAAAGAGAAAGAGGGGGAGGAAGAGAAGAGGAGGAGAGATTGCAATTAGGTATGGTCACAGTCACAATGTCTAATGTGAATGTATATTTACTGTAGAGTGCAAGCAGGGACTCCGGCAGGACTAACTATGACAGCATAACTAAAAGGGAGAGCCAGAAGGAAACACAAACATGAGGGCTCCCTGAGATGTAAAGCAAACAATCACCTCACCGTCAACAAACCTGAGTGATCAAATGAGACTGAGGAAGACAGCATCTAAAACATACCAGTTCACCATAATACTCTACGTCCATGAGTCCCCCAGATCTGCTCCTTTACCTTATGGCAAATCTATTTATAAAAATGCTTGGCTAAATAAATAGGTTTTTAGCCTAGACTTAAACACTGAGACTGTGTCTGAGTCCCGAACACTATTTGGAAGACTATTCCATAATTTTGGGGCTTTGTAAGAAAAAGCTCTGCCCCCAGCTGTAGTTTTCATAATACGCGGTACTGATAAGCAGCCTGCATCCTTTGACCGAAGTAGGCGTGGCGGATCGTAAGACACTAGCAGTTCGCTCAGATACTGCGGCGCGAGACCATTTAATGCCTTATATGTCAAGAGTAGTATTTTAAAATCAATGCGAAATTTCACAGGGAGCCAATGCAGTGAAGATAGGATAGGGGTGATGTGCTCATATCTTCTGGTTCTAGTGAGGACTCTCGCTGCTGCATTTTGGACTAGCTGAAGCTTGTTTATGCACCTAACTGAACAACCAGACAGTAAGGCATTACAATAGTCCAACCTAGAAGTGATAAAAGCATGAACTAGTTTTTCTGCATCATTTAGCGACAATATATTTCTTATTTTGGCGATATTTCTAAGGTGAAAGAATGCTATCCTGGTGATATTATCTACATGAGCTTCAAATGAAAGGCTGGAATCTATAATCACGCCGAGGTCTTTTACTGTTGCACTTGACGGAACAGAAAGGCCATCTAAAGTTACGGTGTGATCTAAGATTTTACTTCTAGCTGTATGCGGTCCTATGACTAGAACTTCTGTCTTATCCGGATTAAGCAGAAGGAAGTTAATTAGCATCCAATTTCTTATGTCCTGAACACATTGCTCAACTTTAGTAAGATGGTTTTTCTCATCAGGTTTTGTTGAGACATATAACTGTGTGTCGTCAGCATAACAATGAAAACTAATACCATGCTTACGGATTATGTTGCCCAGAGGAAGCATGTAAAGGGAAAAAAGCAGTGGGCCTAAAACTGAACCCTGCGGAACGCCAAACTCCACTAGAGAACATGCAGAATAATCACCATTTAAGTCTACATACTGATAACGATCTGTCAAATAGGATCTGAGCCAGGAGAGGGTTGTACCCTTAATTCCTACTAAATTTTCTAATCTGTGAAGAAGAATAGCATGATCAATAGTGTCAAAAGCTGCACTGAGGTCGAGTAATACAAGCATAGTTACACAACCCTGATCAGAGGCCAATAGGAGGTCATTTACTACTTTAACGAGTGCTGTTTCTGTGCTGTGATGAGGCCTAAATCCTGACTGATACAGTTCATGTATGCCATTTCTATGTAGATATGAGCATAGCTGCTCCGCTACTATCTTTTCCAGAATCTTAGAGATAAAGGGGAGGTTTGATATTGGCCTGTAATTGGACAGCTGACAGGGGTCGAGGTCAGGTTTCTTAATTATTGGTTTAATAACTGCTACTTTAAAAGATTTTGGAACATAACCAATGCTGAGTGAGGAATTAATTATTCTCAACATCGGTTCTGTTATTACTGGTGCTATCTGTTTAAGAAAATGTGTCGGTATAGGATCTAATATACAGGTTGATGAATTTGCAGAAGAGATGAGTGAAATTAGTTCATTCTCTTCAAGAGGAGTAAAGTATTCTAGGTTTGAATCTGACATGGCTAGGTTAACATCAGTATCAATTACATTGTTTGGTTTCAAAGCCTCAATTTTATGCCTGATATTTACAATTTTATTATTAAAAAAGTTCATGAAGTCCTCACTATTGCATGATGTTGTTGTGGAGATTTCTGTAGTGGTCTTATTTCTGGTTAATTTGGCTACGGTATTAAATAAAAATCTAGGATTATTTTTATTTTCGTCTATAAGAGTGGAGAGATACGTTGATCTAGCTACACTAAGAGCTTTCCTATAGTTCAGGATGCTCTCTTTCCATGCTATTTGAAATACCAACAATTTAGTTTGACGCCATTTACGCTCTAATTTCCGAGCAGTCTGTTTTAAAGTGCGCGTGTGATCGTTATACCAGGGAGCGAGTTTCTTATCTCTAATAATTTTTCTTTTAGCTGGAGCTACATTATCTAAGGTACAACGAAGTGTCGACTCTAAATATTCAGTCGCCTGATCAAGTTCTGTGGGGTCAGACGGTGGCCTAATCGAAGTTGGTAACTCTGGGAGATTACTGATAAAACTCTGTGTGGTAGTTGATGTGAATGTACGTTTAATACGGTAGCGCGGTACTGTGCGTACATTATCACTGTGAGACACTTGAATGGAGACAAGATAGTGATCTGAGATAATTTCAGACAGTGGAATTGTGAACACATTTCTTATAGTTAATCCGAAGAATATTACTAAATCTAAAGTGTGACCTGCTTTATGAGTGGGTCCTACTACACACTGATTTACACCTACGGAGTCCAGTATGGATATAAATGCTGTTCTCAGAGGGTCTTCTGGATTCTCAAAATGAATGTTAAAATCTCCAGCAATTAACACTTTGTCTACAGAAATGACCAGGTCTGAGATGAAATCTGCAAATTCACTAAGAAATTCAGAATACAGCCCTGGAGGTCTGTAAATTATAATTAGTGGAATCGACTGAGCTGATTTAATATACTTAAATACACTTATGTTACTATAGAGAATTTCAAATGAGTTAAATTTGTGTCTGTGTTTTTGTACGATAGACAGGTTATCATTATGAATAACTGCGACGCCTCCTCCTCTACCAGTTAACCGAGGCTGGTGTATGTAGCTGTATCCAGGAGGACTAGCTTCATTTAGAGCTACATACTCGTCCTGTTTAACCCATGTTTCAGTTAAACAGAGTATATCAAACGCCTGATCTGTGATAATTTCATTAACAATAACTGCTTTTGATGTGAGAGATCTAATATTTACACACTACCCCACACACACACACTACCCCACACACACACACTACCCCACACACACTACCCCACACACACTACCCCACACACACTACCCCACACACACACACACACTACCCCCCACACACACACTACCCCACACACACTACCCCACACACACACACACACACACACTACCCCCCACACACACACTACCCCCCCCACACACACACACACACACTACCCCCCACACACACACACACACACACACTACCCCCCACACACACACTACCCCCCACACACACACACACACACACACACTACCCCCCCCCACACACACTACCCCCCCCACACACACTACCCCACACACACTACCCCACACACACTACCCCACACACACACACACACACTACCCCCCACACACACACTACCCCACACACACACACACACACACACACACACACTACCCCCCCCACACACACTACCCCCCCCCACACACACTACCCCCCCCACACACACACACACACACTACCCCCCACACACACACTACCCCACACACACACACACACACACACACTACCCCCCCCACACACACTACCCCCCCCACACACACTACCCCCCACACACACACTACCCCCCCACACACACACACTACCCCCCACACACACACTACCCCACACACACACACACACTACCCCCCCCACACACACTACCCCCCCCACACACACTACCCCCCCCACACACACACACTACCCCCCCCACACACACTACCCCACACACACTACCCCACACACACTACCCCACACACACACACACACACTACCCCACACACACACACACACTACCCCACACACACTACCCCACACACACACACACACTACCCCACACACACTACCCCACACACACACACACTACCCCACACACACTACCCCACACACACACACACACTACCCCACACACACTACCCCACACACACACACACACACACTACCCCACACACACTACCCCACACACACTACCCCACACACACACACACACACACTACCCCACACACACTACCCCACACACACACACACACTACCCCACACACACTACCCCACACACACACACACACTACCCCACACACACTACCCCACACACACACACACACTACCCCACACACACTACCCCACACACACTACCCCACACACACTACCCCACACACACTACCCCACACACACACACACACACACACACACACTACCCCACACACACTACCCCACACACACACACACACTACCCCACACACACTACCCCACACACACACACACACACTACCCCACACACACTACCCCACACACACACACACACTACCCCACACACACTACCCCACACACACACACACACACTACCCCACACACACTACCCCACACACACACACACACACTACCCCACACACTACCCCACACACACTACCCCACACACACTACCCCACACACACACACTACCCCACACACACACACACACTACCCCACACACACACACTACCCCCCCACACACACTACCCCCCACACACACTACCCCCCACACACTACCCCACACACACACACTACCCCCCCCCCCACACACACACACACACACACTACCCCACACACACACACACACTACCCCACACACACACACACACTACCCCACACACACTACCCCACACACACTACCCCACACACACTACCCCACACACACTACCCCACACACACTACCCCACACACACACACACACACACACACACACACACACACACCTCCCTTGAGCCCTGCGTCTGTCGGATTTCAGCGGTCACGGGGTGGAAAGACTTTGAAGCAGTTTATATACAGTGGTGTGAAAAACTATTTGCCCCCCTCCTGATTTCTTATTCTTTTGCATGTTTGTCACACAAAATGTTTCTGATCATCAAACACATTTAACTATTAGTCAAAGATAACACAAGTAAACACAAAATGCAGTTTTTAAATGAGGGGTTTTATTATTTAGGGAGAAAAAAAATCCAAACCTACATGGCCCTGTGTGAAAAAGTAATTGCCCCCTGAACCTAATAACTGGTTGGGCCACCCTTAGCAGCAATAACTGCAATCAAGCGTTTGCGATAACTTGCAACGAGTCTTTTACAGCGCTCTGGAGGAATTTTGGCCCACTCATCTTTGCAGAATTGTTGTAATTCAGCTTTATTTGAGGGTTTTCTAGCATGAACCGCCTTTTTAAGGTCATGCCACAACATCTCAATAGGATTCAGGTCAGGACTTTGACTAGGCCACTCCAAAGTCTTCATTTTGTTTTTCTTCAGCCATTCAGAGGTGGATTTGCTGGTGTGTTTTGGGTCATTGTCCTGCTGCAGCACCCAAGATCGCTTCAGCTTGAGTTGACGAACAGATGGCCGGACATTCTCCTTCAGGATTTTTTGGTAGACAGTAGAATTCATGGTTCCATCTATCACAGCAAGCCTTCCAGGTCCTGAAGCAGCAAAACAACCCCAGACCATCACACTACCACCACCATATTTTACTGTTGGTATGATGTTCTTTTTCTGAAATGCTGTGTTACTTTTACTCCAGATGTAACGGGACACGCACCTTCCAAAAAGTTCAACTTTTGTCTCGTCGGTCCACAAGGTATTTTCCCAAAAGTCTTGGCAATCATTGAGATGTTTTTTTAGCAAAATTGAGATGAGCCTTAATGTTCTTTTTGCTTAAAAGTGGTTTGCGCCTTGGAAATCTGCCATGCAGGCCGTTTTTGCCCAGTCTCTTTCTTATGGTGGAGTCGTGAACACTGACCTTAATTGAGGCAAGTGAGGCCTGCAGTTCTTTAGATGTTGTCCTGGGGTCTTTTGTGGCCTCTCGGATGAGTCGTCTCTGCGCTCTTGGGGTAATTTTGGTCGGCCGGCCACTCCTGGGAAGGTTCACCACTGTTCCATGTTTTTGCCATTTGTGGATAATGGCTCTCACTGTGGTTCGCTGGAGTCCCAAAGCTTTAGAAATGGCTTTATAACCTTTACCAGACTGATAGATCTCAATTACTTTTGTTCTCATTTGTTCCTGAATTTCTTTGGATCTTGACATGATGTCTAGCTTTTGAGGTGCTTTTGGTCTACTTCTCTGTGTCAGGTAGCTCCTATTTAAGTGATTTCTTGATTGAAACAGGTGTGGCAGTAATCAGGCCTGTGGGTGACTACAGAAATTGAACTCAGGTGTGATAAACCACAGTTAAGTTATTTTTTAACAAGGGGGGCAATCACTTTTTCACACAGGGCCATGTAGATTTGGAGGTTTTTTTCTCCCTTAATAACGTAAACCTTCATTTAAAAACTGCATTTTGTGTTCAATTATGTTATCTTTGACTAATAGTTAACGGTTTTTGATGAGCAGAAACATTTAAGTGTGACAAACATGCAAAAGAATAAGAAATCAGGAAGGGGGCAAATAGTTTTTCACACCACTGTATGAATCTAAGCTTGAACTTATCAGCATTGTAAATATATAATACTTTTCAAATAAATATCGCTATTACTTTGACCCTGAAGTTTAGTTTAGCACACACAAAAAACAGAAAAGTCATTTCTGGTAAATCAACGGAATGTGTAGTATTTACAGTAATTCATTAAAAAATGAATATACATTGTACAGTACACGGTAAACACGGGAAAGATTACAAAATGAAAAAACAAACAGTGTCTACTTTATAAACAGCTTAGTATGTGCGTCGAGATGCTGAAATCCCTTGCATGTTTTTGCTTCCAAGTGGAGAGATATTTGACCGATAGCCTAGAACAAAAGATATATAGGTGTGATCACAACCCCCTCCGACCGACCGTGCCATCAATCACTGACCACCTCAGAAGTTCCCTCCAATGTATGGCTGCAATACTTGTTTTGCAAGTATTTTTAACACCATTCAAAGGCTTACAAGTTCCATTCAACATATAATGATGTTTCCACATGTTAATATATTCCTAAAATTTATATATTACAAGTTGATAAACTGATCTGCGGTAGCGGAAAAATCCGCTGAAAAAAGCACAGGCTACAGCGCACGCGCGCACACACACAGACACACACACACACACACACACACACAGACACACCTCCCTTGAGCCCTCGGTAAACATCCAAGCACTGAGGCACGCAAATCCCCTGACCACAATAAGGTGGCAATCCCTCAGGGGGGAAGATGAAAAATACAAATTAAATAAATAAAACAAAATAAAATATCCTTAATCCAGATTTTATCAATCAACGACATAATATTGATCTTAGCTGGATGGTCTAATTCTCAAAACCGTTTAACCTAAAGAAAAACTTAACACACTATAACTAGAATATTTACAAAACTGAAAGGTTGTCTTATGTATAATAAAAAAAAACCTCATAACTCAAAAAGATCATATTATGTTTTTATTTTTATTTATTTTTATTTTTTTTTATAGTAACTGAACAGCTCTCTTCTCTCCAATCCACTCCTAAACCACAGTCTCCTATTTCTCTGTGCGTGCTCTGGAGCCTGTGAATGAATACACGCAGCGGAGGTTTTGTTAACTGTAGAGATACAATAATTTTACTGCTGGAAAATCAGCATTTTATCTAATTTGAAATATAAACCTAATATTATCTGTTACTTAATATATTTTCTTTTGATGATGACCATAACAGCCTACTGCATTTCATTATTTATAATAACACAAAAACAATATTACAATATTTGATATTTTAATATAAACTCGGTATCATTATCCTCCTTGTGTATGTGTAAAAAACATTTGATTTGTTCTATTTTTTATTCTGATAGTGTGCTCAATTTGTTTCTAGTAATTTATATATTTAAATTCGGATGCCTTTTACTGTTACAAATTTAACTCTTTGCTGTACAAGCCCTTGTGTTGTTGTTTGTGCTGCTGTTCTTTAATAATACCAATAATCAGATACAAACAGTCTGTCTAAACGAAAATTAAGCAATGCTTCTTAACTCATCATTATGTGGATATTTTTCATGTTCGTTGGATAAAGTATGTACTGTAATGATTTGGTCTACTCTGTACTGTATGTGCGTGAGAGAGAGGGGTGTCGCGGTCGTGAAACAAAGGCTCATTTCAGCTCATTCAGTTTCTCTGAATGGATAGGTGAGAACAGCTGATTCACGGTGAATAATTTGCATTTGAGTGTTGCCAAGTGAAAAGAAGACAAACATCAAGACGAACAACATATAAAACTGAGACAATATTTTAAAAAGAATCGCAATCAACCTGAACAGGTAAGCTGGAATAAAATCAGTAGCAGCATTAACTAAAGTAATTAGTAATTATTAGCTGCTACTGATTTTATGGACTCATCACGGTTAAATACGTTGGTCACATGGGACTCATTACGGTTGTATATCGTGCTCTGAATAATAAAATCTTTTGTTTGCTGTTTGTTTGCTGAGTAAAATTAAAATAGAACAATTTTTTAAAACAGCATTATCCAGGATTCGAACCAATGCTTTGTAAATTCCTGACCGAGCGCTCTAACCGCTACACCAACCAAGCACTAAGAGACAACACACCTCCGTGGCGTTAATAAGCCACTCGACTTCTTTGAAAGCAAGCGTTAAATAAGTAACGAAGTAAGCCTGTTATACAATTATACTATTTGCACGTGTATTTTATCTGTTTTAAACTTGGTGTCATTTGATCTTATTGGTTTAGAAATGTTTGTAAAAAAAAACTATTGTTATCAAAAATGTAACAGATGTAACACCGGACTTCATTACCCACAATGCATCTCCCGCACTGGACTACACTGCCGTAAACAGCTGTCGTAAATCAAAACTCCCGGTACTGCAGATGGCCACCACTTTTCATCAGTATAATGACACACGCAGCAGCAGCAGCAGACCAAGCCGTCACTCCCCTAAATTTAAAGAATACAAACTGGTTGCGTGCGAGTTTGCTGTTTTTTCTACAGTATGCTGAAGCAAAATCAAAATACAACAATTTTTTTTATTTTAATTTTGCTATAATTAAAATAAAAAAATTTAAAACATCATCCCTCGGGATTCGAACCGGCGCTTTATGTATCACTGACCGTGTGCTCTAACCGCCACACCAAGCAAGCACTTAAAGACAATGCACCCAAGTAACGTTAAATAAGGCAAGGTTAATAAAGCAAGCTCTGGATAGGTGACGAAGTAAGCTTGTTATAATAATAACTTGGTGTTATTTGATCTCATTGGTTTATAAATTTATATTTAAATAAATAGTAAACTTGGCCGATTTCGTTATAATTTTGTTTGATGAGTGGGGCTTGAAAATTCTCTTGAAAAATATGGTCATTTATTTCAGTTAATAAATCTACTATAATTTTTTTTTACTCATTATTGTACAGTACACATTAATAGCTCTGGTTCAGATTTTTCATGTTTGTTGTGGAAATTACCATCACTGTTGTATTTACTGCGATGAATGAAAATGTCACTTTGCGCCACCTGGCGGCCATTTTACGAATGACTTTGAAATGCAACTGATTTATTTTGGCCGCTGTTGCCTTTAAACGGCGGTATACGCGGCGAGATCGCCATTCCAATTTTGTAACCACTGTACACACACAACGATAGGAAGCAACAACCAAAAGATAGTGAGTACTCACGGTTTGATGAACGCCAACCTGAACCGACATGGGCCGAACTCAATGACTGAGCGGTAAGCCAACGTTTGTTTACCTTTTTATACTTCCTGGTTTGGCGCCCGCCTTACTTCCGGGTCCTAGTGCCGGGCGCAGATTGAGTGTGCATGACAACTAGGGTTATTTTACACACCACCATTCTGTGTTGTCTGGCTACATTCTCCCCTACCAACACTTTGCAGTCACTGATCTCTTTCAGATTACAACGTCGACACAAGATGTAGTCCACCTGAGTGCTTCTGCCTTCACTCTTATATATCAAATCAAATTAAAATTTTATTTGTCACATACACAGTCATACACAGTATAATATGCAGTGAAATGCTTACACAACCGCCAGTGACCTTAAAAAGAAAATAAAAGCTTGTACGTAAAATAAATATCAATAAAAGGAAATACTAAAGAAATACATTTAACTAGTAAAATAAACTATACAATAAGGGCATAATAAAATACTGCAAAATATAGAAATATAGGGGGGAAGTATATATATATATAGAATTTAAAGCAGGGGTGTCAAACATACGGCCCGCGGGCCGGAACCGGCCCCCAAGGAGGTTCGATCAGGCCCGCAGGATAATTTGAAAGTGAAAAAAATGCATAAAAGACATGGAATTAATATTTTTAATTCGCTGCAATTCATGGATTATCCGCTAAGGGGCGCACTCTTTCCATCAGAGTAGAAGACAAGCCACATCACTGAGACAGACTGAAAACAGCAGACGGTATCAATGCGCCATCTGCTGCTTGTTACGACGTTGTTAATACCTTGGTCTCTACCTCTCCGCTACACCCTCATTAGCCAAAATGTCGTTATCCAAACGGAGAAAAGTAGATAAGGAGTGTAGAATTTTCAAAGAAAAATGGACCACGTCCTATTTATTTACAGAGATGCACGGAAAACCTTCGTGCTTGGTGTGTTTGCAACAAGTTTCGGTATTGAAGGAATATAATATTCGACGCCACTACGAGACTCATCACAGCGAAAAATATGACGGCTTGCAAGGACAACTGAGAAGAGATAAGATTAACGAATTGCTGGCGGGTCTGAGGAAACAGCAGTCAACTTTCATCCAGAGCCGAGAAGTCAGTGAAGCAGCGGTAAAAGCCAGCTACCTAATTGCTAGCAAAATAGCATTAGCATCGAAGCCGTATTCCGACGGTGACTTTGTTAAACGATGCATGATGAAGGCGGCTGAACTTGTATGTCCCGAGAAGCGACAAGCTTTTGCCAATATTAGCCTGACGAGGAATACTATAGCAGAGAGGATTTCGGAACTATCGGCAGATTTAGACAGTCAATTGAAACAGAGAGTCAAGTCATTTATTGCATTTTCCGTGGCAATTGACGAGAGCACTGACATCACAGACGTGGCCCAACTGGCTATATTTATTCGAGGAGTTGATGAGACATTGACTGTTACTGAAGAGTTTCTTGAGTTGGTGCCAATTATGGACACCACAACAGCCGAGGACATTTTCGGCTCTGTTGTTGCTGCATTGGACAGAGTTGGAGTGGACTGGTCCCGCGCTGTCAGCCTGGTTACAGACGGCGCGCCATCCATGGTCGGAAAGAAAGCAGGTGTCGCGACAAAGTTCAAAGACAAAGTACAAGCCCTTAATGGAGGAGATCGTTTCTGGACATTTCACTGTATTTTGCACCAGGAGGCATTGTGTTGCAAGTCGCTGAAAATGGACCACGTCATGGAGGTGGTTGTTCGCACTGTAAATTTCATCCGGTCCAGAGGTCTGAACCATCGTCAGTTTGACAAACTTCTCAGCGACAGCAACATTACCCACAGCCTGCCATACCACACTGAAGTGAGATGGTTAAGCCGAGGCGCTGTGCTGAGGCATTTCTTTGATCTACGAGAGGAAATCGGACAGTTCATGGAGAAAAAAGGAAAACCGGTGTTGGAATTACAATCTCAGGAATGGCTACGGGACCTTGCATTCTTGGTTGATATTACTGAACACTTGAACAATCTGAACAAAATGTTGCAAGGCCGCAAAAAAGTTGTCACACAGTTTTCTGACAACATACATGCATTTAAGTTGAAGCTGACTTTGTGGGAGATGCAACTGGCAAATGGCAACCCTGCTCATTTCCCCTGTCTGAGAGATGTGTGTGTGACCAGACCTGATGCGGACATGAAACGGTACAAAGACAAAATTGCAGGACTACTGCGGGAGTTTGAGAAACGTTTTCAGGTATTTGGTGAACTTGAGACAGAATTTTCAGTTTTTCGCTCACCTTTCACAGTTAAAGCTTCTGATCTGCCGGTCGAAATTCAGCTAGAGATAATTGATTTGCAGTGTGATGCAGATTTGAAGGGCAAATTTGCCTCTGTAGGTCTGGACAGATTTTATCAGTATCTACTACCTGGGTACCCCAAATTAACAGCCCTGGCTGCTAAAATTTTGTGCATGTTTGGGACAACCTACCTTTGTGAACAAATTTTCTCAGTGATGAATATCAATAAAACAAAAATGCGTTCAAGGCTCACAAACAAGCACTTAAATGACATTCTGAAAGTGACAGCTAGTCAGGACATGACACCTGGTGTTGATGCACTTGTACAGGCCAAAAGATGCCAAGTTTCAGGAACAAATACAACAAATTCCTTACATTTGTCTAAGGAAATATGAGGTGTTTCATGAAATGTTTTGTAAAAGGATAGTTCATTAAATTTCAATATTTTCCTAATGTTCTTGTGCTTCTTTACACCAAAACAAAGGAAAGACATGATATTTTGGTTATTTATAGCAGAGTATGGTATAATTTAATGGTCCGGCCCACTTGACATCTCCCTAGGCCGTATGTGGCCCACGATGCGAAATGAGTTTGACACCCCTGATTTAAAGTGACAAATGGTTATGCAAATATGCATGAAAGGTGACTAGTGAAAGTGACATGTGCAATTGTGCAATTGGACGTAGCTTCCTGTTTTCGTATCGTTGCCGCGAAAGTTTCGCAACGCGTGAGTTTCCTCGTCTAAGAACAACAAACGGAATTCATCTCCAAACAACTAAAACTCCGACACAGAGGTACGTTATAATGTCTACCGTTCAGCTTGTTCAGTGTGTAGAGTGCAGGATGTTTAGACATTCTTCCTCCGTCATTAGCGATAATTTTATTTGTGATAGGTGTGTGTTAGTGAGCACTCTGACAGAGAAGATATCAGCGTTAGAGGAGCGCATCCAGACTTTAGAGAGGGTTAGACAGTGCGAGAGCAGCGTTATTCCTGTAGCGGACAGTCTGGGTGCCACAGGCGGAGATAATCAGCCCCCGACTCCGGCATTAGAGCCCTCACAGCGGGGCGAGTGGGTGACGACTCGGCGGCATACTCGTTCAGCCAAAGCTAACACTAAGGCTAGCCCACCGGAGCACACCTCCTCTGCGCTTCACGTGTCCAACAGGTTTGCTCTCCTCAGTGATGCACCCGCTGAGAAACCTGAAAGAGCTCTGGTTATAGGAGACTCTATACTGAGGCACGTGAAATTAGCTAGACCTTTAGGGGCGCCAGCGGCAGTGGTTAGGTGTATCCCGGGAGCCAGAGCACCGGACATAGCAGGTAATCTTAGGGCTCTAGGACAGCACAGGTTCTCTAAGATAGTGGTACATGCTGGAGCTAATGATATACGCCTTCGTCAGTCAGAGGTTAGTAAGAGTAACTTTACAGAGGTGTTTAAATTAGCGAAGGCGATGTCCGATGAAGTAATATGCTCTGGTCCCATCCCAATGAGACATGGCGACATAGCTTACAGCAGGTTATGGTCGCTGAACCGCTGGATGTCCAGGTGGTGCTCCAAAAATAATGTGGGCTTCATAGATAATTGGAAGACCTTTGAGGGCAAAGCTGGCCTGTTAGGGCGGGACGGTGTCCATCCCACTCGGGAAGGTGCTGCTCTCATTTCCTGTAGTATAGCTCATAGTCTCAGTAGAGGTCTAGTTAATCGGTGACAATCCAGAGCCCAGGCCAGGGAGCAGACAGACAGGCTAAACCAACCGTCTGCTAGCTGCATAGAGTCGTCACTCAGGGTTCACCTTATTGAGACTGTGACTGTTCCCCGATCTAAGCAAAAATGTAGAAAGACTCAGAAAGTCTGTTTCAATAATCTAATTAACATAAAGACCACAAACTCAGCCGCACCTCTGATCTGAAGCTAGGATTGTTAAATATTAGATCTCTCGCATCAAAAGCAGTTATTGTTAATGAAATTATCACAGATCAGGCGTTTAATATACTCTGTTTAACTGAAACATGGGTTAAACAGGACGAGTATGTAGCTCTAAGTGAAGCTAGTCCTCCTGGATACAGCTACATACACCAGCCTCGGTTAACTGGTAGAGGAGGAGGCGTCGCAGTTATTCATAATGATAATCTGTCTATCGTACAAAAACACGGACACAAATTTAACTCATTTGAAATTCTCTATAGTAACATAAGTGTATTTAAGTATATTAAATCAGCTCAGTCGATTCCACTAATTATAATTTACAGACCTCCAGGGCCATATTCTGAATTTCTTAGTGAATTTGCAGATTTCATCTCAGACCTGGTCGTTTCTGTAGACAAAGTGTTAATTGCTGGAGATTTTAACATTCATTTTGAGAATCCAGAAGACCCTCTGAGAACAGCATTTATGTCCATACTGGACTCCGTAGGCGTAAATCAGTGTGTAGTAGGACCCACTCATAAAGCAGGTCACACTTTAGATTTAGTAATATTCTTCGGATTAATTATAAGAAATGTATTCACAATTCCACTGTCTGAAATTATCTCAGATCACTATCTTGTCTCCATTCAAGTGTGTCACAGTGATAATGTACGCACAGCACCGCGCTACCGTATTAAACGTACATTCACATCAACTACCACACAGAGTTTTATCAGTAATCTCCCAGAGTTACCAACTTCGATTAGGCCACCGTCTGACCCCACAGAACTTGATCAGGCGACTGAATATTTAGAGTCGACACTTCGTTGTACCTTAGATAATGTAGCTCCAGCTAAAAGAAAAATTATTAGACATAAGAAACTCGCTCCCTGGTATAACGATCACACGCGCACTTTAAAACAGACTGCTCGGAAATTAGAGCGTAAATGGCGTCAAACTAAATTGTTGGTATTTCAAATAGCATGGAAAGAGAGCATCCTGAACTATAGGAAAGCTCTTAGTGTAGCTAGATCAACGTATCTCTCCACTCTTATAGAAGAAAATAAAAAGTTAATCCAAATTAACCAGAAATAAGACCACTACAGAAATCTCCACAACAATATCATGCAATAGTGAGGACTTCATGAACTTTTTTAATAATAAAATTGTAAATATCAGGCATAAAATTGAGGCTTTGAAACCAAACAATGTAATTGATACAGATGTTAACCTAGCCATGTCAGATTCAAACCTAGAATACTTTACTCCTTTTGAAGAGAATGAACTAATTTCACTCATCTCTTCTGCAAATTCATCAACCTGTATATTAGATCCTATACCGACACATTTTCTTAAACAGATAGTACCAGTAATAACAGAACCGCTGTTGAGAATAATTAATTCCTCACTCAGCATTGGTTATGTTCCAAAATCTTTTAAAGTAGCAGTTATTAAACCAATAATTAAGAAACCTGACCTCGACCCCTGTCAGCTGTCCAATTACAGGCCAATATCAAACCTCCCCTTTATCTCTAAGATTCTGGAAAAGATAGTAGCGGAGCAGCTATGCTCATATCTACATAGAAATGGCATACATGAACTGTATCAGTCAGGATTTAGGCCTCATCACAGCACAGAAACAGCACTCGTTAAAGTAGTAAATGACCTCCTATTGGCCTCTGATCAGGGTTGTGTAACTATGCTTGTATTACTCGACCTCAGTGCAGCTTTTGACACTATTGATCATGCTATTCTTCTTCACAGATTAGAAAATGTAGTAGGAATTAAGGGTACAGCCCTCTCCTGGCTCAGATCCTATTTGACCGATCGTTATCAGTATGTAGACTTAAATGGTGATTATTCTGCATGTTCTCTAGTGGAGTTTGGCGTTCCGCAGGGTTCAGTTTTAGGCCCACTGCTTTTTTCCCTTTACATGCTTCCTCTGGGCAACATAATCCGTAAGCATGGTATTAGTTTTCATTGTTATGCTGACGACACACAGTTATACGTCTCAACAAAACCTGATGAGAAAAACCATCTTACTAAAGTTGAGCAATGTGTGCAGGACATAAGAAATTGGATGCTAATTAACTTCCTTCTGCTTAATCCGGATAAGACAGAAGTTCTAGTCATAGGACCGCATACAGCTAGAAGTAAAATCTTAGATCACACCGTAACTTTAGATGGCCTTTCTGTTCCGTCAAGTGCAACAGTAAAAGACCTCGGCGTGATTATAGATTCCAGCCTTTCATTTGAAGCTCATGTAGATAATATCACCAGGATAGCATTCTTTCACCTCAGAAATATTGCCAAAATAAGAAATATATTGTCGCTAAACGATGCAGAAAAACTAGTTCATGCTTTTATCACTTCTAGGTTGGACTATTGTAATGCCTTACTGTCTGGTTGTTCAGTTAGGTGCATAAACAAGCTTCAGCTAGTCCAGAATGCAACAGCGAGAG
Organism: Channallabes apus; assembly: GCA_030522415.1. Taxonomy (NCBI): domain Eukaryota; kingdom Metazoa; phylum Chordata; class Actinopteri; order Siluriformes; family Clariidae; genus Channallabes; species Channallabes apus. The sequence goes on from CM060129.1 coordinate 42,159, forward strand.
TCCTCACTAGAACCAGAAGATATGAGCACATCACCCCTATCCTATCTTCACTGCATTGGCTCCCTGTGAAATTTCGCATTGATTTTAAAATACTACTCTTGACATATAAGGCATTAAATGGTCTCGCCCCGCAGTATCTGAGCGAACTGCTAGTGTCTTACGATCCGCCACGCCTACTTCGGTCAAAGGATGCAGGCTGCTTATCAGTACCGCGTATTATGAAAACTACAGCTGGGGGCAGAGCTTTTTCTTAAAAAGCCCCAAAATTATGGAATAGTCTTCCAAATAGTGTTCGGGACTCAGACACAGTCTCAGTGTTTAAGTCTAGGCTCAAAATCTATTTATTTAGCCAAGCATTTTTATAAATAGATTAGCCATAAGGTAAAGGAGCAGATCTGGGGGACTCATGGACGTAGAGTATTATGGTGAACTGGTATGTTTAGATGCTGTCTTCCTCAGTCTCATTTGATCACTCAGGTTTGTTGACGGTGAGGTGAATGTTTGCTTTACATCTCAGGGAGCCCTCATGTTTGTGTTTCCTTCTGGCTCTCCCTTTTAGTTATGCTGTCATAGTTAGTCCTGCCGGAGTCCCTGCTTGCACTCTACAGTAAATATACATTCACATTAGACATTGTGACTATGACCATACCTAATTGCAATCTCTCCTCCTCTTCTTTTCCTCCCCCTCTTTCTCTTTCCTCTCTCCCCCTGTCTCCCCCTTTCACTCTTTCTCTCTCTCTCTCTGTCGAGCTACACATGTGGTTCCTGAGCTGCCAGTGATCCAGACTCCCTCTGCCCTCCGGACCTGTCTGATCCATCCTGGTGCCCGGTTTCTGGTTGGAGGTCTCATCGCATGAATGCGCCTGGTGTCTGGGGATGATTCTATCTACTTAGAAGATGGTTCTGGCCTCGACTGGTGTTGTCAGCTGTTTCTCTGAGGACTTGACAATTCGATAGTTCAGGACTGGAACTTTCTACAAGTCTATCTGAGTCTCGAATAACTACTGGACTCCATTTTACATCAACTATTATAACATCAATTAACATCAACTATTATAGCTGAACCTAACACTGTATAAATGCAGATCATTTCCTGCTATCTGTTTCACCCAGATGAGGATGGTTCCCTGTCGAGTCTGGTTCCTCTCAAGGTTTCTTCCTATTACCATCTCAGGGAGTTTTTCCTTGCCACTGTCGCCCTCGGGCTTGCTCGCCAGGGAATATCTGAACATTTTATTCATACACATTCACATTCCATACAAACTTAAATAATTCTTTTGATTGTGTAAAGCTGTTTTGAGACAATGTCAATTGTTAAAAGCGCTATACAAATAAATCTGAATTGAATTGAATTGAATTGTCCAGATGTATATTTAGTGCAAGTGTGTATGAATGTGTCCATGATTGTCCAGTCAATGTTGTGAGCTTAAAAAAATGTTATTAGTCCTGTGTGGAGGTCTGATTGTGATTGAGAGACCTTATCGCCTGCGGGAAGAAGCTCCTCCTCAGTCTCTCTGTGTGTAACATCCGATCTGCCCCAGCCCCGGAGATCGGGTTCACTGGATTACTGAGCCGTAGCCTTTGTCTCCCCTAGTGTGTCTACGTATGTCATTGTCAGTCATTAACACGAAAGTGAATTCACCTGTTTACCCTTGTGTGTCTCACTATTTAACCCAGCCGAACCCACACCACATTGTCTGGTCACCGTTGTGCAAACCCCGTATACTAACCCTATGTGTCTCATCTCTCTCTCTCTCTCTCTCTCTCTCTCTCTCAGGTGTAAAGCGGTATCTGCAGGCGAGGCAGCGGAAGCGAGACGCTTCACGCGTTTTTGGACAATTCCCGGTTTGATTCCTCGTCACAGTCCTTCCAAGGGTTGATACTGTGTGTTTATGTTGTGTTTTTGAGTTTCCGCCTGCAGACCGCCCCTGGAGAGGCGACAGTTATCTTTAAAGTTACATAAAAGAAGAGTATCTAAGTTGTTCAAGTCAAAACCGGGACTTTCAATAAAAGTAACCTGATTTCCTGCACCTGCGTTCCTGTGTGTGTACTTTTATAGAGGAGAAGACATGACACTGTGTTGGCCTTTAGGGAGCGGAATCGCTTCCCAGACCGCAACAAAGAGAACAGTCCATTACTGGGGTGACTGAGGTCCTTCACTATCTTCCTGGCCCTAGTCCAGCACCGCTTGCTGTAGATCAAGTGCAGGTTCAGGGAGCTCAGTGCGGATGATGCGCTCGGCTGATCGCACCACCCTCTGTAGAGCTCGTCTGTCCTGCATGGTGCTGTTCCCGAACCAGGTCGTGATGTTTCCCGTCAGGGAACATCACGGAGACAGAGTCAGGGAGACAGAGTCTCGTGCTATTCGTTTAAGTACTATGATGTGTTGATCACTATGATGTGGCGTATATGTGTCACATGTGCAGTGGTTAAGTTGTAGCTCGGTTTCCTAATGGCCACATAATCAAAAGTTTTAGCTGACTTTATGAATAGTTTATAATCGTGTTGTGAATATTACTGTACATGGCATTAAGCCAAACGTTTCGAGCCACAGAAACACAGCTATGCTCACTGTGCTACTGGCAACTTTCCATGACCAAGTCAATCAATATCAGGATGTATTTATTGATAGACACTCCAAAGCCAAATGTCATGAATGTGAACGTCGATGTAACTGTAAATTGTTACGATGAGCTGGAGTTTCCACAGGATCCCATGATTGTTTCCTTTCATTATCAACACAATACATTAATAAAAAAAAAAAGTCTTATATGATACTTAAATGTCACTGGCGTAAATGATTAGAATCAGGTCTTGTGATGAATCTGAGCCGAAGTGGAACTAGTTAAGCTGCTCCACAGCCGTGCAGGAGTGTGACTTTCAGACACTAAGCTGTAGTAATGCTCAGTGATATAAACACAGGCAAAGTGAGAATAAAACGTCGTATGGGAACCTCAATCCAGTAACGAGGCCGTGATTGTGTCAAACACAAACGTACAATCCGGAAACGCTTTGAGTGAAGCCTCTAGATATTTGAAGTCTAAAAGCTTACAAAGGAACGTAATTGCATGGGATGGAGTTTACACCGATCTCTCATTAAGCCTCAGGGCTAATCCAATTAGTTCTGTTTCGCACACACAGGATGTTCATTAATAATATTAATAACAACAAAAGCTTCAGCAGTGATAAGGAGGCTGAGAATACAGGAGTCCACTGGTGTTATTATAGCATGGTACCAGAGTCTGGAGGCAAATACGTTACCTCGATGCGGCCTTATTGCCTATTTGTGTTAATACTGACATAAAGATGGTCACAGACAGGCAAGACTAACACAAAGTCCAATAAAATGTCAAATCTCACAAGGCAGACCGTCACCAAAACCTCTGAGTAATGAATAAATCTGTTGTCTCACTAGCGCCCCCGCCTTTTCATGAAAGTGTGCTTCGTTATATTGAATTGTGCTTTTTGAAATAGAGAGAAGACAAGAAAACAAGAAGACCCATTGCTATGTACATGGTGGACATAATCTAATCTAATTCTAGGCAAATACAATAATATTGTCCCTCTGGGTGGGTTTATATTAGGCAGCAAGTGAACATTTTGTCCCTAAAGTTGATGTGTTGGAACTTAGATGACAACTTGACCTCCTTAGATGACAACTTAGATAAATTTAAAGGGGTGTTTCTATTGCATTTAAAGTTTTAATAAAAAAAATTGATAGAATACTTGATTACAAAAAGAATCGATAGTTTCAGCTCTATCTGGAAGATAATTCCATTTCCCACAATCACCTCATGCCATGTGGAGTCACGTCACAGAAAGATGGATGCGTGTTCTGGAATAAAGGCAGAAGAGCTCAATAAACGGATGTATCGTAAATAGAATGCTGGTTATTGTACTTAGTTATCGGGTAAAATGAGTTTTGTCTGTAATAAATGGGAATATTTAACTGAACTGTAACTATAACTTGAACTAGAACTTTTGCGATAAATAGTGCTCACTCACGTGCACGCTCACGCAGCATGTGTTTACATCGTGAAAAAATTAATTTATGCATTTTTACTGTTTAATTCTATTTTTATGCACTGATTATTAGACAAATACTTTCACAAACAGAAATCGGATCTTGTCTTGATCGCTGCACTGAAAAGGTGCATCATTAATAAGCGTCTGTGTCAAACTCAAGCCGCGCGTATTCTAGTAAGTGAAATAAATGACACAAAGCTTCGATTTTAGAGAAATTGCTCAGGCCATTTTTCATAATCAAATTATTTATTTGAATAATCGTTTCAACCCCACAGATATCCGCTCGAAATATAGTGCAAATCTTAGTGTCAGTCCGATGCCGATGATATTAAAAATAAGCAATTATTGGTCAATTCTGATGTGATTTCGACATTATCTTGTATGCCTCATTAAAATGTCTGCTTATAGTATGAGTAAATCACACTCCTATTGTAGCTACAACAATTGTCAGACATTAATTGATTCAATACTTTCCTTAGATCCTTGTCTGAATACCAGGTAGATCATATTTGCCTTTTGTTGATCATGTGAAAAGTTCTTTGAAGATAAATAGAAGTTTTTCTTCTAGATTCCTTACCAATTCACTTGTCAACTAAACATGAAGGGATCACGAGGGGATAAAACATCATTTGAAAAGACGGTGCTTTGCAAATTAATAACTGGTAAGTAATTCAACAGTGCCTGTGTATTTAAATTTTTTATTTTAATAAAAAAAATGTATTACAATGATTGTATTGATAAATTGAAGTCCATTGTTATGTCCCCTGGTGTATTTTTGTTTTTATGGTATTTTGTTTCTTTCCATATTGTATCTGTCTCTGTTCTCTCTCTTTAAAAAGCACAGGATCAGCTTATTGGTTGTCCGGGGTTCGCCAATCCTCCAATGACTGTGGACCTGTCGTCATAAAAGAGGCGGGGCTCCCTTGACTTGCTGTCAGTCGTCTTGCTTTTCGGCCAGCGGGCGACTGTCCTTTTTTTGTGTCGACTGCACACTTGTGTTCTAAGCTGTGCTGGGATCTAGATTGTTTAGGTCTGATTGGGTTATCTATTTGTCTGATCTGGTCTGCATTTTGTTAAATGTGCGCACATCTGCGAACTGTAAAGCACCTATTACTGAACGAACGTCTGTAACGAACATTAAGCACTGCATTGCTGTGATTCATTTAGTCCGATTCTTAAGTATTGGCAAAGTAACCAAGAGAAAGGAGACAGGTATATTGGTAGCGTAATGTTAACCTGCTGGTGTTAAGGGTAGCTAGGGAGTGACAACCCCCTATGTACTTTGTTTATTAGCTAAGAGTAGCTTAGTATGGGTGCCGCATGCGCCGAAGCTTTCGGTTTTATTTTCAACATTTTTCATTTGGCAGTTATATTATTTGGGTTGGGATTTAGCTGTTAGCTTCCATTTTGCTTTTGATGTTTTCTTTCTTTTGGTGTCACTCAACATCTCCTTTTCTCCTTACTTTATCTTGTTTACTCTTTGAAAATTGGCTAAAAATAAAACTCTTTTGTTATCATTATTCCCCTGCCTCACGGATTTTCCTTCATTGGTTTGCCCCAGAGGCAATGCATCTCACTTAAATGTTACAGATCATCCCCAACAACATCCAACACGTAACATTTAATTGGTGGCAGCGGTGGGATCCTCATTTTTGAGTATCTTTTAGTTAAGGGGTGAGTTCTGTGAGATGCATTGTTGCTGGCGTAACAAATAAGTGTCCGTGAGGTAAGTAGGTGAAACGCAGCAAGGCTTAAGAAAGAAAAAAATATATGTATATATAATTTTTAATTGCGGTTGACTTTGAGCTTGCTTGTTATAAATAAAGAAAAAAATGACATTTTGATTTAAGCAGTTTTATCAGTAAACCGACGAGTGAGCAACTGAATAGGTGCAGAAAGGACGATTTGGTTCGTATTGCTGAGCACTTTAATATTAAGGTTACACGGCAACAGCTGAAACGGGAGATTAAGACTGTTGTGATGAACGGATTGGTAGAGCGCGGTGTACTTGCAATGGCTGGTGGAGTAGAAGAGCAGGACTCGCTCAGCGACGATGGGCCCTCTCTTGTTTCTGGTGAGGAGGAGGCGGGCGACACGGCTGAGGTGGAGGAACTCAAAGCCAAAGCTGTGTTGCTGCCCTTTGATCCAGTTTCTCCTGTTATATCGGTATCGGGAGATGGGGCGCGTCTTAAAGTGCGTCTGGATAAGCTCCAGATGGAAGAGCGCATGAGAGTAGGCGAACGTCAGGCTGAGCTGGAGTTGCAGCTCAATATCCGTCGTCTGGAAATTGAGGCGGACACGCAGATCAAGTTGCGAGAGCTTGAATTAAGAATGGCCAAAGACGCACCTACACCTGCTGTTCCCATAGTTCCCACTTCGTTGCACGTCTATTCTCCTGCGCCAGCAGTTTCTTCAGTGCCAGTGGTTTCTTCAGTGCCGGCCGTTCCTTCTGTACCTGTTCAGCCTGCCCCTGTAACAAGTGCTCATGATTCGAGCCTAGGAATGTCTGGGAGAGCATTCGATGTAAGCAAGCACATTGCTCTTGTACCACAGTTTAGAGAAATTGAAGTTGACTCGTACTTTAATGTGTTTGAGCGAATTGCTTTGGCTTTGAATTGGCCTAGAGATGTATGGTCTCTGTTGCTACAATGTAAATTATCGGGGAAAGCTCAGGAAGTGTGTGCTGCTTTATCATTAGAGGATAGTTTAGATTATGATGTCATTAAAACTGCTATTTTAAGAGCTTATGAATTGGTACCCAAAGCATATAGACAAAGATTTAGGAGTTATAAAAAAGTTTCGAATCAGACTTTCGTTGAGTTTGCCAGGGAAAAATCTCTGCTGTTTGATAAATGGTGTGTGGCGAGTAAAATTACAGAATTTCAGGCATTACGTGAATTAATTTTGCTGGAAGAGTTTAAAACGTGTATACCAGAACGAATTGCAGTCTATTTAAATGAACAGAAAGTAAGCTCACTGTCAAGTGCGTCTGTTCTCGCTGATGAGTTCGCATTAACTCATAAAACTGTTTTTATTGCCCGTACTGACAAAATTCCTTCTGTTACTTCCGTTTCTAAGGATCAGTCAAAATTTAGACCTGTTACAAAAGGCAGAGAAGAAAGACAATGTTTTTATTGCCACAAATCCGGTCACGTAATTGCTGATTGCCTTTCTTTAAAACGCAAGTCTCAAATAAATCTACCTAAAAATGTTGGTTTGGTAAAGACTGTTGATGTGATTAAAAATCATGATAACATAGATGCAGGTTACCAGCCCTTCTTAATGGAAGGATTGGTCTCTGCTGATCAGTTTACAGAGCCGGTTAAAGTGAAGATGCTGCGTGATACAGGTGCCATGCAGAACATCGTGGCCAAAGACGCGCTTCCTTTCTCTGATCAGACTTTTTGTGGTAGTTATGTGTTGGTACGAGGTATTGGGATGAAGACTGTTAAAGTTCCTTTGCATCAGATTTACTTGCGCTCTGAGTTGTACACCGGAATGATTAAGGTTGGCGTGCGCGAAACTTTGCCTGTGTGTGGGGTAAAATTTATCCTCGGTAATGATGTGGCTGGTGGAAAGGTCATTCCTTTTTTAGAAGTATATGAAAAACCCGAGATTGTTCTGTCTGATGAAATGTTCGAAAAATTCCCCGAAGTTTTTCCTGTCTGTGCCGTGACTCGAGCCCACGAGCTTGCTCGTGTTTAATGTAAGCTTGCTGATGCCGATGATTTGGCTAGTACTTTTATGGCATCTTTGGAGCATGGTACTTTAGTGACTGACGACGCCAAGTCAGATGAAAAACCTGATTTAATGTTAGATGATGTGAAATTGCCGATGACTCGAGAAAATATAGTGGCCGCTCAAAAAGCTGACGTTGCGTAAATGCTTTTCTTCTGTTGTCTCGTTAGAGATAGCAGGTGAAGGAAAAAGTGCTTACTATATAGATAACGGACTGTTGATGCGTAGGTGGTGCAGCGATGTCTCAGATGATTTTGATTGGTCTACCGTCGAACAAATTGTTGTTCCTGCGTGTTACAGACGAGCAGTACTTGCATTAGCCCATGATCATGTCTTGTCTGGACATCTTGGCGTTAAGAAAACGTACCAGTGTATTTTAAAACATTTTGTGTGGCCCAGATTGAGATCTGATGTAGTGAACTACTGTAAAACCTGTCCCACATGTCAGTTTGTAGGGAAGCCGAATCAAATTATTCCGCGCGCACCGCTTGTTCCGATACCTGTGATGGGCGAACCTTTCGAAAGTGTCATCATTGATTGCGTTGGGCCCTTGCCCAAGACTAGATCTGGCAACCAATTTTTGCTGACTATAATGTGTGCTGCAACACGTTTTCCAGAGGCGGTTCCTCTGCGCAAAATCACGGCTCCTGTGGTCATTCGTGCCCTTGTGAATTTTTTTTCAATGTTTGGGTTACCAAGAATTGTACAGACCGATCGAGGTACAAATTTTTTATCAAAGCTTTTTTCTCAAGTATTAACAACCTTAAAGATTTCACACAGAATTGCAAGTGCATATCATCCAGAAAGCCAAGGTGCACTGGAACGATTTCATCAAACACTGAAATCTATGCTTCGTAAGTATTGTATGGAGACTAGCAAGGATTGGGATGAGGGTACACCCTTAGTTTTATTTGCCGTTAGGGAAGCAGTCCAAGAAAGCTTGGGGTTTAGTCCTGCTGACCTAGTGTTTGGTCACACAGTGAGGGGTCCCTTAAAAATGCTTAAGGAAGATGGGCATTGTAGTTTTCATTTTCGAGCATAACATATGTTGGATTATGTGAGCAAATTTCGTGAACGCTTGCATCACGCTTGTGCATTAGCGAAAGAGTCTTTAGTGAAATCGCAAGTTGTCATGAAAAATGATCGTACTGCCGTTTCTCGTCACTTTAAGGAAGGAGACCAAGTGCTTGTTTCACTCTAAAAAATAAAACTGTGCTGTACTCAATTTTTTTGGTGAAACATTTTTACACTTAAAAATATAAATATCAATCTAAAAATTTAAGAAATCGTGTAAAATATACTTCATGAATTCAGTAAAAATATTAAGTAGACCTGAATAACTTTTTTTTTTTGTACAATAATGTACAAAATTGAGTAAATGTAATGAAAATCATAAGTTAATGCAAGGTTACCCTAAGTGGAAATGAGTAAAATAATTGAGTAGATATGATTGAAATGGAAGGTAGAAGAAACTGAAAATTAGACTATTATTTAACAAACAAATGTGCTACATTTACTTATTTTAAATTAATTTAATTCATACTGGTCTATCACAGAATTAATACTTTACACTATTTTTAAAATACTGTATGTTTAGCCTTTAATCAAGTTTTTTTTTCAATTTAGGTTAATGTATCTAATGACATAACTAATTATAAACAAAGACACAATACACACATTACCATTTTAATTAAACATTTATTTGCCAAATTTGACAAGACATGACATCTAAACTCAATCTGGTTTACTTTGCAAATGACATGTAACAAGATCATAAACAATGAGCTGAATTGATCTCATTATTAAACAGTCTCACAAACAATATGTCTGCCACAAGTATTATACAGTTAATATGTGGAAACTAGACTTTTGTATTAGAATAGAATCACAGTCACATTTTACATCTGAAAGATTGCAGACCTTCACACTTCAGTTTCCTGCAAACTGTGGGATCCATACAAATGTGTGTGCAGACATTCTCAGGTCTTAAAGAAGCAATGACAGTCTAAATGAAGACAGGACACTGAATATCATTGATCAACACAACAATACCATGCTTCACTCCATAATGATCGAAATTCCTTTTGATGATGCAACACATGTGCAGAGCTTACACCGCCATCCCATAAGCTGGCACCTAAAAAAGGAATGATAGTATACAAGTAAGTACAAGTGTGACTGTTACTATATACATCATCACATTAAAAAAGAATACCTAGCTACCTTTCGTCAAACTCGATTTTGACAGTTTTATTGCCCCCTTAAGTGCTTTTTTGACCTTTAGATGACCTTTAGGAGTTTTTATGGCCGGGAGGTTTTCGTGATAAAAAGGGAGGGGCCTAGCGATGTTTATGTATTAATCGTTTCATTCATTTATTTATATACGTATTTATTTATTTGTATATGTATTTATTTCATTTATTTATTGTAAGAATTTGTTCAGTGTGTTTTTGTTTTATTTGAAAAATATGCTTGGTGAGGGGACTCATTTCAAGGTGTTTATGCGTAACTATTAAGACAGGGAGAATGTATTTATTATTACCCAGGGGCAAACAGTGAAACATTTATTCACTTTGGTAAAAACTTGGAGCATTTTTAATGACTGAGGACTATCGAACTTGTTAGTTTTAAGTTATTTTTTAAAGAGAAGAAGCATAAACGTTACCAGAGGGCGAGAGCCCCGAGTCGTTGAAGAAGTAAAATGGTCTCGATGATACGACAAAAAAAAAAAAAACCGTGTTGTTGCGCGCGCATACCCTCGAGAAAAAATACAAGAGATAAAAGCGAGGTTTGCTTATAACTCTGTGTTTGTGAGTCAAAACAGATAATTTTAGCCATGGAGTTCAAACATGCATACATAGTGTCACTTCCAAAGAAAACATGCGTTAAACAACCTCTATTTGTGCTTCCTTACAAATAAACTGCATTTTATCACCAAACATACATCTTACTCGCAATAAACCAACTTTAACTAAACATTTTATTTATTTTTAAGCTAGAGCTCCGTCAGAACTCACCTCTCTCCAGCTACGCTTACCGCGCGCGCACTGAAGGAGACAAGCCGAAACCGGAAGAAGAAGCGGGAACTCTAAAAGGGGCCGTGTCCCATTTTTTTAGCAGTCACAAGCATAACCGAATATTTTAACACTAGTGCAAAACAATAAATAAAAATAAATTAGCAATAAAATAATGATTTCCAAAGTATAAAATATCAAAAATATGAAAGAAATAATGTAAATAATGTAATAATAATGTAAATATGAAAGAAAATTGAGTCTAAAAGTGGTCGGGTATGTACAGTACAGTAGTAAAACCTGGTATATTAAAAACAATGTTTAAAAAGTACGAATAGGTGCAGCAACACACATGATACAGGAAACTGTCAACAAAGAGATAATAGACATTATAGTACAGGCATAAGATTAATAGGAGGTCTCGCACATCATCAAACATTGAGAGTTAAAACTTCCCGTTCTACGGAGCATAAAAAGTTCCCTTGTGCCCACATCTGGTCAAACTCTACTAGTCTGTGGGTCATCTTCAGGAAAGCGAACTCGACTTTTAGCCTTGCCCTAACCAACGCCACCAGCATTCTCCCAGCATCGTGTGTGCCCCCACCCCCCTGCATTTTGTTTTTCCTCGTTAGCCAGATTGAGAGTTTTGCCTGGCCTATTAGGTAGTTTAAGAGAATAACCGATTTATCTTTCGTTTTGTATTTGGGCCCATGAATGTAGAGGTTGTCTGTCCATGTCGCTCCTAACTCCCCTGTCCAGGACTTGAGCAGAGTGAACAGCCCTCCCAATCTTTTACATTTTAGAAATAGGTGGTCTACTGTTTCCTCCCTCCCGCAGAAGAGACACTCTGTGCCCCTAGTGGGGTCCATGTGTGCCACGTGTCTGTTCGTGGCCACGGCCCCATGTACTATCCGCCACTGCAGATCGGCTGTACGCTTTTCTATGGGCGGTTTGTACAGGGACCTCCAGCGTCCTCGTGGGGATGAGCCTGGCGTCAGCCACTCTGACCACCTTGAGTCTTTTATTCCAGCCAGCGAGCTTCTGTGCGTGACCTTGACGCACGTTCCGTAGATCGCTTTTTTTGAGGCGGCTTCGAAGGTTGTTAAAAGGGGTGTTTTAAAACACAGGAGGGCTCCTTCCTCATGCTGAGGGTTTTCGACTGCTGGACTTATGAGGAGTGTTAGGGAAGGCTGCGGACGTTCTCTAGGGCTTTTCCCTAAAGATTCTCGGAGTTGGGAGGGCAGTGCTGACATCACCTCTCCCAGGAGTCTCTCCATTAGACGGTTTGATTTTAGTCCAGTTTTATTGCAAAGTTCGTCTGCAGTCTTCCACCCCGCTTCATTCCTCAGGTCCTTGATTTTGGTAATTCCTGCTTTTTTAAAGCGGTTTTGAACGAAGGTTGATGATAGCATCCTTGTGTTTGTGAGTGGGTTGTGGAACAGTGGTTCTTCATCTACGCTTTGAAAAGGTTGTGTGTCCACCCTGCTCGTCGTTATTACGGATGTCCAGGCTTTGAGCACAGATTGGTAGAAAGGTGTTGTGGCTGATAGGTCCATTTTATTGAGGTCTAGTGCAAACAGATGTGTCATAGTTCAGTCCCTCCACCTGTTGGAGTAGTGCTTTGGCTATGCCTGTCCATGCTTGTCCTTCGCCGTAGAGGAATCTTTGTGCAGCCTGCAGTCTAAAGGTTTTTATTCTGCAGGCCAAGTCGATCAGGCCCTGCCCCCCTTCCTGTACAGGGAGATAAAGCACAGAGGCTCGGGTCCAGTGTTGGCCAGTCCAGAAAAAGTTCACCAATTTCCTCTGCACTTCCTTGACTAATGTCTCCGGTGGTTCAAGGACAGCGAGGCGGTGCCAGAGCATGGAGGCGATCAGATTATTGACGACCAGTACTCTCCCCCTGTAGGACAGCTGTGGCAGGACCCAGGTCCATTGAGACAACTTAGCACACACTTTTTCCACTACACCCTCCCAGTTTTTATTTTGTAAGTCATGTGTCCCTAAAAACACCCCAAGGTATTTGAGGCCAACTTTGCCCCATTTGAGACCACCTGGAAGGATTGGGGGGCCTGTTTCCTGCCACTGCCCGATTAAAAAACTCTCGCATTTTGCCCAGTTCACACGTGCTGAGGAAGCTTTCGCATAGATGCTCAGGTTCCTTGTCAGGGCCTGAACATCATTTAGATTTTTTATAAAAACTGTTACGTCGTCAGCGTATGCTGACAGCACGAGTTTCTCCTGTGACTCTCTGACAGGAGAACCCTGTAGTTCGGTTCTTAGTTTATGCAGCAAGGGTTCTATAGCGATACTGTAGAGTTGTCCAGATAGTGGGCACCCCTGTCTAATTCCTCGTTTCATTTGTAGGGGGCAGCTAAGGCCACCTCCAATCTTTAGTGTAAAAACAGCTTCGGAGTATAAAAGTTTGATCCACATTGAAAAGTTGTTTCCTACACCAAAGGATTTTAGAGTCTGAAAGAGATAGTCATGGTCGACTCTATCAAAAGCTTTTTCTTGATCTAATGCCAAGAGTCCAAGTTCATAGCGTTTCACTTTGCATAGATCAATTAAGTCTCTCATTAGAAAAAGATTGTCTGTGATGGTGCGGTTAGGTATGCAGTATGTCTGATTATTGTGAATCATTGAGTGTATATATTGTTTCAGTCTGTTCGCCAGGCACTTTGAGAGTATTTTGTAGTCGCTGCATAGTAGTGACACTGGTCTCCAGTTCTTGAGGTGCCCCAAGTCTCCTTTTTTGGGGATCAGTGATAGAACTGCCCTTGTGCAGCTCACCGGTAGTTTCCCGCTGTTAAAAGCACATTTAAAAACTTCATGTAGATCAGCACCTATTACGTCCCAGAAAAGTTTGTAAAATTCACTTGGCAGCCCGTCTATTCCTGGTGAGCGTCCTGTTGCGAGCTGCTGTACAGCGTCAGTAAGTTCCTGCAGCTCAAGTTCTGCGTCCAGCACGGTGCTTTGCTCCAGGGAGAGTTGTGGAAGTTCCCTGAGTAGTTCCTCCCTGCAGGCTGGATCACAGGGTTCTGCACTGTAGAGCTGAGTGTAGAAGTTTGTAGCCGCTCTCCTCATCTCACTTGGGTCGGTTGTTGTTGTTCCATCTTCCCGTGTCAGATACACCATCTGATTTTGGGGTTTTGTATTTCTGGACAGGTTAAAAAAGAAAGCACTGGGAGCGTCCATGTCCTTGATACAGGAGATGCGATGTCTTATAAGGGCTGTTTTAGCTTGCTCATGAAGGAAGGAGCTTAGAGCTTTCCTTTTTCCTTCCAGATGACGACCTATTCCAACATCGTCTTTGCTGATCACTTTGCTCTCTATTTGGGTGATTTCTGCCTCAAGATCTTTTATTGTGGTTTTAAGAGCATCTGAGGTGTGTTCAGTATACTTTCTGCAGTAACTTTTTATCTGATTTTTTTCCCACCTCCCACCAAGAGACCAAGCTGCTAAAATCCCCTTTTCTATTTTTCCATTCATTCCATAAAATGTTAAAATTTTCATAAAAGTTCTCATCCTGTAAAAGCTTTATGTTAAAATGCCAGTATGAGCTCTGCCTTTTTGTGTTTGGTATTTTTATTTCTATGCTGATCAGGTGATGATCAGAGAAACCAGTGGGGAAAATAGCTGTTTTGTGAAGATTGTTTTTGTGGGACTTAGTGATATAAAACCTGTCCAGTCTTGCTGCGGTAATCATTGTGTTGTTGACCTTAACCCATGTGTATTTTCTTATGTTTGGTTTTTTTTCCCTCCACACATCCACCAGACTACACTGCATGATAAGTTCTTCAAGTGCCTCAGCAGATTTTGGGTGTGGTTCCTCGCCGTTTCTGTCTAAGGTGAAGTCTACTGTACAATTCCAGTCCCCTCCCATTACTATCGTGGATTTATTTCCACTTCGTTGTATTATGTTTTTGATTCTATTGAAGAGTTGTGTTCTTTCACTGCCACTGTTAGGGGCGTAAACATTTAAAAACGTAAAAAGTTCTTTTTTTATTTCTGCCTTTATCATTAAAACTCGACCTTTTACCAGTTCTGTTATTTCAACCCCTTTTATGCTCACTGCTTTATTAAAAATTATTGCCACTCCAGCGCTGATGTTGGAGCCGTGACTTAGGAAAATTTTCCCTTCCCACCACATGGCCCACTCAGATTCATTTGCTTGGTCACTGTGTGTCTCCTGTAGGAAGACTACATCAAGGTTCTTTTGTCTTATGAAATCCCCAACTACTGCTCTTTTTTTCCTATCTCTGCCACCATTCATGTTTAAGGAGCCTATTTTTAGATTGTCCATTAAGAATAAAAGAAGGAGAAAGAAGAGGTAGTTGTGAAGTGCATTATAGAGACAAGAAAACACCCAGTGTGAAAAATTCATTTGTGTTTTGCATGTGACCGCCGCCATCGCGTTATATGATCTTTTAAGCGCCATCTCTTTTTTTTACTCAGTTGATCATAGCCTGTAGTGCGCTGTAATTTTGCAACCGATGCTATGAATTTTTTTACATCTTTAAAATGTTTTTCAATATTGATTGGTTTTTTGTATGTTTTTTTCAGGTATTCATTTATGTCATCGAGTGTATATAGTTGTTGATCCCCTCCAAAACCTGACTCACTAATATCTGGTATGTCAGAAAATCTGTCCTCCTCAAAGTCCTCATCCATTGAGTCTTCATCCTGCACCATTGTACCTCCATCCTGCACCGCTACACCCGCATCCTGCACCGCTACACCCCCACCCTGCACCACTACACCCCCATCCTGCACAACTATAACCCCACCCTGCACCGCTACACCCGCATCCTGCGCCGCTACACCCCCACCCTGCACCACTGCACCACCAGTCTGCTCCACACTGGAACCCGCTCCATCCTGCCCTGACCCCACTAGGCCCCGCCTCCTCCCTGCCCTGTGCTCTATGTGGGCAGCTGAACTTTTTGCATGTATGATTTCCCCTCATGTGTGACCCTGAATGAGATGTCCAGAGTGGCCTCAGTCAGGAACATGAGCACTGTACGCCTGAAGGACACCACGTGCTTCAGCGCGGGGTTTTTGCAGTTAAGTGACAACATCCTCATACTGCTCACGATCTTCCCGAATCGAGACAATTCCCTCTCTATATCCTCATCGGGGATAAAAGGAGGAATGTTCGACACGGTGACCTTCATTGTTGTAGCACCGAGCGGAGTAACGGAATAAAGTTCTCCACTTACCTTTACTCCATGTTCAATCAGCTGGTGCACGAGTTCCCTCTCCTTCACAAACACCACCACGGCCTTGCGACGCCGACATGATGTTCTCACACCCTCCTACCTCCAGTAACACCTGCTCCACCGACACCGCGGCGCTCACCTCACCCCGTGACGGAGAGGTAGAGAGAGAGAGAGCGAGAGAGAGAGGGAGAGGTAGAGGGAGCGAGAGAGAGAGGGGTAGACAGAGAGAGAGAGAGGGGGAGAGATAAAGAGAGCGAGAGAGGGAGAGAGAGGGAGAGAGGGGGAGAGATAAAGAGAGCGAGAGGGAGGGAGGGAGAGAGAGAGAGCAAGAGGGAGAGAGGGGGGGAGAGAGAGAGAGAGAGAGAGGGAGAGAGAGAGCGAGAGGGGGAGAGAGGGGATTTACAGCCAAGGGGGATTTTCTTTATGGGGGAGACCAGGCGTCCGTATCTGGACAGTTCTGCTGCTATCACACTGTCTGATATAAAAGGAGGGACATTAGACAGAACTACTTTCTTAGCTGGGGAGCTCAGGGGAGAAACCAGTATGTGCTCATTATTTACACTGATTCCATTTTGGACTATTTTAATCGCTTTTTCAACACTATTTACAAAAACAACAACAGCACTGTTCATGCGGGAAGCAGAGACGATGTTCTCGTGTCCCACCACATCACCAACCGCCAACACACACTGTTCTAAACTCGCCGCGCACACCACGCGCACACACACTCACACAGGCACTCACACAACAAAGTATATAAAGCCAAAAGATGTAATAATTGGCGAAAGAAAAAAAATGCACAAAAAGAAAATTGGCAAAACGCCAATCGCTCTCGCGCGCTCTACACGCCACGCTCGCTTCCCTGCCACACCACGCATGCGCAGAGAGAGAGAGAGAGGGAGCGAGAAGGAGAGAGGGTGTGCAGGAGCTATTAGACCAGCTGCAGAAACAAGTTCACAAAGGATAACAACACAACTCACTGTAACACATAAGAAGAAAGCACAACCATATACTGGTTTATAAGAGTTTTTAGAAATAGTTAAAAGGTTAAAGCTAAAAATAATCTGATGAGCTTTAATGTAATCAGTGATATTTCAGGTTGAAGCCCACGTACGTACATGTCTGTCTGTCTGTCTGTCTGTCTGTATAGCAGAACTCTCTGCCTAACTTATTAATACAAAGAAATCAAATTTAAGGTTGAGTATCTTACACCTTTGTAAGAAAGCCGCTTTCCTCAGCTCGTACAGCGCTAAGAACACACAAACGATTAATTTCAGCATCAGCAGCCTAAAGGTCAAAGAAATTACCATTTCCAGCACATTCATGCCTTATAGCATACATGTTGAAAAACAACTTTTTTTGTTATTATTGAAAACAGTATATAAACTCGTTTTGGATGTTTTACGTAATCATGCATTATTTGAGTGAGAAAACCGCTTTCCTGAGCTCGTACAGCGCTAAGAAAACGGCAAACACTTTATCTGAGTATCAGCAGCCTAAAAGTGAAAGGAATGATTATTTCCAACACATTCATTTATTCTAGCATACATGTTAAGAAACAACTTTGTCATTTTTCTTCACATTTTGACCTTGAAAACTGTATGTAACTTTCTGGGTGTTATTTTTGATGTTCCATGTTGAGTTGCCTCATTCTTGGCCTTCCAGATACTCGTATTGTTAATATCATGCATAGGAGATTATTCAACTTACTGACCTATGCAGCTAGGAAAAATGTCTTGTTGTTGATTAAGGGCACCGCTCCAACAAAAAAGTCTTGGCACAATATTATTATGGATGCCATTCCTAATGAATAAATTTTTTGCATGTCTCACTTTTGTATGAATACCTTCTTCAGGATAATACAGAGGAGGATATCTGGACCTTTGTTATCCTCCTCTGTATTACAGGGGGGTGTTCTTCGTACTCAGTTAGCTGGATTTGATTGTTGTCGATTTGTCCTGATCTTGGATTGTTTCGTTCTCCGATGCTCATCTCGCACTTGTTGTCAAAGCAACATGTCCGTAAGCTTGAACCTGCTCGGTAGCAGGTTTATTTCATGTAAACAGGATTAAGGCTGCGCTCCTGCCGGGTTATGATTGGTTGAAATGGTGAGGTCACATCTGATTGGTTAAAGAGCGCTGACGTGGACTGACTCACGTGGGGAAAGAAAAGTATCTTGCATGCATATATACGGCTTGCCATAATATATATATATATATATATATATATATATATATATAGGTATATATATATATATATATATATATATATATAATTGATATCAAATATTATATTAGAACATAAATTAATAGATTTTCTATTATTATAATAAACTCTAGGCACGAGACAGCCCTCAAGACCATTAATTCAAATTCTTGTATAATGTTTATTTTGTAACACATTTATTTTTCAGGGGTTCGTTATAAAATATGCAAATATATATATAGATAGATAGATAGATAGATATGTATAATAAAAATAATTTTTTTATAATGAAAAATTGGACAAAACTAATTTTATTTTAAAAGTAAACAATATAAAAGTATACATGTTTTTTTTTTTAAATATTCATATTTCTATTTTTCCATATACAACATAATTATTTTCATATTTCTTATTTTATTTTATTGTCTCATGTAATTTGTAAAACATATGTGCATATTATGTTCTAATATAATATTTGACAGCGATTATGTGTGTGTGGTGGGGAGGGGAGGGGGGGATCCATGGCAGGGAAGCATTTCAGCGTATAACAGGTGTTACAAAAAAAATTGAGCTCGTTTTTTTGTCATTTCGTCAACCAATCAAAGGGCTTGTGATCAGTGTTTCTACTGTCGATGCATATCGCCTTTTAAACCAACGCACGAACGCGCAATAATCCTAGACAACTCAATCCGGCCAAACTAATCATCAACAACAGGTGTGCTCGAAGAACCGATTTAGCCAGAGTGTAATTAGCACCATGATCTCATCTTAGATGTGTCTGTTCATCCCGGATGTTTCAAGCGACGTACGAAGACACACCCCCCAGGGATTTCTAAATCCAGTGTGGGAAAACAATTTTTGTTTGTTTCCTTATATATTTGCTTATCTATGAACTAATTCATAGTCTTTTTCTTTTTTATTTCCTCCCATGTTCATGCTGAGCCATTGTTGTTTTTCTTTCTCTCTTTTTGTGTTCAAGACAAATACAATAAATATATTGTGTAAGAGCCATATCACATTTGTTATGTAAGTTGAATCTGCAGAATTTGTTGTTGTGTTTATTTTATTTGTTTTAATTCATTTCATTCTACCTTTTCTATTCATTAGTTTATTACATAAGCCATGAGCTCTGAATGTGTTAGTTAAGCATCCATTTTGACAATCGTGAGTTGGTCTGTGATGTCATTCCACTATTACATGTATTTGTATGACTATCGTATGACAGAAAGTTCAGTTTAGATGCGGAAGGCTACGGAAACACAAGCTTTTGACTGTGAGCTAAACACAATGAGATAGATATAACAAAGCTTTTGTTATAAGGTAACATTGAACCATTCGATACAGCAACAGGTGTTGTAACCACAGTGGATTTACTCAAGATGACTGTATGATGTGTTGAATCTTTGATGCTGAAAATAAAATACCAAGACAAAGAAATCATCGGACTTCGGTTCTTGTGAGTAAATGATCAAACCAAAGCTACGCGTCAAAACTAGTGAAATAACATGACCGCATCTACAATAAAGTCAAAAGCTTTCCACTGCTTGAATGAAAACAAGTGAACGCTGAAAGAAAAAGTAAAAGAGAATAGCGCGCCTTAAACTTCACCATGTCGAACAACGAGGACAACGTTCCCAGCACTTGGCTGGAGAGCCTAAAGGCGAGACGAACAGAAAGAACCTCAACGCTGGAAGCAAGAAAAGGCAAGCAAATTCAACGGAATGCAATGTCTACTGCATTAAAGACGCCTATGAACGATTCACGTAATTTAGACATCGTTGAAACTGAGAAAACAGACCCGAATGTGGGAAGTTGTGAGAAGACTTTATGGGCAGCAACGTTGATGTGCTAGTGTCCACTCATAAAGACGAACACAAACGCGATCAGGTCGCCTGCGGCGCACCTGAGGCTCAAGGCCGCACAGAATTCATAGCTAAGGTGGATCGCTGGATAGCGGACACCAAGGGCCACTCTATGAAGTCGCGAACACGCGAAGACGATGTCTCGCCAGGCGACAGCGTGTCACAGATAACGGCAGCGTCCAAGAGGTCCTCCTCATCATCTACAGCATCATCAGCTCGGCAAAAAAGGACAGAAGCCACTAAAGCAGCCCTGCTAGCTGAAGCATCAGCCTTAGACCAACGGCAGAAGCTGGAAGAGCAACTAAAGGTGCAACTAGAAAAGGAAAAGGCGCAATTAAAGGCTAAGGAAGAGCAACTAAAGGTAAAACTAAAGGCACAGAAGGAAAGGCTGAGACTCGATACGGAGCTTGCGTACATATATGTACCTATATAGTAATATATGTGACATATATAAAATGGCGGTTTTCCTATATTATATGTACATATATGCACCTATATGTTTACCTAGATTAGTAAAATTATTAAAATCCATAGCTGCTAGACAACATAAATAAAAGCCCAAAATGTAGAAATTAAAATTGTCCACAGAGTATAGACATATATAAAATTGGCCATTTTCCTATATTATATGTACATATATGTGTACATATATAGGTACATGTAACATCTGGGCCACCACAGCCTCGGAGAGTAAGATCCAGCTCCCCGGACTACTGAGCTTTGTCTCCCCCTAGTGTGTCTGCGTGTGTATGTCGCTCACTTTATCAAGTAATGAAAATCACCTGTGTATCCTTTTGTGTCTCCCTATTTATACAAGCCGACCCCATAGTCTTTTGTCCGTCCACCGTCGTGTACGAATGTGTTTTCCCCTGTTGGCTGAGAGAGAGAGAGACTCCCGAGTTTTGGAATTTGTGTTTGTTTTGGTTTTTCTGCCTTTTTTGGAGTCCTTTTTCTTTCAACAATATTTTTATTGATTTTAACAGGGATAAAACAGGGTAAACATGTAATATTTTAATGCAGGTTTTATAATCCCCTTATAAACCCTATAGCACCCACCCCGTCCCTCCCCGACTCCAAGCCAGTTTTACATGCATATGAAAGGCTAAACGCCAGGCATTGAGAGAAACGAAAAAAGAATATGGAGCTGGAAGTTTTTTGGTTCTACGTGCAAAAAAAATAAAGAGGAATAAAAAGGGGAAAGAAAGCAAACAAACAAGTAATTAAATAAGACAGGAATCAAACTATAAATGTATATGAAAAAAGTGAAGGAAGGGCCCCCACACCTGTTGAAATTTAAAGTCTGAATAATGAGTTGTGTAGTGAATCTTCTCCAGGGACAGACAGGACATGATATCTCTGAGCCACTGGGCGTGAGTGGGTGACGTGGCATCCTTCCACTTGAATAAAAGAGAACGCCTGGCCAGGAGTGTCGCAAAAGATAACAATCGCTTTTTAGCTGGAGTTAGACTCTTATCTTCCTCTCCAGTGACACCAAAAAGAGCAATCAGAGGGTCTGGTTCAAGATTGCATTTCAATATGAAGGACAGGGTCTTAAAAACATCCCTCCAGAATTTTTCCAAATTCGGGCGTGTCCAGTACATATGAATAAGAGACGCCTCTCCACTTTTACATTTATTACAGCAAGGATCAACGTCTGGGTAGAAACGGGAGAGTTTAAGTTTGGAGAAATGAGCCCTGTGTACAACCTTAAACTGTAATAAAGAGTGGCGGCACATAAGGAGGTTGAGTTGATACTTGGAATTCAATTCTTAAACTTATCATCTGATAGTGACAAATTTAAATCGTTCTCCCAAGCAGTTTTAATTTTACACAGGGGTGTGACTCGAAGCCATCAATCCACCATAAATATTGGATATTAGGCCTTTACGCAGCGGAGACAAACAGAGGAGATTATCTAGAATGTTTGCTGCAGGAGCCTCAGGGAAATTTGGTATTAAAGAGCGAATGAAGTGTCTTACTTGCAGATATCTGAAAAAATGAGAATTGGGTAAGTTAAACCTTTCGGAAAGCTGTTCAAATGATGCAAACTTATGGTCAACGAACAGGTCTTTGCAAAGCTTGATGCCCTTATTGTGCCATTCCTGAAACACTGGATCATGTAAAGAAGGCTGGAAGAGATGGTTAGAGACGATAGGACTGGACAGAGAAAAGCCCAGAAGACCGCTGTGCTTTCTGAACTGAGCCCATACTCTCAAGGTATGCCTAACTACTGAGTTATTGATTAATTTAATTGAGGGGATGGGGAGAGCAGATCCAAGGAGTGCAGAGACAGAGAGATTTTTGATAGACTTTATCTCCATTTCCACCCAGGCAGGCCGATTAGGTTGGTTATGAAAATATGACCAAAAGATGACAGATCGAATGTTTGCTGCCCAGTAGTAGAAACGAAAATTAGGTAGAGCCATGCCACCGTCTCTTTTAGATCTTTGAAGTAGGGACTTATTCAATCGTGGATGTTTAACTTTCCAAAGGTAAGAAGATATAATTGAGTCTAAAGCACCAAAGTAAGATTTGGGAATAAAAACAGGTACAGACTGAAAGAGATATAAAAATTTAGGGAGAATACTCATTTTAATTGCATTAATGCGGCCCACCAGGGACATGGACAGTGGTGACCATCGTCCCAAGTCCTTTCTTGTTTGGTTCAACAACCTAATAAAATTTTCTTTAAAAAGGTGTTTATGTTTCCTTGTAATTGTAATACCAAGATAGGTGAAGTGATTTTCCACTATGTTGGATGGAATATTGTGCATACCAGTTGTTACTGCAGTATTATCTAGCAGAAAAAGTTCACTTTTGTACAAATTTAATTTATATCCTGAAAAATAGCTAAATTCCCTGAGCAATGACAGCACAGGTGGCAGAGAGGAGACTGGATTCGATAATAAAAGTAGAAGATCATCTGCATAAAGGGAAACTTTATGTTCTTCTCCCTGCCTCCAAATCCCAGATATATTTCTACAGCTTCGGAATGCAATTGCTAGTGGCTCAATGGCGAGGTTAAAGAGCAGTGGGCTAAGGGGACACCCCTGACGAGTTCCCCGCTGAAGACTGAATGGTTGAGACTGTTGAGCATTTGTCAGAACTAAGGCAGTAGGGCTTGAATATAATAATTTAACCCAAGTGATAAAACTTGGACCAAAATTGAATTTTTCTAAAGCCCTGAATAAATACTCCATTCCACACGATCAAAAGCCTTTTCAGCATCCAAAGAAAGGACACACTCGGGTCTCCTCTGATGGTGTGTACAAGATATCCATAAGGCGTCGAATGTTAAAGTAAGAATAACGATTTTTAACAAAACCGGTCTGGTCCTCAGATATAATTGAGGGTAGAACATTCTCTAATCTACGAGCCAAGACTTTAGCAAGGATTTTAACATCCACATTAAGAAGAGAGATTGGTCTATATGAGGAGCACTCTGTTGGGTCCTTATCCTTCTTTGCTATGAGGGTGATGCGAGCCTCATTAAATGACGCAGGCATCTTACCTTGCTTGAAAGATTCAGATAGAACCAAAGCTAGTTGTGGTGCAAGGTATGAGGAGAATGATTTAAAAAACTCTGCAGGGAACCCGTCAGGACCCGGGGACTTACCAGATTGCAATGAGGAGATAGCTGAACTGATTTCCTCTTGTGATATGTGCTCTTCTAATCTTAATCTAGAATCAGGGGACAGTGTTGGGATATTTAGTTGAGTCAAGAAATTCTCAACTGAACTATGGTCCTTTGGAAACTCAGAAGTATATAATCGAGAATAAAAATTCCTGAATGCATCATTAATTTTAGAAAGGTCCGTAGTGATGGTACCATCCTCCATCCGAATTTTTGTAATTTGTTGCTGTGCTCTAAATCCTTTTAACTGATTAGCTAAAAGTTTCCCAGATTTGTCACCATGAATGTAAAATTGGCTCCTACTCTTTAATAATTGCCGTTCAATTACATGCGTTGAAATAAGTTCAAACTTAGTTTGCACTTCTACACGTTTTTTATAGAGATCGGGGTTTTTAAATAGAGCATACTGGTCAATTTCTTTAATTTGGTTGGTCAAATCTTTTTGTTCTTTATATGCCTTCCTTTTCATATTTGCAGTGTATGAAATTATCTGTCCCCTGAGGTCGGCTTTCAGAGCATCCCAAACAACTAAACGTGACACTTCAGGTGTTTCATTTGTGGTGAAGAAAAAAAACTATCTGGTCTTCCATAAATTTTACAAAATCGTCCTCCATCAGTAGCGATGAATTAAAGCGCCAATGTTTATTAATTTGAGGGAGATCGGGGAGTTTTATAGACATAACAACTGGAGCATGATCTGATATCACAATGCTCTGATAAGCACAAGAAGTAACCATTGGGATCAGTTGATTATCTATAAAGAAATAATTAATTCTGGAGAAAGTATGATGAACATGTGAGAAAAAGGAGTATTCTCTCTTTTTTGGATTAAGGAAGCGCCATATGTCAGAGATACCAAAGCTGCAGAGATAGGACTGAAGTAGCGTGGCGGATTTACTCAGAGGTATAGGATTGGGAGACGACCTGTCAAGTGATGGATCTAAACAGCAGTTAAAGTCTCCCCCTAATATGAGAGAGTATGAGCTCAGATCAGGAAGAAGAGAGAAAAAATGTTCAAAGAAGGAGACATCGTCATAATTAGGGGCATATAAATTAGCCAACACTACATTAGTATTAAATAACTTCCCTGAAACAATGATATAACGACCTTGTATATCCGTAATAACATTATGATGCTCAAAAGAGATGTTTGGGTTAATGAGAATCGAGACACCCCTAGCTTTGGCTTGAAAGGTCGAGTGGTAGTGCTGCCCTCCCCCACACACCCCACTACCCCCCAACAAACAAAGATAGCTGCTAACAAACACAGCAGCAAGCTCTTCCATTCCTCCATCTTCCACCCAACAAATCCTCCTGCCGCTAACCACCCCATCTTCTGGTCCGACTCCATTTACATAAACTAATAATTAAATATATAAATAAAACATTTCCACACTCCAATACTGAAATCTCTTAATGAGAGAAAAACACACCACCACCACCCCTCCCCCCACGTCACATTGTAACTCTAAATATACAAACATGTAAATCACACGTGATTAAAAATAGAAAAAATAGTAATAGAAAAATAATAATAATAACCCCTTCACAGGTTTAACACAACACTCTTACCGGGAAAGACGTAAACATGGCCAGATTTTAGGTTAAAAATGGTACTTTCCTGAGAACTGTAGTATCGCGTATTAAAATAATAATAATAATATAGTGCACTACGTAGTTTTCGGCAGACTGTCTATGTGTTTCTGCGCCTCTTCCACCGAGCGGAGCCACTTCTTCTGTCCGGTAGAGAGAGTGATCCGGAGCCGCGCTGGATACAGCAGAGAAGGCCGGAGTCCACGGCTGTATAACTCGCTCATCACTCCTCTATACTCGGCTCGCTGGTTTAAAACTTCGGGAGCGTAGTCTTCCACTATGCAAAGCTGCTGACCGCGGTATTCCAGCTTCCCTCTCCGCCGAGCCTCCCGAATCAGAAGGTCTTTCACCTGGTGCCGGTGCACGCGGAGAATGACGGGCCGAGGTCTCTGTTCTGAAGCGGGTTTGGATGCAGGTATTCGGTGGGCTCGTTCAATCTCCGGCGGGGATGGCAGCGTTTCAGTCCCAAACACCTCGCACAGAAACTTGGAGAAGAACTCGGTAGGGAGTCCACCTTCAGAACCTTCCGGGAGACCCAGAACACGCAGGTTTTGTCTCCTGCTCCGGCCTTCTAAGTCTACAACTTTGGCCGTTAACTTTGAGTTGTTTTCCCGAAATCCGGAGCAGATGTTCTCCAGCTCCGTCACACGCTGACTCAGGTCGTCTGTAGCGACGTTCTAATGACGGTAAGCGCTGTCCATGGTCCTCTACTTGGGCCTGAATCTGGTCCAGCTTACTCTCTAGTAAACTAAACGAGGATTTAAATTCAGCCGCTAACGCATCACGGTGTTGCTCTAACAGCGCTGAGATAGCCTCGACTGTTAGAGGGGTCGCAGTGTCGTCCTTTTTCACGGCTTTAACACTCCTGGTAGCCATTATTAATGAAAAAATATATAACCGTGGGGTAGAGTACAAAGTTATTGTCAACTAAGATTGTAATTTAACATTTAGAGACGAATAAGGGAGTGAAGAAATTCGAAACTGTCGGAGCACCTAACCAACACGTCCTACTCCATGTGGCTGCTAACCGGAAGTCCTGGAGTCCTTTTTGAGTTTTTTGGATAATCAATAAACGAGTTTTGAGTTCCAGACCTGCATCTGCGTCAGCCTCCTCATTGAGAACCATGACAGTACATATATGTTTACCTAGATTAGTAAAATTATTAAAATCCATAGCTGCTAGACAACATAAATGTTGTTGTTGTTGGTCTTTCGGCTGCTCCCGGCAAGGGGTCGCCACAGCGGAATATCCAGTCCGCACTACAACTTGGCACAGGTTTTACGCCGGATGCCCTTCCTGACGCAACCCTCCCATTTTATCCGGGCTTGGGACCGGCACTGTATCCAGTGGCTGGGGTGTGGGCACTGGCAGGAATCGAACCCGGGCCGTCCGCATGGCAGGCGAAACACCTACCACTGAGCCACCAGTGCCCGCATATCAGTTTATCAGATAATCATATTTATTATGACTGTCAGTGTGCTAAAAGCAATCATGACTGTACCTCCATTGGAGACTTGATGTCATTAATCGTGTGTTCAGCCCCTGGGATGGCATTATCGCCGCCCCAGTGGAAATCAATCCTCTTAGCGTTGTACTTGTATGAAATCTGTTTCCATGTCAATGTGGCCCCAGGAGATATCTTGAGCGTAACGAATAAAAGCCCAAAATGTAGAAATTAAAATTTATTTTCTTAAGAACAATCAACTAGTAAAAGAACAAAAACATGACAAAAAACTGAACAGGAAGAAAAAAATATATATATTTTGTGGATCTTCCCAGCTCCGTGAGCTTTGAATTGATAGATGTGCCTATCTGCCTTCGGGTGGCTGCCGGCCACTTCTTCAATGTAGCATCTAGAGAAGACAAAAATAATAAGACAGTATAATAATAATAAATGATTATTTATTAAAACTTCAGACAACAATTAGTGCCACGAGGTTATTTGCAACACTATATGTTCTACAAAATAGAGGACTACACACCCTACAGCGCAATATAATGTGGCTTTAGAAGAGGAAAGGTAGGATTAAGAAGTGAGCAAGTGATGAATTAGTATTATAGGTACCAAGCAGATACAGTAACAATAATGGGTGCCCTATGTTATGCAGTCTCCATTGATGGCTAATAAACATTGATACAAGTAGGCTATGGTTAAAGTGGTGACCTTATAAAAGTCTTAAATGTTTTGTTTTCCCTTCTCAACGCATTATGCATTTACTCACCAATAATGGCTACCTTTTTAATTTGGTCAAGTCTCCAAGTCGAAGGTGCCCAGCAGCAGATTCCGTACCATGGCAGTAGCAGAGGTGGCAAGGCGGGCTGCTCTTCACGCTTCTGCCTGGCAAAACACCCCAGAGCCCTTTATAACTTCAATCTGAAAAATTATTTCACATCACAATATTAATTTATTGGCAACTTTTAGAAACTTTTCATGTTTCATACTGATTCTTATGTTTAGCTTCCCAATAGTTAATAGGATTTTATGTATAAATGCAGATTAATGATAAAGATACATGCAGGGTAAAACTGCAACAGGAACAGTACAAAATAAAAACTGAAAAAAGACGGACATTCAGAGTAAAACAGTGCAAGATAAAAAAAAAACCTGTACAAAACATACATGCAGGGTAAGCATTGGTGGGAGCAATGTCCAAGCAGTGTAGAGAAATATTTCTGTACGACTTCATTGTTTTGTGCTGTGTAGTATAGTATTGTAATAGCTGATCAGAGGGATCAACTCCCCATGTGCTGGTTGTACGCAGTCACAGGAAATGTCTTTGTAGTCCATGTACCTTGTAATTTCACCCTCATCTTCACCGCGTCTACTGTAAAGCAGAATGGATGGTAGAACAGGTAGATACTTCTCGTGTGTCCATCCACTTCACAAATACAAGAGGTCCATATGAACGGAGCTTGCGTGTCCTGATGTGAGGTGCTGGTGAAGGCAAGGGTGATGCAGACACATTCCTAAAAACAAATAAATAAAAAAATGTTAGCCTATACTGTTCAGAGTAAGTGGCTGTGCAATTAATATGGATGCATAATATATACAGAGATGACCAAAAAATGTATCCACACTTCAACATGAAAAATATACACCTCTCTTCTGTAGGTCACATGACAGCATCAATGATGGTGATAGATAATACTACACACTGCTGCCATAATTCAATTTGAGTTTTACAAAAGGCCATAGATAACAATTGTGAAAGTGTATACATTTTTGTGCCCCTCTGTATTTTTGATGGGCAATAGGCTGGGCAAATATCTGTTGATGGACAACAGACCATGTAGTGGATCTCAAACATTTACAACTGAGACATTAGCAAACACCATCCATTGGACATTACACACATTCTAAACAATTACATCTTATCAGGCATTTGTAAATACACGCTAAACAAAAGGGATTATATACATTTACGCCAAAGAAATATTCACAAGCATCACTTAGCTACATAAGGCTGTATTTTAGCCACCTGGAACTAGCTTGTTTGTGCTAAATAACATTACTGATAGCAGTGTTATAAGCTAACCAAAATGGAGCCAAATACATATTAGCAACTATAATCTAAAGCTATCCAAAACAAGGTGAAATACATTAGAACATTTATAAACATCTGTAAACTCCATAAGGCATTAGCTTAGCCACCGGGAAATATGTTTGTGCTACATGAGGCAGCATGCTAGCATGATTTGGGCTGACGTCACTTCCTCCGTACGAGGACACTGAGAAGCTGCTTTTTTCCGAGCTCCACCATACTGACCAACTTTTAAACTTTTTTCGTCCCCTTACGAAGAGTGTACATAAAACGGATAAGTATCTTATAATATATTTACTCGAAACGCGTGTTATATCGTTAAGTTTTAATTGTTTTGCAGCACACCGCTTTTAGCCGGCATTAGCATCGCTAATTAGCATTAGCATCGCTAGCCCGGCTATCACGTTTGTTTGTTTGTTTCTAAAGTTTGTTTTCGCTTCCTCACACCGATTATTTTCCGTGTTTAGACACCATGTCGGTTGTGATTCTGCCTCTGAGTGCAGGTGAGGAGACATTAGAGCTGCACTCGGTGGATTTGGAGGTGGAGGCCGTGGAGAAGCTGATCCGTGAGCTACAGGTGAAGCTGGCCCGGTTACAGCAGCGGAAAGCCACGTTGGAATCGACGCAGACCGACACTCATCTGTCCCAGGTAAATTCTCGGCATGAGAATTCTCCTACAACCTCAACCCCGCGTGCTTCTCTGCCCAGGTCCAACACACCAAGGACACATCCCGCCCAGTGTTCCTACACCCCGGCGCCGGGATACCACGGACCCTGGATACAGCAGCAGCGGAAGAAGCACGCCAAGCCCCGGGCGAGGACCTCTCCACCACCACCACCCGTCTTCGACATCTCGACCCAAAACCGCTTCGCTCCTCTCCGCGAGACGGCACACGACGTCCTGGTCATCGGAGACTCCATCGTTCGTCACGTGCGTGCTACCACGGCTAAAGGTAAGGTGCACACACGCTGTTTACCTGGTGCACGTGTTCTTGATGTTGCTGCACAGGTGCCTGCTGCCCTGAGGAGGAACATTGGAGCTGTGGTTCTTCATGCCGGCACGAACGACACCAGGCTGAGGCAGACGGAGATCCTAAAGAAGGACTTCAGGAGCCTGGTCGAGAAGGTCCGCAGCACATCACCCACGACAATGATCATCGTATCTGGACCGCTTCCCACATTTCAGCGAGGAATCGAGAAGTTCAGTAGATTATTTGCTTTTAATGAATGGTTACAATCTTGGTGTCAACAACAGAAATTACGCTTTGTTGATAACTGGAATGTTTTCTGGGAGCGTCCTAGGCTCTATCACACCGATGGCCTACACCCTAGCAGAGCTGGAGCAGCGGTCCTCTCTGACAACATCTCCAGAACACTACGAACCATCTGACTGGCGGTAAGTCATACTGTAGATTCCAAACATATTAGCCACATCACAACTCACCGTAGTGATAGACGCACACACATAGCTTGTCCTATAGAAACTGTGTCTGTTCCCCGAATACTGAGAAAAAAGAATAAATTTGTTAAATTTGCCCGAAACAATCTGATAACCATAAAACCAGAAAAAGGCAAAATAAGTAGTCAAAATCCACCTCTAAAGTTTGGACTACTCAACATTAGATCCCTTGCGCCTAAAGCACTTATTGTTAATGAAATTATCTCAGATTATTGCCTTGACGCACTCTGTCTCACTGAAACCTGGCTTAAACCAAATGAATATTTTGGTCTGAATGAGTCTACTCCGTCAGGATATTTCTATAAGCACGAGCCCCGTCTAATTGGTCGCGGCGGTGGTGTCGCCACTATCTACAATGATGTACTCACTGTTACCCAGAAAATAAGGCCCAGGTTTAATTCATTTGAAGTGCTTATCATTAATGTTGCACTAAATGAAATACGTAATAAACCCTTGCTATATTTTACCTTGGCCACCGTGTACAGACCCCCGGGGCCATATGGCGATTTTCTTAAAGAATTTGGACATCTGCTATCAGACCTATTGGTTAACTCTGACAAAGTATTGATAGTAGGAGACTTTAACATTCATGTAGATGATGCTAACGACGCTTTAGCACTCACATTTATGGATTTACTAAATTCCTTTGGGGTTAAGCAAAATATAATTGGAGCAACTCACCGCTTTAATCATACGCTAGATTTAATTATATCCCATGGTATAGATGTCTCTAATATAGAGATCATACCTCAAAGTGATGATATCACAGATCATCACCTCCTGACATATACTCTACCCGTAGAACAGATTAGCTGTGTCTCCCCACGCTATCAATCTGTTAGAAATATGAATCCCACCACTAAAGACAGATTCACAAGTAATCTGCCGGATCTGTCCCAATTTCTTATTAGACCCCTAAATGCAGATGATCTAGATGAAGTGACTAGCAGCATGGGCACTATTTTTACCAGTACATTAGACACTGTTGCTCCCATCAGATTAAAAAAAGTCAGAGATAAAACATTGGCACCGTGGTACAACAGTCATACTCGCGCCCTAAAGAGAGCAACCCGTAACCTCGAGCGAAAATGGAGGAAAACTAAATTAGAAGTTTTTCGAATTGCGTATAAAGACAGTATGTGCAGCTATAGACAGGCTCTAAAAACTGCTAGGACCGAGCATCTTAGCCAACTGATAGCAAGAAACCAAAACAATCCCAGGTTCTTATTTAGTACAGTGGCTCGCTTAACAAAACCTAAGATGCCCGCAGAGAGTATCCCATCACAGTTTAGAAGTGAAGACTTTATGGACTTCTTTAATGAAAAAATCAATAATATCAGGAAGAAAATAATGGAGGTTCAACCTCTAATAGTATCTCACGATCCAGTTCAGCCTATAGCTTCACATTTAGATTTTCACTGCTTTACAGGTATAGGACAGGAAGAGCTGTATAAACTCATCACCTCGGCTAAATCAACAACGTGCCTGTTAGACCCAATCCCAACCAGATTTTTAAAAGAAGTGATGCTTACGGTTGGAGAGCCACTCCTAAACATTATTAATTCTTCATTACATCTAGGTCACGTCCCTAAACCTTTCAAGTTAGCAGTTATTAAGCCGCTTCTTAAAAAATCTAATTTGGACGCGAATGAAATAAAAAATTACAGACCGATCTCAAACCTCCCGTTCATATCAAAAATACTAGAAAAAGTAGTATCAGCTCAAATTTGCACATTCTTGCAGGATAACAACATCCTTGAAGAATTTCAGTCAGGTTTCAGGCCCCATCATAGCACAGAAACTGCACTAGTTAAGATTACAAATGACTTGTTTTTAGCTTCAGACCAAGGCTGCATCTCATTGCTAGTCCTGCTCGATCTTAGTGCTGCATTCGACACTATAGATCATAATATTCTCATAGATCGCTTACAAAATTATATAGGCATTCAGGGACAGGCACTAAAATGGTTTAGATCTTACCTGTCTGATCGCTACCATTTTGTAGATCTAAATGGAGAACCGTCTGGTATAATGCCAGTGAAATATGGGGTCCCACAAGGGTCAGTTTTAGGACCTCTGTTGTTCTCAATATACATGCTTCCCTTGGGTAACATCATTAGAAGACATGGGATTAGTTTCCATTGTTATGCTGATGATACCCAATTATATATCTCAACTAAACCAGACGAAATACCTAAGTTGTCTAGATTAACTGAGTGTGTCCAGGACATAAAAGATTGGATGACCAATAACTTTCTTTTATTAAATTCAGATAAGACAGAGATATTACTTATTGGCCCAAAAACCAGCACACAACAGCTTTCACAATTCAGCTTGCGCTTAGAAGGATGTACTGTTATTACCAGCTCAGCAGTAAAAGATCTGGGAGTAATATTAGACAGTAACTTGTCTTTTGAAAATCACATTTCAAATATCACAAAAACAGCCTTTTTCCATCTTCGAAATATTGCTAAACTTAGGAACATCTTATCCGTATCTGATGCAGAAAAACTAGTTCATGCATTCATGACCTCCAGACTGGACTATTGTAATGCATTACTAGGTGGTTGTCCTGCATCCTCAATAAACAAGCTTCAGTTAATCCAAAATGCAGCTGCCAGGGTTCTCACTAGATCCAGAAAATATGATCATATAACCCCAATATTATCATCCCTGCACTGGCTACCTGTTCAGTTTAGAATAAATTACAAAATAGTATTACTTACATACAAGGCCTTAAATGGTTTAGCTCCCACATACCTAACCAGTCTTCTGATACGCTACAATCCACCACGCGCCTTAAGATCACAAAACTCCGGACTTCTGGTAGTTCCCAGAATTTCAAAATCTACAAAAGGGGGTAGGGCTTTTTCATATTTAGCTCCAAAGCTTTGGAATAGCCTTCCAGACAGTGTCCGGGGAGCAGACACGGTTTCTCAGTTCAAAAGTAGACTCAAGACGCATCTTTTTAATCTGGCATACACATAACTCATCCCAGTACTCATACTCCAGTACACCTATACCGAATGGCAACTACGCTAATTCTCCCCATCTGTTCTGTATTTCTCTACCCATCCCGAGGCATCGGGAGATTTTGCCAGCTTCAGTAGACAAAGGCCGACCCTGCGAGGTTCCTGAGGCACCCAGAGAAGGACCAGCTCCAACTGGATTCAGCTTTATGATGGTTGGAGCTACACATGCTGCTCCTGTGCTTCCAGTGATCCAGACCTCATCTGCCCTCTGCACCTACTGACTCGTCCCTATGCTGAACTGGTCTTCATGACCATTTAAATAATTTCTGTCATATTGATTTTTCACCTGCACAACACAAGATGTTATATCATTTCTATCTGTTATCGCCCAAATGAGGATGGGTTCCCTGTTGAGTCTGGTTCCTCTCAAGGTTTCTTCCTAATGCCATCTCAGGGAGTTTTTCCTTGCCACCGTCGCCGTCACCCTTGGCTTGCTCATCAGAGACATTTCATTCATTCATCTCATTATTATCTGCACATTTTTCTCACACATCCACAATTCCAATTATTTTCTTTTCTATAATTATTATTATTATTATTTGTTTTTATTTATTTATTTTCTATTATAATTTTATTTATTTACTTATTACTTTATATATAATTATTCTATATATATATATAATTTTTTTTTTTTTTTTTTTTTTTTTTTTGTTAAATTAAATTTCTTAAATTTTTGTGAAGCTGCTTTGAGACAATGACCATTGTTAAAAGCGCTATATAAATAAAATTGAATTGAATTGAATTGATTTACCTAAACTATATAAATGGCATTGAAAGCCAATGTGTCACACAAGCTGACAAGA
This sequence comes from Channallabes apus, assembly GCA_030522415.1. Classification (NCBI taxonomy): domain Eukaryota; kingdom Metazoa; phylum Chordata; class Actinopteri; order Siluriformes; family Clariidae; genus Channallabes; species Channallabes apus. Next base: position 76,287 of record CM060129.1, read on the forward strand.
GCTAGCTGTAGTGAGGAAAATATTTACTAATATTAGTTTAATATTATCAGAATAAGAGTTATATAAGACTTAATAACTTACCCAGTGTAGCATGGGTCTATTCTCTGTTCAAAATGCTCCTGTTCGGCGTCGGAGTCACACAGTCTTCTTCTGAGGTAAATATAAACTCCTCCCACTTTCCAGGACATTCTTAAGAGTTTCCTCGGATGTGTAAGCGCGTGCCATCTTCCAAAACATGCAGAAAACTTCTTCTTCTTCTTTGGAGTTTAACGGCGGCTTGCATCCGTAAGTGTTGCACTACCGCCACCTTCTGGTTGATTCTCCTTTAGTTGTTTCTTCTCTCTATTTCCAGATTATTTCCTCCACATCTTATATTCTATCCATTAAACCAGTAGTAACTAAGAAGTTACAAATGTTTTTCTTTCCTCGCCCACTCATCCCACTTTTCAGTATATCTTTTATCTCTGTCCCAACCAGTCCACCTTTTCTTAATTCTTCCATCATTTTTCTCCTTTCTTCTTCATATCTTCTGCAATTTATAAGTACATGCTCTATGGTTTCTTGTGTCTGACAAACCTCACAACAGCCAGTGGGATGCTTCCCTATAATGTATAATGTACTATTCAGGTTACTGTGTCCAATTCTTAATCTTGTCATTGCTGTTTCTTCTCTTCTAGTCCCTCCCCAGTTCCTCTCAGTTCCAACTTTATTTTGAATGCCATATAAATGTCTCCCTTTAATTTCCCAATCCCACTGCTGTTGCCATTCTCTCACAGCTTCTTTCCAAACTATACTTTTCCCCTCAGCCTTTGACATTTTTATATTTACTTCACTTTTATCTTTTTTTGTTGCATGTTTGGCTAATTTATCCACCCTCTCGTTTCCTAAAATACCGATGTGGGCTGGAGTCCATATGAGTTGAATCTCTTTACCTTTTTCTTTTATTCTCATATATATTGTCAATATTGCATACACCAAGTCCTGACGGCTATTGGACATCCCTGATCTGAGGCTGTACAGTGTAGACAATGAGTCACTTCCAATTAAGTATTTACTTATTTTTTCCTCCTTTCCAATCCATTCTAATGCCATCTTGATGGCATACAGTTCGACTGTATACACACTCAGTTCGTTCGATGTTCTTTTGCTTTCGTCATTTCCCTGGTTACCTATAAAAATTGCAGATCCAGTCCTTCCAGTTTCAGGTTCTTTTGATCCATCTGTGTAAATCTGAATATGGTCTCTATACTTGTGTTCCACATATCTATAAAATTCGTCTACTAGGTCTACATTACGATTTATTGATTTGATTTGATGCAATTTAAAATCAACTTCCATGGTTTCCATTTTCCACACTGGATATTCAGGCCATATCACAGTTGGACAGAACTCTTTTTCACTCACCCCCAAATCTCTAGCTGACTTATCTCCTACCCACCCGAAACTATTCTTTTGTTCTCTTTCCTTTTCGCAACAAGTTTGTAGCACTTTCTTTGTGGGGTGACTGTCTCTATGTCCCTTCAAATTAATCCAATAGTTTACCAGCAATTGCTTACGTCGAATGTTTAAAGGCATTTCTCCTGCTTCCACCTGAAGCGCACACACTGGTGATGTTTTTACTGCACCTAAGCATAACCTCAAAGCTCTAGTCTGTATTTTATCAAGCCTTGTAAGTACAGTTTTGGCTGCTGATCCGTACACCACACTCCCATAATCAATTCTTGATCTTATTAGACTTACATATATATATTTCAGTGATTGATAGTCTGCACCCCATTCCAGTCCTGTTAAACACCTCATTGTGTTTAGTACTTTTTTGCATTTATCCTCCACCTTCCTTATATGTTCTGCCCAGGTTAACCATGAGTCAAAATGCACTCCCAGAAAGCAAAATTTATTAACCTTCTCCAACCTATTTCCATATAATTTTAAATTAATCCCCTCATGAATTTTCTTCCTAGTAAAAAACATTACTTTAGATTTTTCAGCTGAGAATTTAAAGCGCCATTTTATTCCCCACCTCTCAACCTGCTGGATACCTTCTTGCATTTTCTTAACTACAGTATATACGCCACATTTCTTCCTCTTTTCCATATTGCTCCATCATCCGCAAACAAGGATCTCCCCATGTTCACTTGTATATTTCCATATATATCATTTATCATAATTGAGAATAACGTGGGACTTATTACACTCCCCTGGGGGGTTCCATTCTCTGCCATACGTTTGCTAGACATTTCTTTTCCTATCCTAACCTGAATTGTTCTGCCTTTCAGAAAATCCCTAATCCATTTAAAAATGTTTCCTCTAATTCCCATTTTATGTACCTTAATCATCAACCCCTCTCTCCATAACATGTCATATGCTTTTTCTACATCAAAAAATACAGCTACAACTGTCTCTTTATTTATTTGAGCTTTCCTTATCTCATCTTCCAAGCATACCACTGCATCCATAGTACCCCTCCCTCTCCTAAATCCGCTTTGATATTCAGTCATCATACCTTGTTTTTCCATAATATACATTAATCTCTCATTTATCATTCTTTCCATTAGTTTACAGATATGTGAGGTCAGGGCAATGGGTCTATAGTTTGATGGCTTTCCCAGGTTTTCTTATTGGAATAATAATGGCTTCTTTCCAATTTTTTGGCAATTTACCTTCTTCCCATACTTTATTGTATAGTATCAATAACTTCTTCTTCCCTTCTTCACTCAGATGCTTTATCATTATATAACAAACATCATCTTTCCCTGGTGCAGTCTTCCCAGTTTGTGCCAGTACTTTGTTTAATTCTTCCATTCTAAATGGTAAATTTTGTTCACCTTCGTCACTTTCCATTACTTTCAGTGCCTCCAGATTATCAGTACTAGTTTTCTCTCTACCCCTCTTCCCTTCTTCAGATAGATTATTTGAGCTGTGAACTTGAGCAAACGTATTTACCAGCATTTCAGCCTTTTCTTTATTTGTAACTGCAACCTCATTCCCATTGTTCAACACCGGGTAGCTCCAATCTCTCCTTTCTCCACCCATCTTTTTAATCATTGTCCACACTTCTCCTATTTGGGTAGAGTCCCCAATTGAACTGCAGTAATTCCTCCAACATACTCTTTTTGCTTGTCTTACCGTTTTCCTTACTATTGCTTGTGCACATTTATACTGAATCATATGCATGAAATTATGTGATCTTTTCATTACTTTAAACGCTTTATTTCTGTTTTGAATTGCTTTCTTACATTCATCATTCCACCATGGTACTTCCTTTCTTTTTATTTTACCTTGACTTTTTGGGATAGCTTCTAGCGCTGCTGTTATTATGCTATGTCTTACTTTATTTTCAAGCATTTCTATATTGTCATCATGTTCAATCTGATTTAAATATTTGTCACTTTCTTTCTGAAATTTATCCCAGTCAGCTTTTTCAAATACCCATCTTCCTCCTCTTCCTTCAAAAACTTGTGGTATATTTATATTGATTTTACACAAAATTGGATAGTGATCACTTCCTACTGTTCCTTCCTTATACACCTTCCTTATACACCTTCCTTATACACATTGCTGCCACACTGCTAGACACCAATGTAAGATCTAGAGCAGACTCCCTTCCAGTACTAACCTCTATTCTTGTTTTAGTTCCATCGTTTAAACATACTAAATTTCTTTCCTCTAATAACTCTTCTATTACTTGCCCATTTATATCCACTTTTTCACTTCCCCACAATGTATTATGTGCATTGAAGTCCCCACACCATATAACATTATTACTACCGTGTCCCTTTATTTCCTCAAGCTGATTCACTTGCAGTTTTCTACATGGATTATAAAAAGTTATGATTAAACATTTCTTCCCCATACCCCATACTTCCCCTGCTACATACTCGCATTCACTCCCTATACCTACCACCCTGTGCGGCACTCCTCCTTTCACAAAAGTAACACACACCCCTCCACTACCATTTACCCTATCCTGCCTAATTAATACATACCCATATATGACAAAATCTAAATTTGGCTTTAGCCAGGATTCCTGAATACATATAATGTCTGTTTTTTCTTTGCAATTAGCAATAAACTGTTTGAACTCTTGCCCGTTTGATATCAGGCTCCTTGCATTCCATTGTAGGAGCAACATTAATACAATAATTAACCCACACATGTTATCTCTTGACTAGCCTGTACACTTAACTCATCCCTCACCTCTTCCCATTTCAAACCTGCCATATCTAGGTGATGTAGTGCTGCTTTTACTATAATCTGAATTCTTTCCGTTTTAGATCTGGTTTCAGCTGTAGCATTTATTACTGCTGCTATAAATGTCACCATTTTCTTCTTCTCTTCCCACTGATCTTTACGTTCTTGTTGGACTTATCTCGTCTCTCTCTCCATAGTGTCACGTTTCCCCTTACGTCTGTGTCGGCCGTGGGTGTGAGGCATGATCGCGGAGGCAAGCTGACGGTTAACAAAGTTCTTTATTTTCAACTCAAACAAAACATAAATACACTCCAACACAAAACTACTTTCGGTAACGGTTGCCAGACGCCTGACTGGAGTCCAGCCAGGCTATTTATAGCACTAAACAAACATAAACACACTAATTAAATTAACTTCCCTCGGTTCAGGTGATCTTCTACGTCACCTGACCGAGGTGCAAACCGGGAAATGAAGTCCAAATGAAACTGAAAACAAACTACAACACAAAAACCAACATAACTATAAATGGCGATCTGGCGCCATCTAGGGGCTAACCGTTACATTACCCCCCCTCCCAAAAATGCTCCTCCGGAGCATCACCGGAGGCCCCGGACACCCAACCCAATGTTCTACCTTTAGCCTCCTATTCAGGAGGCTGAGTGACGGGGCTGGAGGCCTGCTCTGCGGCTGCTGGGCTGGACGCGTGCTCGGCGGCTGCAGAGCTGGAAGCGTGCTCGGCGGCTGCAGAGCTGGAGAAGTGCTCGGCGGCTGCAGAGCTGGAGAAGTGCTCGGCTGCTGCAGAGCTGGAGAAGTGCTCGGCTGCTGCAGAGCTGGAGAAGTGCTCGGCTGCTGCAGAGCTGGAGAAGTGCTCGGCTGCTGCAGAGCTGGAAGCGTGGTCGGCGGCGGCAGAGCTGGAAGCGTGCTCGGCGGCGGCAGAGCTGGAGAAGTGCTCGGCGGCGGCAGAGCTGGAGAAGTGCTCGGCGGCGGCAGAGCTGGAGAAGTGCTCGGCGGCGGCAGAGCTGGAGAAGTGCTCGGCGGCGGCAGAGCTGGAGAAGTGCTCGGCGGCGGCAGAGCTGGAGAAGTGCTCGGCGGCGGCAGAGCTGGAGAAGTGCTCGGCTGCTGCAGAGCTGGAGAAGTTCTCGGCTGCTGCAGAGCTGGAGAAGTGCTCGGCTGCTGCAGAGCTGGAGAAGTGCTCGGCTGCTGCAGAGCTGGAAGCGTGCTCGGCGGCGGCAGAGCTGGAGAAGCGCTCGACGCAGGCGTTGGAGCAGTCACTGCGCTCGACGCAGGCGTTGGAGCGGCCACTGCGCTCGTAGACGGCGTGGGAGCGGTCACTGCGCTCGTAGACGGCGTGGGAGCGGTCACTGCGCTCGTAGACGGCGTGGGAGCGGTCACTGCGCTCGTAGACGGCGTGGGAGCGGTCACTGCGCTCGTAGACGGCGTGGGAGCGGTCACTGCGCTCGTAGACGGCGTGGGAGCGGTCACTGCGCTCGTAGACTGCGTGGGAGCGGTCACTGCGCTCGTAGACGGCGTGGGAGCGGTCACTGCGCTCGTAGACGGCGTGGGAGCGGTCACTGCGCTCGTAGACGGCGTGGGAGCGGTCACTGCGCTCGTAGACGGCGTGGGAGCGGTCACTGCGCTCGTAGACGGCGTGGGAGCGGTCACTGCGCTCGTAGACGGCGTGGGAGCGGTCACTGCGCTCGTAGACTGCGTGGGAGCGGTCACTGCGCTCGTAGACGGCGTGGGAGCGGTCACTGCGCTCGTAGACGGCGTGGGAGCGGTCACTGCGCTCGTAGACGGCTTGGGAGCGGTCACTGCGCTCGTAGACGGCGTGGGAGCGTGCAGTGCGCTCGTAGACGGCCCTGGAGCGTGCAGTGCGCTCGACGACGGCCCTGGAGCGTGCAGTGCGCTCGACGACGGCCTTGGAGCGTGCAATGCGCTCGACGACGGCTCAACGACGTTCTCAAAGCCGGGAGGCGGCGGCAGAACATGTGCGTGGGACAGCGGCTGCTGACCTGCTAGCTCGCTGTCCTCGAAGCCGGGAGGTGGCGTTGGAGCGTGCACGGCGCTCGACTGCAGCGTTGGAGCGTGCACGGCGCTCGCCTGCCGCGTGGGAGCGTGCACGGAGCTCGCCTGCAGCGCTGGAGCGTGCACGGCGCTCTCCTGCAGCGTTGGAGCGTGCACGGCGCTCTCCTGCAGCGTTGGAGCGTGCACGGAGCTCGCCTGCAGCGTTGGAGCGTGCACGGAGCTCGCCTGCAGCGCTGGAGCGTGCACGGCGCTCGCCTGCAGCGTTGGAGCGTGCACGGCGCTCTCCTGCAGCGTTGGAGCGTGCACGGCGCTCTCCTGCAGCGTTGGAGCGTGCACGGCGCTCAACGACGGCTCAACGTCGTCCTCAAAGCCGGGAGGCGGTGGTAAAACGGGTGCATCGGACAGCAGCTGTAGACACGCTGGCTCGCTGTCCTCGAAGCTGAAAGGCGGCGGTGAAACGGATGCGTCGGACAGCAGCTGCTGACACGCTGGCTCGCTGTCCTCAAAGCCGAAAGGCGGCAGTAAGACGGGTGCGTCGGACAGCAGCTGTAGACACGCTGGCTCGCTGTCCTCGAAGCTGGAAGGTGGCGGTGCGTCGGGCAGCGGCTGCTGACACGCTAGCTCGCTGCTGAGTGTTGGCAAGAGAGGAGAAAGCTCCGAGCCCGCTTCGCGGTTCTCCTGGAAGTGGAGGATCATCTGCTGGAGCTCCTTTACATGCTCCAGCATTTCACTCACCCGTTCCGGCTCCGGAATCCACCACATGAGCTCCTCCTCTCTTTGCTGCTGCTCTGCCTGGGGTTTTCTTTCCCCCTCGTCACCGCCGTACTTGGGCTTCCTCGCCCTTCTCTTCCGGCCAGTGCGGGGAACCACGTGACCCCGTGCCGCGTCGCCCCTGAATGGCGTCCGCCGAATGGCGAGCCTGCAGCCCTCCCAGCTTTGTGGTGTCTCTCTCTCTCTTTCCTCGCTGCTCTCTCGCAGGTGCTCCTGCTCCTCCAGCAATCTGTACTCGTAGCTGCGGTACATCTCCTCCTCGTCCTCTACCAGCCCGATGTTATAGTCCCAGCCGTAGCCCTCTTCTTCGCTGTCCCGCCAGTTCGTCAGCTCGGGCAAGATGGCCACTGCGCCCCCCCCAAAAAACTTCAGGAGGGGATCCTCCGCCATGCCTCTTGGTAGGTCTGGCAATCTGTCACGTTTCCCCTTACGTCTGTGTCTGCCGTGGGTGTGAGGCATGATCGCGGAGGCAAGCTGACGGTTAACAAAGTTCTTTATTTTCAACTCAAACAAAACATAAATACACTCCAACACAAAACTACTTTCGGTAACGGTTGCCAGACGCCTGACTGGAGTCCAGCCAGGCTATTTATAGCACTAAACAAACATAAACACACTAATTAAATTAACTTCCCTCGGTTCAGGTGATCTTCTACGTCACCTGACCGAGGTGCAAACCGGGAAATGAAGTCCAAATGAAACTGAAAACAAACTACAACACAAAAACCAACATAACTATAAATGGCGATCTGGCGCCATCTAGGGGTTAACCGTTACACATAGATTCCCTTTTGCAACCTTTATTTTCTTTTTCTGACCTTTCAATAGCCTCAGAGTAAGAAAGGTTTTCCTTTACTCTTGTTTGCTGTATTTTCACTTGCTTTTTCATCATTTCGCATCCCCAAAATGCAACACTGTGACTACCTCCACAGCTACAACACTTCGGTTCCACTTCTTCTCCACATTTTCCATAATCGTGGTCTCCACTGCACCTGGCACATCTTCTTTTTCCTTTGCAGACCTTAGCTACAGTATATGCCCAAATTCTTGGCAATTATAGCATCTCATTGGCTTAGGTGTATATTCCCTCACTCTATATCTCATAAATCCATAGTATACCTCTTTCGGCACTCCCTTTGACTCAAACTCAATCAAGACAGATTCGGTTTCTACTTTTCCTACTCCACTTGTCAGTCTTACTGCGCTTTTAACTGACTTGTTTTGTGCCTTCATATCTTCAATTAGCCCTTTTATATTTACAGTAAGAGGAATTCCGTATATCACTCCCTTACTTCCACACATTCTTCTTTCTCCTACTCTTACTACTATTTTAATTTTTCCCATACAACTCATCTTCATTGCCTTTTCCATCTGCTCCATTACAACCTATAAGTAAATTTCCATCTCCCAAGATTCTTGCATATTTCACTTCTCCTATTTGTCCTCTTATTATTTTTGTTAATTTAAGTGGGTCCATCCTCTTAACTCCTCCCTCTCCTTCAAATCGTACCACTATATTAACCAATCTTTCTTTATGACACTCTCCATCATCTCTGCCTTCACTTTCTGTTCCAGTTGTGCTAGCCTCACCTTTTTTCTTTCTCTTACGACTAGTACTTTTCCTTACTGCATTTCCTCTCCTCACTTCTTCCCAATGAGACTGAGGTTTCATATATGTGCATATATCCTCATATACTGTATGTGGGCAATTAGGATACCAATTTCATGTGTTCGCACATAAGTTTTTTGCATTTTTTTTTAAGTTAGTTCTTAGTTATTGCCTTGATAATAGAAAATATAAGCTAGGCATCATGTATGACAGTTGCCAAAGTGAGATATGAGCTAAAATGACCAGATCCTGCGAAAGGAGACATATCTCGTATGTACATATAGGGCTTATATGTGGATATAAAGAAGCAATACAGGAGACCTATATGGCCTGTATATGCACATATATGCACCTCAGTGTTGCCTATATGTTGCATATATACGCATATATGCAGCATATATATTATCATATATATGCATATATACTGCATATAGGTTTCAATTCAATTCAGTTCAATTCAGTTTTATTTGTATAGCGCTTTTAACAATTGAAATTGTCTCAAAACAGCTTTACACAATCAAAAGAACTATTTAAGTTTGTATGGAATGTGAATGTGTATGAATCAAAATATATGTGCATACAGTGGTGTGAAAAACTATTTGCCCCCTTCCTGATTTCTTATTCTTTTGCATGTTTGTCACACTTAAATGTTTCTGCTCATCAAAAACCGTTAACTATTAGTCAAAGATAACATAATTGAACACAAAATGCAGTTTTTAAATGAAGGTTTACGTTATTAAGGGAGAAAAAAACCTCCAAATCTACATGGCCCTGTGTGAAAAAGTGATTGCCCCCCTTGTTAAAAAATAACTTAACTGTGGTTTATCACACCTGAGTTCAATTTCTGTAGTCACCCCCAGGCCTGATTACTGCCACACCTGTTTCAATCAAGAAATCACTTAAATAGGAGCTACCTGACACAGAGAAGTAGACCAAAAGCAGCTAGACATCATGCCAAGATCCAAAGAAATTTAGGAACAAATGAGAACAAAAGTAATTGAGATCTATCAGTCTGGTAAAGGTTATAAAGCCATTTCTAAAGCTTTGGGACTCCAGCGAACCACAGTGAGAGCCATTATCCACAAATGGCAAAAACATGGAACAGTGGTGAACCTTCCCAGGAGTGGCCGGCCGACCAAAATTACCCCAAGAGCGCAGAGACAACTCATCCGAGAGGCCACAAAAGACCCCAGGACAACATCTAAAGAACTGCAGGCCTCACTTGCCTCAATTAAGGTCAGTGTTCACGACTCCACCATAAGAAAGAGACTGGGCAAAAACGGCCTGCATGGCAGATTTCCAAGGCGCAAACCACTTTTAAGCAAAAGAACATTAAGGCTCGTCTCAATTTTGCTAAAAAACATCTCAATGATTGCCAAGACTTTTTGGAAAATACCTTGTGGACCGACGAGACAAAAGTTGAACTTTTTGGAAGGTGCGTGTCCCGTTACATCTGGCGTAAAAGTAACACAGCATTTCAGAAAAAGAACATCATACCAACAGTAAAATATGGTGGTGGTAGTGTGATGGTCTGGGGTTGTTTCGCTGCTTCAGGACCTGGAAGGCTTGCTGTGATAGATGGAACCATGAATTCTACTGTCTACCAAAAAATCCTGAAGGAGAATGTCCGGCCATCTGTTCGTCAACTCAAGCTGAAGCGATCTTGGGTGCTGCAGCAGGACAATGACCCAAAACACACCAGCAAATCCACCTCTGAATGGCTGAAGAAAAACTAAATGAAGACTTTGGAGAGGCCTAGTCAAAGTCCTGACCTGAATCCTAATGAGATGTTGTGGCATGACCTTAAAAAGGCGGTTCATGCTAGAAAACCCTCAAATAAAGCTGAATTACAACAATTCTGCAAAGATGAGTGGGCCAAAATTCCTCCAGAGCGCTGTAAAAGACTCGTTGCAAGTTATCGCAAACGCTTGATTGCAGTTATTGCTGCTAAGGGTGGCCCAACCAGTTATTAGGTTCAGGGAGCAATTACTTTTTCACACAGGGCCATGTAGGTTTGGATTTTTTTTTCTCCCTAAATAATAAAACCCCTCATTTAAAAACTGCATTTTGTGTTTACTTGTGTTATCTTTGACTAATAGTTAAATGTGTTTGATGATCAGAAACATTTTGTGTGACAAACATGCAAAAGAATAAGAAATCAGGAGGGGGGCAAATAGTTTTTCACACCACTGTATATCCTCATATAGGTGCGGATATATACGCATATATACTGCATATAGGTTTCATATATGCGAATATATCCTCATATAGGTTCTTTCCATGTGGGTCCAGGGGCTCTGTATCATGGCTGTCCCTGCACTCTGACCCCAGTGACGCTGGGATACGCGGAGAAGGAATTTCACTGTGCTGTAATGTATACAGTATGTGACAAATAAAGGCTTAAAGCATGTGTTATGCTGTTTGCTCTGTGGTTAATTCCATACTCCTGAGATATATGTGTGAACTCTTCCAAATATGTTACTGGAACTACGCATTGTGAAACTGTTCCCGAAGATTCTGTCACTGAACAAATTGTTGACATAAACAATCAAAAAGCACAGACACACACATACAATCACACATTTGAACATACACAGGAGATCCCAGGAACATACAAAAATTGCAGGGATTTTTGTCTTTTAATTTTGTTTTTTTGTGATGTGTTAGTGGTTTCCAGTTATTTCCAATGTACTAATGCAGTTGTTAAATTATTTATTATCTCACAAAATAGGTTATCCAGTTTCGTAAGTTTTCTTGTGATGTATGATGTTGAGGTGAGCAAGATGGAAGTTAGCTATTGTTGTGGTCCGCATGGTGGCTGTGGGGATATAAACTGTAGAATGTTCAAGACGTTCAGGCACCCAGAACACAGACGACGAAATGTAATTCCTCTGCATGTTTATTTTGTGGGCGTTTTACGGCGCCTTGCTCTCCACGACGCATCCAATGAGATCGTAGAGAGGAGAGCTGGGCTGACTTCTCACTGGGTGATTCCCCCCCCCCCTTGTTTCAGCGTGAGTGTGCACGCGAGAGTGCTCACCCTGAGAGAGAAGCACGTGAGTAGTCTATGTGCCGTTAGTACAACTGGGAGCGCGCGCGCGCTTGTATTTGCGTTTCCTCGCAGTAAGTTGAGGAGCGCGAAGTGCAAAGTTGGGTTGCCTTACGAGGTTTATAAAGACAATCGACAGTTTTCTGTAAAAATCAGTTCATCTTTTTGCTAAGCGGTGAAAACATGTCAACCACAGGAGCTAAATTAAGTAAAAAGGAGCAGAACTCAAACCACGACGGAGCGGACGAGACCTCTGGTAAGAAGCGAGGGCCTCGTGAGCATCCCCCCCATTCCATTTTCTCTTTTCCGTCTTTTTTAAGTCCCTTTGACGATCTGTTTAACATAATAACGGCCCCAAATTATATCTAATTTTACATATGTTGCTGCGAGTCATGAGGCTATGATTGGTTGCGGTTGGATGTTGTTGGAAGGCGCCGGCAGTGGAGGCCATGTTAGATAGCCGCTAAACGCTAACCCCATTGCTACAACGATGAATTGTAATATGAAAAAGTTATATATAAAAATATATATATATTATGGGTAGGCGCTCCGTGCAGTTTACAGGAGCACATTATTGCTTTAAGAGCTATTTATTTTCAGAATGATTAATCTGTGCTGGACAGATCGTCGCGGCAATATTCTACTTTATTGTTGTATGATAGCGACCTCCGCCATGATGTGCCAGTTAGCTAGCCTGGCATGTTAGCATGTTAGCCTAGTAGTGCTAATAATAACAATGCACGAAATGTCCAGTTTTAAACGTTTATGCCACGAATGTTCTGGAGGTTGTGTGTGAGCAAGGTAGTGTTTATTTTTGTTAATCATCCGATGATGCATCAGCGAGAGAAGGCAGGCTATAGATCAGATCCCCCAATTTCTGCACATTTAAACCACGCGGCCGGAGCAGCAGGAAACGGCGTCTGTGTTCTCATAGACACAGACAGTAGCTGCTACAATGTACTTCTAGCTAAGGAACTGCACATTGACTCTCGCGCCCATCAGATGCCTCGCGTTTCTCCACAGTAAGATCAATTCAACGAACATGTACATTTTTATATCGGAGTAACATTGAAGTTAGAAACCCAGCTCATATATTTTGCCACAGGATTTTTTTTTTATGTTGCTATCCGAGTTTTTAAATTGTGATTCCCATTCAATAATTTTAAAGTGCCTCAGATTAGAGGAATATCTTTATTTCCTGGAAAGTCTGTTAGTTTTGCCCTGATCATTGCCCCTTTTTTCATCTTCAGAAAAAGAACAACAAGAAGCTATTGAGCATATTGATGAAGTACAGAATGAAATTGACAGGTCAGTTATTGTTTATATGCCCAATCAAAATAAAAAAAAGTTTGTTCATGTGAAGGAACATCTGAACACCTTGTTCTTTTGAAATAACCCTTTTTTTTGTCTGCCACAGACTGAATGAACAGGCCAGTGAGGAAATCCTTAAAGTGGAGCAAAAATACAACAAGCTTCGCCAGCCATTCTTTCAAAAGCGATCAGACCTCATTGCCAAAATTCCCAACTTTTGGGTTACTACATTTGTGAATCACCCACAGGGTAAGCAAACAGAGAAGACAGTGCACTCAGTTATGCACGTCAAGTGTGACCATTTGCATTTTTTAATATAAAGCTCTATCTGTGTCCAACAAGTCTCTGCTCTCCTTGGTGAGGAGGATGAAGAAGCACTTCACTATCTCACCAGGGTGGAAGTAACAGAATTTGAAGATATCAAATCAGGCTACAGAATAGATTTTGTAAGTTTATCACATCTTAATATTTGTGGAAATAATTTAATCTGTCTGTTGGGTCACATTTGTTCAAGATTTTTCTTGTTTTGCAGTACTTTGATGAAAACATGTATTTTGAAAATAAAGTTCTATCCAAAGAAATTCACCTGAGTGAAAGTGGAGACCCAACTCCAAAGTCAACAGAGATTAAATGGAAACCAGGAAAGGTTTGAATAATGTTTCATTATAATTCTCTTTGACACAACTGTTTCACCAAATGCTATATATGGGGAATTAAACACATTTAATTTATGGTCCTTTTGAAGGACCTCACAAATCGTTCCAGTCAAAATCAAAGTAAAGTGGGCAAGAAGAGGCAACACGAAGAGCCTGAGAGCTTTTTCACCTGGTTCACTGATCACTCTGATTCAGGAGCAGATGAGTTGGGGGAGGTCATAAAAGATGACATCTGGCCCAATCCTCTCCAGTATTACCTGGTGAGTCTCATTTAGTTCTCATTCTTAGTATGAGTGGGGAATTTTCTCATAAGATCAACTTTTGTTATCCACTTCTAGGTCCCAGATATGGAAGATGAGGAAGGAGAGGGTGAAGAGGAAGATGAGGAAGGTCTAGAAGACATAGATGAAGAGGGAGAAGATGGAGAGGAGGATGACGGAGAGGTATTTTACAACTGAATTAAATTTTATTTAGAATTATTGGATGGATAAATAATATAATTAGAAACTATCTTGGTATTGTGTTGGTGCTTTAAAATGCCCTTCCTTTTTGTTTCAGGATGATGAGGGAGAGGATGATTAAAGAGAGTTGAGCATAATCCAACAATGCTTAGTCCTGTCTGTCACAACCCATCTGTTTCTTTGGTGATTCTCGGGGAGGAATTCACCTTTTTTTTTTTTTTTTTTTTTTTTTTTTTAAATACCCCTTTACTTCCTGGGAGGCCCCCCCCCCCCTGCTCCGTCTATTTTGAAAGTGCCATGTTAAATTTCACCAAGAAAGAGACTAAAACTGACTGCAAAATAATGCCACTATGGCAATTAAAATCCCAAATATGTTTGAAGATTAAAATAAAAGGCAAAACACACTAATATAAGCAGCACACTGTCTGGAATAGACTTGTGAATAGGGTACACTTTGTGTGTGGATGCATATATATATATATATATATATATATATATATATATATATATATATATATAATATACATTTACACATGCGCGCCTGCGTAGTAAGTAACCTACATATGAACAAGTTCTGTTCTGAGGTCTAATTTGTAAGTCCAGCAAACATTGTCTAGGTACTTGGATACTATATACAGTACAGTGTTCTTTAGAATCATGCTGATGGTTTAATGATTTATTTTCATCAGGATGAGATTTTATTGTCCAGGGGCTGCAGATCAAAAATAGTTGGTTAGCCAGTTCTGTTACATTTATAGATGTGAATTATAATGTCTCTGAGAAGTCAACTTGCATGTTTGTATCTTGGGAAGTTTGTAACTCGAATGTTCATATGTAGGGGACTTATTGTGTGTATATATAATACATATACACACATGTAATGAGGTTCACTTTAACTGCAATAGAAGAATTTTGACATTAAAATTTTTCAAGATGCACTGTATATACATGGACATTATCCATACTGTTCACTTCATTGGGTACACCTGTTTTGGACCCTATTTTCCCATCGAACTGGCTTAATTGTTTGTGACATAGATTGAACATGGTGCTGGAAACACTCCTTATAGATTTTAGTACATATTGGCATATGATGCAATTCTCTAGACTGGAGGTCATTTGAGTGCAGTGAACTGATGGTCATTCGCGTTTGAAATCAAGTCTGTGACTTGGCATGTTATCCATGGGGTCATAAAGGGATCACCTGGTCCGCAACACCACTCGGGTATACTGTGGCATTTAAATTATGCTCAATTGGTACTAAGAAGCCCAAAAATGTGCCAATAAAATATCATGCACATTACTACAGCATGACCAGCTATTAACGATGAGGCAGAATGGATCCATGCTTTCAGTGTTTAACACTGATTTCTGACCATACCAGCCAAATGTCACAGCAGGAATCTCTTCCTGCAGTTTTCTCTTTTTCCTGTTCTTAGCTTACAGCAGTGGCACTCTTCTGCCGCTGTACTCCATCTGTTTTAATTTGTGCAGTAAGAGATGCTCTTTACATATTTGGGCCTACAGTATCTATCAGCAGTTGAACGGATGTACCCATTGAAATGGCGCACACAAATTATTTCATCCTGGTAATGTGGTTAAATGAACATTTTCAGCATTGTTCTTAACAGTTTAGCTGCTCATGGCATTACAATTATTTTTCTCTTCTCGGTTTCAAGAACATAATTCACAGCCTTACTCCTTTCCCACAAGTAAGCTTGTAATTTTATGAGGGCTGACCCTCAGTGAGGGGCAAATGATATTTGAAAACCTTTTTTTCTTTTTTTTTTTTAAATCTAGTTCACAGTCCTTCGTTGGATTTGAAATGACATTTTGATAAAATCTTTAAAAACAAAAAAATAAAACTTGCCTGTAAATGTTGGACCAGCTATTTGGTTTGTTGTGTATATTCTACTAATTTTCTCTCATACCGATCTTTAACAAACTTTTTCAGTGTAAAACATTGGCACAATGTTCATTGTAGCATTCTGGCCAGGGGGTTGTGCTTTTCAGTGGTAGTAGAGAAAGTAATGCAACATTTATAAACATTGTATTACTTCAAATTTGATTATTGAAGGTGTTGTTGTCCTAGCCCATTTGACTACCACATCAATGGATTTGAAAACAGGTTTCTAAAGTATTGGACAACAATATATGTACCTCAAGTCTCTGCAAACTGCTTATCATTTGTTATTCATATGCTCATAGTAACTCCTCAGAAACAATATGTTTAGCTTCCATTACAGTTCATTTAATATACAGGTCCTTCTCAAAAAAATTATCATATTGTGATAAAGTTAATTATTTTCTGTAATGTACTGAAACATTAGACTTTCATATATTTTAGATTCATTACACACAACTGAAAGGGGGCACGGTGGTGTAATGGTTAGTCGCCTTGCACCTCCAGGGTCCGGGTTCGATTCCCGTCTCTGTGTGCATGGAGTTTGCATGCTCTCCCCGTGCTTGGTGGGTACTCCGGTTTCCTCCCACAGTCCAAAGACATGCAGATTAGGCTAATTGGCGGTCCCAAATTGACCATTGTGTGCTCTGTGATGGATTGGCACGCTGTCCAGGGTGTACCCTGCCTCGTGCCCTGAGTCTCCTGGGATAGGCTCCAGGTCCCCGCGACCCTAAATACAGGATAAAGCGGTATAGAAGATGAATGAATGACACACAATTGAAGTAGATCAAGCATTTTATTGTTTTAATATTGATGATTGTGGCATACAGCTCATGAAAACCCCAAATCCCTATCTCAAAAAATTAGCATATCATGAAAAGGTTCTCTAAATGAGCTATTAACCTAATCATCTGAATCAACTAATTAACTCTAAACACCTGCAAAAGATTCCTGAGGCTTTTAAAAACTCCCAGCCTGGTTCATTACTCAAAACCGCAATCATGGGTAAGACTGCCGACCTGACTGCTGTCCAGAAGGCCATCATTGACACCCTCAAGCAAGAGGGTAAGACACAGAAAGACATTTCTGAACGAATAGGCTGTTCCCAGAGTGCTGTATCAAGACACCTCAGTGGGAAGTCTGTGGGAAGGAAAAAGTGTGGCAGAAAACGCTGCACAATGAGAAGAGGTGACCGGGCCCTGAGGAAGATTGTGGAGAAGGACCGATTCCAGACCTTGGGGGACCTGCGGAAGCAGTGGACTGAGTCTGGAGTAGAAACATCCAGAGCCACCGTGTACAGGCGTGTGCAGGAAATGGGCTACAGGTTGCAAATTTTGCATGTCATTCGGAAATCAAGGTGCCAGAGTCTGGAGGAAGACTGGGGAGAGGGAAATGCCAAAATGCCTGAAGTCCAGTGTCAAGTACCCACAGACAGTGATGGTCTGGGGTGCCATGTCAGCTGCTGGTGTTGGTCCACTGTGTTTTATCAAGGGCAGGGTCAATGCAGCTAGCTATCAGGAGATTTTGGAGCACTTCATGCTTCCATCTGCTGAAAAGCTTTATGGAGATGATTTCATTTTTCAGCACGACCTGGCACCTGCTCACAGTGCCAAAACCACTGCTAAATGGTTTACTGACCATGGTATTACTGTGCTCAATTGGCCTGCCAACTCTCCTGACCTGAACCCCATAGAGAATCTGTGGGATATTGTGAAGAGAAAGTTGAGAGACAAGAATCTGCAAAAGGATTCCCGACCAAGTATTGAGTGCAGAACTGAACATCATTATTTGAAGGTTGACTTTTTGTTTGTATTAAAAACACTTTTCTTTTATTGGTCGGATGAAATATGCTAATTTTTTGAGATAGGGATTTTGGGTTTTCATGAGCTGTATGCCACAATCATCAATATTAAAACAATAAAAGGCTTGAACTACTTCAGTTTGTGTGTAATGAATCTAAAACAAATGAAAGTCTAATGTTTATCAGTACATTACAGAAAATAATGAACTTCATCACAATATGCAAATTTTTTGAGAAGGACCTGTATAGTCCATTTTTACCATATTCTAAATCTACCAATGTTGATCACCCAGTGATATTCCAAAGAATGGTATGATTTGCACAGAAGGTCTGACCAATTGGAGCACGAGAACATTCCCCACAACAAAATTTCAAACATTAGTCATTTGCAACCAATAAGGAGATGGCAATGACTTACAACCATATCTGGTGGTGGGTTCACCACTGCTTCCCAAATGTGTGTTTAATACAAATAAAATATTGCCACTTGCAGGTGGAAGGACAATTGCCATAGAACCACAATTCATGTTTGTATAAAAGTTTTAATCAGGTATTTTTTCAAATCTCTTTTTTTTTTCAGGGAAATTTGCAAAGCTATCTAGCAATGACATGCAGTCTGTACATTTGTCATAAACCTACAAGCATGATGTACATTTTAATAATCTTCCAGTGACATTCCATTAAATATGAACACCATGGGCATTCTGGCCAAGTATCATGTACATTCACAAAATCATCAACTCAGCCAGTCATGTTGCAGCATCATGATGCATGTGATCATGCAGATACAGGTCCAGGCCCTAAGTGAATATTGACAACAAACATCAGGGCAAAATCTGATGTCTGTGACAGTGGCATGGTTGATGATACTAGACACTCTGGAGTACTTCCAAAACTGCTAATAGCCTAGTATTTTTTATTTTTCCAAATCACACAAAATGCTGAGAACACCCCACGAGCAGCAGTTCTCACCAGATGTGTAATTGGGTGGGGGGAGTAGTTAAAGTGGCATGTTTATCATGTCTAAAACTAAATATTTTAAATTTGTAACATGCATTAACAGAAGATGCGCGGCCACAGACGTGGTATTATAATACAAGTAATAACTCTGATATTGAACTTTGATACTGGCTATTAGCAGATCATGATTCATGGCATGTTCTAAGCAAATACTGAGGTAGCTGACAGATGAACAACCATAACCCTCAGGCTCTCCAGAAGGTAGAGTTCAGTTGTCCTTTAGGTAGCTCAATCTGCTTGTTTCTTAAGGAGCTCTAAATAAGAATAAATACAAAGTATTAGCAATGAATAAAACAGAACTTATAACAACTAAGATAATAATATACATATTTATATGTCATTAATACATCAATACACAGACAAAGTGTTACACTACAGAAGATGTCAAAGATTCTTCATTAAAAAGAAATAAAGGGCCTTTTGAGGGATCTGGGGTCCGTTCTTCGTACGTCGCTAACTCAGTTAACTGGATTTGATTGTTGTCGATTTGTCCTGATCTTGGATTGTTTAGTTCTTCGATGCGCTTCTCGCATTTGTTGTCATAGCAACATATCCGAAAGCTTGAACCTGTTCGGTAGCAGGTTTATTTCATGTAAACAGGATTTAGGCTGCGCTCCTGCTGGGTTATGATTGGTTGAAATGGCGAGGGCACATCTGATTGGTTAAAGAGCGCTGACGTGGACTGACTCACGTGGGGAAAGAAAAGTATATGTCATCCATTATTATATTGTAATGTTGAAGTTATATATACACCTGCAAAAAAAAAAAAAAAAAAAAAAAAAAAAAGTATATGCCCCCGTCATGGATTGCCCCCCGCACATAATCGCTATCAAATATTATATTAGAACATAAATTCATAGGTTTATTATTATCAAATATGATATTCTATTATAATGAAGCCTAGACACGAGTCAGCTGTCAAGACCATTAATACAAATTCTTGTATGTTTATTTTTCAGCTGTTTGTCATGAAGATGCAAATAAAAATGTATATATAATAGAAAAAAACTTTATAATGAAAACTTGGATGAAACTAATTTTATTATAAAATAAACAATATAAATGTATACATATATTGAAAAAATATTAATATTTCTATTTTTTCATATACAACATTTATTTTCATATTTTTTATTTTATTGTCTCATGTAATTTGTAAAGCATTAACCTATGAATTTATTGAAAATTGAATATGAAATTATTATTCTAATATAATATTTTATAGTGATTATGTAGGGGGGGCAATCCATGGCAGGGGGGCATTTCAGGTCACGTATACACGTGTTACAAAAAAAATTGAGCCGCTCTTTTGTCATTTCGTCAACCAATTGAAGGGGTTGTGATCAGTGTTTCTACTGTCGATGCATATCGCCTTTTAGACCAACACACGAATGCGCAATAATCCTAGACAAGTCAATCCAGCTATACTAATCAACAACAGGTGGCTCGAAGAACCAACTTAGCCAGATTGTAATTAGCACGATGATCTCATCTTAGATGTGTCAATTCATCTCGGATGTGTCAAGCGACATACGAAGAACGTATCCCTGAAGTCGTTTGTGCCCAGTTGATGATATAGTTTGGGTTTCTACTATGCTTTATATGGTTCTGCAGAAGAGCACACCCAACTAACTGTAGCAGTAATAACCAAATTCAAAGTCATGATCTTCCAGAGATGGGGATTTTGTTGTCGTGGTGCCAACAAATTGCACATGTACATTATTACATAGGAAAATGAAATCAAATCTTTAATTTTTAATGTAGGCACTGGTGGCGTCAACCAGGTTCCTTAAATGGGCAAGGATGGAATGATGAGAACCTCAAGAATCTCCATGCCTCCAAATCCTCCAGTGTACGAGGCTTCTTTGCATAGCTCAACAGGGGAAAAAAAAAACTAAATAAAAATCACATGGAGTGAGATCTCGACTTCTTGGAGGCCATTCATTAGGTATGTGTTGCCTCGGCCAAAATCATGGAAAATGCTCGTCTAACCATGCACGCATCAATGTTACTATAGCCATTCTATAGCCATTAAATATTGCCTAGTTCATTTTCACTTACCCTGTAAAAGCACAACACACTATTATTACTATTTAAATATATTTAAGGCTTGGGGCTATGGCTTTTACTCACCTCCAGAAACTGCTTAAGTCTCATCACAGAGCCCATCTGACCTCTGTTGGTAACGGCTTCAATCCTGGAACCAAAACAGATTGCCATGTAATTAAATATAGGTTGGTCAATGATCAGAATAAATTGCAAAAAAAATTATAGTTCTAAGCAACTGTTAAATAAATCAATTAATTTAATAAATTTTGTCACTTAAATGAGTTTGAGCTCTGAGAATAAATAGAAAATAAACTGTAATTAGTTGTAATGTGCTCTTTCATAATAATCATTTAAAAATATTGCCCAATATTTGGCAGGAGATTCTATTAAAAAAATTTCATGTCACTAACAAATATCACACTCACTAAACAAAGCATAAAATGTACCTGGGAAAGTACTCCTCTTTGATGAGAAGCAAAAGTTTCCAAAACTGCCCTTGGTATTGTTTCATAAGTGCATTTCCACAAACCTGTACAAGTTGAGAGAAGGATACTGTATGTTGGGGCTACTTACAAATTTTTGTGTTTCCGTAGGATTGTACCTTTTTTTTTTTTTACCTCTAAAAAGTCAAAGAGAAGAGTTGCTGTAACATCAGCAAGAGGTTCCATGTTCAGCATCTGAGCCAACCAACGCCAGCCATGGTTAAGTCCATGAGGACCAGCCTATAGCAAGAAATATTATCAAATGCCTCTGACATTAAATGAAAATACATTCATGATCACAATGTAATAGATGAATGTTAAGGCATTAAAGCAAATTATACCCCTTGTTTGTTAATGTAAGGCCATCTTAATTGTATTATGGCTGCATAGAGTCGGATCATTCCAGACATCCTTTTTAAGAAACTGTCCTGCCCTTCCACCCCTGACTCATCCACACGATATCCTAGAATCCTACACCACCAAGGAAGAATGGTTCAACAGCATACCAACAAAAATGTTGTCACAAGAGACAAGGATTAAAAAATAAAACATTTTCCAGCACATTTGTGATAGATCCTTACTGTTGATATTCTTCAATGGACATGCTATCCTTCATTGGGGGATAGTAAGGAACAGCATATGGGCATTTCTTATGGAGATGGGCTAAGATGAGTTCTCCCACTTTAGGGTGTAACTCCCAGACACCTGAAGCCACAACTGCAATGGGGAATGCGGCTTCATGGTGAGATGCCACTTCTTCTTCTCCTTGTTTCTATTAGCATAGAACATTTAATGCATGTAAAAGAGATGTCTCTTTTTTTTATTGTTTTATAGATGCTAGTATATGAACTTAAAACCTACTTGCTAATATTTACAACTTACCACAAATTTTTCTGCCAATTTATAGCTCACAAATTCTAGTCCACGAGGATGCTGGAGTGTAGAAACTGACTTTCCACCAGACACAACTGGTCGCCCTAATAACAGTTTGTCAATCTTGTCAAAAATCTCCTTTAGTTGGGAACCTAGAGGCAGTTTGTTTTTTAAGTAAAAAAAAAAAAAAATAAAAAAGTAAAAGTAAAATCACAAACCTATTTAAGACAAACATTTTTAATGGTACACAGAACTACTTTATGCATCAAGACTATGCAATGTGGTCAGTAGCAAATGGTAATAAACCAACCTGATATACTGGAGATTTGGCTCACAGGAATTGTTGCAGCTTTCTGAAGATCCATCCTCATTTTTTTTGTCTGCAAAACCGCCAAATTTACACACCAAATTAAATGAACTTAAAGTATTTTTTTCTCATTACATTAAAAAAATAAAACTTATTCTGAAAAAAGATCTTCTAAATACATTAAATATTATAGTGAAATATTTCAAGCCATTTTTGTTTTAATTTAGATTATTATGGCTTATAGCTCATGAAAATAAAAAAATAAATAAAATACTTTGTCTGGGCTCTATAAGCACAAATTACTGCATAAATGTGACATGGCGAACAGCCTGTGGCACTGCTAAGGGGTTCCTGAAGAGCAGGTTGCTTTGATAGCGGCCTTCATCTCTTGAATATCATTAGGTTGAGTGCTTCTCATCTATCTCTAGACAATACCTCCTAGATTCTCTATGGGGTTCAGTACAAGTCAGGCAAGCTGGCTGGCCAGTCAAGCACAGTAATATTATGGTCAGAAAACCTGGCACTGTGGGTAAAAGCTTGTCTGCAGATGGAAGCGTGAAGTGCTCAGCAACTTGGATTATGTTATTCACCACACTTCCTTCAGACTGCTTCCAAAGCAGCAACAGTACCTTGCTTTTCCCCTTTAGCTTAGGAAAAACCCTTCTGATATTGTCTCTGGTTGTGGAGTGGCTTGACCCACTTAACCCACTTCCTGTATGCGCGGTGCCTATTGATGCACTGATTCAGCCTTATACAACACCTTGTGACACTCATGTATATATCCCATATTCTTGATTTTTATGAGCTATACACCAAAATTATTAAAATTAAACCTAAATAAAAGGAAATATTTCACTTGATGTGTAATGAACCTAGAATATACACTGTCCAGCCAAAGAAAAGTTGACACACTAACATTTCATTGGGAACACCTGTTGCTTTGAGTACAGCTGTGACATCATTGTGAGAAGCTTATGCTTCTCACAACATTTATTTCCATCCAGAGTTGCACGAATTTCTCACCGAGATCTTGTATTTATGATGGAAGAGTCAGACTGCTGCATAAAATCTAATCCAGCACATCCCAAACTGTGGTGGTCAATCTACACTGCGTTCCAAATTATTATGCAAATTGGATGCAAGTGTCATAAACATTAAATGTTTAGTTTTTAAATTAAACTCATGGATGGTGTCGTGTCTCAGGGCTATTTGGAACACTGAAATGAATCTCAGACACGTGTGATAATTAGTTTGCCAGATAAGCCCAATTAAAGGAAAAGTACTGAGGAAGGTTGTTTCACATTATTAAGCAGGCCGCAGGTTTCAAGCAATATGGGAAAGAAAAAGGATCTCTGCTGCCGAAAAGCGTCAAATATTGCAATGCCTTGGACAAGGTATAAAAACATTAGATATTTCATGAAAACTTGAGCGTGATCATCGTACTGTGAAGACATTTGTGGCTGATTCAGCGCACAGACAGGTTCGTGCAGATAAAGGCAGAATGAAGGTTTCTTCAAATTCATCGGATTAAGAAAGCAGCTGCTGAAATACCATTACAAAGCAGCAAACAGGTATTTGAAGCTGCTGGTGCCTCTGGAGTCCCGCGAACCTCAAGGTGTCGGATCCTTTAGAGGTTTGCAGTTGTGCAGAAACCTACTATTCGGCCCCTAATCAATGCTCACAAGCAGAAACGGTTGCAGTGGGCCCAGGCATACATGAAGACTGATTTTCAAACAGTCTTGTTTACTGATGAGTGTCGTACAACCCTGGATGGTCCAGATGGATGGAGTAGTGGATGGTTGGTGGATGGCCACCATGTCCTAACAAGGATGCAATGTCAACAAGGAGGTGCTGGAGTCATGTTTTGGGCCGGAATCATGGGGAGAGAGCTGGTAGGTCCCTGTAGGGTTCCTGAAGGTGTGAAAATTACCTCTGCAAAGTATATTGATTAACCACTTTCTTCCATGGTACAAAAAGAAGAACCGTGGCTTCCGTAGCAAAATCATCTTCATGCACGACAATGCACCATCTCATGCTGCAAAGAATACCTCTGTGTCATTGGCTGCTTTGGGCATAAAAGATGAGAAACTCATGGTGTGGCCACCATCCTCCCCTGACCTCAACCCCATTGAGAACCTTTGGAGAATCCTCAAAAGATCTATGAGGGTGGGAGGCGGTTTGATTCAAAACAGCAGCTCTGGGAGGCTATTCTGACATCCTGCAAAGAAATTCAAGCAGAAACTGTCCAAAAACTCACAAGTTCAATGGATGAAAGAATTGTGAAGGTGAAATCAAAGAAGGGGTCCTATGTTAAGACGTAACATGCCCTGTTAGGATGTTTTTGATTGAAATAGTTTTGGATTTCAGTAAATATGACCTCATAATGCTGCAAATTCAACAAAAGCCTATTTTCAGTTCTTTTGTGCATAATAATTTGGAACAGTGCATTTAAATATATATATATATATATATATATATATATATATATATATATATATATATATATAATTTTTTTTTAAATAAATATTGTTATCATTAGGAGGTTTGTTCAATAAAATTCAAATTATACCCTAAAAGTTGATGACTAGAAAATTATACTGACTGTCATTTGCATTTACTAATTATGAAAATCAGAGAAAGAAATAATTTGCGTAATAATTTGGAACGCAGTGTATGTGTGAAAATTATGTCTCATGCTCCCTGGACCATTATTTCACAGCTTGAGCCCAATGAATCCTGGTATTGTCATATTGGAGTATGTCCGTGCCATCAGCAAAGAAAAAATTAACTGATGGAAAAACCTGGCCATTCAGTGTATGCATTTTTTGTTATCTCATTGTTTTGGGCACATAGCATTGCTGAATCTATACCTGACCAACTGCTGCAACCCCCGATCATTACAGTGCCCCCCACAGGGAAAAATGCAAGGCATATGAAGGGTGCATCACTTCATCTGCCTCTCTTTTTACACTGATGCACCCATCATTCTGGAACTGGGGAAATCTACATTCATCCGATCATAATACAGTGGAACCTTAGATTGCGAGAACAATTAATTCCGAAAGTGTGCGTGTATATCAAAGCACTCGTATATCAAATTTTGTTTATCGAATTTCCCCCATAAGAAGTAATGGAAACTCAGATGATTCGTTCCACAACTGAAAAAGAAATTAAAATCCAAAAATAATGAATACAAAATTTTAAGTAAAAATAAAACTAATTAACCTGCACTTTACCTTTGAAAAAAGTAAAAATAAATCCTAACAGATAAGTGTTTGTGTGGGCACATGCTGTGCATGTGTGTGAAGCTAAAGTAAGACGAGAGGAGGAATGACTCCCACCCCCCCTCTCTTATTTGAGAGGAGGGAGGGCTACAGTGTGGGACACACAACGGAACCACTGCCGTATCCGAAAACAAGGATCATCACTAATGACATTCGAGTGCACACGCACACTAATGGAGTCACTGCTGTGAAAAGTAAAAAAGAACAAATTAACCTTCACTTTGCCTTTGAAAAGAATTGAGACAGAGCAGTGTTTCCGTTCCGAATCAGTGCTTTTTGACATAGAGAGAAACAGGATCTTTAACAAGATCTCTCAAAACACACACAAAATAATAGATGCTTTATACGCACACATGGTCACAGTGTTATAGTAAACGATACACGCACGCACGGATGTTGACTATAAGAGTGGCGTATGCGCACTGAGACTGGGCATGGGAGACGATTACCCACAATTCTGCAGCGCGACAGAGAGAACCACCATTGCTTGGCATCAACACAAGAAGCGGATGTGTGCCACATGATAATCATACTTGGTACTCGTAATTCAAGACTCACTCATTTAACAAGGCAAAATCTGTTAAAAATTGTGCTCGTCTTGGGGAACGCTCGCAAACCGGGTTACTCGCAATCTGAGGTTCCATTGTACCCTTTATCATAAGGATCCATATTCCATACTTTATGCTTCCTAGCAAATTGAAGAATTGTTTTCTGATTAGCCTCACTCACTGTTTTGCAACGTTATGTGCAGAAAAATTTGGTCAGCTGATCTGAATAAACTGAATGACCAAGTTTTTTCCTTCGATTCCATCACACATAGATTGGCCACCAGAGTATAGACGATATGAGAATCTCATATGGTGTGATTCAATCCACAGTGAGAATCTGTGGTATATGCTGAAGATGTTTTTTTTTTTTTTTTTGGCCTAGGCAGTGTGCACACACAAACACACACACACACACACACACACACACACACACACACACAGGTGCTTTGCAGTATTTATTATTATAACAGACTTACTGACCTGAATATCCTTTTTGCTGTTTAAATCTTCAAATGAGTGGGCACAGTGACTGGCCAAAGTTTGCAGTTCGTTGTACCAATTCAAGGTGCTGTCATCCGCCATATTTTGCAGGCCTAGAGCAATTGCAAACATTACATTTCTCCATCCAACAATGCAATCAAGTCCATTTGTTTGATATATTCTATGACAATGAGGTTTAAATGTGACTTGCACTTAATGCATTTAAAGACAACAAGCTTTAAATGTATCCTGTTAATTATTTCATAGGTTCGCTTATTTGGATTTACAGTGGAGATACCAGAAACTGATGCAATGACTTCAGAAGTTTCTGACAGAATAATTGGACCTTAAAATGTATAGATTCATGTACTTGGTTAATTTCATAGTTCATAGTGGGTGCCTTGCACATCCAGAGTCAAAGGTTGGATTCCTACCTTGAGTGCATGGAGTTTTGCATATAGATTTTTTTTTTTTACATAGAAACACGTGGACCTAAAAGAGGGGTAACTAACTATGACTGCATACAAAAATCCAGAAAATGTCAAGAAAGGGTGGGGGTTGTGCTCTGGGATGTACCTTTGAAAACAACAGTTGTTAAAAAAAGGATAAACCAGCACAAAGAATATACATATTATATTACATGTTATATGCCGGAGAAAAGCAAACCATTATGAGGCTGAGAAATGAGTGGAATATTAATGAAAACCATAGCAGAAACATTGTGCATAGACAATTCAACAATCTGGAATATTCTGAAAACAAGAGAGAAACAAGACATCAACCAGGTCATCCGAAGAAGCCTTTATGGAGACTTTAAGAACCAAGAATTATTCTTAACCAATGTTGACAGTTTATTGGATGCTCCATTTTCCTCCCATAATCCAAATGTATGCAGGGTAGGATAATTGGTATTTCAATTGCCAATTATTAAAAAATGGATTTTGGAGTCAGTTGTCGCAATAGAGATGGAGAATTTAGGGCATAAAAAGTCCAATAATAATAATGATTATAAAAACTATAATAATAGTATGGGTGTCCATATTAATACAACCTTACAGTACAGTACCTTTAAGTACACACCATAATAGACTTAATAGACATTTATAATAAATAATTGAAATTCCGAAAGGAAAAGCCTTTATGCTATAACTATATGATTCGGTCACCGCACCTAAGTGTCCAATACTGTGGAATTAAAGAAGCCAGAAGCCACAGGCACCATCGGTCGGTCCTTGATCCCAAAGAAATGGACATGCTGTTACAAAAATCTCCCCTCGCTCTTTATGGAAGCCCTCCCTACCTGCAAGTGATGTGCAACCTTAAATTACGTTGTTAATATGTGACATGTTGATATCAATAAGTTTAAGTGTTGACAGGAAAACATTTTTTCCACTGATATACATTTGATGAAATGTAAACCAAATTCCATCATGATTGGACAGTATCTTTAGCAGGAGATGAAAAAACAAAAAAGCTAATTTCAAAATACCTGACACACTGTTTGACAAATTACAAATTGACACTTGACATTTTACTGAGAAACAATATACAGATTAATCTTAATTACAGGGTAAAGCTTTCAAAAGTTATAAGCAACTGTATTAGTGGGTAAATTATAATGCCCTTAGAGACAATGTAGACATTTCCACATAGACACAGCTATGTACTTGCTTATTCATAATTTACTTTTTGTAATGTAAGCATTTGTGCAACTAAATGGCAATGCAGTTTTTGAGTTTGTGGTAATGAGCTTCACATTTTATTTAAATTTTGGTATCTTGTATCTCGTTGTAACAAGGGGGGGGGGGGAGACCTTTGAAAAGAATCCTGACAGAGGAGTGTTTCCGTCTACTGCTCTGTAGGGAAACTTACAAGGAACCTCTTTAATGACACTTGCACATTTGCACATTAACATTACGTTAAAGCACTGCTTTTTGACAGAGAGAGTGACTGGAGAGAAGCAATCTCTCTTATATAATGACATATATAGTCTGCCTCGTCAGTGTTTTTAGTGTTTTTCTGACAGATGTTTCTGTGGTATACTGAAGTATAATTGCAAGCACTTCATAGGTGTCAATATTTATTTCGTCAACAATTACATTAAGTTTATGGAAAGAGTCAATATTTGTAGTGTTGACCCTTCTTTTTGAAGACCACTGACAGCATGCCAGGGTCAAATTCAATCATCATGACAGTATTAGTGGATTTTTGTTTGTCCACCTATCTCGTGAGGATTGACCACAAGTCTAGGGAGTTTTCTGGCCATGAACAAAAAGTTCAATGTTTTGTTCATTGAGCCACTTAGTTATTACTTTTTACCTTATGAAAAGGTGCCCCATTATGCTGGAAAAAAGCATTGTTTGTCACCAAACAGAGGATGTTTTTGTACCATTCTTAATTCATGGCTGTTTTTTTAGGCAAAATTGTGCACAAGCCTACACATGAAAGGTCTCAGAATGCTTTACTGTTGGCATGACACAGGACTGATGGTAGCGCTATCTAAAAACACTGAAGCAGCAGACTTACAAATATTATTTGTTATAATAATAATAATGTCATTCTCAAAAATCGTTGCCACTGTGGATAAGTGGTGTCTGGAATCAACAACCATGCCACAAGCTAAGTCACTTAAAATCACCTTTCTTCTCCATTCTGATGCTCGGTTTGAAATTCAGCAAATCATTTTGACCGTGTCTATATGCCTAAATGCACTGTGTTGCTGCCTAATTTACAAGCAGTTGAACAGATGTACCTAATGAAGTGGCAGGTGTAGGTATTTTGGATGTTTAATCAATAACTAGTCTGGATATTGTGTATTATTGTGTTTTGGGTCAACTAGAAATTATGGCCTGCAGCATTAAGCATTTGGGGGTCCATAAGCACTTATACAGAGGCAAGAGCATGCAAATTGTGTTCTTGTACAAAATATGTTTACCACCACTTTGAAATTAAGTCATCAAAATGGCATTGAAGCTCAGACTTTCAGTCTCAATGAGTTTTAAAATTTTATGTAAATAAACATAAAAGTAAATTTAAAGACAATAAAGTAAAGCGCTATACAAATAAAACTGAATTGAATTGAATTAAATGCTATGTTAATAGATAAATAAATAAACCTTTGCACTAAGTCATTGACTGACTTCATCATTTATTAAGAACATTCTATTTTTGGGGTTAAGATGGTCTGATAATGATGTGGCTACTTCCTCCAGCATGCTCAGATACTGTAAATGGGTAATTTGATATCTATTCTTTTCATCCATCTAGAGGCCAAAACAAATTCCAGATATCCAGCCACAATAGACAGTAACACAACCACACGTTTGTAGATGTCATTGCACGCTGTATATTACATACAGTCAGTACACTCTGAGTAATGTGAGCTGACAAAGTCAAATAAAGTCAGATAAAGAATACAAATAAAGCATACAAGTCACAAGTAATAAAAAGAAATTAATAATACTAATAAGTTAAATGAAAAAAATGCAGTGCAACTTTGATGTGTAATTGTATTTTGAGACAAAGTGACAACAGTGCAAATAGTAGTAATTGTGCAAAGAACAGCATGAAAATGACTGAGTCTATGGCATTATATGTAATACTTAAGCGAAGAGAGCAATCAATGAAGTTAACAGATGAGAGAGGTACTCTGTACTGTGACATACAGGTGAATCTTAATAAATTAGAATATCATAAAAAGTTGATTTATTTCAGTAATTAAATAAAAATGTTGTATAGATTCATCACACAAAGACTGATATTTCAAGCATTTTTTATGATTATGGCTTACAGCTAATGAAAACCAAAAATTCAGTATCTTAGAAAAAAAATCTGAATATTGTGAAAAAGATAAATATTGGAGTTTTATGGTGTCTCACACTAATCAGGTAATTAACTCAAAACACCTGCAAATGTCTCCAGAGCCTTTAAACGGTCTCTCAGTCAGGTTCACCCTGCATATAGAGGGTAAGACACAAAAGGTTATTGCTAAAGAAGCTGGCTGTTCAGAATGCTGTATCTAAGCACATTAATGCAAAGTTGATGAAATGAAAAAACATTGTAGAAAAAGTTGCTCAAGCAACAAGGTTAGCCGCAGCCTAGAGAGGACTGTGAAAGAAAACCAATCCAGAAATTTGGAGGAGTGGACTGCACCTGGAGTCAGTGCTTCAAGAGCCACCACGCACAGATGTATTTAGGACATGTGCTACAACTGTCGCTTTCCTTGTGTCATGCTACTCTTGAACCAGAGATAGTGTCAGAGGTGTCTTACCTGGGCTAAGGACAAAAAGGACTGGACTTTGTCAGTGGGCCAAAGGCCCCTTTTCAGATGAATTTTGAAAAAGATTTGGAAATCAAAGTCCCAGAGTCCGGAGGAAGAGAGAAGAGGCATAAAATCCAAGCTGCTTGAAATCCAGTGTTTGCACAGTCAGTATTTAAGTTAGAAACAGATATCAAGTTTGCACAGTCAGTATTGGATTGGAGAGCATTGTCATCTAATGGTGTTAGTCCACTGCATTTTATTAGGTCCATCTAACAGCAAGTTTTGGGGCACTTCATGCTTCCCACTGCTTACCACCTTTATGGAGATGCTGATTTGATTTTCCAGCAGGACTTGACACCTGCCCACACTGCCAAAAGTACTGATACCTGGTTTAAGGACTATGGTATCCCTGTGCTTGCCCGACTTGCAAGACACAATAGCCAACAACTCAGAAGAGCTGAAGGTCAGTATCAGAGCAACCTTGGCTTTCATAACACCTCATAATACAGCTCCAAGATGGCTGCGTGGCAGTAGCACGCAGCGGCCACTCCGGAGCCAAAATGGTGCCATGTTGTTTACGTTTTGTGTGTAGCGCGTTTATTTTACCCTGTGTATGGATATCGTCACAACTGGTGTCCGTACATACAACAGCCAGACACTTTTCAACCTAAATAACCCGGTTATCAACATCCACGATGAGCTGCGGGAAAAGCTACTCGGTTTGCTACTTGAACCAGGCCTCGAAGCCTCAGAGTTGCCTGATGACGGCGGCCGGAGAAGGGGACATCGGAAGCGGTGCACATATAGTAATTATCAGGATGCATAACCAACCACTGCCCTGCATATTTACATTTTGCATATCAAAGTCCATTATACAATTATAAAGCATCAAGTCTCTTATGGTAAAGTCCAAACAAAACAAACAAAAAAAAAAAAACTTTCTTCAGACAAAAAAAAGTCCAAGGGATGCAAAAAACTGGGTCCATAAGTTCAAGCATCTTAACACATTCTGTTTAACATTCCTTGGATCTGTTATGTTACTTTTCGGTCAGTAACTCATACCATTTTCCATTATTCAGTAACCAGTATACACCATTGAATCAACACAACCCAGGGTTTCAAAAACTCAATCAGCTTCAAGTAACAACCATAACTTAGTTATGGGTCTTTCTAATTCATTGCTTTGTGTTCTAACACATACTTTACGCACAAAGCCTTTAGCATCTCTTATGGTATCTATGATACGCCCTAGGGACCAGGAATTTCTCGGGGTGCACTCATCAACTAAAAGAACTAGATCTCCAATAGAGAAGTTTCTGCTGGGTCTGTTCCATTTCTGACGTTGGTGCATCAGAAGAAGATATTTATTTGTCCATCTTTTCCAAAACAGGTCACTGAGGTATTTGGACTTGTTTCCAACGCCTCCTTCCATATGTTTCAAGTTTATCAAACAGACCAGGTGGGATGATTGGTTTTCCTTTTAACAGTAAAAGGTGATCTGGTGTTACTGCTTCAAGGTCGTTTGGATCATCACTTGATGGTGTAATTGGCCTGGGCCTGTCATTCAACATTGCTTCTACTTCACAGAATATTGTATGGAGGGCCTCGTCATCAAATCAAATCAAAATCAAATCAAATCAAATCAAATCAAATTTATTTGTCACATACACAGTCATACAGTATGAAATGCAGTGAAATGCTTTTTGCGACCACAGGGTCGCGACGGCAGCCATTTCCCAGGCGCCATCATAGAAAACAAGGAATCAGATACATTAGGATAACGAGGGTAAAAAAATCCCCTCCCAGACTGTCCTTCGGAGAGGGCAGTGTGGGATCAGGGGTACAAAAAACTACCTCAGCAGCAAGCACAGAAAAACATGTAACAAGACATCAACATTGCAACATTAAGGGTACAGGGATAAGAATGTCCAATGTAGGCAAACAGCTCCAGTCCCTGCAGCTAAAGAGCGCTGGTCCCGATTCCGTCTGCCCACACCGAGGGGAATAAGCACACGAAGGCGTTGGAAATGGGGAAGGTAGAGTGTCTATCTGTAGCTGTTCTGTGAGTGTGTGCGTGCATGTCAGTTTGTAAGCCTGTAACATCCCGTAATAGTCTGCGCCAGGTGACCTTGAAGGGGGAGGGGGGTAGATTCCAGAGCGTCTCGTTATCTTGGTCTTCGGGGAATTGTTATGTCTCCAGCCACTGCCTTGAAATGCAGTAGCTGGAAAGAAGGGCAGAAAAAAAAAAAAAAAATGTCCAAATTTCGATCAATACCTGCCAATTTCACAGATATTTAATGTCCATCACTGGTCTCCAGGTCCGTCCAAATTCCGTTGTGTAGCTGCCAGTCTCCCCAAGATGGTATCCAATTTGCGGTCCATAACCACAGTCTGATTACTGAAGCTCTCGTCACCATTATTTCCCAGCCAGCCAGTCTCTTGGGGTTGAGACTGACTGCTTTTAAGATTTTTCGATATCCAAGTAATCCACCTAATCCAATCAGCAGAATCCCAGTTATCAGAGTTCCGAATAGGTAAATATCTTCAACGTCCTCCAGAGACAGTGCGGCCAGGCACACAATGCGCCACTTCTCCCAACCGTCCATCGTGTATCCAGCAGCAAACGTCCCATCAGGACAAGTAGGTTCCCCAGAACCCACACTTCTCGTCGAGAAGATCGTGTCAATTGCATTCAGAGACCACTTGATCAAATCCATTCCTTTTATTTCAAGAGCAAGACGAGGAGAGTCTCTGAATAGTATTTCACAAGACAGACAAGAGAAGCAAGCGGGGAGAGATAAGGGAGGGAAAGCAGATGCGACCGCCTTCGTCAAGAGCCAAGAGGGAATATCAACTATTTGTTGCTTAGTGACAGAACATAGGATTTTTTTAACTTGCTGCACCAAACGCTCCCAGACTCCACCATGGTGCGCTCCATGAGAAGGATTAAAACTCTACTTGATTCCATCCTGTACAAGTGTGTTATGGATTTTGCTTTGATCTAGGTTTTTTAGTGCTTGCTTCATTTCACGATTTGCACTTACAAAATTGTCTGATTTGACCTGCCCCCTCCTACAGATGAACCTTCTTATGGCATTGATGCAGGAGTCTGTATTAAGTGTATGGGCCACCTTAAGGTGGACTGCACGTGATGTAAATATAACTCCATACCTTTTTAAAATATTCCTTCCTCTTTTGACTTCGATGGGTCCGAAGTAATCCATCCCAACAAGTGTAAATGGAGGAACGACAATCCGCTCAGGTGGGAGATCAGACATTTTCTGTTGTCCAGGCCTTTGACACGAACGGCGGCAAGTCATGCATTCCCTGATTATCTTTCTTGCCCGTGCATTGGCATAAGGAGTCCAAAACTGCCTACGGAAAGTAGAGAAGATATGATTCCTCCCGCCATGCCCAACTTGCTCATGAACATAGCGGGGAATGAGCTCAGAGATGTGGCTACTTTTAGGCAGGATGGCAGGCGGCTTGTGTGTTTACATCAACGCAAAATGGTGCAAAAACTCTGTGCTAGATTCTAGTTATTGCTCATCGCTGGAGGAGTTTGTGACTGTTAGATGCAGACCTTTTTATTTACCACGAGAATTCACCACTGTTTTCGTTATCGGAGTGTACATTCCACCTAGCGCTAAATGCTAAGTAAGCGCTATGGGAGCTGTATACAAAGATCAGTGAACTGCAAAATACACACTCGGATGGACTGTTTATTGCTGCTGGAGATTTCAACTATGCAAATCTCAAGTCAGTGCTTCCTAGATTCCATCAGTATGTGGACTTTGCAATGAGAGGGGAAAACACGCTGGATCTTGTTTACACAAACATTCCCGGCGCATATCGGGCAGAGCCCCGCCCCCACCTCGGCTACTCAGACCACATCTCTGTTATGCTAATTCCAGCATACAGACCACTCGTCAGGCGTTCAAAACCGGTTCTGAAGCAGGTGAAAACCTGGCCAGCAGGAGCCATCTCTGCTCTTCAGGACTGTTTCGAGAGCACTGACTGGAACATGTTTAGGGAGGCTGCAACTTACGGAGACTTCACTGACCTGGAGGAGTCATCAGTGACCAGCTACATGAACAAGTGCACCGATGACATCACTGTCTCCAAGAACATCATCTCACGACCCAACCAGAAACCGTGGATTACTGCGGAAGTGCGTGCACTTCTGAGGACCCGAGACACTTCCTTCAAAGCGGGAGACAAGGTGGCCTTTAGAAAAGCAAGGGGCGAACTTTCTCGGGCCATCAGAAAGGCGAAGCGCGCACATGCCCAGAGAATCCACAACCACTTCAGTAAACAGCGGCGACACACGGCGCATGTAGCAGGGCTTACAAGCCATCACAAACTACCTGCCTGTGACGGCTCTCTCCCAGATGCGCTGAACAACTTCTACGCTCGGTTCGACAGGCAGAACTACGTGGCGGCGAGGAAGACCACCCCTCCTCCGAACGACCAGGTGCTGTGTCAGTTGAGGTGAGGAAAACACTATCAAATTAACCAGAAATAAGACCACTACAGAAATCTCCACAACAACATCATGAAATAGTGAGGACTTCATTAACTTTTTTAATAATAAAATTGTAAATATCAGGCATAAAATTGAGGCTTTGAAACCGAACAATGTAATTGATATAGATGTTAACCTGTAACGCTTGGATTTATAAAACCGCTTGGTTACAAAAAAACGGATTCGGGAATCTAAACAGGGGCTTGAAAACACTACTTCCGGTATTGCGCAACCGCAGCTGGACAAAACACGACGCGACACAAAACAATTATAATAAATTAAACCAAGTGTATTAAACAAGACAGACAGATAAATAAACAAACACAGTGCACCACAAACCAATATATACAAAATATATACAAATAGAAAAAGTGTGTGCGCGATGTATGCGGGTGTGTGTGTGTGTGTGTGTGTGTGTGTATGATAGTCCAGTGTCTGAAATATGGCAAAAGTTATGAATGGGGTGAGTTGGAGAGATGGATCGATCTCACCAAATGACGATGGTAGGTCTGGGAGATCGATAAACGGAATGAGCTGGGTACTGAATGAAATTATCAAAGTATAATCCACAAGCAGTCGCTCAGCTTCAAAAAACATGCAGCGCGCTGTCATCATCTCTCCGTGCCGGCCTCAATGCCGGTTCCGGCTTTATGCCAGATCATGTGACCCACGTCACTTCCGGGTTCCCATGCGTCGCGATCGCGCATGCGCGGGAACTTGCCCGGTGACCAAACCACTGTCAATGGGGAAAAAGAAACCGCCAGGGCACGCCTTCGGCCACAGGTGAGCAGCATTAGCTCCAAGACCATTTTCCTGTTGTTGAAGGTGTCCCTGTTGTGTGGCTGTGCTACAAACCTAGCCATAGTCTCCCCTTGAAGAGAATGAACTAATTTCACTCATCTCTTCTGCAAATTCATCAACCTGTATATTAGATCCTATACCGACACATTTTCTTAAACAGATAGTACCAGTAAATAACAGAACCGCTGTTGAGAATAATTAATTCCTCACTCAGCATTGGTTATGTTCCAAAATCTTTTAAATTAGCAGTTATCAAACCAATAATTAAGAAACCTGACCTCGACCCCTGTCAGCTGTCCAATTACAGGCCAATATCAAACCTCCCCTTTATCTCTAAGATTCTGGAAAAGATAGTAGCGGAGCAGCTATGCTCATATCTACATAGAAATGGCATACATGAACTGTATCAGCAGGATTCACAGCACAGAAACAGCACTCGTTAACGTAGTAAATGACCTCCTATTGGCCTCTGATCAGGGTTGTGTAACTATGCTTGTATTACTCGACCTCAGTGCAGCTTTTGACACCATTGATCATGCTATTCTTCTTCACAGATTAGAAAATGTAGTAGGAATTAAAGGTACAGCCCTCTCCTGGCTCAGATCCTATTTGACCGATCGCTATCAGTATGTAGACTTAAATGGTGACTATGTTCTCTAGTGGAGTTTGGCGATCCGCAGGGTTCAGTTTTAGGCCCACTGCTTTTTTCCCTTTACATGCTTCCTCTGGGCAACATAATCCGTAAGCATGGTATTAGTTTTCATTGTCATGCTGACGACACACAGTTACAGTGGTGTGAAAAACTATTTGCCCCCCTCCTGATTTCTTATTCTTTTGCATGTTTGTCACACAAAATGTTTCTGATCATCAAACACATTTACCTATTAGTCAAAGATAACACAAGTAAACACAAAATGCAGTTTTTAAATGAGGGGTTTAATTATTTAGAGAGAGAAAAAATCCAAACCTACATGGCCCTGTGTGAAAAAGTAATTGCCCCCTGAACCTAATGACTGGTTGGGCCACCCTTAGCAGCAATAACTGCAATCAAGCGTTTGCGATAACTTGCAACGAGTCTTTTACAGCGCTTTGGAGGAATTTTGGCCCACTCATCTTTGCAGAGTTGTTGTAATTCAGCTTTATTTGAGGGTTTTCTAGCATGAACCACCTTTTTAAGGTCATGCCAACATCTCAATAGGATTCAGGTCAGGACTTTGACTAGGCCTCTCCAAAGTCTTCATTTTGTTTTTCTTCAGCCATTCAGAGGTGGATTTGCTGGTGTGTTTTGGGTCATTGTCCTGCTGCAGCACCCAAGATCGCTTCAGCTTGAGTTGACGAACAGATGGCCGGACATTCTCCTTCAGGATTTTTTGGTAGACAGTAGAATTCATGGTTCCATCTATCACAGCAAGCCTTCCAGGTCCTGAAGCAGCAAAACAACCCCAGACCATCACACTACCACCACCATATTTTACTGTTGGTATGATGTTCTTTTTCTGAAATGCTGTGTTACTTTTACACCAGATGTAACGGGACACGCACCTACCAAAAAGTTAAACTTTTGTCTCGTCGGTCCACAAGGTATTTTCCCAAAAGTCTTGGCAATCATTGAGATGTTTTTTAGCAAAATTGAGACGAGCCTTAATGTTCTTTTGCTTAAAAGTGGTTTGCGCCTTGGAAATCTGCCATGCAGGCCGTTTTTGCCCAGTCTCTTTCTTATGGTGGAGTCGTGAACACTGACCTTAATTGAGGCAAGTGAGGCCTGCAGTTCTTTAGATGTTGTCCTGGGGTCTTTTGTGGCCTCTCGGATGAGTTGTCTCTGCGCTCTTGGGGTAATTTTGGTCGGCCGGCCACTCCTGGGAAGGTTCACCACTGTTCCATGTTTTTGCCATTTGTGGATAATGGCTCTCACTGTGGTTCGCTGGAGTCCCAAAGCTTTAGAAATGGCTTTATAACCTTTACCAGACTGATAGATCTCAATTACTTTTGTTCTCATTTGTTCCTGAATTTCTTTGGATCTTGGCATGATGTCTAGCTTTAGAGGTGCTTTTGGTCCACTTCTCTGTGTCAGGTAGCTCCTATTTAAGTGATTTCTTAATAGGACAGGTGTGGCAGTAATCAGGCCTGGGGGTGACTACAGAAATTTTACTCAGGTGTGATAAAGTGATTGCCCCCCTTGTTAAAAAATAACTTAACTGTGGTTTTTCACACAGGGCCATGTAGATTTGGAGTTTTATTTCTCCCTTAATAACGTAAACCTTCATTTAAAAACTGCATTTTGTGTTCAATTATGTTATCTTTGACTAATAGTTAACGGTTTTTAAATAGCAGAAACATTTAAGTGTGACGAACATGCAAAAGACTAAGAAATCAGGAAGGGGGCAAATAGTTTTTCACCATGTTATATGTCTCAGCAAAACCTGATGAGAAAAACTCTCTTACTAAAGTTGAGCAATGTGTGTAGGACATAAGAAATTGGATGCTAATTAACTTCCTTCAGCTTTATCCGGATAAGACAGAAGTTCTAGTCATAGGACCGCATACAGCTAGGAGTAAAATCTTAGATCATACCATAACTTTAGATGGCCTTTCTGTTCCATCAAGTGCAACAGTAAAAGACCTCGGCCTGATTATAGATTCCAGCCTTTCACTTGAAGCTCATGTAGATAATATCACCAGGATAGCATTCTTTCACCTCAGAAATATTGCCAAGATAAGAAATATATTGTCGCGAAACGATGCAGAAAAACAAGTTCATGCTTTTATCACTTCTAGGTTGGACTATTGTAATGCCTTACTGTCTGGTTGTTCAGTTAGGTGCATAAACAAGCTTCAGCTAGTCCAGAATGCAGCAGCGAGAGTCCTCACTAGAACCAGAAGATATGAGCACATCACCCCAATCCTATCTTCACTGCATTGGCTCCTTGTGAAATTTCGCATTGATTTTAAAATCAATCTCATGTTTGTGTTTCCTTCTGGCTCTCCCTTTTAGTTATGCGGTCATAGTTTGTCCTGCCGGAGTCCCTGCTTGCACTCTACAGTAAATATACATTCACATTATACATTATGTGACTGTGACCATACCTAACTGCCATCTCTCCTCTTCTTCTCTTTCTCCCCCTCTTTCTCTTTCCTCTCTCCCCCTTTCACTCTCTCTCTCTCTCTCGAGCTACACGTCACCCCTGAGCTGCCAGTGATCCAGACTCCCTCTGCCCTCCGGACCTGTCTGATCCATCCTGGTGCCCCGTTTCTGGTTGGAGGTCTCGTCGCATGGATGCCCCGTGTGTCTCTTTGGGATGCGTCTGGTGATGATTCTATCTACTTAGAAGATGGTTCTGGCCTTGACTGGTGTTGTCAGCTGTTTCTCTGAGGACTTGACAATTCGATAGTTCAGGACTGGAACTTTCTACAAGTCTATCTGAGTCTCCAATAACTACCTGGACTCCATTTTAACATCAACTATTATAGCTGAACTGCCTGCCACCTAACATTGTATAAATGCAGATCATTTCCTGCTATCTGTTTCACCCAAATGAAGATGGGTTCCCTGTTGAGTCTGGTTCCTCTCAAGGTTTCTTCCTATCTCAGGTAATCTCAGGGAGTTTTTCCTTGCCACTGTCGCCCTCGGCTTGCTCACCAGGGACTATCTGACCATTTTGATTCATACACATTCACATTCCATACAAACTTAAATAATTCTTTTGATTGTGTAAAGCTGTTTTGAGACAATGTCAATTGTTAAAAGCGCTATTAAAATAAAATTGAATTGAACTGAACTACGCAGAGTCAACCCAAGTAAAGCTGCTGGACCAGACAACATCCCAGGCAGAGTGCTCAGAGAATGTGCTGAACAGCTGGCAGATGTTCTCACCGATATCTTCAACATCTCTCTGAGCAGTGTCGTCGTTCCCACGTGCTTCAAGGCCACCACCATCGTCCCCGTGCCCAAGAAGTCTTGTCCTGTCTCAATGACTACTGTCCCGTTGCACTTACACCCACCATCATGAAGTGCTTCGAGCGGCTCGTCGTGAGACACATCAAGAACCTGCAGCCTCCCTCACTGGACCCACTGCAATTTGCGTACCGTCCTAACCGCTCAACGGACGACGCCATCTCCACTACACTCCATCTTGCCCTCACACACTTGGACAAGAAGGACACATACGTTCGAATGCTGTACATAGATTTCAGCTCCGCATTCAACACCATCATCCCCCAACAACTGATTGGGAAGCTGAGCCTGTTGGGCCTGAACACTCCCACTGCAACTGGATCCTGGACTTACTGACCGGAAGGCCTCAGTCAGTACGGACCACACTGAGCACTGGGGCCCTACAAGGCTGTGTGCTCTGTCCCCTGCTGTTCACACTACTGACTCACGACTGTATAGCAACACACAGTTCGAATCAGTCATCAAGTTCGCTGATGACACGACCGTGGTGGGTCTCATTAGCAAGAACGCAGAGTCAGCGTACAGAGAGGAAGTGCAGAGGCTAACGGACTGGTGTAAAGACAACAACCTATCCCTGAATGTTGACAAGACAAAAGAGATGGTTGTTGACATTAGGAGGACACGAGGCGACCATTCTCCGCTGAGCATCAATGGCTCCTCTGTGGGAATCGTCGAAAGCAAAAATTCCTGGGTGTCCACCTAGAGAAGGACCTCAGCTTGTCCCTCAACACCAGCTCCCTACACAAGAAAGCCCAACAGCGTCTCTTCATTCTGAGAAGACTGAGATCGGTCCACCACCGATCCTGGCCACCTTCTATAGCGGAACTATCGAGAGCATCCTGAATGGCTGCATCAATGTCTGGTTTGGGAATTGTGCCATATCGGATCGCAAGACCCTACAGCGGATAGTGAGGACAGCGGAGAAGATCATCGGGGTCTCTCTCCCCTCTATTGAAGACATCTACACCACACGCTGTATCGGTAAAGCCACCAGCATTGTGGCTGATCGGACACACCCCTCTCACACACTCTTCACACTCCTGCCATCTGGAAAAATGTAACGAAGCATTCGGGCACACACATCCACAAGCCATCCGTCTCCTCAACAAAAAGGGACTGGACTGATACACACACACTATCACTCAGCTTAACTCAACTACCTCAAAATATTGGGACTGGACTGACAAATCAACACAAGCGCAGACACACTGACCTACACTACCAAACTATCATACACACCAATCTGTAAATGCCTCACTGTTTATCTCTTTTGCACAATAATCATTACTGGTCTACATTTTGCACTAATTCCTCAATTCTTGCTGCTGTGTTAAGGAATGTTTACAGTTTCTCACTACCTCAACACCATATTATTCTGTTATGCTATGTCGTGTTCGTTGCACTGTCACTTTGTTGTTGCTCTTGTTTGCACATTTGCACGTGCACTTTATGTTGTCTGTACTTACTTAGCTAGTTAGTTTTTGTAAATTTATGTTGAAATTTATGTTAGTTTATCTGTCTTGTCTCTGCTACCCAGCTAACTAGGCCTCTTTAGTTAGCTAGTTTAGTGTTTTTGTTAATTTATGTTGCATTTAGCACCTTGGTCCTGGAGGAACGTTGTTTCGTTTCACTGTGTACTAACTGTATATGGTTGAAATGACAATAAAGCCTTTGAACTTGAACTCAATAATGCCATAGACTGATAACCTCCATGCCACTCCACATTGCTGAAGTAAATCAAACAAGAGAAACCCCGACCAAGTATTGAGTGCTGTACATGTTCATAACTAAGTAATCCAACATTTCTGTATTCTGTATTTTCAGTCCTTAACCAGGCTGCTGTACTTGCCCCCCTTAAAAATATATATTTTTTAATTGGTCTTAACCACTGAACCAGCTCTCCTGACCACCTTGTTCAAGCGTGTGGCATCCCTGCTTATGAGGCACAGCACAGTACTGCATAGAAAAGTACACTGGCAATGAGTGACTGGTAAAGCATCATCAAAAGCTTTTTAAAGATTTGAAAAAATATAGAGGAAGAAAGGCCAACTCAGACCTTGCAGATAGTCAGTATTCACTGACCAGTCCAGTTTGTTATGCAGCTGCAGCTCAAGTATTTGTATGTATTGTAGAACAATTTAGTTAATTGGGCTATGAAGAATCGAGTACACCCAACATGGATATAAACTGTATTAGCTAGTGTGTCTGACATGAGAGCATAGGAATGTACCATATATGGTGTACGTATATGAATTGTTGCAGCAATTGTATGTCCAATGCGTGTGTAGTAGAATATGACCTTAAAGTGGAACCTCGGATTGCGAGTAACATGGTTTGCAAGTGTTCCGCGAGACGAGCAAAGATT
This sequence comes from Channallabes apus, assembly GCA_030522415.1. NCBI lineage: Eukaryota > Metazoa > Chordata > Actinopteri > Siluriformes > Clariidae > Channallabes > Channallabes apus. Next base: position 119,011 of record CM060129.1, read on the forward strand.
TTTTATAAATTTTGACTTGAAAAACGAGCGTTGTCTTGGTTTACAAATACCGAGTATCAAGCATCACGTATGCGCTTCTTTTTTGACGCCGAGCGTCACGTCATCACAACTAGGTAGGTAATCGTCTCCCCTGCTGGGTCTTAGTGCTTGTCGAGTTTCTGAGTGTGCGTGTGTGTATTCACCCAGCAGGGGAGACGAGTACCTACAATTCCGCAGCACAAGAGAGAAAAAAACGCTTGCTCAGTTGTGATGACGTGACGCTTGGTGTCAAAACTAGAAGCGCATGCGTGATACATGATACTCGGTGCTCGTAAACCAAGACAAATTTTGATTTGAAAAACGAGCATTATTAAAAATGCTTGCTCGTCTTGCGGAACACTCATAAACCGGGTTACTTGCAATCCGAGGTTCCACTGTATAATGGGGAAAATAGGTGTATGTGTGATGATTAAGACAACAGTTGAGGGGGAGGGGAGATGGAAACAGAACAGACAGTTCTGAGTGTTTTCCTGCGACTTCATCTCTGCTTTTCTTTTGTATGTCTCCTTGGCCTGCTTTAGACTGAACTTTACTTCTTTATGAATGCAACTGAGCTCAGACCTGTAACCATCCTTAAGAGCCGCCTTCTTCAGGTTAAGTAGAGAGCTGGACTCGCGTCCTGTTTTTTTTCTAGTGGGCCAATCCTTAAATTGGTTATAAAAAAAAAATAATAAAAATATGTAGGGAGTGTAGAATCTATAGTTGAAATCCATGATTCAAATCCATGATTTTTTAAATCCACTGGATTACAAGCATATTAATATACTTATCTCTAGCAGTTCAATGTTCTAGTTCTATGTTAAACAGAGCAAGCCCTCCACCCTTGCAGATTTTATTTTTCTCTCTGTCGACCTTTAAATTAGTGAAACCAGGGATGTCTTTGCTAACATCCGGTGCGTTAGCCATGTCTCCGTAAAGTTATATTCTCTGATTGCCGAACAAGGCTGCTAGCTCATCAGTCTTATTAGTTAGCAAATTCACATTCCCCCTTATAACTGACAGAATAGACGGCTTGTACCTCCACTGCTTAGCTTTTAACTTAGCGTTTAACTTGGAGCCAGGCTCTGTAGGCTCGATACTGGCACCATAATTTCTCCGGAACAGGGAATGTAGTAGAGACAGGACTTGCTAATCTAAAGTCCACTTTCCACCATGTCTGGTGCTAGTGCTGGTTTAGAGCTTGTTTAAAAACAGGCTCTTTTTTCCCATGGGCTAGACATTACGTCACTGTTGGCACTAGTGGCAATGCTAGCGGCAAAAAATGTTCGGGCAAGCACAACAATAATAACGCACTTCAACAAAGCTTTGCAAGAAGTTCTCCTGGCTTATCCTTCATTTTAGAAAGATGGCGATCACAAACCTTTAGTTGGTTATGATAGAAAGAAGAGGAACAAAGATGGAGCTACTGACAGGGCTGCACTTAGAGGAAAGGTGGACATTCAATTCACTTAGAGTTTATTTTTATAGTGTTTTGAATGATACGCATTATCTGGAATCAGCTGTACAAAACCTTGAGAGGCATTTGGGTGATATCAGGTAGCACTAACTGGATGATTCTCATGAAACCATTAAAATACCACAGCACTAATGATTTTAAATATAAAACATGTAATTTAGTAATATAAATAAGTGGACAGTGGCATACTGTTCTCTACCATGCACAATGTGTAATTTCAACATGAGAATTGATTCTTTTTTATGTTTTACTGCATTTTCAGCTTAAATTCTCATTACCATAATGTTTCCAGCTGTGTAATTTCTGAAAATTTCTGTAGTAATTTAAACAAATTAACAAAACAAATTCTATGGATGTTCTAATAGATTATTTTAGATGACAGAATTATTTTTTTTTTGCTGAATATTTTTTTATTTATTTTAATAATGAAAAAAGTAGGAAAATAACATCTCCATGTCGTCTGATCTCATCCTCCACAAATTTAAGGACAATTTAAATACACATATAGAATTAAAATAAAGATTGAGCTCATTTACTTCAGTTAATTCAAGATGGCTATCAGGTAAGATCATCTATTTATAATCTCTCCAGTTAAATGTTAAATAAACTATTGTCAATGTTACCATGACATTTTGATCATCATTACCGAAACATGAAGTTTTATGCATTTTGAAAATTGTCATATTTACAGTTTATGTAAATGTACTTTATTAAGGTCTAATTATATGCACTGAGAGAAAAAAAAAAGTAAATCCATCATGGCTTTTCTATAGTTAGCAAAACATCCTTCACAATACCACTCTTATACACTGGGAATGAGAATTTAAGCTTGTTGTGCATGACGTTTAAATGAATATTAAATTCATGATAGATATTTAAAATTTACTAACTGTTAATATTTTTCTTTATGATTTTCATTGTAGACAGTCAGCAAATGAGGAAAAAAAAGGTTTAGCAAAGGCCAGATTGACAAAGTTCAGTGATTATATTATACAGCAACCCAGAACTGCTTGAGAGGGTCAGAAGGAAAAACCCTAGCAAAAAAATAAATAAAAAAAAAAAAACTCTTAAAAAAAAAACATTACTCTCCACTTATCTTCTGCATCCTCAACACTTGCACCCACTTGCTTCATATTCTTATTTATTATTTACTCTTATTTATATCCTCTTTGTCTCCTGCTAAATGCATGTGCAGAATCTACAAATAATTTTCATTCAGATTTGTCATGTAATTTTGAAAAAATGTCAGGTTTCATCGAAATACAAAAAAAAAAATAGTTGTAAATTATGGAAGGTGTTGCAGTTATGAGAGGAAAAAAACCTGTTAAATTAGTGATGTAGTGGGTAGCACTGTTGCCTTGCATCTCCAGGGTCTGGGTTCGATTCCCGGCCAAGCTCGATTCTTAATTTTTAATTATTTTAATGTGTACAAATACTCCATATTTTGCTGCTAATCTCTGGAAAAAAAAGTAAATTTAAGCAATTTAAAAACGTATGCTTTTTATAAAACCAAGATTTTGTGCGAATCACCCAACTAACTAACTAAATAAATAAAATTTTTAATCAATCCAGCGACAACTTCGTAAACTCACCAGATAGATGCCTTAACCACCTTATATATAAACCACCTTATAGTCTGAACTAAGTGCAGGTAAGAGTCCACAGTAACTTGACTAAGAAAAGTTATTGCTTCTTTCTCAAAATGGAGAAAGTATCTTTCGACATCCTTCTCAATAATTAACGGCACTAAATAGGTTTATCCAAAACAAATGCATTTCCTAGTGTAGAATTAGCCTGTGTCTTCTTCGGATTTTTTTCAAAGTTCGTCAACTCAAGATAATCACTGGCCACTTCCAACAGGTGCAACAGATGCCTCCATGGAAGAAATTCACTAATCTCTTCTGGAAAATCATCTTGTGTACAACAGCCGCAAAAAGTTTTGAGAATGAGTGCACACTGTGTCAAGACTACCATCAAAATACATGCTCAGTTCTTTCAACCAGTAAATGTGATGTATAGACAAGAAAGTCAGAGTGACTTGACAGCGATCTTCAAGTCAAGTAGGCTTTTGTTGTCACTTCAACCATATACTGTTTAGTACACAGTGAAATGAAACAACGTTCCTCCAGGACCAAGGTGCTACATACAACATAAATTAACAGAAACTAACTAGCTAACTAAGGAACCCTAGCTGGCTAACTGGGACAAGAACACAGACTTGAATAAAGAATGGGTCAAAAACATTACTTGAGAGCAACTTCTTCCAATCACCCAAGAACAGTTTGCCGATAAACAATGGGGGTTAAAAAATTTGGGGGTTCATTGACAGAAAACTCCCCGGACCTTAATCCCATTGAGAACTTGGGGTCATTCCTCAAAAGTGGGTGGACAAACAAAATCCCACAAATTCTGCCAAACTCCAAGCATTAATTACAGAATAATGGCCGCCATCAGTCAGGAAAAAATAGTGCATGCTTCTGTCACCTCTAGGTTGGATTATTGTAATAACTTACTGTCTGGATTTTCAACTAGTTGGATAAACAAGCCCAAATTAGAATGCAGCACCCAGAAGATATGCTCCTATCAACCCTCTCATACACAATGCATTTGCTCCCAGTGAAATTTTGCATTGATTTTTAAAATACTAATATTGACCTACAAAGCACCAAATGGTCCCACACCACAGTACCTGAGTGAACTGCTAGTGGTTTATGACAGACCACGCGTACCTCAATCAAAGGATGCAGGCTGCTTATCGGCAACTTGCATTATAAAAACTACAGCAGGGGGCAGAGATTTTTCTTCCAAAGCCTGAAAGTTATACAATAGTCTTACAATTAATGTCTCAGCGTCTAAGACAGTCTCAGTGTCTAAGTATTGAAACAGACAGCTTTAAAGTAAAGAACACCTAATACAGTGGAACCTCGGATTACGCGTAAGACGAGTAAAGATTTTTAATAAATTTTGACTTTAAAAACGAGCGTTGTCTTGGTTTACGAGCACCGAGTATCATGTATCACGCATGCGCTTCTTGTTTTGACGCCAAGCGTCACGTCATCACAACTGGGCCAAGTTTTTTTTCTCTCTCTTGCACTGCAGAATTGTGGGTAATCGTCTCTCCTGCTGGGTCTTAGTGCTCATCTCTTACTGGTGTAATCAACACCCGTGCACACGTGTACTGTTTACTATAACACTGTGACCCCGGGTGTGTGTAAAACATTTTATTGTGTGTTCGGAAGCGCGTGTGTACAGCGTGTGTACTGTTTCTTATAACACACGTGTGTGCGCGCAAGTAAAGCAAAATAAATTCTCAATACAGAGTTTAAAAATCCATTTTCTTCCTCAGCTCATAGCGGGGTGTGTGTGTGTGTGTGTGTGTGTGTGTGTGTGTGTGTGTGTGTCTGTGCGCAAGCGTAATTTGACACTGTGCCGGCTGTGTGTGCAAATCCCCCTTCAGAAACCAACACGCATGCACGCACGCTCTGCTCTCCGGAGAAACTCGGCTCTTTTCAGAGGTAAGGTGCTGATTCATTTGTTTGTTTGTTTTACTTTACAGCAGTGATTCTATTAGTTAGTTCTATTGCGTTCACAAGAGTGTCATTAGCGATGTTTATTGCTAATTTTCAGATAAAACAGTGTAGCGGGAGAGAGACGTTGATTTATGACCGCTGTTTACAGAAATGTAGTCCAATGTAGGGAGGTAATGCAGATAATGGGTAATGCAGTCTGGTGTGTAAACGCGAATGCGAGATGTAAGCTAGGATATAGAGCCTGAGTTTTGTTTTTCAGTAGTTGTTTCAGTTGGATTTAAGTGCAGAATCCACCTGAAAGTTTGTACTATAGCCCGCGAATGCAGAAAATAAAAGACCGGGCATCGAGCAGTTTGTCCATCTCATCATTATATGAGCATGAATTAACGGGCTGTTACGCTGTCGCGAGCAACATTAAAATAAAGCAGATAAGCTTTAATAAATTTAGAAGGGAACAACAGTCTTTCCGTTAATGTGTGTGTGTTTAATTCAGACGAAAGGACAAAGTTTTAATGTGCAAGATGAGAAGGGGGAGACAGGAGGGGCTGAAAGCAAGTCTCCACTTACTCTAGCCTCACACACGCACACACACCGCCTGCACGCACAAACTGAAACACTTATCTGTCGGGATTTATTTTTTACTTAAAGGTAAAAGGTAAAGTGCAGGTTCATTTGTTTTATTTTTACTTTATATTTTGTATTAATTATTTTTATGTATTTATTTTTTTGGGCTGTGGAACGAATAATTTAAGTTTCCATTATTTCTTAATTAAATTTGGTTTACAAGTGTTTTGGAATACGAGCCAACTTCCGGGAACGAATTATGCTCGTAATCCGTGGTTCCACTGTACTTGGCTGCATGTCCTTTGCTTGCAATATCTGGATCAAGCTGGCAACAATATGACAAAGTTTTTGCCTTATTCTTTGGTAATTGTTTTCCAGGCTTGTACAACAGTTTCTTTAGTGTTAATCTCTGTCTCAGCTAGTCAGCTAATTATGAGTCTTTGTTAGATAGTTTATGTTGTTTGCATGTAGCACCTTGAACCTGGAGGAACGCTCGTTTTCGTTTCACCATGTACTGAACTGTATATGGTTGAAATGACAATAAAAGCCTACTTGACTACTTGAATATCAATCATTCATAAAAAGCATATGGTATAAAGTCTATAAATTCATTTGCATTTCAATGAGGAAAATAAGTATTTGATCCCCAAACAAAACATGACCTAGTACTCGTTGAAAAACCCTTGTTGGCAAGACATTTCTTTTAGTTGGTTACCAGGTTTGCACACATCTCAGGAAGAATTTTGGTGCACTATTCTTTACAGATCTTCTCTAAATCCTTAAGGTTTCTTGCCTGTCGCTTGGCAACTCAAACTGTTAGCTTCCTCCATAATTTTGTGCTTAATGTGCTTCTTTTTGAGCTACTCCTTTGTTGCCTTGGTGGTACATTTTGGGTCATTGTCAAGACATATCCATGACCCATCTTCAGGAGCTTTGCATACAAGATTTTACAATACATGGCCCCATCCATTGGCCCCTCAATGCGCCAAAGTTGGCCTGTACCTTTGGCAGAGAAACAGTCCCAAAACATGACGTTTGACTCCACTTGGGTGGTGTTCTTAGGGTCGTAGTCAGAATTTTTCTTCCTCCAAACACAGTGAATTGAGTTGATCAATTTAGGTTTCACCTGACCACAGCACTTTTCCCCCAATCCTTCTCTTTTCATTGGCAAACTTCAGACGGGTCTGTACATCTTTCTTACATTTACATTTAAGCATTTGGCAGACGCTCTTATCCAGAGCGACTTACATTTTTATCTCATTACACATCTGAGCAGTTGAGGGTTAAGGGCCTTGCTCAAGGACCCAACAGTGGCAACTTGGTGGTTGTGGGGTTTGAACTTGGGATCTTCCGAACCGTAGTCCAATGCCGTAACTGAGCTACCCCTGGCCCCTCTTGAGGAGGGGACTTGACAATGCTGAAGGATTTCAATTCATGGCAGCAATCATTTGGTGACATTGCCTTTAGATCATTCACAATCTTCTTCTTTGTACTTCTAGACTGATCCCTCCCTTTCCTAATTATCCATAGGGCAAGATCTTGCATGGAACCCCAGACCAAGAGTGATTGATGGTTATGTTGTATTTCTTTCATTTTCATGCTTTCAAATATTTGCAAACAGTCTCCTTCTTACCAAGGATCTTAATGATGGTCTTGTAGCCCATTCCAGCCTTGTGCAGGTCTACAATCTTGTCCTTGGCGTCTTTTAGCAGCTCTTTGATCTTACTCACGGTGGTGAGGTTTGAATGGAAAATAGAGATTCTGTGGACAGGTGTCTTTTACACACATAATGAATTAGTGTTCAGAGCACCTTCTTAAATTCATCTGCGTACCACATGAGAACATAACCAGTCTGTGGAACTCTCTGAAATGCACCTCAATTTATAACATGTAACATTCGTGGTTTTTTTTTTGATTGATGATCTGTCCCTATCCTTTAAAATAAACCCATGATAAAAATTATGGATGCTTCACTTCTTTGTAAGTTGGCAAACTCTGCAAAATCTGCAAGGGATTAAATAATGATTTTCCCTACTGTATATTTACAATATTATAAATTAACTCTGTGTGACCGATTTTATTAATTGCATTGATGGGCTTCATTTGTGTGCTTTGTTTTTTCCATTTTTAAAATTAGCAACTTTTCATGTCACTAACTTCCGTTTACTCCACCGGCCAATCATTTTTATATTCATTTATTAAACATGCATCCTTAGTTATTGAGTAGACGCTGGTCTTCTTTTAAATTTAAGAATTTAGTAGGTTGAAAGCACAGAATGTTAAAGAACGCATTTTAATATCTCAGTAGATTCAAGAATAGGATTTATAAGAAGAAAACTTGTAGGAATTGTTGAAATGTAGGACACCATTCTGTGCAAGTCCTTATTTTACCTTGTGTTTTGGCGTTCTCTTTATCAGATAATCTTGCAATTTTGTCCTGTTCTTCTTGCTGGGTTTTCACCTCTGCTTGTTTCGTCCTGCAGTCATTTTCTTCCTTCTCAGTCTTCTTTTTCTCTTGAGCAAGCTCCACCTGGATGGCTCTAACTAGCGCCCTCATTTCATGAAGTGCCCGTTCTGCAACAGTCATGTCCTCAACAGTTGGAAACTGTCCCTGCAGAGCACAAAAGTCAAGTCATGCAAACAACATGTGTACAGATGCTTATTTACAAAGAACACCCCCAATTTGAGATATATGCAATCTTCCCAAAGCTTTCAAACTACAAATTGTCTGAAATATTTGGTCTCTCAAACATTTTAAATATGATTTTCTTCAAAGCTTTCAATTAAACTATGATTTGGTACATTTAGTAGAGTTAGAAACCTGGCAACCTAGAGTTAGAGTCTTGCAACCTCCAGTTGATTAATTGGTTGCATCATAGTATTACCAACATCTCATGTGGGAAATAGAGGTTGTGTGTACTCTGTTTAGGCATTTCATACATTATGGCATATATGCACTTGCGCATGAAAACTTAAATATATACAGTATTCATTTGGTTTGCCATACAGGCTTTATAAAAAATAAAAAGTAACTCAATGAACCACCAGCACTACAATTGAAGAGAACTCTGTTCTGTACTTCTAACAATGAATACGGACAAAGTGAACAGTTTATACAATATTGCTCAGCAATGCATGTGCTTCTAGTCACACAAAATAATAATTTCCAAGATAAGGTTAAATAAATGACAGATATAACAAGAAGAAGGAGAGGAGGAAGGCGTGTTCGAAGGCAGGGAGAGAAGAGGAAAGGAAAGAGTTTAGGAGTGATAGTAGGGACCTTGAATGTTGGGACCATGACAGGGAAGGCAAGAGAGTTGGTTGATATGATGCAGAGAAGGAAGGTGGATATACTGTGTGTCCAGGAGACCAGGTGGAAAGGTAGCAAAGCCAGAAGCTTAGGATCAGGGTTCAAGTTGTTTTACCATAGTGTGGATAGGAAAAGAAATGGAGTAGGGGTTATTCTGAAAGAGGAGTTTGTAAGGAATGTCCTAGAGGTGAAGAGAGTATCAGACAGGGTGATGCGGCTGAAGCTGGAAATTGATGGTGTGATGTTCAATGTTGTTAGTGGTTATGCGCCACAGGTAGGATGTGTGTTAGAAGAGAAGGAGAAATTCTGGAGTGAGTTAGATGAAGTGATGCAGAGCATCCCCAGAGGTGAGAGAGTGGTGATTGGTGCAGACTTCAATGGACATGTTGGGGAAGGGAACAGAGGGGATGAAAATGTGATGGGCAGGTTTGGTCTTCAGGACAGGAATGTAGAAGGACAGATGGTGGTGGACTTTGCAAAGAGGATGGAAATGGCAGTAGTAAATACTTTCTTCCAGAAGAGGCAGGAACATAGGGTGACATATAAGAGCGGAGGCAGAAGCACTCAGGTGGACTACATCTTGTGTCGACGTTGTAATCTGAAAGAGATCAGTGACTGCAAAGTGTTGGTAGGGGAGAGTGTAGCCAGACAACACAGAATGGTGGTGTGTAAAATAACCCTGGTGGTGAGGAAGGTGAAGAGGACAAAGGCAGAGCAGAGGACAAAGTGGTGGAAGCTGAGAAAGGAAGAATGTTGTGTAGTATTTAGGGAGGAGTTGAGACAAGCTATCGGTGGTCAGGAGGTGCTTTCAGTTGACTGGACAACTACAGCCAATGTGATCAGGGAGACAGGTAGGAGGGTACTTGGTGTATCATCAGGTAAGGAGAAAAGGAGACAAGGAGACTTGGTGGTGGAATGAGGAAGTCCAGGAGTGTATACAGGGAAAGAGGCTAGCTAGGAAGAAGTGGGACTCTGAGAGGACTGAAGAGAGTAGACAGGAGTACAGGGAGATGCAGCGTAAGGTGAAGGTAGAAGTGGCAAAGGCTAAACAAAGAGCATATGAGGACTTGTATGCTAGGCTGGACAGCAAGGAGGGAGAGGTGGATCTGTACAGGTTGGCGAGGCAGAGAGATAGAGATGGGAAGGATGTGCAGCAGGTTAGAGTGATTAAAGATAGAGATGGAAATGTACTGACAGATGCCAGGAGGGTGATGGGTAGATGGAAGGAGTACTTTGAGGAGTTGATGAATGAGGAAAACGAAAGAGAACAAAGAGTAGAAGAGGTGACTGTTGTGGAGCAGGAAGTAGCAAATATTAGTAAAAGTGAGGTGAGAAGGGCGTTGAAGAGGATGAAGAGTGGAAAGGCTGTTGGTCCTGATGACATACCTGTGGAGGTATGGAAGTGCTTAGGAGAGGTGGCAGTAGAGTTTCTGACTAGTTTGTTTAACAAGATCTTGGAGAGTGAGAGGATTCCAGAGGAATAGAGGAGAAGTGTATTGGTGCCGATTTTTAAGAACAAGGGAGATGTGCAGAGCTGTGGCAATTACAGAGGTATAAAGCTAATGAGCCATACAATGAAGCTGTGGGAAAGAGTAGTGGAAGCTAGGTTAAGGGCAGAGGTGAGAATTTGTGAGCAGCAATATGGTTTTATGTCTAGAAAGAGTACATCAGATGCAGTATTTGCTTTGAGGATGCTGATGGAGAAGTACAGAGAAGGTAATAAAGAGTTGGATTGTGTCTTTGTAAATTTAGAGAAAGCGTACGACAGGGTGCCGAGAGAGGAGCTGTGGTGTTGTATGAGGAAGTCTGGAGTGGCAGAGAAGTATGCTAGAGTGGTGCAGGACAGTGGGTAGATGTGCTGTAGGTGTGACAGAAGAGTTCAAGGTGGAGGTGGGTCTGCATCAAGGATCGGCTCTAAGCCCCTTTTTGTTTGCTCTGGTGATGGACAGGATGACAGATGAAGTTAGACAGGAGTCTCCATGGTCTATGATGTTTGCAGATGACATTGTGCTTTGTAGCGAGAGCAGGGAACAGGTGGAAGAAAATTTGGAGAGGTGGAGGTACGCTCTGGAAAGCAGAGGAATGAAGGTTAGCCGCAGCAAGACGGAATACATGTTTGTGAATGAGAGGGACCCAAGAGGAACAGTGAGGCTACAGGGAGCAGAGGTAAAGAAGGTGCAGGATTTTAAGTACTTAGGGTCAACGGTCGAGAGCAACGGAGAGTGTTCAAAGGAGGTGAAGAGGTGAGTACAGGCAGGTTGGAATGGGTGGAGAAAAGTGTCAGGTGTGTTGTGCGATAAAAGTGTATCAGCGAGTGTAAGTGCCATATCGCACTTGTTATGAATTTGTTGTTGTGTTTATTTTATTTTATTTGCTGTTATTTCATTTATTCTACCTTGTTCTATTCATTAGTAAAGCATTAAGTTTGTTACATAAGCCATAAGCTTTATAGTTCTTAGTCATGCATCATAAGTTGATAATCGTAGGTTGGTCTGTGATGTCATTCTAATATTACATGCATTTGTGTGACTGTGATATGCTAGAAAGCTCAGTATAGATTTGGAAGGCTACGGAAACACAAGCTTTTGACCGTCAGCTAATGAGAGCTCCCGGTAAGCTAGAAATGTAAAATACAGCAACGAGGTTGTTGTAACCGTAAGCTAACGTAAGCTGGGAGCATGAGAAACAACAAGAGTGTTGTTAGATACCCAAGCCAAGATTGTAATCTACAAGATACAGCAAACAGGTTGTTGTAAAACTCAGAAATTTGCAAGATGCAGCAACTGGTGTCTGTAATCACAGTGGATTTACTCAAGACGACTGTATGAAGTGTTGATTCTTTGATGCTGACAAATAAACGACAAAAGACAAAGAGATCGGACTTCTGTCATGTGAGTGAAACTTTAAGACATTAGCTACGCGTCAAAACTAGTGAAATAAGCCAACCGCATCTACAGCGAGAATGAAAGGAAAGGTGTACAGGACAGTGGTGAGACCAGCGATGCTCTACGGCTTAGAGACAGTGGCACTGAAGAAAAGACAGGAGGCAGAGCTAGAGGTAGCAGAGCTGAAGATGTTGAGGTTCTCTTTGGGAGTGACAAGGATGGATAGGATCAAGAATCAGTTCATCACAGGGACAACCCATGTGAGATGTTTTGGAGATAAAGTCAGAGAGGCCAGATTGAGGTGGTTTGGACATGTTCAGAGGAGAGAGTGTGAATATAATCGGTAGAAGGATGCTGAGGTTGGAACTGCCAGGCAGGCGGTCTAGAGGAAGACCAAAGAGGAGATTTATGGATGCAGTGAGAGAGGACATGAAGTTAGTTGGTGTGAGAGAAGAGGATGCAGAGGACAGGGTTAGATGGAGGCAGATGATTCGCTGTGGCGACCCCTGAAAGGGAACAGCCGAAAGACAAAGAAGAAGAAGAAGAAGATATAACAATCTCCTGAACTTAAACTCCAAAAAAATTACAACTTACTTCAGTTGTAGCATGTACCACCTCTGAAACCTGTGAACAAAGCTGGTTGCCACGGGTGATGTAAGAAGTATAGTCCAAAGTGGGGTTTGTTTGTGTGTAAGGTGGAGGTTTCAGGAGCTGAATGAGTCTAAGGACCTCCTCTTGAACAGCATTGAGTGCCCTCAGCCTATCCCTGCCCTCCAGTTGCCTCTGCCGCTCAAGCTCTGCTTCCTTCAGCCTCTGTTGTTCTGCCTCCCGTAGTCGCAGGTTTAAGATCTGAAAGAAAAAGCAGGTCACTTTAGCATAAGCTTTAAGATTATTTTTCCATATTAATATTCAATGGAGATTCCTATTTTTGCTGTCTTACTGAATGTCAGAATCAAATCACACTGCTGTCTTGTCCAGCACATCCCAAAACCTTTAATTAGATTTAAGGCCAGGAGACTGGTGGCCATTTCTATATAAACCATTCCTCATACTTCCACAAACAAACACTCTTTCAAGGTTTGATACCAATAACTTTTAAAGATTATCGTTCTCAAATATGCCCATGCCATTAGGGGAAAAAAATTGATTGGATAACCAGTCATACAGCAAACTCACGCAGCCAGCTGACATTGTTCTATTTTTCACACAGCATTGTTGAGCCTAGGCCTGACCAGCAGAAGCAACCCCTGGTTTATAACACTGTCCCCAGAGGCTTTTACAGTGGGCACCATACTTGATGGTGCATCACTTTATATGCTTCCTTCTTAATCTGATGTGCCCATGATTCTGGAATGGGGTCTATTCTGAACTCAGACTACATTTTCCTATTGTTCAAAGTCCAATCTTTATGCCCCCTAACAAATTGAAGCCTTTTTTTCCCTCCTGACTAGGCTCATTAACATGGTTTTCTTATGGCCACATAGATGTTTGTCAGTCCTGCATGTTCTTATCACATTGTGGATGCAGAAATGCTCTTCCCTTTGGCAATAAACATTTTACTTTTAACAACTTCAAGTTTCTATAATTCTGATCACAGTCATTATTCACAAGTTTTTTAATCACATTTTATCACGTTTTTATTTCTTGATTCATATTCAATTTTGTTTATTGATTTTATTATATGATTTATTTACTCTTTGATGTTTTAATAATGCATGAGACAGTTCTTAATACAACTCCACTTATTTCAGCAATCTTCTTTGTTGTTTTCCTTGCTCATCGCAGGCCAATATTTTGACCCTTCTTAAACACAGAAACGTCTTTTTAATGGCCATACATGGACACAAGTTATGTTCTTAATATGCTTAATTAATAAGATTTAAGAAATGAGAAGCTACTGTTTGCATCAGTTAAGGGTAAATAAATTGCTAATTGTTGCCAGCTAAAACATTACGGCCATGATTATCCAATCAGCAAGTACAATACCTGGACAAAAAAAAAAAAAAAGAAAAAGAAAAAAAAAAAAAAAAAAGAGCGCCATTTCAGAAAGGTCAAATTATTGGGCTGCATTTTAAGCAAAAAAAACAACTAAGGATATTTGAAATTACTGGAATTGGATTAAGAAGCCTCATTATTACACATTATTAATACCTGGAACTAAACATTAAGTAATTTTGAGAATTTTTTTTCCTTTTTTCTATAGATAAAATGTTGTCGGTACATTGGTTAGAACCCCTTCTTTCAATTATATGTTTACGTTTCATACATTGGGGAAACCAGTCTCAGAAAATTTGCTGTGACAGAAATACAGACAGCAAATTTTCTGAGACTGGTTTCAGTCCTGCAATATAATGTAATGAAACTTAATTACTTACTTAGGTATTAATCTGAAGTTAAACCTGTGCCATAAAAGAAATCAAAATGTTAAGTAAAAGTGAATGTGTGTCAGATTATCTCTCAGTTGCCCTGCGATGGATTGTCACCTTGTCCAGGGTGTACCCCGCCTTGTGCCTTAAGCCTCTTGGGATAGGCTTTAGGCCCCCATGACCCTGAATACAGGATAAAGCAGTATAGAAGATGAGTGATTATCTCACATTATCTAGCACTTTTTCTTTTAAGGTGGGCATGGCTACACACGTCACTCAACAGAGCCAATCAACGTGATAGTTTACTGTGTATAGACAGAGTACGTGTAAGACACAAACAACGGTAAGGCACCTACAAGCAGCCAAAATCCTATTTAATTTAATAAATTTTTGCTTAGATATGTGCCCGAAGTTTAACCTGCACCAAAAATGAAATCAAAATGTTGAGTAAAAGCAATGTTATGAACAATGGCAGTTGTTCAAAAACAAAAACCTGCACCAATAAATATTAATTTGAAAACCCCAAATTGAATATTTTACTGGGATTACTTAATATTTAAACTGCTGAAATAACAGCACCGAAGTGGTACAAGTGAATTTTAATGTGTTGGAGTTTAAGACAAAACTTAATCCTTTTTCAATTTCTCATCTGTGATTCACTCTCCGAACACAGGGAGTGTATTTGGCTTACGACAAAAGAAGTACAATTTAGCATAAACAAGGCGTAAGATACTCAACCTTGCAAAATTTTCTTTTTTGTATTAATACGTTAGGTACAGAGTTCTGCTATACAAAAACACAGGCAGACATGCATGAAATAAAATTACTGATTACATTGAAGCTGATTAGCTTATTTTTAGTTTGAACCTTTTAACTACAGTGGAACCTTGCGAGCATAATCTGTTCTGGAAGTGTGCTTGTATATCAAAACACTCGTATATCAAAGCAAATCTTCCCATGAGAAAAATGGAATCTCTGATGATTCATTCCACAATCCAAAAATATTCATATAAAAATAATTAATACAAAATATAAAGTAAAAATGAAACAAATTAACTTGCACTTTACCTTTGAAAAGAATTGTGGCTGTAGTAATTGAGACCAGAGAGAGAAGAGGAGGAAGGGGCCTGCTTTGTAGGACGACTTTCACACACACACACCCGCATGCGCACACACACAGGTTTGCAGACAAGGTGCGGGAAGGAGGCTGCTGTGCACGACAACTTTCACACACACACTCACCAGGTTAAGGAATAGAGACTTACCCTCATACAAGTGCGCGGGTGACAAAACAGATGCTGTACACGCACACGTGGTTACAATGCTATAGTAAACAATTAGATTTTGACTATACGGGTACGCACATGACCGAAACTGAGCATGGGAGACAATTACCCACAATTCCGCAGCTCGAGAGAGAGAGAACCATTGGCTCAGTTGTGATCACGTGACGCTCTGCGTCAAAACAAGAAGTGCATGCGTGCCACATGAGATTCCATGATACTTGGTACTCATATATCAAGATTACTAAAAAAAATTTGCTCGTATTGCAACCGCTTACAAACCGGGTTACGCGCAAATCACTGTATTTCTAAAGACACTTTTCCCATCACACCAGATATTTCTGCTAGACATACCCCTGTTTAATTGTGAAAATAAGACCATGTAAATATGCACATGTGATGATGCAAACTCAAAGGATTGGGACTATAATGCGGTGTGGCTGTAAAAGAATATATATATTTTTTTAAATCACTCGTTAGTGAGACTAATGAGGAAAAAAAAGGCTTAAATTTGCTATGGAGCATAAAGATTGGACTTGGAAAATGTAAAAAAGGTCATGTGGTCTGAAGTGTTCAGATTGACCCTATTCCAGAGCGACACCCATGTCAGGGTAAGAAGGGAAGCTCATGAAGCGATGAACTCATCATGCATAGTTCAATTAAATTCAATGTTATTTGTATAGCACTTTTAACAATGATCATTGTCACAAAGCAGCTTAAGAGAATTAAAAGAAAACATGGAAATGTCTATGAAATACAAGAATGTGTTTGAATCAAAATGATCAGGTTGTCCCTGATAAGAGAGCCGAGGGTGACGGTAGCAAGGAAAAACTCTCTGCGATGGAAATAGGAAGAAAACTTGGGAGGAACCAGACTCAACAGGAAACCATAACGTAGCGTAGCAGGAATTGTTGTCATATGTGTTAGGCAGATGGAAGCAGTGGTATGATCAGGGGTTGCTCCAATTGGTCAGGTTTAGGCTCAGCAAAGGTATGTGGCAATAACATAGATGACCTGAATTCAGATGAACAAAATACGGAATGATTAGGGTATCCCCTCAATGTCGTTTTTCGTCCCTGATGGCACATGTATACTGTTAAATGGTTAGTTACATATACACAAACACACCGAGTAGTGACTGGTAATTCTTTCACACGTTTACATTTATTTTTCACACTTACCTTCATTCTGTGTCTGTGCTCTTCCTTTAATTTCTCCTGGCGTCCAAGGCTTTCCTGTGTTCTTTTAGAAGTTAAAAAACAATGACCCACAAAGCTTGTTTTATCTACATGTCCATGTACTAAGAATTATTATAAGATTTATGACTCCCATTTTAAATAGCAGATAAGTACATACTCCTTTTCCATCATGTCCCTCATACTCTGGTACTCCTGTCTCTGCTTAAGCTCCATAAACTCCTCAAAGCGTTTAAGCTGCTCTGACTCCAGACTGGCAACACCAGCTACCACATACTCCTGGAGCTCCTGCCTCACATTCAGCTCTGTCTGTAAATATAGAAATATGTAATGTTATTTATTATTTTGTATACTTTTTTTTAAAATTAGCAGAATAAATCAGAAAATGACCAGAAAGATGACGCTAATGAGTTTTATACCTTTTATAAAGGTATATTTTTTTATGCCACACGAAATTATTACCCATTTTTTCAGCGCAAGTTTAAGGCATCGTCACGGCTGACCTGTTCGAGATATCAAAAATCCCTCTACAATTTTGCATCCTCAATGTCTTTAGATCACATAGCCCCCGGTTTGGTGGCCATCATATAAATTCCCTAGGAACAGTATATCAAAATCCATCAGGTGTGTTTTTGTGAACAGCCCAAAATAACTGACATCCTGTTGAGTTGAGCCCATGACATGCACTGCGAATGTTGTTCGGCTCAATGAGCTCTAAATGTGTACAGAGTTTCTTGTGCATACTATGTGTATATGCTATGCAGCAAAATATCGTGTGGGGGTCCCCTGAGTTTTTGAGCATTTTAAGACCCCCAAACAGCCCTAAAGGGTGGGTGGGGGGGGGGGTGTTTGAAAGAATCCTTAGGAAAACAAGAGGGTCCTGCACACCCTATCGTGCTTGGGCCCTAACTATGCCATTCGCCACGCAGATATGGCCTCGCACCTAAGGTTTTTAACACACAAGATTTCTGAATTCGTCTTTTCCGATCATAACAGTTTAATATCATAGCAAAGATGTACTGTCCTCGTTTGATCATACAGCACCTTGGCTTTATTCCAGTGTTTCTTCTCACAGATGCGAATACAGCCTGCCATCTGAGTGGCTTTAGGTGAGAGGAGAGAAATTGGTTGTGAACTGCTGCATATGTCTGTGGTGGAGCTCAAACTTTCTGATATATTGTCAGAAACCTAGCAAAAACAAACATGAAAAGAAAGTATATGAAAGGAAAAAAAGATCACATGAAACAGATCCAGGATTGTCAATGTATGGGTGCAAGTATCACGACAATAGACACCAGAGCATTGATCTTACAATAAAACATGATAAAAAAAAAAAGTTGGCACTTTCTTTACCTTCTTTTCAACAGTAAGTGGCAGTGGTGAAGTGGTTGATATAGTAGGATGTCTATGGTATATTTTAACAGCAGCTGAACCACAGTTGAGCTCATTTTCAGGTGTACTTGCATCAGGGATTATGAAATCTGAGCCAGAACTACTTTTCTGCAGATAGCTAGGGCTCAGTCTCTTTAGAACTTCTTCAGAGAGTAGGGGCAGACTGGTTACCTCTTTACAGCCTGCTAAAATGTCCTTGCAAAAAATAAATAAATAAATTATATACATACACACACACACACAGTGGTCACCTAATCGGAGCATCGGTTTTACCGTCGCGGCGCTCGGCGACATCATTTGGGTTTGTGCGTTTGCTGGCTTTTACCACTGAGTGGCGCTATATAACTATAGACTGATGCCTCATGCCTTAGTTCATTCTCTGCCGGATTAATGAGACGCGCTCCTTTAGAACTGCACGTAGTGAAACACTGTAGTTAAACGAATTCATAATCACAGTACTAAAATTACAGTACAAATGTCAAATTCAAATTAAATAAAATCTTATTAGGATCAAATTTAAGCACAATAAATGTTAACACAGTGAGCATTTAGATTTTATCACGTGTAATTAGAAAAGAAGAGTGTAGGGTTTTGTGTCATCAAACCAATAAGATCAAATAACACCAAGTTGAAAACAGATAAAATACACGTGCAATTATTATAACAGGCTTACTTCGTCACTTATCTAGAGCTTTCTTTCAAGGAAGTCGAGTGACTTATTAAGCAATTTTGTTGGCCCAACTTAATGTTCTTAGGTTCAGTCAAATTAATTGTATTAGGTTCATTTAACTTATTTACTACAGCTGCGTCCAACCTAATTTAATACTGTTAACATGAATTAATAGGATTGGTACAACAAATTTTATTTGATCAGACACAAGACAAACGGGATAAAACGGAGATTTCTATTTTATATTTAATTTTAAAAACCCTGTTTTACACCAGCAGCAACTTACAAATGAGATCTCAATTTGAAAAGATGTACAGAACATAAAACACCACAAATAAGTATTAATCATAGAAAAAAAACTTAAGCACCAACAGAAACTGTACGTTATGATTTTTAAATATGACATACGGTTGGTCACGGTTTGATCCATTAAATTATTATGTACAAAACATATATTACATTTTAGTACATGTGACAGGTAGCCAACTTCCTTTTTTGGAGTGATTCATGAATATAGCCACAGAAGCTTCCATGGCGTTAAAAAAAAGAAAAAGAAAGGTCAAATGTGAACTTTTGTGCTGAATTGTAATTTTAGAATTTTAAAAGTGACTGGATCCAATACTGTATCACTGGTCTTAAACAGTGGGTTGGTCCTGTCCCCCGTCCCACCCACATGCATTGGTTTAACTGCTGCGTGGTCTCTTTTTAAATGCTAGTCCATAATTTTTTTGAACTCATGCTTTCTGCCGCACTATCGACCATGACGAAGATTTCCCGAGATGAGCATCAACATCAGGTCTCTATGGATAGCAGGACACCTTATCACAAGTATCAGGACATTCTTGATAACTGTCAGGTGTTCGTGTCTCCGACAACACAATCAGACGGCATTGTCGTTCTCGTGGCCTGATTCCAGCAACTAAACCACCAAATGCAATGAAAGTGACCAGGTATGTTACTAATTGTTTTGTATAAAATCTATATTTTACATTAATCTAACATCGAATAAAATTTACTTTGTATTTATATAGTCCTGTACTTCAGTGCATTGAAGAAATGCTGCAAGAGAATGATGAACGGTCTGCTAAACAGATTCAAGACGAGCTTCAGACTCGACTGCAGTGTAAAATATCAATTAACACCATTAGAAGGTCCATAAAGAAACTTGGATGGAACTATGGCAAAGCCCGGTAAGCGACTATGATAATTTTAGTGACTATTCATTTATATTTAGCTTTAACACACACGCATGCATATATATACATATATATATATATATATATATACATATATATATATATATACATATATATATATATATATATATACATATATATATATATATATATATATATATATATATATATATAGAGAGAGAGAGAGAGAGAGAGAGAGAGAGAGACTTGTTAATTAATTTTTTGTGTTTTTTTCTCTCTTTTAGAACTGACCCTATGATTCGGGACGCCAACAAGGCCTTGCGTCTTAGCCAAGCTCAACAGTGGATGGCTGTCAAAGAGACCTTTGACAATGTAATCTTTGCATTGATGTGCTACAGAAAAACATGTAATCTTAACGCTTTGCATTGATGTGCTACAGAAAAAGGGGTCGGCACGTACAGAAACCTAAGGCCAAACATCCCATAAAAGTTCATGTTTGGGGGACCATATCCTGTCAGGGATCAGGACCAATAGTTGTCTTGGAAGGTTAGTTCGATATATTGTACAGCACGTTTCTACTTAAAATAGAATGGCGGAAAAATTTATTAATATGACTGAATTTCGACTTTAAAATTTACAGGAATTATGGACCGGCTTTATTACGAAGAAAGCATAATAAAATCTTCGTTGGCGCCTAGGCCTGGGCAATAAAACGATAACGATATGTTTCGTGATAGACACGTGATCGATATCAATAAAAAATTTGTTCGATAGAACGTTCGATATTCTTTTTATTCGTTGTCGGAAGAAAACAGAGGTCGCGAAGCTAGTTTGGTTGCTGTCATGCGCACTCGCTTCGCGACCGGCAATAGGACCCGGAAGTAGTACGATCGCGATTCAGGAAGCATTAAAGGAGACAAGATGGCGTTGACATTGGCACCCGCCCACCCGCCAAATGCAGGTAAAATTCGGCTGTGGCGGGTAATAACTTTAGTTTCACTAGCCACATCGATGGGTAGTTTATTGTTTGGTATGACAATTGTTATGTTTGCATCAATATGCACAACTAACATCTATAATATTACTTGCTTTTTGTGTGAGACAACCAGAGGAAAAGAAACGGGCATGGAGAAAAACAGTATTCTTCTTTTACTGCATTCAGTGCACATGACACAGAGTATACAGCGCGGTATTGCCCCCTGGTGGCCCGCCAGTAAATTAACATCAAACTCAAATATATTACAACAATATATTTTTGTTGTAGTTTTCTCTAAAGGCATCTGATATAATAAACGCATTGCACTATTTTATTACACTTTATTAAGCATTTCTTACATTTTCTTTTAATTTTGCACCTTAAATGTTAAGAGATAATTGTTAAGTGTTCATTGTGACGTTAAAGACTTATATTTACATGTTAATTATTAGATTTTTCCATGGTTGTTGACATTTCTGTCTTAATAACTGATGGGACTATGATCATAGGAAGGTTAAGTTTAAAATAAAAATGTTTAAATATAATATATTCTTCTCCTGGTCCTTATTTTAAATGGGTCATAAAAATATCATATCGACCGATATGAAACACTGATATCGTGATATAGTTTTCAGACATATCGCTCAGCCCTATTGGCGCCATACATTCAACAAGACTTTAAAGGACCTCATTGCTTCTTCCAAGGTAAAAAAAAAACAAGCATGTGATATTTTGTAATTTATGCTAGCAAAATCATATGTGCTTTAGGGTTTCTAAATATTCTGTGTGTTTAAAAACTTTTCGTTTAATAGACAATGACCCAAAACATACAGCAGCGAGACATTGTATTGCTGAGGCGGGGATCGACTGGGTGAAAACACCAGCCGAGTATGTTTCTTATATTCCATTCCGTTCCATTAGATGAACTGGATTATGAAATGTGCACATACATGACAATTTTCTCTAACCTTTATTCCTTACATGCAGGTCTCCTGATCTCAACCCGATCGAGATGATTTGGCATGCGCTGAAGGAGTTCGTCAGACGTGAGGCCAAACCACGGAACAAAGATGAGCTTATTCAAGCCATTGTGACTTTCTGGAGAGACCGCTTGACCTTAATTTCGTGCAATAAATATATTGATCATCTTCAGAAGGTTTTGCCGATGGTGGTAGAGCGCAACGGGTGTGCTAATGGGATGTAAAAATGCAGTTTGTTACTATAGAAAAACAGCAAATTCGCACGCTACCAGCTTGTATTCTTTAAATGTATAGTAGATTTATTAACTGAAATAAATGTCCTGACAATGTTTTAATTTTATGGTCGTTCTACTGCGTAAGCAGATGCCGGTCATTCAGCCCTGCTTATTATAAGAATGAAATGCAGTAGGCTGTTATGATTTGTAACGGGTTCGACCCATGTTGCACGGACAGCACACTGCGGTAAAGTCCGTTTGATGTTAGACGTTCGTTTGCCGCCCCTCTACATGCAACAGGAAAGTTTGGAACGAATATTGAGTCTTGTGATATGTTCACCTATTTGCCTTAAATCTGCTTCAAAGAGGAACTGTCATGGTTCCATAGGTTTGAAGTTGATATAAACAAAGATATGTATTCGGGGAGTCGCATAACCCCATTAAAAGCGGAGCTGCGCTGTGTGCGGCTTTGGGACCATGTACAAATTACATGCACTCTGTCTAACATCAAACGGACTTTACCGCAGTGGACAGCACTATAAAGCACAGACACGAGGCGAGGTCTTACAGGAAAAGGGTCATTTATTTAGGTAAAATGGGGAAGGAAAGGGTTGAAGACGGGAGAATGGAAAGAAAGGGAAAGCGATAAAGGTTGTGCATGTGTAGTTCCGGGGGCTGTGCCACACTGGCATGCGGGCACACAGCTGACGATAAGTGGTTGAACGGAGCACGCTCCCTCGTGACGGCGCTTCTCCTGCAGTCTATGGCCGGCGCGAGTCCTTGCTGACATAAAAACTTAACGCAAACGTCCTCGCAGCCTTTTCCTCTTCGGCAACGGGGCTGCGAAGGCGGGCACGGTGCGGGAGTGAAGATTCCGCGGGAGCTCGCGCAGCTCTTTCTCGTGCGGTCATCAGCGCAGGGATCAAAGGGCGGAATTCCAGTGTCCTTGTTTAAAGTCCCTGGGGCGCGTCACATCGCCCCACTCACAAGCCACTCTAATATTCTCTTCTACACCACATAGTTCCGGACCTCGGACTAAACTCCGGGCCTTGCTTTTATACTGCAAGCCCGAGATCATATTAACGTTAATTATCGCCAGCCGCCACGAATGGGCAACTCCGTCCCTTTGCCACCTATTCAGGGAGCCTACGGAGTGAGCGAGTAATAGTGCCAGGGGCCAGGGGTAGCTCAGTGGTTAAGGCATTGGACTACGGTTCAGAAGATCCCAGGTTCAAACCCCACAACCACCAAGTTGCCACTGTTGGGCCCTTGAGCAAGGCCCTTAACCCTCAACTGCTCAGATGTGTAATGAGATAAAAATGTAAGTCGCTCTGGATAAGAGCGTCTGCCAAATGCCCAAATGTAAATGTAAATGTAATAGTAGATTTGGGTGCACACCAATCAGGATCAACATCTATAAAAAATAGCAAAGTATTGTGTATAGAGTGATAGTTTTTTTTTTATCTAACGCATGTTTTGATAAGGAAAATCTGTAAAGAACAGTAAGTAGTAGAAGTATGTATAAGAGGCCTGTGAATGGGGAGGGGTGCTATTTACAGTTATTTGTACTGTAGTTTCTCTGAATGTAGAGGTGAGAGCTGCTGATTCACACGTGTGGAGGCGTGAAGTATCTGCATTTGAATGGTGCGTCATTGTAAAGCACACAGAGTAACACAAAAACAACAACTTAAAATTAATAGGAATAGGAGGCCCTGATGCTGCATAAATATTATTTAGTACAAGAAAACTTCTCCGCGCTCTGGAAAACTTTATTAGACTACGTAGGAAAATAAAAAGGAGGATAACGATACCGAGTTTATATTAAAATAACAAATATTGTAATATTGTTTTTGCGTTATTATAAATAATGAAATGCAGTAGGCTGTTATTATATGTTTCTGGAGCTAATGATCATTGGGACAATTGGTGTCCTTTTATCCTTTTAAAAGTAATCCAGAGCACAATTTCACAGAACCAAAAGTTTTTGCTATGACATTCCTGATGATCATTTTGGTTAAAGCCATATTTATCTTATCGAATGGATAATAATTTAGAACCATGTTAAGTACTATTTACGTAATTAGTCTCACGCTGTGATCATTCATTTATGTGCTTCAACGTTCATTTTAAAAGAATCATATTGCCATGCTTGGAAGTTTTGCAGAGAACAAAGTGCAAGCCAAAGTGCAAACGAATAACGAATTAAGAAACCTTGTTTATACTGCATAAATATTATTGAGTACAACAAAATCTCTGCAAAAAACAAGAAAAAGATTTTTTCCACAAATGTAAGACAGTATACAGTTTCAGTGCCAAACGAAGTGCGACCCCACGGTTGTACTGCATACGTTACTTACAGTACATTAGTCTGACTTTCTCGTCTTTGATTCACACCTTTGCAACTCCACCCACATTCCACTGCCTTGGCATATAAAGATGACACATGCCATCTACAGTTACTTTATTTAGACTTACTACTCAAGGTGACTGCTCCACAAGTTCAAAATGAAAACCGCATCATCTTACAGCAGCAGCAGGCTGAGAAGCACTAAGGAGGTAACAACTAACAACTTTGTTGCTGATTGATCAAAACAATATTCTATCATCCTGTAAAGTTCTATATTTTTTCAATGTTTTAATCTCTGCACTATGTTTGATAGCAATCTTTGGAAAACAGACCTCTGCGCCCTCAACCATTAACAGAAAGGAGGGCAAAAGCTCCCACTGCTGTCAAAAAGAAGCGTTTGGTGCAGAAAAAAGCAGTAAGATGCTTTATGATTATACATTATATGCATTTAATAAATATTACAAAAGCTACATTAAATCGCGAGTGTGAAACTGAGAAAAATGAGGTTTTCAGTTGTCCAGTTACTGTTACTATTGAGACAATTCATTCTTTTTATGATACTTTATCCTAATATCAGGAGCTGGAGAAGTGTGGCGGAGAGATTGAGGCGCTCAAGCAGCAGCTACGTGTCTGCAACACTGAGCTGGAAGCCCTTCGAAGTGAATTGCGAGTCTGCAAAGAGGCACACGCAGATCTGCAAGCCACACATAATCAACTAGTTGAGACCCACACTTGTGTCCTAAGAGAGGCTCTTAGTACACGGTTGAACTGTGCACACACCCCAACCCCAGACTTTCTAACACCGACCAGGAGTACTGCAGAAACGATGTCTCCAGCCACAGCTTACATTACTGGCGACCACCCAGAACTTCCTTTTACTCCTCCCACTACGGAGCTTCTTGAGTCGCTGATGATTCAGTGTCAAGGGCGGCCAGATCGGCTTGGTTGCTTGTTGTTCCGTACTGTGGTGCCGCAGGATATCTATGAAAACTGGGCGTCCACAACAAACTGGGATGGTTCCAGAGGCAAACGTAAACGTGAGACATTTTCTGATGAGGATAGTGGCCCAGAAGTTTCCCTCCATGACTAGCGATGACAGCAAGCGGATCAAGGACAGAATTAACGAATTTTTACGCTCACCAAGGGTCACTGTCGCACATAGATACAGATAGATATAGATATTTACACTACTAAACGTTTACACTACACTACTACATTTTGTTTCACCTCTATTTTATTTATTGTATGTGTGTAAAACATTTGATTTGTTCTATTTTTTATTCTGATAGTTTGCTCAATTTGTTTCTAGTAATTTATATATTTAAATTGGGATGCCTTTTACTGTTACAAATTTAACTCGTCAAAATAATAAAAATGTGTCTTACAAGTCCATGTGTTGTTGTTTGTGCTGCTGTTCTTTAATAATACCAATAATCAGATACAAACAGTCTGTCTAAACGAAAATTAACCAATGCTTCTTAACTCATCATTATGTGGATATTTTTCATGTTCGTTGGATAAAGTATGTAATGATTTGGTCTACTCTGTACTGTATGTGCGTGAGAGAGAGGGGTGTCGCGGTCATGAAACAAAGGCTCATTTCAGCTCATTCAGTTTCTCTGAATGTATAGGTGAGAACAGCTGATTCACGGTGAATAATTTGCATTTGAGTGTTGTCTGGCATTGATCTACCAGAGCCAAGTGAAAAGAAGACGAACATCAAGACGAACAACATATAAAACTGAGACAATCAACCTGAACAGATAAGCTGGAATAAAATCAGTAGCAGCATTAACTAAAGTAATTAGCATTAAAATAAGTAACTAGTTTACTAGCGTTAGCTAATGCTGCTACTGATTTTATGGACTTCTCACGGTTAAATACGTTGGTCACATGACAGCTGTATAAGCCGGTTACGGGACTCATTATGGTTGTATATCGTGCTCTGAATAATAAATGTTCTGTTATGTCTTCAAGCATTGTAATTTGAAAAGACAGGAGGCAGAGCTGGAGGTAGCAGAGCTGAAGATGTTGAGGTTCTCTTTGGGAGTGACAAGGATGGATAGGATCAAGAATCAGTTCAGAGGGACAACCCATGTGAGATGTTTTGGAGATAAAGTCAGAGAGGCCAGATTGAGGTGGTTTGGACATGTTCAGAGGAGAGATGGTGAATATATCAGTAGAAGGATGCTGAGGTTGGAACTGCCAGGCAGAAGGTCTAGAGGAAGACCAAAGAGGAGATTTATGGATGCAGTGAGAGAGGACATGAAGTTAGTTGGTGTGAGAGAAGAGGATGCAGAGGACAGGGTTAGATGGAGGCAGATGATTCGCTGTGGCGATCCCTGAAAGGGAACAGCCGAAAGACAAAGAAGAAGATGCTGAGCAAAATTAAAATAAAACATTTTATTTTGTTTTATTTTAATTTTGCGATAATTAAAATAAAACAATTTTAAAACAGCATCACCCGGGGATCGAACCCGGGTCTCCCACAGGAAAGGGTGTGGACTTACCCACTACACCACTCAGACACTTAGAGACAACTCCACCAGTCACGTTAATAAGCCACTCGACTTCTTTGAAAGAAAGCTCTAGATAAGTGACGAAGTAAGCCTGTTATAATAATTGCACGTGTATTTTATCTGTTTTCAACTTGGTGTTATTTGATCTCATTGGTTTAGCAATTCATATTTCAATAAATAGTAAACTTGGCCGATTTCGTTATAATTTTTTTGACAAGTGGAGCTTGAAAATTCTCCCACCCCCTTAAGTGGGGAATGACAGAAATATGGTCATTTATTTCAGTTAATAAATTTACTATAAATTTTTTTACTCATTATTGTACAGTACATATCAATAGCTCTGGTTCAGATTTTTCATGTTTGTTGTGGAAATTCCCATCACTGTTGTATTTACTGCGATGAATGAAAATGTCACTTTGCGCCACCTGGCGGCCAATTTACGAATGACTTTGAAATGCAACTGATTTATCTTGCCCGCTGTCGCCTTTAAACGCGACGGTAATAACCATTCCGGTTGAGTAACCACTGTATACACACACACACACACACACACACACACACACACACACTCACCTAAAGGATTATTAGGAACACGACACTAATACGGTGTTTGACCCCCTTTCGCCTTCAGAACTGCCTTAATTCTACATGGCGTTGATTCAACAAAGTGCTGAAAGCATTCTTTATAAATGTTGGCTCATATTGATAGGAGAGCATCTTACAGTTGATGGAGATTTGTGGGATGCACATCCAGGGCACGAAGCTCCCGTTCCACCACATCCAAAAGATGCTCTACTGGGTTGAGATCTGGTGACTGTGGGGGCCATTTTAGTACAGTGAACTCATTGTCATGTTCAAGAAACCAATTTGAAATGATTGGAGCTTTGTGACATGGTGCATTATCCTGCTGGAAGTAGCCATCAGAGGAGGGGTACATGGTGGTCATAAAGGGATGGACATGGTCAGAAGCAATGCTCAGGTAGGCCGTGGCATTTAAACGATGCCCAATTGGCACTAAGGGGCCTAAAGTGTGCCAAGAAAACATCCCCCACACCATTACACCACCACCAGCCTGCACAGTGGTAACAAGGCATGATGGATCCATGTTCTCATTCTGTTTACGCCAAATTCTGACTCTACCATTTGAACGTCTCAACAGAAATCGAGACTCATCAGACCAGGCAACATTATTCCAGTCTTCAACTGACCAATTTTGGTGAGCTGGTGCAAATTGTAGCCTCTTTTTCCTATTTGTAGTGGAGATGAGTGGTACCTGGTGGGGTCTTCTGCTGTTGTAGCCCATCCGCCTCAAGGTTGTGCGTGTTGTGGCTTCACAAATGCTTTGCTGCAGACCTCGGTTGTTACGAGTGGTTATTTCAGTCAAAGCTGCTCTTCTATCAGCTTGAATCAGTCGGCCCATTCTCCTCTGACCTCGAGGATCAACAAGGCATTTTCGCCCACAGGACTGCCACATACTGGATGTTTTTCCCTTTTCACATCATTCTTTATAAACCCTAGAAATGGTTGTGCGTGAAAATCCCAGTAACTGAGCAGATTGTGAAATACTCAGACCGGCCCGTCTGGCACCAACAACCATGCCACGCCCAAAACTGCTTAAATCACCTTTCTTTCGCATTCTGACATTCAGTTTGGAGTTCAGGAGATTGTCTTGACCAGGACCACACCCCTAAATGCAGTGAAGCAACTGCCATGTGATTGGTTGATTAGATTATTGCGTTAATGAGAAATTGAACAGGTGTTCCTAATAATCCTTTAGGTGAGTGTATATATACTTAATTATTAATTCAATTATTTAATTCAAATAAATAAGCAAGCTACAATAACACCAAGGCAGAAGAAACAGTTGTGCCCTGTTAATGCAAAACCGAGGAGATATATTTATATATATGGAATAGGGCTGCACGATATATCGAAAAAATATCGTTATCACGATAATGGCATGCGCGACCATAACCATATCACAAAGAGTTGCGATAAATACTTCATGTGCCAAGCATTTGTGTGTCCAAATTTGACCAATCAGATGGGCCCTTACTATGTTTATACCAGCTTACAGTGGTGTGAAAAACTATTTGCCCCCTTCCTGATTTCTTATTCTTTTGCATGTTTGTCACATTTAAATGTTTCTGCTCATCAAAAACCGTTAACTATTAGTCAAAGATAACATAATTGAACACAAAATGCAGTTTTTAAATGAAGGTTTACGTTATTAAGGGAGAAAAAAAACTCCAAATCTACATGGCCCTGTGTGAAAAAGTGATTGCCCCCCTTGTTAAAAAATAACTTAACTGTGGTTTATCACACCTGAGTTCAATTTCTGTAGTCACCCCCAGGCCTGATTACTGCCACACCTGTTTCAATCAAGAAATCACTTAAATAGGAGCTACCTGAAACAGAGAAGTAGACCTCAAAAGCTAGACATCATGCCAAGATCCAAAGAAATTCAGGAACAAATGAGAACAAACGTAATTGAGATCTATCAGTCTGGTAAAGGTAATAAAGCCATTTCTAAAGCTTTGGGACTCCAGCGAACCACAGTGAGAGCCATTATCCACAAATGGCAAAAACATGGAACAGTGGTGAACCTTCCCAGGAGTGGCCGGCCGACCAAAATTACCCCAAGAGCGCAGAGACAACTCATCCGAGAGGCCACAAAAGACCCCAGGACAACATATAAAGAACTGCAGGCCTCACTTGCCTCAATTAAGGTCAGTGTTCACGACTCCACCATAAGAAAGAGACTGGGCAAATACGGCCTGCATGGCAGATTTCCAAGGCGCAAACCACTTTTAAGCAAAAAGAACATTAAGGCTCATCTCAATTTTGCTAAAAAAACATCTCAATGATTGCCAAGACTTTTGGGAAAATACCTTGTGGACCGACGAGACAAAAGTTTAACTTTTTGGAAGGTGCGTGTCCCGTTACATCTGGCGTAAAAGTAACACAGCATTTCAGAAAAAGAACATCATACCAACATTAAAATATGGTCGTGGTAACATGATGGTCTGGGGTTGTTTTGCTGCTTCAGGACCTGGAAGGCTTGCTGTGATAGATGGAACCATGAATTCTACTGTCTACCAAAAAATCCTGAAGGAGAATGTCCGGCCATCTGTTTGTCAACTCAAGCTGAAGCGATCTTGGGTGCTGCAGCAGGACAATGACCCAAAACACACCAGCAAATCCACCTCTGAATGGCTGAAGAAAAACAAAATGAAGACTTTGGAGTGGCCTAGTCAAAGTCCTGACCTGAATCCTATTGAGATGTTGTGGCATGACCTTAAAAAGGCGGTTCATGCAAGAAAACCCTCAAATAAAGCTGAATTACAACAATTCTGCAAAGATGAGTGGGCCAAAATTCCTCCAGAGCGCTGTAAAAGACTCGTTGCAAGTTATCGCAAACGCTTGATTGCAGTTATTGCTGCTAAGGGTGGCCCAACCAGTTATTAGGTTCAGGGGGCAATTACTTTTTCACACAGGGCCATGTAGGTTTGGATTTTTTTTCTCCCTAAATAATAAAACCGCTCATTTAAAAACTGCATTTTGTGTTTACTTGTGTTATCTTTGACTAATAGTTAAATGTGTTTGATGATCAGAAACATTTTGTGTGACAAACATGCAAAAGAATAAGAAATCAGGAGGGGGGCAAATAGTTTTTCACACCACTGTATATCTTATATATATATATATCTTTATACTTAATTCTGTCACGAACTAACCCGGGATGATCAGAAGACTTAGCGATTAGCCGTTAGCCGCGATTAGTCGTTAGCCCTTTATAGACGGTAAACCCAAACGCGGAAGCAAGCGAGTAGGCAGGATAACCACGCGAATTAGTTTAAGGACTCTCACAGAAGGGGAGCAACGGAAAAACACACATTTAACCCGCGTCCTATAAACACACACTCGAATCAGAAAGTAAACAATCTGCACGGACATGCGTGAACACAATGACTAAGCTCTATGCGGTGGTTTTGTTTACTCCTCTTATACTTCCGGGTTCACGCCCGCATTACTTACTTAGCGCGAGTGCGTGTGTGAGACAAATAGTATTTTTATTTAATTTTTGTTTAATAATATTTATTTTTATTTAAAAAAAAACAAAAAAAAACAGGTAAGCCAAAGAGAATATTTAGTTTAAAAGATGCTCTTGTTGTAAGACACTATTGATGAGTGTTACACGGTTACACGTAAATAAACAGTAATGTTTGAAAGTAATTCATATTGTGTTGGCAGGTTTATAGTAACAGCAAACCAGGAGTCAGAATATCTGCTGAGGGGTTTAAGTCA
Organism: Channallabes apus; assembly: GCA_030522415.1. NCBI lineage: Eukaryota > Metazoa > Chordata > Actinopteri > Siluriformes > Clariidae > Channallabes > Channallabes apus. The sequence continues at coordinate 150,204 of CM060129.1, forward strand.
TTCATAGTGTTTTGAAGTCTAAATATTTGCAACTTCCTTGACATATAGTTTCTTTTTAGCCTGAATTAGATTTAATTACATCAGACGAATATCTATTACCTGTTTATTTTAGTATCATCATTACATATAAATAAATAAATAATTTTTTAAAATAGGCAATAATAATAATTAAAAAATGCATTTCTCTAGGGAAACGTTATATCACAAGAAATATCGTTATCGCAGTATTCAACAACAATATCGCATATTTTCCTAATATCGTGCAGCCCTAATATGGAAGTCCTGCTCTGACAAACTGTGCCATCTGTACACTAAGGAGTGTTTCGTTTTTTTTTTTTTTTTTACTTCATCTTAATCTTCATATATGGGTAAATAGAGAAGAAGGTTTATAGTTTGGATCTTTGAAAAGAAATAGCAAATAATATTGTGTTAAAGGTCATATGCATTTTTAGTTTGTTGTACGTAGCACCTTTGAACTAACAGGTAATCCCGGTGTTATGCACTCTGCCACGAATTGCCCCCCTACATAATCTCTATCAAATGTTAAATTAAAACATAAATTCATAGGTTTATTCTTATCAAATATGATATTACTATTATAATTAATCCTAGGCACATGACAGCCATTGAGGTCAATAATACAAATTATCATATAATGTTTATTTTGTGGCACATATATTTTGCAGGGCTTTGTCATGTAATACAAAAATTATTACAGTAAATAAATATTGTTTATGATGAAAAATTACACCAAATTATTTTTATTATAAAATAAGCAAGATAAAAATAAACACGTTATATTTGAACAACAACAAAAAATCATATACAACATTTTATATACACATATATACAGTGCTGCTTGAAAGTATGTGAACCCCTTGAGCAGTTTAGATGTTTCTATTGTTTTACCATGATTTTCTTATTTTATCATCACCAGTTTTTATGTATGAAATGTCAGATACATGTTTATCAATTGCATGTACTTGTTTAGTAGGACTTGTGTAAATAGCCCAAAAACTACATGAAACATGGACGTAGTGTATGTGCAACCCCCAGCTGCACTGGTTAAGTCAAGCAGGTAACAGACTCAGGTGAAACACATTTGGGTGCTTAATTAATCATTTAAGCAGACCAATGAAATGAGAGGATTCTGCCTGCACTAATTAAAAGAGAGAGGAAACCAACCAAACCACTGTGGTCCCATACAAATCAACAATGCCAAGAGCAAAGGAGATATCCGAGGACATGAAGTAGAGGGTAGTGACAGCCCATCAGTCTGGGAAGGGCTATAAGACCATCTCCAAAAGATTCCAGCTTCATCCATCCACTGTATGACAGATAATTTACAAATGGAGGGCCTTCAACATGACAGCAACTTTGCCTAGAAGTGGACGCCCATCAAAAATATCACCCAGAAGCACCCAAAAAAATAATAAATCAGGTAAAGGCCAACCCACACATCACCTCTAGAGAGTTGCACACCTCTCTGGCAGCATCTGGGACAAATGTGCATGGGTCTACAATCAGACGAAAATTTAATAGCCATGACATTCATTGGAGGGTTGCTAGAAGGAAGCCTCTGCTCTCAGAAAAGAACAAACCTGCCTGTTTCAACTTTGCCAGAGAGCACTTGGACAAACCAGAGGCCTTCTGGAAGTCTATTCTTTGGATAGACGAGTCCAAGATAGAATTATTTGGTCACAATCAAAACCGACATGTTTGGAGAAAAGCCAACACGGCATATGAAGAAAAAAACCTCCTCCCAACCGTGAAGTATGGTGGTGGAGATGTGAAGATCTGGGGCTGCTTTTGGACCTGGACAACTCCATATTATCAAAGGAATTTGATATTGTTGATATGCCACGAACTCTTCGGCATAAATTCTTGACCAGAATCTCCTGCCATCAATCAGGAAGTTGAAGCTGGGACAAAAATGGATTATGCAATAGGACAATGACCCAAAGCATTCCAGCAAAACTACAAAGGAATGGCTTCAGCGAAAGAGGATTCGCACTCTGAATTGGCCGAGTCAAAGTCTAGACCTTAACCCAATTGAAATGTTGTGGTGAGACCTGAAGAAGTTGGTACATGCCAGATGTCCCTCGAACCTGTCTCAGCTGACCGAGTTCTGCAAGGAGGAGTGGGCAAAAATCCCCATAAGCAGATGTGAGACTGGTTAGTGGTTACAGGAGACGTTTAGTTGAAGTAATGGCTGCAAAAGGAGGAGCCACAAGCTACTAGTACAAGGGTTCACATACTTTTGCACATGTGAAATTTTCAGTTTTTGTGAAATGAACCACCTTTGTTAAATTAAATAATGAAAATATCTCTTTTTGTGTGTCTCCATTATTTGGAAGGTGTGCTTTGCACATTGGGATTTGGATGTATGTGTAATATGATTCTTTTAATGTTTTTTTTACAAAAACAGTTACCATATCTGGAGGGTTCACAAACTTTCAAGCAGCAATGTATATATTATATAGAATTTTTTTTACTGTTGTTTATTTTATAATCAAATTCGTTTGTAAATGATAGACATATGAATTTATGAATATTATGGGGGCAATCCGTGGCATTTTAGGGCACAACACCGGTGTGCTTTACTACTACCGGAAGTATATTTCAGACCTGTGGAAAACACTGCCTTCGCTCCCCCTCATTAGAAAGAACCAGTCTATCAAATTTTCACATCACGCGTAGGTTGATTTGTTTGAATACATTATTAAATCTTTAAGAGTTCCGAACAGACAATGTCACATTACTAGTAAACGAGTAGTCCTGGAACTATGCGTGTACAAATATACGAAGTTAAATTGCCCGCGGGCGACCGGTGTTGTGTGGAAGTTGATTCCCCTATCGGGATGCGTTTTCTTAGCCTCACACGCGCATTTAGGAGAAGATTCGCCCGCTATGGGATATGCGCGCGCCACTGAGATCTTACGGAGCGCGGTAAAGGGCAAAAATTACATTGTTAGCGTTTTTTTAATCCCTGAAATGGAAAAGATGGCGATTTCACGCGCCTCGAAAACGAAACTGATCGTAATATGCTTTGTATTTATCACTGGTATACATTTAGGCATTTGGCAGACGCCCCTACCCAGAGCGACTTACATTTTTATTTAATTACACATCTGAGCGGTTAAGGGCCTAGTGGTTGTGGGGTTTGAACCTGGGACCTTCCGAACCGTAGTCCAATACCTTAACCACTGAGCTACCTCTGACCCTATAAAAAATATTAAATAAATCATGGGTAGTGTATACCAGTGATTAAAAAAAACCAATATAACCGGATGTTATTATAAATTCGTCTTTTCCGTTCAGGGATTAAAAATGCTAATGTCATTTTTGGCCGCGCTCCGTAGAATCCCACTGGTACGCGCATAACCCTTCGCGAGCGAGCGTCCTCCTAAATGCGCGTTTCCTGCGCCGTTTTCACGGGAGTTGAGGCTAAGAAAACACACCCTGATTGGGGAACCAACTTCGACAGAACACCGGAACTAACGTAATAATATTCCTCAGGAAACTCCGTACGGTCTAGTACAAAAAATATATATATATATAAATAATAATAAGACAGCCCCGTACAATATCTTACAATAGTCATTTGCATAATACATAAAATATATCATTATAATTTAAAGTTGATATAATAAATATACAATGGCAAATCCATCCACCCAATAAGGTTAAAATTTAAAACTGCTTTTAAGCACGCTTTCGTTTACCTCGCCCTTTTCGAGCCAGTCTGGACTGTATTTGATTTTTGCTTTTGGAGAGTTTTTCAAAGCTCCAAGTGTCTCCCATCTCAGACTTTCAGCTGGCATGTTGATGTAAATCTATTTAAAAAAATTAAAATAAACCCCGATGAGTTGTGCTGTAGTAAACAGGCGATCCAGTTTTTCTTAGTCGGCGTATTTTTCTTCTATCTGTGCGTACTGGTTTATCTAACGTTAATGTGCGTATATCGCCATCTACTGTTCTGGAGTGGGAAGGCAAGAAGCCACAGTGGCGTTTGTCGTCATTTCAACCATATACAGTAGCACAGTACACAGTGACAACTTTCCTTGGTGCTACATCAAATAACACAGCTACACAAGACTATGCATACTAATAATATAATTCATTATACTATATAATACATTGCCTGGCCAAAAAAAGTAATCACTTCAGAAAAGTCAAATTATTGGCCTGCATAAGGTACCGATAACACATTATTAAAACCTGCAAGTACTGTGTTGAACCTTCAACTTTGTGGAAGGAATGTGGTCATAAAAACATAAATGGAGATCACTTACATGCTTAGTAAAGATGCACCCCCATTGAGATGAAGTTTAATAGGGCTGTTGGACCCTAGTAACCGATCAGAACTGGTCTGTGGTCTTGAATCAACAGGGACAAAAATCAGGGTAATCTGGGTAAGCTGGTCAAATTTACAAAAGTTAATAACTAATACTACTACTCTATTATTATTATTATTATTATTATTATTAGTGGTAGTAGTAGTAGTATTGTATTATAAACAAACACAGAGAATAAGAGAAAAGTTTCGGCATAAAAGGCTAGCTATTTCTCACCAAAAGGCTATACCATGTATTTATGCACTAAAACAAAAATTATTAAATAGCATTAGTTTACTCTTGTGTTTAGATAAAGACTTTCAATCATCCAGGTTTCATCTCTCAGACCTCTACCTTTGTTAACAGAAAGGCTTCCTGCTCTAGGATTTAAATCTTATATAAAACCATCTATGCTGTCTGTTAAATTTCTAAACTTTGTTATCACCAATATACAGTATACTTTGATCTTTATATGACGGTACACTGATGATAGTTAATGTGAGAGAAGAGGATACAGAGGATAGGGTTAGATGGAGGCAGATGACTCGCTTCGCTGTGGTGACCCCTGAAAGAAAACAGATGAAAGACAAAGAAGAAGTTTCTTTCTACATTGTAAAACAATTTTGAAGGCATCCAGAATATGCAATAATTTCCTTTGAACAGTTGATATTGAGATGCGTTTGCTACTTATGATCTGTAAACCCTTCCTAACAGCTCTAATCTGAGATGCTTTATGTAATTCATGTCTTTTGAGGCTGGTTACTCAAAGAAGAACTTCTCTGTAGCAGAGGGAAGTTTTGGTCTTCATGAGAGCCAGTTTCATTATGGTTCTAGATGGGCTTTGCAAATGAATTTGACAATCTTGTTCTTGCAAGAACTATTCCAGACTGTGGTTGATGTTACTTTATTACCTAATGGCATTTGGGGCGTTTAATAGTTTTCTTCAGTATTGTTCTGTAAGAAGAGAAAAGAAGTTACAATTATTTTTTTTCCAGATTTTTTCTCTGTCTGGGTAAACACAGACATACAGTGGTGTGAAAAACTATTTGCCCCCTTCCTTATTTCTTATTCTTTTGCATGTTTGTCACCCTTAAATGTTTCTGCTCATCAAAAACCGTTAACTATTAGTCAAAGATAACATAATTGAACACAAAATGCAGTTTTTAAATGAAGGTTTACGTCATTAAGGGAGAAAAAAAGTCCAAATCTACATGGCCCTGTGTGAAAAAGTGATTGCCCCCCTTGTTAAAAAATAACTTAAATGTGGTTTATCACACCTGAGTTCAATTTCTGTAGTCACCCCCAGGCCACACCCCTAGGCCACACCTGTTTCAATCAAGAAATCACTTAAATAGGAGCTACCTGACACAGAGAAGTAGACCAAAAGCACCTCAAAAGCTAGACATCATGCCAAGATCCAAAGAAATTCAGGAACAAATGAGAACAAAAGTAATTGAGATCTATCAGTCTGGTAAAGGTTATAAAGCCATTTCTAAAGCTTTGGGACTCCAGCGAACCACAGTGAGAGCCATTATCCACAAATGGCAAAAACATGGAACAGTGGTGAACCTTCCCAGGAGTGGCCGGCCGACTGAAATTACCCCAAGAGCGCAGAGACGACTCATCCGAGAGGCCACAAAAGACCCCAGGACAACATCTAAAGAACTGCAGGCCTCACTTGCCTCAATTAAGGTCAGTGTTCATGACTCCACCATAAGAAAGAGACTGGGCAAAAACGACCTGCATGGCAGATTTCCAAGGCGCAAACCACTTTTAAGCAAAAAGAACATTAAGGCTCGTCTCAATTTTGCTAAAAAAACACCTCAATGATTGCCAAGACTTTTGGGAAAATACCTTGTGGACCGACGAGACAAAAGTTTAACTTTTTGGAAGGTGCGTGTCCCGTTACATCTGGCGTAAAAGTAACACAGCATTTCAGAAAAAGAACATCATACCAACAGTAAAATATGGTGGTGGTAGTGTGATGGTCTGGGGCTGTTTTGCTGCTTCAGGACCTGGAAGGCTTGCTGTGATAGATGGAACCATGAATTCTACTGTCTACCAAAAAATCCTGAAAGAGAATGTCCGGCCATCTGTTTGTCAACTCAAGCTGAAGCGATCTTGGGTGCTGCAGCAGGACAATGACCCAAAACACACCAGCAAATCCACCTCTGAATGGCTGAAGAAAAACAAAATGAAGACTTTGGAGTGGCCTAGTCAAAGTCCTGACCTGAATCCTATTGAGATGTTGTGGCATGACCTTAAAAAGGCGGTTCATGCTAGAAAACCCTCAAATAAAGCTGAATTACAACAATTCTGCAAAGATGAGTGGGCCAAAATTCCTCCAGAGCGCTGTAAAAGACTCGTTGCAAGTTATCGCAAATGCTTGATTGCAGTTATTGCTGCTAAGGGTGGCCCAACCAGTTATTAGGTTCAGGGGGCAATTACTTTTTCACACAGGGCCATGTAGGTTTGGATTTTTTTTCTCCCTAAATAATAAAAGCCTTCATTTAAAAACTGCATTTTGTGTTTACTTGTGTTATCTTTGACTAATAGTTAAATGTGTTTGATCATCAGAAACATTTTGTGTGACAAACATGCAAAAGAATAAGAAATCAGGAGGGGGGCAAATAGTTTTTCACACCACTGTATGCTCTCTGTTTGATATTAAGTCTCTGTTCTCCTTATCACCCACAAATGAATGGCCTGGTGGAACGGATGAATGGTACTATCCAAAGTTAAGTTCCTGTTTACATAACCTATCTAAGATATTAGATAGCATATTATGTAAGGTATAAGCGTACCTAATTACCTTCTCCTCTATTTAGAGCCCTGGCAAAGCTTTGTGATGAGAACCCAGAACAATGGGTTCTGATGGGGTCCTCTTTAATATCAGGACCAAAAAACATCACTACAAATTTTACACCATACTTTCTCATGATTGCTAGTGAGGCTCAATATTTTTCAGAGGTCCCAGAGTTTCTAGACATGAGTATATACCTGTGGTTTTAACTTATATTTTCCAAAACATGTTTTCTTTTTAATTTCATACAAAAACAGAGTAATAATCTTATTGTTATTATAATAATAATACAATCTTAATGTTATTATGTCGATAATGTTATTATAGCTACTTACTGCACAGATAAATGAAACAGTGGAGCATGTTCTGGAGGAAGAAATCATCAACTCTGCTCTTAAAGTCCAGGACCAGGTATTCAGTGAGGTAAAGAAAAATATGCAAACAGCAAGAGACTGTCATGATTACAGCTCATAAGAGGCGGACGCAAGTGCAGGTGAAAATGAGTGAGTTTTTAATAACACAAATAAATCCCCACGAACTGAAATTCCCCCAAAATAACTCCCCTCACTGTGTCGTATCTCGCGTAAAGACGAGGATGCTGAGTCCCGGGGTTGTGACCCCTCTCCTGCTGTATGTTTCAGTCCTGGAACGGAGAAGCAGGCGTTGTCAGCGATTCTAGGTTTAATACAGACACACAGACTTTTACTCATCAGAACGGTGGACGAACGGGTGGCTCCGGGGTCGGCTGGTTTATATAGGTGCACACAAAGGGGAGACACAGGTGATACTAACTACAGGTAATCAGGACTGACATATACACACAGACACACTAGGGGGAGACAAAGGCTGCGGCTCAGTAGTCCGGGGAACCGGATCTTCTCTGAGGCCGTGGTGGTCCAGATGTTACAGTACCCCCTCTCCCAGAACCGGCCTCCTGAGGGAGGCGAGGGCGCCCCCTACGCGCCGTCGAAGGGAGTGCGGATGCACCTGCTTGATGGAGATGCCGGCGGGCAGGACGACCCGGTGGTCGCGGAGCCGGGCGATCCGGCCGTGCCCTGTGGAAATCTGTAATGAGTTCTTGACTCAGTATGTCCCGGGCCGGGACCCAACTCCGCTCCTCCGGGCCGTAACCCTCCCACTCGACTAAGTATTGCAAGGCACCCGCTCTCCTTCGTGAGTCCAGTAGTTCCTTCACCCGGAACGCGGAGGTGCCCCCGATGTCCACGGCCCCAGGGAGTGAAGGTTCCGCTGTTCCTTCATCCAGTGGGCCCCGGACCACCGGCCTGAGAAGAGAAATGTGGAAAACGGGGTTAATGCGAAGATGTGTAGGGAGAGAGAGTCTATAGGAGACGGGGTTTATTTGCGCTGATATGGGAAATGGACCGATGAACCTGGGGGAGAGTTTCTTGCAGGGGAGGTTGAGGTGAAGGTCCCGTGTCGAGAGCCACACCCGATCGCCTACCTGGAGCGGAGGACTTTCCCGTCGTCGCCTATCGGCATATTTTTTAAAGCGCTGCACTGCGCGGGAAATTTTTGTGTGTGCGTCCTCCCACACCTTCTCCGCTTTACTAAACCACTCGTCCACCACAGGTACTTCGGTGGGAGTGGCGTCCCATGGACACAGCGGAGGTTGATAGCCTAATATGCACTGAAACGGCGTTAGGCCGGTAGAGGAGTGGCGTAGCGAATTTTGTGCATATTCCGCCCAGAGTAGGCAGTCCGCCCATTCATGTTGTCTGCTGCTACAATATGCTCGAAGATATCTGCCGAGTTCTTGAACAGTCCGCTCTGCCTGCCCATTAGACTCGGGGTGATAGCCCGACGTTAGGCTAACAGTGGTCCCCAATTTCTGAAAGAATGCTTTCCAGACCCTGGCGATAAATTGGGGACCACGATCTGATACAATATCTTCGGGAATGCCGTAGCAACGAAACACTGAAGTGAATAGGGTTTCTGCCACCTGGAGGGCTGACGGAAGGGAACGAAACGGGATAAATCTACATCCCTTGGAGAACCTGTCTATTACCACGAGCACCGTGGTGTACCCGTTCGATACCGGCAGGTCCGTGACAAAGTCCACTGCAATATGGGACCACGGTCTGTTCGGCACCGGGAGGGGCGTTAGTTTACCAACGGGTAGGCAACGGGGGTTTTTTGTAGTCGCACAGATGGCGCAAGACAGAACAACCTTTTTCACGGTTTCATTCATTTTAGGCCACCAGAACTTTGGTTCCAACAGGTGGGCGGTGCGGGTGACGCCGGGATGTCCTGATGCTAGACTCGTATGAGCCTCGATCGTCACTCGTTCACGAAGTGACTCCGGTACGTAGAGTCGATTCGGAGGGCAGTCCCTAGGCACGGGGTTGGACCGTGCCCACTGGGCTATCTCCGACTCGATATTCCACATAACCGGAGCCACCACGAGCGACGCGGGGAGAATGGGTTCCGGATTGGTAATTGGCTCCGGCGACGGATAATAGCGGGAGAGCGCGTCCGCTTTGATGTTTTTTGACCCGGGGCGGTAAGTTATCACAAATCTGAAACGCGTGAAAAAGAGCGCCCAGCGGGCTTGACGTGAGTTCAGTCTTTTTGCCTGTTGGAGGTACTCGAGGTTACGGTGGTCTGTGAGTACCGTGAATGAGTGTTTCGCCCCCTCCAGCCAGTGTCGCCACTCCCCTAACGCCGCTTTTACTGCTAATAGTTCTCTGTTACCGATATCATAATTCCGCTCGGCAGGTGTTAATTTCCTAGAGAAGAAAGCGCAAGGGTAAAGTTTCTCGGGGTGGCCGTGACGCTGTGACAGCACTGCTCCTATCCCTACCTCGGACGCGTCGACCTCTACTATAAAAGGCTTCTCTGGGTTCGGGAGTTTTAATATAGGCGCCGTAGTAAATGCTGTTTTGAGTCGTGTAAACGCCTCCCGCGCCTCCTTTGGGAACTCACGGAGGCGTTTCGGCTTACCTGCCAACAGTGACGTGAGTGGTGCTGCCACCATGCTGAAGCCTCGGATAAAGCGCCTGTAAAAATTGGCAAACCCCAGGAATCTTTGTAGCTCCTTCACTGTCGTGGGTTCCGGCCATTGTTGCACGGCCGCGACTTTGGCTGACTCCATTTCGACCCCCAGTGGCCCTATGTGATAGCCGAGAAATGCCACCTCCCGCTGATGAAATGAGCATTTCTCTGCCTTCACATAGAGCCCGTGTTTGCGCAGGCGATGAAGGACGGCAGTTACATGACTGACGTACTCGGAATATGACCGCGAATATACTAGGATGTCATCTAAGTATATTATGACAAAACGGTTGTACATATCCCTAAACAAGTCATTCATGAACCCCTGAAACACCGCAGGTGCGTTCACCAGTCCATCACGGAACCGCGCGAGCAGGCTCCGCTCGCACCAGCCGCTCTCCGCCGCCATGACTCGAAATTTGATGGCGTAGTCCGCCACCGGCATACTCCCTTGCCTCAGCCACATGAGACGCTGTTCCCCGGAACGCCCCTGGTCCGGATGGTCAAAGACCGCCTTCATCGCCTCCATAAACCTGCGATACCGGGAGGTGAGCTCTCCCCCTTCGCTCCAGATGGCTGCGGCCCAATCCATGGCCGGACCTGTGAGCTGCTGAATAACGAAACGGATTCGCTGGGTGTCCATCATGTCGGGGTAATCTGATAGGTATAGTTCACAGGCCAGGAAAAATCGCTTACACCCCTCCGGATCGCCGGCATATCTTTCCGGGGGGGTGGCGCGCGGTGGTGAGGGGGTGGAGCTTCGCGATGTCCCAGCTGGTGCAGAGGGGTCAGGGAAGGCCAGGTGTTTTACACTGTGGGCTAGGTCGCTCACCGCTCGTGCGAGCCCCTCGATCTGGACCTGTTGTTTTTCTATGTAGCGCATCGGGTTCTCATCATCCGGCAGGGGGACACCTGCTGCGTCCTGATGGGTTCGTCCATCTGTCATGATTACAGCTCATAAGAGGCGGACGCAAGTGCAGGTGAAAATGAGTGAGTTTTTAATAACACAAATAAATCCCCACGAACTGAAATTCCCCCAAAATAACTCCCCTCACTGTGTCGTATCTCGCGTAAAGACGAGGATGCTGAGTCCCGGGGTTGTGACCCCTCTCCTGCTGTATGTTTCAGTCCTGGAACGGAGAAGCAGGCGTTGTCAGCGATTCTAGGTTTAATACAGACACACAGACTTTTACTCATCAGAACGGTGGACGAACGGGTGGCTCCGGGGTCGGCTGGTTTATATAGGTGCACACAAAGGGGAGACACAGGTGATACTAACTACAGGTAATCAGGACTGACATATACACACAGACACACTAGGGGGAGACAAAGGCTGCGGCTCAGTAGTCCGGGGAACCGGATCTTCTCTGAGGCCGTGGTGGTCCAGATGTTACAGAGACAAAACAAGGCAGAAGCAAGAGCAGGGTCTTGGGCCCACACAATACAAATTGAAAATTGGAGATGGGATTCTCAGAAAGAATGTAAGGAGTCAGCACAGAAAAGGGGGAAAGTTTGACAATAAACTTCTGGGTCCTTTCACATTATTGTCAGTTGATAGAAAGAGTGTTGACTTGATTAATGAGAAAGTCATAAAAAAAAAAAATACACATGCAAGAGAGGCCACGCGTGCCTCACAGACTTCAAAAGAATTTCACTTCTGTCCGACTGTCTCCTGCCACAGCTGCCCAGGGGCCAATGTCTCCTGCTGCAGAATGCCCAGGGGCCAATGTCTCCTGCTGCAGCTGCCCAGAGCCCACTGTAGTCTCCCGCAGCTGCCCAGAACCCACTGTATCCTGCCGCAGATGTGCAGGGACCAATGTCTCCTGCCTCAGATACCCAAAGACCACTGTCTCCCGCCCCAGCTGCACAGAGACCACTGTCTCCTGCCCCAGCCCATATCCCACTGTCTACCATCCCAGCTTTTAAATTGCTCTCCAAATTTGAGCAATGTACCTGACATTTTGATTATATACATCTAATATATACAGTGGTGTGAAAAACTATTTGCCCCCTTCCTGATTTCTTATTCTTTTTCATGTTTGTCACACTTCAATGTTTCTGCTCATCAAAAAACGTTAACTATTAGTCAAAGATAACATAATTGAACACAAAATGCAGTTTTTAAATGAAGGTTTATGTTATTAAGGGAGAAAAAAAAACTCCAAATCTACATGGCCCTGTGTGAAAAAGTGATTGCCCCTTGTTAAAAAATAACTTAACTGTGGTTTATCACAACTGAGTTCAATTTCTGTAGTCACCCCCAGGCCTGATTACTGCCACACCTGTTTCAATCAAGAAATCACTTAAATAGGAGCTACCTGACACAGAGAAGTAGACCAAACGCACCTCAAAAGCTAGACATCATGCCAAGATCCAAAGAAATTCAGGTACAAATGAGAACAAAAGTAATTGAGATCTATCAGTCTGGTAAAGGTTATAAAGCCATTTCTAAAGCTTTGGGACTCCAGCGAACCACAGTGAGAGCCATTATCCACAAATGGCAAAAACATGGAACAGTGGTGAACCGTCCCAGGAGTGGCCGGTCGACCAAAATTACCCCAAGAGTGCAGAGACAACTCATCCGAGAGGCCACAAAAGACCCCAGGACAACATCTAAAGAACTGCAGGCCTCACTTGCCTCAATTAAGGTCAGTGTTCACGACTCCACGACACCATAAGAAAGAGACCGGGCAAAACGGCCTGCATGGCAGATTTCCAAGGCGCAAACCACTTTTAAGCAAAAAGAACATTAAGGCTCGTCTCAATTTTGCTAAAAAAACATCTCAATGATTGCCAAGACTTTTGGGAAATACCTTGTGGACTGACGAGATAAAAGTTAAACTTTTTGGAAGGTGCATGTCCCGTTACATCTGGCGTAAAAGTAACACAGCATTTCAGAAAAAGAACATCATACCAACAGTAAAATATGGTGGTGGTAGTGTGATGGTCTGGGGTTGTTTTGCTGCTTCAGGACCTGGAAGGCTTGCTGTGATGGATGGAACCATGAATTCTACTGTCTACCAAAAAATCCTGAAGGAGAATGTCCGGCCATCTGTTCGTCAACTCAAGCTGAAGCGATCTTGGGTGCTGCAGCAGGACAATGACCCAAAACACACCAGCAAATCCACCTCTGAATGGCTGAAGAAAAACAAAATGAAGACTTTGGAGTGGCCTAGTCAAAGTCCTGACCCGAATCCTATTGAGATGTTGTGGTATGACCTTAAAAAGGCGGTTCATGCTAGAAAACCCTCAAATAAAGCTGAATTACAACAATTCTGCAAAGATGAGTGGGCCAAAATTCCTCCAGAGTGCTGTAAAAGACTCGTTGCAAGTTATCGCAAACGCTTGATTGCAGTTATTGCTGCTAAGGGTGGCCCAACCAGTTATTAGGTTCAGGGGGCAATTACTTTTTCACACAGGGCCATGTAGGTTTGGGTTTCTTTTCTCCCTAAATAATAAAACCCCTCATTTAAAAACTGCATTTTGTGTTTACTTGTGTTATCTTTGACTAATAGTTAAATGTGTTTGATGATCAGAAACATTTTGTGTGACAAACATGCAAAAGAATAAGAAATCAGGAGGGGGGCAAATAGTTTTTCACACCACTGTATATATATATATATATATATATATATATATATATATATATATATATATATATATATATAATTATTTTATACACCACAATGTGAAATGATTTATTTTAAAAGTTGTCACAAAATCTATATTTTTGCTAAACTTTGGCAGGTGTTGATGCAGCTTGGTCAGGCAGCATTGAAGATGTTCTACTGTCTACAATTGGAGCCTATAAATTGTTTAACTGGGACATAGCACGACTTGCACATGGGAGACAACTGGATAGTAAGGTAGGACCATCACACATACAGTAGTTCAGACAATGTGACACTAACAGCAACATTAAAAATACCATCTGTCTTTCTAAAGGTTATAAATGCATACAAATTTACAATAGTAAGGAAGCATAATGAAGAGAAAACTGAAAGGGCATTTTTCATTGATTCCGTCGCTATGACCATTCGCTATGTCTTCGGATTAATTATAAGAAATGTATTCACAATTCCACTGTCTGAAATTATCTCAGATCACTATCTTGTCTCCATTCAAGTGTGTCACAGTGATAATGTACGCACAGCACCGCGCTACCGTATTAAACGTACATTCACATCGACTACCACACAGAGTTTTATCAGTAATCTCCCAGAGTTACCAACTTCGATTAGGCCACCGTCTGACCCCACAGAACTCGATCAGGCGACTGAATATTTAGAGTCGACACTTCGTTGTACCTTAGATAATGTAGCTCCAGCTAAAAGAAAAATTATTAGAGATAAGAAACTCGCTCCCTGGTATAACGATCACACGCGCACTTTAAAACAGACCGCTCGGAAATTAGAGCGTAAATGGCGTCAAACTAAATTGTTGGTATTTCAAATAGCATGGAAAGAGAGCATCCTGAACTATAGGAAAGCTCTTAGTGTAGCTAGATCAACGTATCTCTCCACTCTTATAGAAGAAAATAAAAATAATCCTAGATTTTAATTTAATACCGTAGCCAAATTAACCAGAAATAAGACCACTACAGAAATCTCCACAACAACATCATGCAATAGCGAGGACTTCATGAACTTTTTTAATAATAAAATTGTAAATATCAGGCATAAAATTGAGGCTTTGAAACCAAACAATGTAATTGATACAGATGTTAACCTAGCCATGTCAGATTCAAACCTAGAAGACTTTACTCCTCTTGAAGAGAATGAACTAATTTCACTCATCTCTTCTGCAAATTCATCAACCTGTATATTAGATCCTATACCGACACATTTTCTTAAACAGATAGTACTAGTAATAACAGAACCGCTGTTGAGAATAATTAATTCCTCACTCAGCATTGGTTATGTTCCAAAATCTTTTAAAGCAGCAGTTATTAAACCAATAATTAAGAAACCTGACCTCGACCCCTGTCAGCTGTCCAATTACAGGCCAATATCAAACCTCCCCTTTATCTCTAAGATTCTGGAAAAGATAGTAGCGGAGCAGCTATGCTCATACCTACATAGAAATGGCATACATGAACTGTATCAGTCAGGATTTAGGCCTCATCACAGCACAGAAACAGCACTCGTTAAAGTAGTAAATGACCTCCTATTGGCCTCTGATCAGGGTTGTGTAACTATGCTTGTATTACTCGACCTCAGTGCAGCTTTTGACATTATTGATCATGCTATTCTTCTTCACAGATTAGAAAATGTAGTAGGAATTAAGGGTACAGCCCTCTCCTGGCTTAAATCCTATTTGACTGATCGTTATCAGTATGTAGACTTAAATGGTGATTATTCTGCATGTTCTCTAGTGGAGTTTGGCGTTCCGCAGGGTTCAGTTTTAGGCCCACTGCTTTTTTCCCTTTACATGCTTCCTCTGGGCAACATAATCCGTAAGCATGGTATTAGTTTTCATTGTTATGCTGACGACACACAGCTATACGTCTCAACAAAACCTGATGAGAAAAACCATCTTACTAAAGTTGAGCAATGTGTGCAGGACATAAGAAATTGGATGCTAATTAACTTCCTTCTGCTTAATCCAGATAAGACAGAAGTTCTAGTCATAGGACCGCATACAGCTAGAAGTAAAATCTTAGATCACACCGTAACTTTAGATGGCCTTTCTGTTCCGTCAAGTGCAACAGTAAAAGACCTCGGCGTGATTATAGATTCCAGCCTTTCATTTGAAGCTCATGTAGATAATATCACCAGGATAGCATTCTTTCACCTCAGAAATATCGCCAAAATAAGAAATATATTGTCGCTAAACGATGCAGAAAAACTAGTTCATGCTTTTATCACTTCTAGGTTGGACTATTATAATGCCTTACTGTCTGGTTGTTCAGTTAGATGCATAAACAAGCTTCAGCTAGTCCAGAATGCAGCAGCGAGAGTCCTCACTAGAACCAGAAGATATGAGCACATCACCCCTATCCTATCTTCACTGCATTGGCTCCCTGTGAAATTTCGCATTGATTTTAAAATACTACTCTTGACATATAAGGCATTAAATGGTCTCGCCCCGCAGTATCTGAGCGAACTGTGTCTTACGATCCGCCACGCCTACTTCGGTCAAAGGATGCAGGCTGCTTATCAGTACCGCGTATTATGAAAACTACAGCTGGGGGCAGAGCTTTTTCTTACAAAGCCCCAAAATTATGGAATAGTCTTCCAAATAGTGTTCGGGACTCAGACACAGTCTCAGTGTTTAAGTCTAGGCTCAAAACCTATTTATTTAGCCAAGCATTTTTATAAATAGATTTGCCATAAGGTAAAGGAGCAGATCTGGGGGACTCATGGACGTAGAGTATTATGGTGAACTGGTATGTTTAGATGCTGTCTTCCTCAGTCTCATTTGATCACTCAGGTTTGTTGACGGTGAGGTGATTTTTTGCTTTACATCTCAGGGAGCCCTCATGTTTGTGTTTCCTTCTGGCTTTCCCTTTTAGTTATGCTGTCATAGTTAGTCCTGCCGGAGTCCCTGCTTGCACTCTACAGTAAATATACATTCACATTAGACATTGTGACTGTAACCATACCTAATTGCAATCTCTCCTCCTCTTCTCTTCCTCCCCCTCTTTCTATTTCCTCTCTCCCCCTGTCTCCCCCTTTCACTCTTTCTCTCTCTCTCTCTCTGTCAAGCTACACATGTGGTTCCTGAGCTGCCAGTGATCCAGACTCCCTCTGCCCTCCGGACCTGTCTGATCCATCCTGGTGCCCCGTTTCTGGTTGGAGGTCTCATCGCATGGATGAGACTGCTGTTGTCAGCTGTTTCTCTGAGGACTTGACAATTCGATAGTTCAGGACTGGAACTTTCTACAAGTCTATCTGAGTCTCGAATAACTACTGGACTCCATTTTACATCAACTATTATAACATCAATTAACATCAACTATTATAGCTGAACCTAACACTTAACACTGTATAAATGCAGATCATTTCCTGCTATCTGTTTCACCCAGATGAGGATGGGTTCCCTGTCGAGTCTGGTTCCTCTCAAGGTTTCTTCCTATTACCGTCTCATGGAGTTTTTCCTTGCCACTGTCGCCCTCGGGCTTGCTCACCAGGGAATATCTGAACATTTTGATTCATACACATTCACATTCCATACAAACTTAAATAATTCTTTTGATTGTAAAGCTGTTTTGAGACAATGTCAATTGTTAAAAACGCTATACAAATAAAACTGAATTGAATTGAATGACCATGGTGTGGCAGGGATCCTGCAATATCCTTAGAAAAGTATAGGCTTACAGAAAGTGAATCCTTATCATGAGGAAGGCTGTAACCAAAAGTACTGAAATAATTATATATAAGTACTATTAAAGTATTTTATTTTTAGCTGGATCCCACTGAGTTCAAAAGGATTCTTGGTGTAATTGGAGAACATGGCCATTGGACTATTGCTGCAAAGAGGCATACATGGATATATAGAACTATATAGTTCATGAAATAGAAACCATTTCCTTACACCTTCCCTTGTCATATGGCACGGTATTCCAAAACTGCATATTGTCTTCTTTATCTTTACTTCTTACAATCACCTGCTTAAATTTGTGCTTGGCATTTGTTTCAGACCATGTATCCATTAATAAAAAAAAAGACAGGTTTTCTGCATTCACTGGGGGAATCTGACGTTAAAATATGCAAATGCCTTGACAGCACAAGGTATTTAATTACACATCCTCTATTCCATATATATATATATATACAGTGGTGTGAAAAACTATTTGCCCCCTCCTGATTTCTTATTCCTTTGCATGTTTGTCACACAAAATGTTTCTGATCATCAAACACATTTAACTATTAGTCAAAGATAACACAAGTAAACACAAAATGCAGTTTTTAAATGAGGGGTTTTATTATTTAGGGAGAAAAAAAATCCAAACCTACATGGCCCTGTGTGAAAAAGTAATTGCCCCCTGAATCTAATAACTGGTTGGGCCACCCTTAGCAGCAATAACTGCAATCAAACGTTTGCGATAACTTGCAAGGAGTCTTTTACAGCGCTCTGGAGGAATTTTGGCCCACTCATCTTTGCAGAATTGTTGTAATTCAGCTTTATTTGAGGGTTTTCTAGCATGAACCGCCTTTTTAAGGTCACGCCACAACATCTCAATAGGATTCAGGTCAGGGCTTTGACTAGGCCACTCCAAAGTCTTCATTTTGTTTTTCTTCAGCCATTCAGAGGTGGATTGGCTGGTGTGTTTTGGGTCATTGTCCTGCTGCAGCACCCAAGATCGCTTCAGCTTGAGTTGATGAACAGATGGCCGGACATTCTCCTTCAGGATTTTTTGGTAGACAGTAGAATTCATGGTTCCATCTATCACAGTTCAATTCAATTCAATTTTATTTATATAGCGCTTTTAACAATAGTCATTGTCTCAAAGCAGCTTCACAAAAATTAAAGAAATTTAACAAAAAAAAAAAAAAACTATATATAGAATAATTATATATAAAATAATAAATAAATATATAAAATTATAATAGAAAATAAATAAATAAAAACAAATAATAATAATAATTATAGAAAAGAAAATAATTGGAAGTGTGGATGTGTGAGAAAAATGTGCAGATAATAATGAGACGAATGAATGAAATTTCTCTGATGAGCAAGCCAAGGGTGACGGCGACGGTGGCAAGGAAAAACTCCCTGAGATGGCATTAGGAAGAAACCTTGAGCAAACCTTCCAGGTCATGAAGCAGCAAAACAACCCCAGATCATCACACTACTGTCATGTTCCACGCCCTGTCTGCCGTCTTTTTCCCACGCTGTCACTCCCCCACGCGCTCATGTTTTTGTCTAGCCGTCACGTGCACTCTCACGCCCCCGTTTCCGCCCCGTCTGCTCACCTGTTTCTCATTCCCTGACTGATTACTCCAGCGATTTAAGCATGCGCGGCGCGCTGCTCAGATCGCTGGATTATTGTGTGTGTTTTCATGTCTCAATGTTCTCGCGTTTTTCTTTCTCTCCGATCTTCACGTTGCCGAACTCGTTTTGTCCCTCGTTTCCGCCTTTTGGTTCTCGATTTGGTTTTGTTTGCCTCGCCCTTAGATCTCCCGGTTTCCGAACTCTCGCTTCCCTTTTGACTACGCCGCCCGCCTCACGTTTTTGCCCCGACGTTCCGCTGCCTGATCATCTGTTGCCAACTCCGCTTTCGCCCCTCGACCACGCCCCCTCCGCCTGCCGTCATCACTCGCGCTTGGATTCATCATCACCCTAGTCAGTCCATGACAACTACCACCACCATATTTTACTGTTAGTATGATGTTCTTTTTCTGAAATGCTGTGTTACTTTTACGCCAGATGTAACGGGACATGCACCTTACAAAAAGTTAAACTTTTGTCTAGTCGGTCCACAAGGTATTTTCCCAAAAGTCTTGGCAATCATTGAGATGTTTTTTAGCAAAATTGAGACGAGCCTTAATGTTCTTTTTGCTTAAAAGGGGTTTGCGCCTTGGAAATCTGCCATGCAGGCCGTTTTTGCCCAGTCTCTTTCTTATGGTGGAGTCGTGAACACTGACTTTAATTGAGGCAAGTGAGGCCTGCAGTTCTTTCGATGTTGTCCTGGGGTCTTTTGTGGCCTCTCGGATGAGTTGTCTCTGCGCTCTTGGGGTAATTTTGGTCGGCCAGCCACTCCTGGGAAGGTTCACCACTGTTCCATGTTTTTGCCATTTGTGGATAATGGCTCTCACTGTGGTTCGCTGGAGTCCCAAAGCTTTAGAAATGGCTTTATAACCTTTACCAGACTGATAGATCTCAATTACTTTTGTTCTCATTTGTTCCTGAATTTCTTTGGATCTTGGCATGATGTCTAGCTTTTGAGGTGCTTTTGGTCTACTTCTCTGTGTCAGGTAGCTCCTATTTAAGTGATTTCTTGATTGAAACAGGTGTGGCAGTAATCAGGCCTGGGGGTGACTACAGAAATTGAACTCAGGTGTGATAAACCACAGTTAAGTTATTTTTTAACAAGGGGGGCAATCACTTTTTCACACAGGGCCATGTAGATTTAGATTATTTTTTTTTCTCCCTTAATAACGTAAACCTTCATTTAAAAACTGCATTTTGTGTTCAATTATGTTATCTTTGACTAATAGTTAACGGTTTTTGATGAGCAGAAAAATTTAAGTTTGACAAACATGCAAAAGAATAAGAAATCAGGAAGGGGGCAAATAGTTTTTCACACCACTGTACATATACACACATACATACATACACATATAGACATGTGAAGAGTGGAGCAGCAATAAATAAGAGCAGCTAGTCTAAATAACAGCTACAGACGTCTTTGAAGTGGGCTGAAATCCGTGAATGAAAAACAGACTTAGGAATGAGATTGTCCAGTTTTAACGTTTTTTGCAGATCATTCCAATCTCTAGCAGCAGCGTTCTGAAAAGACGACGTGCAGAAGAAGCCTTAGGAACTGTCAGCTGAATCAGGTTAGCAGAACGGGTGTTATACCCAGAAGAAAAGGAGTGTAACAGTTCTTGTAGGTAAGGAGGGTACAAACCGAGGAGAGTATTGTTAATGACCATATACCAATGGATCTTACGACGGGTATACAATGAAGACCAGTTGAGAGAAGAATACAGGGTACAGTGATGTGTTTTGAAAGGAGCATTCGATATAAACCGGATGGCAGAGTGGTAGAGAACATCAAGCTTTTGAAGCAGGCCTTTGGATGCTGATCTATAAATAACGTCCCCATAATCAAACATGGGGAGAATGGTCATTTGCACCAGAGTTTTCCTAGCAGATAATGTAAATGCAGAACGCATTCTATAAAGGAACCCAAGTTTTGATTTGATCTTGGTCTTCAAATTATCAATGTGCTTTGAAAAAGACAGGGTGTTATCTAGCCAAATACCCAGATATTTGTATTCAGTAGTCTGTTCCAATGGTGTCCCATCAAGGGAGCAGATACTTGGAAAGCTAGATGAAATGTGACCTTTTTTTCCAAACCACATGACTTTAGTTTTGGAAGTATTTAGCTGAAGATGCAAATTGGAAAAGGTCTTTTGCAATCTATTAAAATTGAGTTGAAGTTGCTGCAAAACTGCAGCTGGAGAAGGACCTGTAGAGTAAAGAATTGTATCATCGGCATAAAGATGGATAAATGAGTCTGTAACAGAATTAGCTACATTATTAATTTAAATAGAAAAAGTGTAGGTCCAAGTATTGATCCCTGTGGGACACCATTGGTGACTGGGAGAGGCTGGGAAAGAAGTTGTTCAGATTTCACAGACTGCACTCTATCACTTAGATAATTAGAAATCCAAGACAAGGATTGGTCAGAGAAGCCAGTATCATAAAGCCTATCAATAAGACGTTTATGATTGACAGAATCAAAGGCCTTGGCCAAGTCAATAAAAATAGCAGCACAGTACAATTTAGAGTCCAATGCAGAATATATATCATTTAATGCTGGGTCGGGACCGGGATTAACACGGACATTACCTGAAATCATGAGTAAAAGAACAATTAGAGCCCGGCCTAAAGCTTTTAAAAGACCACATTGTCGACTCTTACCCCTTGATCTTTGCACACAAGATGGTAACTCAACAGACAGACACAAAATTCTCATAAAATAACAGGAGTACAACCTCTGAGGGACAAAGTGCCGAGAAGAGAACATAACTTGTGTAAATATAAACAAGTCAATATGTCTCCTTACTGAAGGACTACAATGAACAGGAGTAGTGTAAAGTTTTTCTAAAGTTTTGTAGTAGAAGAGGCGAGTTGCTCGGTCTGTCCGCTGTGCTTCGGTAAGCTTTTCTGGCGCCAGGAGAGACTCAGTCAAACACACACACACGTTGTCTGTCAGAAAGGTCTCTGTTTATTAACAGCAAAAGATGGGGTTTATATATATTTGACCAAACGCCTGGGCTATAGACATATGTTACTACAAAGAGCATGAACCATTGTAAATGTCCTGGTGAGATCCTGAAGAATCAAAGGAGAGGAAGATAGAGGTGTCCGTCCAGAGACAGATCACAAGATGTTGACTCGAGTTAGGGGGAGAGGGGGAAAGAGACAGAGGGAGATAGAGAGAGAGGGGAAGAGAGAGAGACATAAAGAGAGTATGGGAAGGTGAGCGTGGGAGCGTTCACACCTTTAAGAACAGATGCAAGAGGAGACAGGAAGATAGCAGCAGGAAAGATTTAACACGTTAATATCAAATCTATGAGGAAGAGAACAAGAGAGTGGAATCAACTCCTTTATATATAAAATAATTCTAACAGTTGCCCCCTTAAATTCTAACAGAATTTGTGAATGTCAATTAGTTAACATAGCAAGAGATATTAACGTGAAGAAGCAGAGATTCATAATTAGTAGAGTCAGCAAAGATGATTATAAGAAGGGTGATAAAGGAAGAAGATAGCCAGGATTAAATCACTTTTAGAATCACAATTAGAAATGAAATTCACACTACATACGTAATCAGGCGTTGGCACAAAAATAAAATGTGGAAAAAGCAAACTAATACAAAGTTGAACCTATATGTGTATGTGAAAAAGGTGAGAAGCGGTGAGAGCCCCCTTTTGAGGTGTCTTCTGGGCGTATGTTGCTCCACTAGCCCCTCGGTGCGGGCTAGGAGAACTTGTGAGTGGTCGATTATGTCAAGCAGTCAGTGTCATCTGCGGTGCCTTCTTCACGCGGCTGGCATGAATCCACTGTGGCTGTGAGTCTGTGAGAACAGCTGTGCGTGTCACTGCTTACAGTTGTAGGTGTACTGTAGGCAGCATCCCCCACCTTCCTGGGATTTAAACTTTTCACTAGCACTGTATCACCTGGGATGAAAGAGTGAGTAGGCTTGTCTGTAGGCAGAGGGAGAGAAGCAGAGACATTACCTTGAACACTGTTCAGTTTTTCAATGAGCGCTTGCGTATAATCGCCGACAATCACGTCCAGATCACCTGTAAGGGAAACACCAGGGTTACCTTTTACCCAGGGGGTGGGGAATGGTCGTCTCATTATAATCTCAAATGGTGAAAGTTTGGTTGTAGAATTGGGTGTCATTCTAATTTCACAAAGCACAGATGGTAACAGGTCAACCTAATTCTTACCTGTATCCATCTTTTGTCAACCTATCTTTGATTGTTCTGTTCATCCTCTTTACCACACCAGAACTTTGGGGATGGAAGGGGATGTGAAATTTCCAATCAATGCTTAAAAATTTACACAATTTTTTGTGTCACTTTGGAGACGAATGGCGTGCCATTATCACTGTCAATAGATGTTGGAATACCGTATCTAGGAATGATTTCTTTAGCGAGAATTTTAACTACTATCGTTGCATTTTCTTTTGAGCATGGAAATGCTTCTACCCATTTAGAAAATCTGTCCACGATTACAAGCATGTATTTCAGATTTCTGACAGGTGGCATGTGTGTAAAATCAATTTGTAAGCATTGAAATGGTGCAATAGGCAATGGCAAGGCATCATGTTTAACATGTTGTCCTTGTGTATTTGCACGAGCACAGATCAAGCAGGAATCTAATAGAACAAGTGTAGCCTGTTTGATATTGCGAATGCAGAATCTGTCCTCAATCATACGGATTACCCCCCGTTTTGTGACATGTGAAATACCATGAAAATGACGCACTAATAACGGGAGGACAGATGCGGGAAGAGCTATATGGCCGTTCTCATCCCGAATTAGCATATCGCTGCCAGGTGAACACTTACGGGTAGACCAAAAATGTAGATATTCAGGTGATGAATGGGTTTGCAAAAAGGCAAGGTCAATGTCAGATGACAAACTAGGAACAGAGACATGGGACGTCAAAGAGAATACTGTACTCCTACAAACCTGTGGGGACAAAGGTGCTTCTTTAGCGGCCCATTTGGCAACTTCATCAGCTAAACAATTACCTAAAACCTCTTCAGAGTCACCAGATGCACGACCTTTGACCATCACTATAGCCAATTGCGATGGAAGCAAATTAGCCTGTAAAAGATTAAAGACAAGATTAGCATGTGACATCTTTCCAAAATCATGTGTGACATCATAAGCATAAAGAGCCACTGTATCATATTAAGAATATGCCTGGCAGGGCACATATTATGGAATGGAATGGTCTGAGGCATCTGGTGAGCCTGCGGAACAGAAGAAACAGAACCATTTTCTATATCTGTTTTTTTCTTCCGACACTCCCGTTCCCAATGTCCTGATTTATTACAGTATCTGCAGATTGTTTCTTTACAGTGACGTTCCCAGTGTCCTTGTCCATTGCAGATTCTGCATATAATAGTGTGGCATTTAACAGGTTTCTTTGAACCATTAGCACTTATTGTAGGTGATGCGTGATTAGATTTTCCTCTGAGGGAGGCAATAAAATTGCTTTTAACATCCAGATCACATACCATCCTTCCCATGAGTTGTATGGCAGGTTAGGTTATCCCTGCTAGAGAAAATTTAAGATATTTAACAGAATTAGGGTCTAAATCATTAACAAAGAAAGTCCCTGTGTAAAAACCATGCAGTTTAAAATTTTTAATATAGTTTAATTCCTAAAACCTACTCCTGTCGAATAGGTGACATAAAAGGTTGAATAAAATTCCAAATCCTTAATTATTCATCCAATCATTAGGAGTAAGAGACTGTTTGGAACGACCATTTCCCATCTTGTTAGTAAGTTACAGTTAGTAAACAAACCAAGCTAATCGAAGTTAAGCGGACACTTTAAGCCTTTTTTTTTTGTAATTATTATTATTAATTTTTATTTATTTATGTATTTTTATTACGGGTGGTGTGACGTTCGAACAGAGTGTATAAGAATCTATTTAAAACTGAAGAATACTGTAATCTATAAAGTGTATTATCAAAAATGTGTATTATCTCTGCGTTCCTGATAACACTACCAGGAATATGGATTCTATTTCAAATCTCACGTGCCTCTACACCTTTGGAGATTAATCACACATTTATCAAATACCAAAATAGTGAATTAATAAGGCATTCGGCCAATCTACCCTGTTTCTGAGAACACTCTCAGAAAAATGGACCTCAGGTGCGCCGGGCTGAGTCCACACGCCTCTACGTCAGGGAGACAATAAAACTCATGCACCCCCCACGTGTATAACTGCAACTGCACGCCGCTCCCTGTTCCAAAGAACACTCTAAGGAATATGGCTATAACCAATTTATTTATTTATTTTCTAGCCAAATATGCATCCATTTCGACAATCGCAAGTTGGTGTGTGATGTCATTCTACTATTACATGCATTTGTGTGACTGTCATATGAAAGAGAGTTCAGTTTAGATGCGGAAGGCTACGGAAACACAAGCTTTTGACCGTCAGCTAACGTGAGCTCCCGGTAAGCTAAGAATGTAAGATACAGCAACTAGGTTGTTGTAACCGTAAGCTCCCGAAGTAGAGATATACAACAAGAGTGTTGTTATATACGTAAAGCTAAGACTGTAATTTGTAAGATACAGCAAACAGGTTGTTGTAAAAGTCAGAGATTTGCAAGATGCAGCAACTGGTGTCTGTAATCACAGTGGATTTACTCAAGATGACTGTATGAAGTGTTGATTCTTTGATGCTGACAAAATAAACTACAAGAGACAAAGAGATTGGACTTCTGTCGTGTGAGTGAAACTTTACATCAAAGCTACGCGTCAAAACTGGTGAAATAATATGACCGCATCTACAGTCATTAATCAACGTCTCTCTCCCGCTACACTGTTTAACATGAAATTAGCAATAAACATCACTCATGTGAGCGCAAACTAACAAAATCAGTGCTGTAAAGTAAAACAAACAAACAAATGAATCAGCACCTTACCTGCGAAAAGATTTGTGACAGAGCTGAGTTTCTTCGGAGAGAAGAGTGTGTGTCTCTCTTGCGCGCGCAATGTGTATGTGTGTGTGTGTGTGTGTGTGTGTTTGTTTCTGAAGAGGGCTGCGCGCGCACAGACACACACACACACATTTGGATTTTTAACCTCTCTATTGAGAATTTCTTTTGCTTTACTCGCGCGCACACACGTATGTTATAAGAAACAGTACACGGGCTGTACACACGCACTTCTGAACACAAAATAAATATACCAGTAAGAGACGAGCACCAAGACCCAGCAGGGGAGACTATTACCCACAATTCCTCAGTGCAAGAGAAAGAAAAACTGCCGGCTCAGTTGTGATTACGTGACGCTCGGCATCAAAACAAGAAGCGCATGCGTGAAACATGATACTTGGTCCTCATAAACCAAGACAACGCTTGTTTTTCAAGTCAAAATTTATTAAAAATCTTTGCTCGTCTTGCGGAACACTCGTAAACCGTGTTACTCGTAATCCGAGGTTCCACTGTATTTTGAAGTATATTTAAAGTTTAATTCCAAAATTTGGTAAAAGCATGATGTTAGTATATTTTTTATATATTACCTGATGGTACAACTTTTTGTTAATATATTTGCAATGAACTTTCGAGGATTTCAATATATTTGTAATAAACTAAAGTGTAATTTTTTCACTGGGGTATGTACTGTTAATTTCATTTCTAACTGTGATAAGTGATTTAATCCTGACCACCTTCTCTACAACTATCCTCTTATTCAATTCAATTCAATTCAATTTTATTTATATAGCGCTTTTAACAATGGTCATTGTCTCAAAGCAGCTTCACAAAAATTTAAGAAATTTAACAAAAAAAAAAAAAAAAACTATATATAGAATAATTATATATAAAATAATAAATAAATAAATAAAATTATAATAGAAAATAAATAAATAAAAACAAATAATAATAATAATTATAGAAAAGAAAATAATTGGAAGTGTGGATGTGTGAGAAAAATGTGCAGATAATAATGAGACGAATGAATGAAATTTCTCTGATGAGCAAGCCAAGGGTGACGGCGACGGTGGCAAGGAAAAACTCCCTGAGATGGCAATAGGAAGAAACCTTGAGAGGAACCAGACTCAACAGGGAACCCATCCTCATTTGGGCGATAACAGATAGAAATGATATAACATCTTGTGTGTTGTGCAGGTGAAAATTCAATATGACAGAAATTATTTAAATTGACATGAAGACCAGTTCAGCATAGGGACGAGTCAGTAGGTGCAGAGGGCAGATGAGGTCTGGATCACTGGAAGCACAGGAGCAGCATGTGTAGCTCCAACCATCATAAAGCTGAATCCAGCTGGAGCTGGTCCTTCTCTGGATGCCTCAGGAACCTCGCAGGGTCGGCCTTTGTCTACTGAAGCTGGCAAAATCTCCCGATGCCTCGGGATAGGTAGAGAAATACAGAACAGATGGGGAGAATTAGCGTAGTTGCCATTCGGTATAGGTGTACTGGAGTATGAGTACTGGGATGAGTTATGTGTATGCCAGATTAAAAAGATGCGTCTTGAGTCTACTTTTGAACTGAGAAACCGTGTCTGCTCCCCGAACACTGTCTGGAAGGCTATTCCAAAGCTTTGGAGCTAAATATGAAAAAGCCCTACCCCCTTTTGTAGATTTTGAAATTCTGGGAACTACCAGAAGTCCGGAGTTTTGTGATCTTAAGGCGCGTGGTGGATTGTAGCGTATCAGAAGACTGGTTAGGTATGTGGGAGCTAAACCATTTAAGGCCTTGTATGTAAGTAATACTATTTTGTAATTTATTCTAAACTGAACAGGTAGCCAGTGCAGGGATGATAATATTGGGGTTATATGATCATATTTTCTGGATCTAGTGAGAACCCTGGCAGCTGCATTTTGGATTAACTGAAGCTTGTTTATTAAGGATGCAGGACAACCACCTAGTAATGCATTACAATAGTCCAGTCTGGAGGTCATGAATGCATGAACTAGTTTTTCTGCATCAGATACGGATAAGATGTTCCTAAGTTTAGCAATATTTCGAAGATGGAAAAAGGCTGTTTTTGTGATATTTGAAATGTGATTTTCAAAAGACAAGTTACTGTCTAATATTACTCCCAGATCTTTTACTGCTGAGCTGGTAATAGAAATGGTGCTTCTTCCGCCGCTCCTGTATCCAGGGTCCGTGGTATCCCGGCGCCGGGGTGTAGGAACACTGGGCGGGCTGCGTCCTTGGTGTGTTGGACCTGGGCAGAGAAACACGCGGGGTTGAGGTTGTAGGAGAATTCTCACGCCGAGAATTTACCTGGGACAGGTGAGTGTCGGTCTGCGTCGATTCCAGCGTGGCTTTCCGCTGCTGTAACCGGGCCAGCTTCACCTGTAGCTCACGGATCAGCTTCTCCACGGCCTCCACCTCCAAATCCACCGAGTGCAGCTCCAATGTCTCCTCACCTGCACTCAGAGGCAGAATCACAACCGACATGGTGTCTAAACACGGAAAATAATCGGTGTGAGGAAGCGGAAACAAGCTTTACAAACAAACAAACAAACGTGATAGCTGGGCTAGCGATGCTAATGCTAATTAGCGATGCTAATGTCGGCTAAAAGCGGTGTGCTGCAAAACAATTAAAACTTAACGATATAACACGCGTTTCGAGTAAATATATTATAAGATACTTATCCGTTTTATGTACACTCTTCGTAAGGGGACGAAAAAGTTTAAAAGTTGGTCAGTATGGTGGAGCTCGGAAAAAAGCAGCTTCTCAGCGTCCTCGTACGGAGGAAGTGACGTCAGCCGAGTATCGTGACGTCAGTATCGATACTCACGCAGTATCCGTCCAACTGTGAGCCTCCGTTCAACTGTGAGCCTCTTATCTTCTTTACTGACTTTACTAATCATGAACCCCTGTTCCTTCATGTTAATATCTCTTGCTATGTTAACTAATTGACATTCACAACTTCTTTTAGAATTTAAGAGGGCAACTGTTATATATAAAAAGGAGTTATTTCTACACTCTTGCTCTCTTCCTCATAGATCTGATATTAACGTTGTAGCGCAGCCACACAAAAGGGACATTTTCATATACAGGGAACTGGTTGAAGAGCTAATGCTGCTCACCTGTAGCCGAAGATGTGCCCTAGCTGTTTGTTTTCCCCTTTGTCAGTGTTGGTCACCGGGCAAGTTTCCGCACATGCGCGATCGCAATGCAAGGGAACCCGGAAGTGACGTGGGTCACATGATCCGGCATAAAGCCGGAACCGGCGTAGAAGCTGGCACGGAGAGATGAGGACAGCGCGCTGTATGTTTTTTGAAGCTGAGAGCCTGATTGTGGATTATACGTCGATAATTTCATTCAGTACCCAGCTTATTCCGTTTCTCGATCTCCCAGACCTACCATCTTCATCTGGTGAGATCGAACCATCTCTCCAACTCACCATTTACATACCTATTGCCGTTTTTCAGACACTGGACTATCATACACACACTCACACACCCGCATACATCCCGCACACACCATTTATATTTGTATTATATTTGTATATATTGGTTTTGGTGCACCTTGTTTGTTTATTTATCTGTTTGTCTCTGTATAATACTCTTTGGATTAGTTTGGTAATTGTTTTTGTGTCGCGTCGTGTTTTGTCCTGTCGCAATTACGCAATACCGGAAGTAGTGTTAAACAGCCCATATTTTGGTTCCCAAATCCGTTCTTTTGTAACCAAGTGGTTAATAAAATCCAAGCGTTACATAGTGGTGGCCCGTACGTACGGGGAATCTGTATTTTGGGGTATTTTCCGGTTTTGTGTGGCGTGGCTGAACAAAATGGACGTAACATCGCTAACGCTAATGCTAATGCTAGTAGTGCTGCTAAGGCCGACGTTGTAGTAGCTAATAACATGCTGGTTGATGTAGAGGATGCATTTAATACACGCCGTAACCCTACAGCTGAATTAACTTCATTGATTAGTTCTTTATATATATCTGATAGCCATGATGACAATGATGATGATATTATTGCTCATGTCTCAGATTTGGAAGTAGTGCACACACTACAGAAGGAACTGTTTCAATGTAAGATGGACTTGGGGGCGCTTACTGATAAAGTGAGCTCTATGGAGAAGGATTATAGACAATCCATAGATAGCAGTCGCAACAGGGAAATCAGTCTCCGTGACGCAGTGGACGCGAGCTTGGAAGGGCTGCAGTGCTACTGCCAGGAGGCTCTCGAAAAAATGGAGAGGGCCATCGTTGACTGTTTTCTGCGACGTGACGTCATCTGGGAAAACCGGATGAAGAGACTGCGTCTCACTAGTACCCCCACCGCCCACAGGTTACAGGTCTGCACCCCTGCATCCCCTCCATCTCAGGCACAACATCGTCCCAGCACTCCAACCACTACAGCGATGGCCAAGGTAAAGCCACCAAGCACACCTAATGGCAACGACGTTCCTCCTGGTGTTCCCGCTCACTCCTCAGCTCTGCTCTCCTCCCCACTCTCGTCTTCTTCTCATCATGCTCGACCATCCCTCTGCGTGGAGTTCCCAGCCTTCTGCGACGCGTCAGAGACAGCTGAGGTGAGGAACTTCCTCGAGCAAGCGGAGAAGTACTTGGAGATCAGACCCCTGACCCGACCAGAGCTGCTGGGAACCCTCGGCTCGGTGCTACGAGGGCCTGCGCTGAGTTGGTGGAAGGCGGAGAAGGGCAAGGTGAAGGACTGGCAGTCGTTTAAACAGGCTTTCACGGTGGCGTTTATACTGGACGACGACCTCGACGAAGTGGAAGACAACCCAAGGTCTCCGGTACCGCTGCCGGGACAATGCCTGGGAGACTTCGCCAATGATCACCACGCCCTCTGTCTCATGGGGAACCCGGATAACACTGAGAAAGAACTAGTGGGGCGAGCCCGGGAGAACATCAACACGAGATTGGCGTTAAGAGGAGCGACGAGCACCGTGGAAAAGCAGGTGGAGAGAGGCGCTAGGGGAGAGAAAGACGGCGTGGACCGCTTTATTCCGGGTCCAGATGCCATACTGGGATGCCCGAGCACACCCGCCGCTGAAAGGAGCTGACACCCCACGTCTACCCACCACGTCCACTAAAGAGGCCTCCAACTTTCCGAGCGACCTGAGCGAGATCATCAAAGCCCAACAGAACGACCCAACTATCACGAAGCTGCTCTCTAAAGATCACCCAAGAGGCACACAAGATCACAGGGTCACCTTTGAATGCCATCAGGGCGTGCTATATCGCCGGGTACCAGAAAAGCACGGGGAGAAATTTCAGCTAGTAGTCCCCCAGTCGCTAATAAGAAACTTTCTTCATTACTACCACGACAATCCACTGGGAGGACACTGGGGACAACTGAAGACCCTGCTGAGGTTACTGGAGGTGGCGTGGAGGCCGACTATGAGGAAAGACGTTTGGCACTACACAAAATCTTGCAGCATGTGCCACCGACACAAGACAGGACACCCATCGCCACCACGACAAAGACTTATCATGGAGGAGGGCAAACAAAGAGCAGAACACCGGAGATCCAGACAAGCCAGATGTCACAATACCCGTGGGGAAGCAGCGCACTTCCAACCGGGAGAACTGGTTTGGATCCAAACTCGACCTCTCTCCTCCACAGCAAAAAGATGTTCTGTAAAGCGAGTGCCCAAGTGGGAGGGTCCAGCAGAGATAAAAAACAGAAAAAGACGAATTAAATACACAATGTCTTGGGGCTACCCACAAAAAGCCAAGGATTACAGTGTGGCGAATTTAAAGCGCTGGTACGGATGTTCTCCTCAGACGCCGGAAGCTTGGGGGGGGGGGGGGGGGTCTATGTAGCGCAGCCACACAAAAGGGACATTTTCATATACAGGGAACTGGTTGAAGAGCTAATGCTGCTCACCAGTAGCCGAAGATGTGCCCTAGCTGTTTGTTTTCCCCTTTGTCAGTGTTGGTCACCAGGCAAGTTCCCGCGCATGCGCGATCGCAACGCAAGGGAACCCGGAAGTGACGTGGGTCACATGATCCGGCATAAAGCCGGAACCGGCGTAGAAGCCGGCACGGAGAGATGAGGACAGCGCGCTGTATATTTTTTGAAGCTGAGAGCCTGATTGTGGATTATACGTCGATAATTTCATTCAGTACCC
Organism: Channallabes apus; assembly: GCA_030522415.1. Taxonomy (NCBI): domain Eukaryota; kingdom Metazoa; phylum Chordata; class Actinopteri; order Siluriformes; family Clariidae; genus Channallabes; species Channallabes apus. Next base: position 182,378 of record CM060129.1, read on the forward strand.
AGCTTATTCCGTTTCTCGATCTCCCAGACCTACCATCGTCATCTGGTGAGATCGAACCATCTCTCCAACTCACCATTTACATACCTATTGCCGTTTTTCAGACACTGGACTATCATACACACACTCACACACCCGCATACATCCCGCACACACCATTTATATTTGTATTATATTTGTATATATTGGTTTTGGTGCACCTTGTTTGTTTATTTATCTGTTTGTCTCTGTATAATACACTTTGGATTAGTTTGGTAATTGTTTTTGTGTCGCGTCGTGTTTTGTCCTGTCGCGATTACGCAATACCGGAAGTAGTGTTAAACAGCCCATATTTTGGTTCCCGAATCCGTTCTTTTGTAACCAAGTGGTTAATAAAATCCAAGCATTACAACGTGTTAAATCTTCCCTGCTGCTATCTTTCTATCTCCTCTTGCATCTGTTTTTAAAGATGCGAACGCTCCTGTGCTCACCTTCTCATTCTCTTCTTTATGTCTCTCTCTATATCTCTCTCTGTCTCCTTCCCCCTCTCCTCCTTACTCGAGCCAGCATCTTGTGATTCGTCTATTTATGGACACCTCTCTGTCATCCTCTCCATTTCATTCTTCAGGATCTCACCGGGACATTTACAATGGTTTATGTTCTTTGTAGTAACATTTGTCGATGGCGCAGGCATTCGGACAAAGATATTTAAAAAACCCAAGTGAAAAAAAAGTATGCTAAGTATATTAAATCCAAGCATATTTAAGTATGCTTGCAGCAGACTAATGATTAGTATACTTGAAGTTTGCTATTTTGGAAAAACTAATTTTGTACTAAGTGTATTTAAGTTGTAATTAAATTGTACAAAAGCACAATTTTAAGTGTAATAAGTATACTTTTGTGTGCTAAAGTGGAACAACTTTTAGTATACTTAGTACACTTAAAGTATATGGCTGTGTGTGTACTAACGTACATACTTGACAGTAATTAATACAATTTAAGTATATATTTAATGTATTATAAGTACTATGAGTATATTCTTATTGCAGCAGTAGCATGCTGTTATACTTCTGGTCAATTACAAATACTAAAAAAGTACACTTTGTGGTTAATACAAATATACTTTAATGTATCATACAGTACACACAACCTTCTATACTACAGTATTGCAAATGTACAGTACCAGTACAGTAAAGGTGTTTAGGATAATTTCTGCTTTGTCTTTCAGGGATCGCCACAGCGAATCATCTGCCTCCATCTAACCCTGTCCTCTGCATCCTCTTCTCTCACACCAACTAATTTCATGTCCTCTCTCACTGCATCCATAAATCTCCTCTTTGGTCTTCCTCTAGACCTCCTGCCTGGCGGTTCCAATCTCAGTATCCTTCTACCGATATATTCACCATCTCTCCTCTGAACATGTCCAAACCACCTCAATCTGGCCTCTCTGACTTTATCTCCAAAACATCTATCATGGGTTGTCTCTCTGATGAACTGATTCTTGATACTATCCATCCTTGTCACTCCCAAAGAGAACCTCAACATCATTATATCTATCTTTATAATAATATATACAGTGATGGCCAAAAGTATTAAGACAAAGGCGAAAGTCACTGTTTTCATGACAATCTCAAACATTTAAATAATGACAAAACATAAAAGAAGGATTACTCATTATTTTTATGCAATTAAATTGCCATACAACGATCAGTATAAAATCAATTTCTTCTAAACCTGAAGATTTTGTGCAGAGGTGGACACCACGACTTCAGTAAGTAAATGTCCTGCCACTTATTTGTTCCATCAATTAACTAAAGCAGCTGATTTTAATCATCTCTTCTTTAATTAACTCTTCAACCAGACCCTAATTAATTAGTGATGTCACCTGTTCTGCTTGAAATGGACTAATGAGTATTTCATATGACATTCAGAACACATAAATTCAAAGATATTACTTTTTAACGTCAAATCCGGTCGATCGGGCCCGGACCGGTAAGTGTATCAAGGTGCGGCGGACACAACAAGAAATAACTCTTCTACTCTTAGCTTAAAACTTAGCTCTGACACATTTCTTCATCATTTTAAACTTAACAGCTAGTTAGGAGCAGTGCAAAACAATGATGTATGCAAACCACCGTTCATTTTTATGTATCAAACTTTTTCTTGTACTGAAGCTCTTCAGCAGCCTCTAGTCCAGTTTGCTGCTAACAGTGAAGAGCCAAGTTACCAAGCACCAGTCATGAGCCCAACACACTAGAATGGGCAGGTAGGATTGTCATTGAGTGAATATAAGAATTAGAATAATTCTCAACAGGGCATGACATTAACTTTTTTGCTCACTGGCCAATGTGGCTAGTGGATTTCCGGAGTCACTCGCCATTCAGCCATTTTACCCGCCACAATTTTGTTACCAGAAAATCTTAGTTTTTTTCTTCATCATGATACGTTAATGTTTGTTATATCTAGATTTACTTATAAATGACAGCGTACACTGTATCACTATAGTAGTAGTCAAGTATTCAGTACTGTTAAGATCCCAATATAAAAACATGCAAACATGAACAGTATATTCTGCTTATTGAACTTAAATTCAAGCCTCTTACCACATGACATTGAAAAATAACAGATTCAGTACAACTGAACTCATTCTGGTATTAAAAATACGGCAACTCAGAACATTTATCATGTTAGTGTGTTGTGTTCTATTATCAGGTATTATTATTCATTATGTATTATTATATCAGAATTCTGAGTTAGGATAATGGACTCTGGTCTATCTTGTAGTGTTGACTCTTTATAGTGGGAGGTAATTCAATCAATTGATGAATTTTCTATCATTCAACATGAAATCTAAATAGATTTTAATAGTGATTACTTTTTTATATATAATCAGTAAATAACCTGCGAAAGGGGCAAACATTCTCATCCTGTTGAGAAGCAATAGCCCTTTAAGGGAATGATACACACACACACCAAACAGGAAGTAAAAGTGTGTGTGTGTGTGTGTGTGTGTGTGTGTGTGTGTGTGTGTGTGTGTGTGTGTTAGTGATGCGCGGGTCGTCTGGTAACCCGCGGACCCCGGCTTATCGGGTTGGGGCAGGTAAAGAAGTTGTCACTTTATTTGCGGGGCGGGTGGGGGCGGGTCATTAAAAACAAAATTAAATTAAAAATCAATGTATGTTGCATGCAATTCCCTATAGCTTATATTAAATATTTGGGAATATCTATTTTCATATTTTATTAAGTTCTTTGATAAGGTTACATCACGTGACAAGTCACGAAAGCACCAAGCAGCTACCGCCGCCAGCAGAGGTGGAAAGTAACGAATTACATTTACTCGCGTTACTGTAATTAAGTAGTTTTTTTGTGTATTTCTACTTTTTTAAGTACCTTTAAAAATCTGTAATTTTACTTTTACTTAAGTACGTTTTGTTTGAAGTATTGTAATTCGCTACATTTTAAATCATATTCGCTACTGAGTAAAAAATAAATGAATAAAAATGCTAAAATAATAAAAAATATTATGCTTTGTATAAATGCTCCGTTGCGCCGCGTGTGTGTATCATGTCCTGGTCGCGCGCCGCTCCAGACTCCACTCCAGGTTTTCTGACATCAGGATCTTCCTGACCTTCCACACGGTCGCTTCCGGCCTGAGTGACGTCATCGACTAGCGCGACCATATACAGTATAACCCGGAGAGAGACGCGGAAAAGATGAAAGAGGTTGTGATTTTGGCGTTTTGATATTTGGTTGTGTATTCCGGTTTGACTTTTTGCCTCCAATTGACTTTGATTATTGCTTTGTCGCTTTGGTTTGGTTGGTCTTTGTATATATTTGTAGATAATTTCACTGTTTTTGGTTTAGGGAGTCCGGGAAGGTACCTGTTTCTGGGGTTTTTTTGTTGTTGTTTCTTTTTGCAGGTAATCTAGCTACTAAATATAAATACCATTTTGTTTGTTATTTTGGCCTGGGTCCACCCTGAATCTGATCCTCCTCCTGGTGTGTGTGTTTGTGTGTGTGTGTGTGTGTGTGTGTGTGTGTATATATACAAACCTCATTATTTCATCAGTTAATGATTGGATCTAGTTCTTTCTGCCATATACCACCATTTCCATACAGTTTAAAATATAACCCTGAACCATTCTTTTGCTGTTTGGCCCTAGACTGGGACGTAACACCATATTTAAGTGACCACTTTATTATGCAAAGGTGTTCCTTCAGTTAAAAACAACTAGTTTGAGATTTATATCTGCTCATCTTTTTTGAACTATGCTAGAATGCCTCATCCCACCCCCGCTGTGTGTTTTTTTAAATTTTTATATTTAACAAAAAAAAAAAAAAAAGCAGAGCCAGATCAATATACAATCGACACCCACAGCAAACATTTAAACACAAACAATAATCTGTTAATATAAGAGTGAACATGGAAACACCCAAGGGCAAAACAATTCAGCAAAAGAATCACCCCCACTGTTAAAAAAATTAAAATTAAAAAGTAACTCGGTAACTTTTACTCTGAGTAAATTTTTTAATGAGCTATTTTTTACTTTTATTTGAGTAGATTTTTATAAGAGTAACTTTACTTGTACTTAAGTAAAATTTCACTGAAGTAACAGTACTTGTACTTGAGTACAAAATTTTATTACTCTTTCCACCTCTGGCCGCCAGTCACAACAAAAACAAAGAAATAAAAGTGAAAATGGAAGACGAGCTGCCGGAGAAATTGAGGTTGGGAATTTACATCATTAAAAGAAAAAAGGTCAGGCTGCTACATCTAATGTTTGGCAGTCCACAGTATGTCTATTTAACAGTCGCAGGTGCGGGTTGTAAAAATAGATACAGTGGTGCAGGGCGGGCCAAATAATTTCATAAAAGCAGGACCCGCGGGTTGGAACAATACCCGACCCGCGCATCACTAGTGTGTGTGTTTGTGTGCGCGCGCAATGCATGTGTGAGCAATGAGCATGTGTAGAGAGAGAAATGTCCTCATTATATTCACGCGCGTTTTATATGCGTAATATTACGTTGCAATGCGTTTATTATACCGGAGGACTTTAGAGAAAACTACAACAAAAATACAGTATATTGTCATACCAAAGAATAAACTACCCGCCAAAATGGCTAGTGAGACTAAAGTTATTACCCCCCACAGCCGAATTTTACCCGCATTTGGCGGGTGCCAATGTCAAACCCTGCTGCTCAATGAAAAATGCCCTGAGATAATTAATGACATCAGATGATTCACTACATTAATAAATCTGACTTAGCTTGATCAGAAACCTAAAAAGGGAAAATTTGTGGTGAGAAATATGACCATAATCTTCATTTTATACATATAGCTTAATATATATTTGTATTTATTTTATATTTTTTCATTTCAAGGTTTGGATATTTATGAGCACTAATTCTTACAGAAAATAGATTATGATACTGTTAAACATTACATTGTGTTAACTGTTCAAATAAATCGTCACTGTGAAGCAACACTGTATTTGCACTGAATTGGAAATGACGTTATTTTAATATAGTCATGAACTCAATTGGGTCTAAGGCTTGAAACTCCAGGGCTGAAAAGAGTCCCACTCCGGCCCTGCTATATTGAAAGCAAAAACAAAAAGATAGGAATTTTAAAATGTGTTTTACAAAGGATGAGATAATTCAAATAATTATAGCCGAATTCGGAAGGGGCCAATTTTACAGAGGTCGTTAGAGAAATTTCTGCTTTACAGACGTACTTTGTGATTTTAATCCTGTCCGAATCTGCCATGTCTGTCTTTCTCTCACACAACTTCTGTAAAAATTCTAGAGCAAATTATCTATTCAATTCAATTCAATTTTATTTGTATAGCGCTTTTAACAATTGACATTGTCTCAAAACAGCTTTACACAATCAAAAGAATTATTTAAGTTTGTATGGAATGTGAATGTGTATGAATCAAAATGGTCAGATAGTCCCTGGTGAGCAAGCCCGAGGGCGACAGTGGCAAGGAAAAACTCCCTGAGATGGTAATAGGAAGAAACCTTGAGAGGAACCAGACTCAACAGGGAACCCATCCTCATCTGGGTGAAACTACTTTTTTTCAGCAAACTCGGCGGTCGTCTGAGAAGTCTAATCCCGTCCAAATCCCGTCCAAATGCGAATGTTTGTGATTGGCGAAAATGTTTTTTCCAAAACTCTTTTGTGTTTTGGTCAACTTGAACTACCATACTATCACTAGCACGCCGGTATTCAAGCTTGTGCACAAATAATGGACGTAAATCATGGACATGTGGTCTTGTGCAATGCCCACATGTAAAACACAGACACTTCTACCTCCGTAATAAACAAAGAGATGTTTAGTCCCGTCCAAATGCATACATGAAATGACAGACGTCGTCTGAAAAAACTAAAATGTCGTTTGGAAAACTAGTCCCGTCCGAAAAGGGCTTTAAAGATGCTTATTTGCTTCCATATTATTAAATCCTCTCCATTAAGCCAGTTTCATAAAAATATCCTATCTGGGTACAGTGAATTTTGCGTGTTGGTTTACTTAATATATTCTCTACTATTGCTGCTTCATTGGTTTCATGTAGGGCCACCAGAAGGTCTTGTCTTTGTTCATTATATTTGTTGCATTCTATCAGTATCTGTTTTTTCTGTTTGTCCACAGTGTGTACATGCTTCAGTTGGATACTTTTCTATTCTGTAAATGTGTTGATTTAGTCCTGTATGTCCCAGTCTCAGTTGAGTTATGATTTCCTCCTCTCTCAGGTTCCTACCCCATAATTTTCCTATGTCTACTCGTTTTTGTATGCTTTATTTATATTTTCCTGTTTCTGATGTGTCCCCAACATACTTTTTGTTTATATAACAATGATTTTGTTTATATAATCTTTAATGGTTGTCTTGACCTCAGATCTACTTATTGGTAATTTTAGTTGAGCTCATTTGTAAAGATTCAGTTTGTTTGGCTAATTGGTATACTTCCTCATTCCTTCAACTCCTAGTATATGAGCTGGGACCCAGAGAAAGGAAACCTGAACATTTTTATTGTCCAGTTTTAACTGCTTGTTGTATCTTAAACAAAATGTCTTCCCTGCAAGAATTACCTGACCCTATGCTTGTAAGTGCTGATATACTATCGGATCAATCCTTCATCAATTTTAGTGCATTTGAAAAAAATTACACATTTTGCCCTTGATGCCTTTGTTTATTTATTGGATTTTTTCCAGATTTTCTCCCTAATTTAGTCGTGGCCAATTCCTCCCCGTCACTAAGAAGCTCCCACATTAAGGCTACTACTACCATTCAGCCCGGAGGGCCGACGACTATCACCTGTTTCCTCCGAACCGCGTGACGTGAGCCGACTGCATCTTTTCGAACTGCTTGCTCACGTACCGTTAGGGGCGGAGTAACACACTCTGAGGAAAGTGCTAGCCGCTCCTTCCGTGTGCCCGAGCTCACAGACGCCCCTGATTGGCTGTAGAGCCGTGATTAATGTGGGAGCACGAGTACCTCTCATCCCTCCCCTCTGAGAGAGCTCGGCCAATCAGCTCTCTCTAGACCTCCGGCTGCGAGAGGTAACAGCATCAACACCCGGGGTTCGAACCAGCGATCTCCGGATGATAGGGCGAGCACTTTACCACTGCGCCACTCGGAGGCCCGCCTTTGTTTATTTTAATGAGGAGCGCTTTATAACATGTTTTATGCTTCTTCACGATCAAAAAAGACAGCCATGCTGACGTCTTTTTCGAAATCCACTTTCTACGGGTGATAAGAGGTTATAAAAAAAACAAAAAAAGCTGCCTCAACATAAAAGGGTGCACAGCTTCTCACAGTACTCAACTTTTAGAGAATTTTGCTGGCCAAACAAAGTACTTCATATTGCTGTTTAGGTGACACAATGTGTTTAAAATTGTAAGTTGACTTAACGTCTAATTCAAATATTTAAGTCAATTAATTAATCAATTAATTGTATTTTCATACACTGAATCACTATAGTAGTAGTCAAGTATTTAGTACTGCTAAGATAGCTCCCAATATAAAAACATGCAAACATGAACAGTATATTCTGCTTATTCCTGTTACCACATGAAATTGAAAAATAACAGATTCAGTACAACTGAACTCATTCGGAAATTAAAAATACGGCAACTCAGAACATCAGTTATCATGTTAGTGTGTTGTGTACTATTATCAGGTATTATTATTCATTATGTATTATTATATCAGAATTCTGAGTTAGGACAATGGACTCTGGTCTATCTTGTTGTGTTGACTCTTTATAGTGTAATGTAATTCAATCAATTGATGAATTTTCTATCATTCAACATGAAATCTAAATAGATTTTAATAGTGATTACTTTTTTTTTTTTTTATATATAATCAGTAAATAACCTGCGAAAGGGGCAAACATTCTCATCCTGTTGAGAAGCAATAGCCCTTTAAGGAAATGACACACACACACCAAACAGGAAGTAAAAGTGTGTGTGCGCGCGCAATGCATGTGTAGAGAGAGGTATTAAATGTCCTCATTACATTCATGCTCGTTTTATGCGTATAATATTCCGTTGCAATGCGTTTATTATATCGGATGACTTTAGAGAAAACTATAACAAAAATATATTGTCATACCAAAGAATAAACTACCCACCAAAGTGGCTAGTGAGACTAAAGTTATTACCTGCCACAGCCGAATTTTACCCGCATTTGGCGGGTGGGCGGGTGCCAATGTCAAGCCCTAATATATATATATATATATATATTCATTCATTCATTTTCTGTACCGCTTTATCCTTATACACAGGGTCGCGGGGGCCTGGAGCCTATCCCAGGAAACTTAGGGCACAAGGCGGGGTACACCCTGGACAGGGTGCCAATCCATCACAGGGCACACACACATACTCACATACACACACTCATTCACACACTACGGGCAATTTGGAATGTCAATTAGCCTAATCTACATGTCTTTGGATTGTGGGAGGAAACCGGAGTACCCGGAGGAAACCCACCAAGCACGGGGAGAACATGCAAACTCCATGCACACAGAGACGGGAATCGAGCCTGGCCGGGGAATCGAACCCAGACCCTGGCGGTGCAAGGCGACAGCGCTAACCAGGGGTTAGGGGTAGCTCAGTGGTTAAGGCATTGGACTACGGCTCGGAAGATCCCAGGTTCAAACCCCACAACCACCAAGTTGCCACTGTTGGGCCCTTGAGCAAGGCCCTTAACCCTCAACTGCTCAGATGTGTAATGAGATGAAAAGGATAAGAGGATAAGAGCGTCTGCCAAATGCCTAAATGTAAATGTAACCACTACACCACCGTGCCGCCTATATATATATATTAGGGATGTAACGGTATCAAAACTTGATGATACGGTAATACCTCGGTATGAATGGTACGGTATTTATTGAATCATTTACAGGAAAAACAAAACTAATTAAGAGACTCGAAAAAAATGCCAGAAGTGTTTATTAAACAGTTTACATGAACACTGAACATATCAATGGCATACAAATTAGCCATCTATCTGTAAAGTTTGAAACAGAAACTTAAATTTTTCAATTTTATTAACAAAAAAATTATTAAATGTAAAAAAAAAATTCTATTTAGTTTTCTTGAAAACTTAGAAAAAATAAAAATAGCAGCCTACTTATTGCAGCTGGTCCATGTGCTGAATGAGTATTTGAGAACATTCACCTTATTCACTCACTTATTCAGACAGAGACAGGATTTTTTTTTCCTTTCTCGTTTCTTTTCCGAGAGAAACCGAAATGACTCGATAAAACTATAGGTCTTCTGAGAAAAGTTTGCTCAGGCGAATGGAGCAAATGGGAGGTAGCGGGAACTACAATTCCCATCAACCCAGGCGTGACCATCATCCTTTGTGGTCTGTTGTCGCTACAGATCCAGTAATGCGGAAATGGCGGGTGCTGCTATTAGCGGCGAAGAAAAACAGATGGAAAGAGTCATTAATCATTACGGAGTAAGCGGGTTTTAAATTGGATGTGCGCATTACTGGATCTGTAGCGACAACAGATCGCAAAGGACGATGGCCACGCCTGGGCTGATGGGAATTGTAGTTCCCGCTAACTCCCGTTCGTTCCATTCGCCTGAGCAAACTTTTACCGTTATGCGACCACGGTATTATCAAAATAAAGTTTTATTGCGGTACGACGATATTTACAATACCGTTACATCCCTATATACTCCGCAAAAAAAGAAATGTCCTCTGACTTTCAACTGTTTTTACTTTCAGTAAACTTAATGTGTAAATATTTGTATGAACACTAAAAGAGTCGACACCATAAGACATAAAGTAAAAATGTTTCCCAATGTGTCCCTGAATGAAGGGAGGCTGAAAATCAGTCAGTAGCAGTCAGTATCTGGTGGCCACCAGCTGCTTGAAGTACTGCAGTGCATCTCCTCCTCATGGACTGGACCAGATTTGTCAGTTCTTGCTGTGAGATGGAGGGATTGTGTGTTCCTGGTGTGACTCGGGCAGTTGTTGTGGCCATCCTGTACCTGTCACGCAGGTGTGATATTCGGATGTACCCATCCTGTGCAGGTGTTGTTACACGTGGTCTTCCACTGCGAGGATGATCAGCTGTCCTTCCTGTCTCCCTGTAGCGCCATCTTAGGCATCTCACAGTGCGGACATGGCGATTTATTACCCTATAGCCACATCAGCAGTCCTCATGTCCCCCTGCAGCATTCCTAATGCACGCAGATGAGCAGTTGAAATACACAGTCCTGAAAAAGGGACGTTTCTTTTTTTGCTGAGTATATATATATATATGTGTGTGTACCGAGTACCACAAGATCACATAACCAGTCTGTGAGAGGCAGAATTATTGTTGGTTGGTACGGGATCAAATACTTATTACCCTCATTGAAATGCAACCTAATTCACAACATTTGTTTGATATTCTGTCTCAATCCTTTACCATACACTTATGATAAAAAATTATAAACCCTTCATTTCTTTGTAAGTGGGTAAACTTAGAAAGTCTGTAGGGGATCAAATACTTATTTCCCTCACTGAATAATTTTGGACATGCCACTTTTTATGTAAATGTAAATAAAAAATGAGAAATAATTTTCATAACACACACACACACACACACAGACACACACACACACACACACACACACACATAGGTGCATCTCAATGAATTAGAATATAATTGAAAAGTTGATTATTTCAGTAATTCAATAAAAAAAAATAAAATTCATATTATATTGATTCATTACACACAGACTGATGTATTTTAAGTGTTTATTTATTTTGATAATTGTGGCTTACAGCTAATAAAAACCCAAAAATACATTATCTCAGAAAATTTGAATATTGTGAAAGTTTTATATTGTAGTCTCATGGTGTCGAAGTCTGTTAAATCGTCTCTCAGCCTTTTTCAGTAGAATATAACGTCATCATGCTGATGTCAAATTGCTTGTGCCCTAATAATTCTTAGAAAAGAAATAGGGCCCATGATGTCATAGTAATGTCGTAATTCTTGGGCCCTAATAATCTTTAGTAGAAGAATATCCCTTCACACATAACATCAGAATTATTAGAACATCAGCACTAGTAGAACATAAGCACTAGAGAAAATGACATGATGACATGGCAACCCAAATATTTCACCTCCGCACAGGATTTTGCACGACTTGCATTCCAAAATAAATGAAAAATACACTAACACCTGAAAATATGACTTTGGCCCACTTTCTCCTCCACTCTGTAGCATAGGTAAGGTTGTCTCTGGTAAATGAATCACTTAAATTACAAAAAAAATTTATTGTCCCTCTCTCTCATTATATATATATACACTATATATATATATATATATATATATATATATATATATATATATATATATATATATATATATATATATGTGTATATATATATATATATATATGTGTGTGTGTGTGTGTGTGGTTAGCATTTTATATGTGTAAATAAACATTTGTTAACTTGATTGATTTTTTCGTTTTCATATATTTATTCAAAGCACACAGATTCCTTAACAAAATACATAAAAATTAAAGCAGTTGTATAAATCCATTACATGATTCCTCTGAGAAGTAAGAAGTAAAGACCAGATTTGACATTTGCACACTATTTCACAGGACATGCTCTGTGAGTGTATTTAAGGTTTATCTCCTGTTGCCCCAATGCCCCTTTGCTTTTCTTTCTCACTCTGGAAGAACCTCTACTGGTTTCAGCCTGGTCAGACCAACACAATGCTGAGCTTGGAGTGATCATGCGTGGAGTACATCACTGAATCACATTATATTCTTCACACCGATTATTTTCCGTGTTTAGACACCATGTCGGTTGTGATTCTGCCTCTGAGTGCAGGTGAGGAGACATTGGAGCTGCACTCGGTGGATTTGGAGCTGGAGGCCGTGGAGAAGCTGATCCGTGAGCTACAGGTGAAGCTGGCCCGGCTACAGCAGCGGAAAGCCACGCTGGAATCGTCACGGACCGACGCTCACCTGTCCCAGGTAAATTCTCGGCGTGACACAATCTCTCCGACAACCTCAACCCCGCGTGTTTCTCTGCCCAGGTCCAACACACCAAGGACGCAGCCCGCCCAGTTTTCCTTCACCCCGGCGCCGGGATACCACGGACCCTGGATACAGCAGCAGCAGAAGAAGCACGCCAAGCCCCGGGCGAGGACCTCTCCCCCTCCGCCACCACCACCCGTCTTCGACATCTCGACCCGAAACCGCTTCGCTCCTCTCCGCGAGACGGCACACGCAGCACATCACCCACGACAAGGATCATCGTATCTGGACCACTTCCCACATTTCAGCGAGGAATCGAGAAGTTCAGTAGATTATTTGCCTTTAATGAATGGTTACAATCTTGGTGTCAACAACAGAAATTACGCTTTGTTGATAACTGGAATGTTTTCTGGGAGCGTCCTAGGCTCTATCACACCGATGGCCTACACCCTAGCAGAGCTGGAGCAGCGGTCCTCTCTGACAACATCTCCAGAACACTACGAACCATCTGACTGGCGGTAAGTCATACTGTAGATTCCAAACATATTAGCCACATCACAACTCACCGTAGTGATAGACGCACACACACAGCTTGTCCTATAGAAACTGTGTCTGTTCCCCGAATACTGAGAAAAAAGAATAAATTTGTTAAATTTGCCCGAAACAATCTGATAACCATGAAACCAGAAAAAGGCAAAATAAGTAGTCAAAATCCACCTCTAAAATTTGGACTACTCAACATTAGATCCCTTGCGCCTAAAGCACTTATTGTTAATGAAATTATCTCAGATTATTGCCTTGACGCACTCTGTCTCACTGAAACCTGGCTTAAACCAAATGAATATTTTGGTCTGAATGAGTCTACTCCGTCAGGATATTTCTATAAGCACGAGCCCCGTCTAATTGGTCGCGGTGGTGGTGTCGCCACTATCTACAATGATGTACTCACTGTTACCCAGAAAATAAGGCCCAGGTTTAATTCATTTGAAGTGCTTATCATTAATGTTGCACTAAATGAAATACGTAATAAACCCTTGCTATATTTTACCCTGGCCACCGTGTACAGACCCCCGGGGCCATATGGCGATTTTCTTAAAGAATTTGGACATCTGCTATCAGACCTATTGGTTAACTCTGACAAAGTGTTGATAGTAGGAGACTTTAACATTCATGTAGATGATGCTAACGACGCTTTAGCACTCACATTTATGGATTTACTAAATTCCTTTGGGGTTAAGCAAAATATAATTGGAGCAACTCACCGCTTTAATCATACGCTAGATTTAATTATATCCCATGGTATAGATGTCTCTAATGTAGAGATCATACCTCAAAGTGATGATATCACAGATCATCACCTCCTGATATATACTCTACCCGTAGAACAGATTAGCTGTGTCTCCCCACGTTATCAATCTGTTAGAAATATGAATCCCACCACTAAAGACAGATTCACAAGTAATCTGCCGGATCTGTCCCAATTTCTTATTAGACCCCTAAATGCAGATGATCTAGATGAAGTGACTAGCAGCATGGGCACTATTTTTACCAGTACATTAGACACTGTTGCTCCCATCAGATTAAAAAAAGTCAGAGATAAAACATTTGCACCGTGGTACAACAGTCATACTCGCGCCCTAAAGAGAGCAACCCGTAACCTCGAGCGAAAATGGAGGAAAACTAAATTAGAAGTTTTTCGAATTGCGTATAAAGACAGTATGTGCAGCTATAGACAGGCTCTAAAAACTGCTAGGACTGAGCATCTTAGCCAACTGATAGCAAGAAACCAAAACAATCCCAGGTTCTTATTTAGTACAGTGGCTCGCCTAACAAAACCTAAGATGCCCGCAGAGAGTATCCCATCACAGTTTAGAAGTGAAGACTTTATGTACTTCTTTAATGAAAAAATCAATAATATCAGGAAGAAAATAATGGAGGTTCAACCTCTAATAGTATCTCACGATCCAGTTCAGCCTATAGCTTCAAATTTAGATTTTCACTGCTTTACAGGTATAGGACAGGAAGAGCTGTATAAACTCATCACCTCGGCTAAATCAACAACGTGCCTGTTAGACCCAATCCCAACCAGATTTTTAAAAGAAGTGATGCTTACGGTTGGAGAGCCACTTCTAAACATTATTAATTCTTCATTACATCTAGGTCACGTCCCTAAACCTTTCAAGTTAGCAGTTATTAAGCCGCTTCTTAAAAAATCTAATTTGGACGCGAATGAAATAACAAATTACAGACTGATTTCAAACCTCCCGTTCATATCAAAAATACTAGAAAAAGTAGTATCAGCTCAAATTTGTACATTCTTGCAGGATAACAACATCCTTGAAGAATTTCAGTCAGGTTTCAGGCCCCATCATAGCACAGAAACTGCACTAGTTAAGATTACAAACGACTTGTTTTTAGCTTCAGACCAAGGCTGCATCTCATTGCTAGTCCTGCTCGATCTTAGTGCTGCATTCGACACTATAGATCATAATATTCTCATAGATCGCTTACAAAATTATATAGGTATTCAGGGACAGGCATTAAAATGGTTTCGATCTTACCTGTCTGATCGCTACCATTTTGTAGATCTAAATGGAGAACCGTCTGGTGTAATGCCAGTGAAATATGGGGTCCCACAAGGGTCAGTTTTAGGACCTCTATTGTTCTCAATATACATGCTTCCCTTGGGTAACATCATTAGAAGACATGGGATTAGTTTCCATTGTTATGCTGATGATACCCAATTATATATCTCAACTAAACCAGACGAAATACCTAAGTTGTCTAGATTAACTGAGTGTGTCCAGGACATAAAAGATTGGATGACCAATAACTTTCTTTTATTAAATTCAGATAAGACAGAGATATTACTTATTGGCCCAAAAACCAGCACACAACAGCTTTCACAATTCAGCTTGCCCTTAGAAGGATGTACTGTTACTACCAGCTCAGCAGTAAAAGACCTGGGAGTAATATTAGACAGTAACTGGTCTTTTGAAAATCACATTTCAAATATCACAAAAACAGCCTTTTTCCATCTTCGAAATATTGCTAAACTTAGGAACATCTTATCCGTATCTGATGCAGAAAAACTAGTTCATGCATTCATGACCTCCAGACTGGACTATTGTAATGCATTACTAGGTGGTTGTCCTGCATCCTCAATAAACAAGCTTCAGTTAATCCAAAATGCAGCTGCCAGGGTTCTCACTAGATCCAGAAAATATGATCATATAACCCCAATATTATCATCCCTGCACTGGCTACCTGTTCAGTTTAGAATAAATTACAAAATAGTATTACTTACATACAAGGCCTTAAATGGTTTAGCTCCCACATACCTAACCAGTCTTCTGATGCGCTACAATCCACCACGCGCCTTAAGATCACAAAGCTCCGGACTTCTGGTAGTTCCCAGAATTTCAAAATCTACAAAAGGGGGTAGGGCTTTTTCATATTTAGCTCCAAAGCTTTGGAATAGCCTTCCAGACAGTGTTCGGGGAGCAGACACGGTTTCTCAGTTCAAAAGTAGACTCAAGACGCATCTTTTTAACCTGGCATACACATAACTCATCCCATAATCTCATACTCCAGTACACCTATACCGAATGGCAACTACGCTAATTCTCCCCATCTGTTCTGTATTTCTCTACCCATCCCGAGGCATCGGGAGATTTTGCCAGCTTCAGTAGACAAAGGCCGACCCTGCGAGGTTCCTGAGGCATCCAGAGAAGGACCAGCTCCAGCTGGATTCAGCTTTATGATGGTTGGAGCTACACATGCTGCTCCTGTGCTTCCAGTGATCCAGACCTCATCTGCCCTCTGCACCTACTGACTCGTCCCTATGCTGAACTGGTCTTCATGTCAATTTAAACAATTTCTGTCATATTGAATTTTCACCTGCACAACACACAAGATGTTATATCTTTTCTATCTGTTGTCGCCCAAATGAGGATGGGTTCCCTGTTGAGTCTGGTTCCTCTCAAGGTTTCTTCCTAAGGCCATCTCAGGGAGTTTTTCCTTGCCACCGTCGCCGTCACCCTTGGCTTGCTCATCAGAGAAATTTCATTCATTCGTCTCATTATTATTATCTGCACATTTTTCTCACACATCCACACTTCCAATTATTTTCTTTTCTATAATTATTATTATTATTATTATTATTATTATTATTATTATTTTATTTATTTATTTTTTATTTATTTATTTATTTATAATTTTTTATTTATTTATTTATTTTTTTTGTTAAATTTCTTTAATTTTTGTGAAGCTGCTTTGAGACAATGACCATTGTTAAAAGCGCTATATAAATAAAATTTAATTGAATTAAATTGAATATAAAATGCTAACCACTATGCCAACATGCATTAATATATTAATATATACCTAGAACCCTAGGAGCAGGCAAAGTTCAGAGGGCCAACTGTCAAGATAATCAGTTGCTCTGTTTAGTGTTATTCTGACTGTTATCCTTTGGGGATGGTTGTAGTAGGAATAGGGGTGGGGGTAGGGGGACATCTAAAAATAGAATGTTTTACAATGCGTTACAATGCTTTATGCTGAACAAAATGGTCAGAAATCATTTAATCCTGTAGTATGCTTAACTTTTCTACAGTTCTACCTTTTTCTTTAGCACTAATCAGAACTATTTGACAGTAAACAAGTAAAAACTAATGGATTGTAAATCTTCTCTAAAGGAAACCACCCCACCAGAGTCATTAACACCCTGACACTCAGGAATTCAAAGGGCACCTTGGATTCTTGGATTCCCCTTGGATTTTGGTTGATTTAATGGAGGATATAGAATATTTGGACTGCTGGTCTGTGTTCAGTGATGTACTCCACACATGATCACTCCAAGCTCAGCATTGTGTTGGTCTGACCAGGCTGAAACCAGTAGAGGTTCTTCCAGAGTGAGAAAGAAAAGCAAAGGGGCATTGGGGCAACAGGAGATAAACCTTAAATACACTCACAGAGCATGTCCTGTGAATTAGTGTGCAAATGTCAAATCTGGCCTGGACTTCTCAGAGGAATCATGTAATGGAGTTAAACAACTGTTTTCATTTGTATGTATTTTGTTAAGGAATGTGTGTGCTTTTGAATAAATATATGAAAACGAAAATGAATCAATCAAGTTAACAAATGTTACACTAAATTTATGGTTAAATCGATTATTTATTTCTATTTACATTTAATTGTCATTTTCATATCGTTTGTTTCACCAGCCTTTTTAAATGTAGGTACCCAGTAGGTGTTTGAACTGACAAGATATGTAGATGTGACTGCGAAAATATCAGTGCAAATACGAATCATTAATCTGTAACATAAAAGAAAACCCAGGACGATGTACTTTTAAACTTTGGTTAGAGATACATTCCATTTAATGAAAACAAGAGTTAGGACCAATATTATCCGGTCCGTGTTTTACCTCTGACCCTAACGGTGTAAGTCTCGTCCGAACGCACTGCTGCGGCTTGACACCCTCTCACACACCCCCAACTTCTGTTCCCTGTGATGAAGAAAGTCGGAGATGCGGAGGAAACATTTTTGAACACTGGAATTTTTTTAAGTGGAAGTTATAAATCCCAATAGATGATGGAGTTGGGCCGATATTATTTCAGAAGCTCTGGATGCCTGCTACTCATTATGATGATATTCATATGGGGTAATGAATCATCTCTGTTATAAATAAGTATCTGTTTTAGAATAAGATTGTTTCATAACGTTTAGAGATAACAAGGAATGTTGTTTAAGGTGAAATGTGATTTGATTTCATGTAGCTAAAGGGATTTTACCCGAGTAACGTTACAGCCTATAACTTGCATTTTTTGTGATAACTGGTACCAGCTTCTGCTTCAGTAAGATACAGTAGGTGTGTTAGAAAAGTAAAGCAGAAATGGAGTGCGAACCGAAATGCTGGCCAAAAAGGTACTGCATACTAGAGAGAGAGAGAGAGAGAGAGAGAGAGAGAATGTTGCTGTTATTTTAGATTAATTAGCACCGTGGTGTAATTAGCACGGTGTCTCTAATGTGCGGCTTTATATATATATATATATATATATATATATATATATATATATATATATATATATATATATACACTTCATTGATCCCGTGAGGAGATTATTGTTTAAAATGTACCTACAAAAAGAACAGTTTCATGCAAACATTTACTCCCAGTCCTCAATAAGCGTATTTGCATTTGTCTGTAACCTAATACTGGGGATCTCAAGCCTCACAATTGCACAATCATAAAACGTCGTTGGTATAAAATTTAATTTAGAGTTATATGCAATCCAAACCACACATGCACCTGGGGTTAGACCGGAAAAAGCAACTATACAATAAATGTGAGGAACGTAGTAATACGTAGAACGTACTAATAATGTTCGACTTAGCGGCATTTCTGGTAAAGTCTGTGTTTTTAGGAGGATGGGGGTGTAGTAAATTGTGCATTCTCCATAATGAAAGGTCATACATTTTAACTGTCGTGTGAATTCGGGGATTTTTACGTGGGATGGCAACTCCATACTTGCCATGTGTCGCCATGGTAGCATGTATTTTGCTCGCACTGCTATTGTCTTTGGCTGAATGGCTGGTCGGTGGTCTCTTTTTGGAGGGGGTTTCTGAGACGGTTGTGTTGGGATTTTGTTTTTTCATTATTCAACACTGCGAAGACAAAACGGTTAAGGGTAAAATTTACAGTAACTTCACAGCTTAATGGAGTAAGAAAGTATTAAAAAAGAATAATCAGATAGTAAAAGTCTGCAGACTACTGAAGCTCATATGGATACAGTGACCTTGCACTATTTATTGCGCAGCAAAAGCACAATAATGAAATAGTTTGGACTAATAATATATTGTGTAAAGTCAATGCACTTTACTCCGGACGTATGTGATCATCCAAAAAATTATTGTTATCCAAATTCTGCTTATTTAGTTTTGCAATGTAGTGAACATTCTAAAGTTGCCGACAAATAAGGGAAGGAGTTTAAAGCTAACTTACTAGCAAAGTTTATGTATAAACTTTTACTTGCCTTGATATAAACAGTTTGCTTTACTAAACCATCAACATAATAATAAAAAGTTTAATGTGACTTAACTGCAATGTAAATTCCACCATAAAATTTGGGAAGCAATTTCACACTCAAGATGTTATTATTCCATTTTTACAAATAACATATAATCTGTAACCACAAAATAGCTCTAACAGGGTATAAAGTACACTTTTAATGATCAGTGTTTATCTAAAAAATAATTATCAGCACATTTAAATTAAGGTTTTAATTTCCACTTATTACAGTTATATACAAGTAAATAATGATAACATTTAATAGGTTTATGTTTAACTGATTAAAACATTAAAAACAATCAATGCAGTTGTAATTAATTTTTAGTATAATAGACATAACATCAAATAAACATAACACCAAAAACTATTCTCCCATCAATGATGGATACTTAGTCTAGTAATCAGTAAATTAAATAACCAGCCTGATCATCTATCATCATCAGCACCTGTTTCTCTTTGGATTCACTCCTTAAGTTAATTGTTTCTATGCTTGCATGATATACAGTACATAGGTCACTCAGTGGCTTAACAAGCAAAAATAATCCCCTGAAACTGGTCAAGCACTGGTGAGAGCCAGAAACTTCACAAAAAATAAGAGCCAAAAAAAAAATATAAAAAAGCCTTTAGGAATCCTGGAGAACTATTCCTCAAAAATACATTAAAATACAAGAAAGTCTGTCTTTTCGGAAGCAAAATATGAAAAAAATATAGGTGGCGCAAGACACACAATAAAAGGGCAGTACAGCACAATATTGTACATAACTAAGCGACAGGCTTTGGATGAGCTTGAAATGCTTCAAAAGGGTCAAGAAAAAAAAATACTTCTAGTGTGATATGGTTATTATAGAGTTGTTAATTGTAGGTAGACTGTCAATTCATTTAGATTTTTTCAATTAAATTAATTTTGATTGCACTAATGTTTATTGTCTGATTTATTTCAAGCAGCAGTCTGTTTCTTACAAGTTTAAAATATCAATAACTACTAAACATATCTATTATAGGTAGAAACGATATGTAACTCCTACAAATCAGTTTTATTTCTGCCACTCTAAGGTCCAGTAGGTGGTGGCATTGCACCAACTTTCAATCAGCATAAAATTAGAAGAAGAAATAATATTCTTACAAAACTCTGAGAACAGAAACTATTTGTATTCATGCAGAGAATGTCAGGTATATGTCAACTTTAAGAGAATTTAAGAAATATGTCAACTTTAGAGAATTTAACATTTGAAAGATTAACATTTGATGTTACAATAGGTTAAAAAGTGTAATAGATTCTTAATACAAAACAAATTGATTCAAATTCAAATTTTATTCGTCACATACACAGTCATACACAGTACGATATGCAGTTAAATGCTTAGACAACTGCTCGTGACCTTAAAATAAAAGACTATGAATTGGAATAGGAAATAAATATGAAAAATAAAATAGAGGGTGAATTTAACTAGGAAAATAATAAAATAAAAATATAAAAATTAAAGTTAAGATAAAATAACTGTACAACAATACACAATATAGAAAATAGAAAATATATGAAGAATATATGAACAGTAAGAGCAGCTGTACGAGTAGGAAAAGTATGGTAATGTCCAGGGTTGTGCAATCCACATGCTTAAAGTGTCTTGTGCAGTGCGAATATGCTTAAAGTGATTTATTTAAAGTGACTTTTGATAGTGATTAGAGTGGTTTGATGACCACGAAGTGTAGTTGTGCAGTGATCACTAGTGTAAACGAATGTCCAGAAAGTCCAGAGTGTGTGTAAAAACCATATGTGTGGGTCAGTACTGTGTGGTGGTGTGATTGAGAGACCTTATCGCCTGCGGGAAGAAGCTCCTCCTCAGTGTCTCTGTGTTGGCCTTCAGGGAGCGGAATCACTTTCCTGACCTCAACAGAGAGAACAGTCCATTGTTGGGATGGCTGAGGTCCTTCACGATCTTCCAGGCCTTGGTCCAGCACCTCCTGCTGTAGATCGAGTGCAGGTCAGGGAGCTTGGTGCGGATGATGCGCTCAGCTGATTGCACCACCCTCTGTAGAGCTCGTCTGTCCTGCATGGTGCTGTTCCCGAACCAGGTTGAGATGTTTCCCGTCAGGATGCTCTCTATGGTGCAGGAGTAAAAGTTCCTGAGCACCTTGGAGGGCAGTCGGAAGTCTCTCAAGCGCCTGAGGTGGTAGAGACGCTGTCGGGCCTTTTTCACCACGGTGTTGATGTGACAGGACCATGATAGGTCCTGCGTGATGTGAACACCGAGGTATTTGAAGCTGTCCACTCTCTCCACTGGGCTGCCATTGACGATGGGGGTCTGGTAGGTCCTCTCTTAGTGCTGAAGTCCACTATCAACTCCTTTGTCTTACTGACGTTTAGAAGGAGGTTGTTCCTCTGGCACCAGTTCTCCAGAATCCTAATCTCCTTCAGGTAGGCCGTCTCGTTGTTATCAGAGATCAGGCCCACTACGACGGTGTCGTCAGCAAACTTAATGATGGTGGTGGAGTTGGTAGTGGCCACACAGTCATATGTGTACAAAGAGTACAGCAGGGGGCTCAGAACACACTCCTGGGGGGCTCCAGTGCTGAGAGTTGTGGAGGCTGAGACATGCCCGCCCATCCTTACTGCCTGTGGTCTGCCAGTTAGGAAGTTGGAGATCCACTGACACATAGATGAGCTGAGTCCCAGGTGCTCCAGCTTGGTGGTGAGTGTGGAGGGAATTATGGTATTGAATGCAGAGCTGTAGTCGATTTTAACATAATTCCCCCTTCTAGAGTCCAAGTGAGTAAGTGATGTGTGGAGGAGATGAGAGATGGCATCGTCAGTAGAGCGATTTGGATGGTAAGCGACCTGTAGAGGGTCCAGTGTGTCTGGTAGAGATGAAATGATGAAGTCCTTGACCAGGCGTTCAAAACACTTCATTACTACTGAGGTGAGGGCTACAGGGCGATAGTCATTGAGAGAAGGATGATGTGGTTTCTTTGGGACAGGAACAATGATGGACTCTTTGAAGCACGTGGGGATCACCGACTGAGATAAAGAGATGTTGAATATCTCAGTGAACACAGGTGCTAGCTGGTCAGCGCAGGCTCTGAGAATTCGGCCTGAGATGCCATCTGGTCCTGCTGCTTTCCTGGTGTTCACTCTCCTGAAGGCTCTCCTCACGTCGTGCTCGGTGATGATGAGCACGTTCCCGGTGCTGGCAGTGTCTTCCTGTCTGCAGCCGTTAGCGCCGTTAGCATTAGTGCCGCTAGCATTAGCATCGCTAGCGTCTTTAGCTGCAGCCTTGAAGCGAGCATAGAAGGTGTTCAGCTCATCTGCCAGAGTCGCGTCCGCGTTCATCATACCGGATGTTGGTGCTTTATAGTCCGTGATTGTTCTTAGTCCCTGCCACAGGCTCCTAGAGTCACTCTGTTGGAGCTGTGACTCTAGCTTTCTCCCGTAGCGCTGCTTCGCCTCTTTCACCGCCTTCCGGACGTTGTATGACGCAGCCTTGTACGGTTCCATGACCCCCGACGCAAGTCCCGTGTTGTAGTCAGCAGTGCGAGATCTCAGAGCGTCGCGGATGGTTTTATCCACCCACGGCTTCTGGTTGGGAAACGTTCTGATAGTCTTTTTCTCCACAGTATCATCCGCTAGCTTCCCGATAAATCCCACAACCGCTTCCGTAAACACGCTGACGTCATCATCGGAGCTGTTTCTGAACATGTCCCAGTCTGCGTCATCGAGTGCGTCCTGTAACGCGGCCACCGATTGTTCCGTCCAGCGCGCAACCTCCCTCTGAACCGGAACTTCCTGTTTCAGCCTTTGTTTATATTTTGGCATGAGGAAGATGGCGGCGTGGTCGGATTTACCAAACGCTGGACGAGATTGTTCCTTGTAGCCGTCCTTGACCGTTGTATAACAATGATCTAGTGTTCTTTCACCCCTGGTGGGGCAGGTGATATGCTGATGAAAGTTCGGCATTGCGCGTTTGAGGTTGGCACTATTAAAGTCCCCGCCACAATGAGCGCAGCGTCCCGGTGTTGTGTCTGGTGTTGTGTGAGCGCCTCATGCAGCTCGTATAAGGCAATGTCTGTGTCCGCTTGTGGTGGGATATAAACGGCGCTGATTATGACCGATGTGAACTCCCGTGGAAGATAAAAAGGACGACACATGATGGACAGTAGTTCCAGGTTTGGTGTGCAGGAGTGTGTAAGAGGAACAATGCTTGCGCTGTTGCACCAGCTGTTGTTCACCATCAAACACACGCCGCCTCCCCTTGACTTCCCAGAGTCCCGCGTCCTGTCCATGCGGTGAACCGAGAAGAACTCGGCTGGTTGTATGGCGTGGTCCGGTACCGCTGGGTTCAGTCATGTCTCGGTGAAGCAGACGAGATTGCAGTCCCGAATGTCTCTCTGGAACTTTACCCTGGCCCTGAGGTCATCGAGTTTGTTCTCCAGTGACTGGACGTTGGCGAGCAGAATGCTAGGCAGAGGTGTGCGGTGTGCACGGGCTCTCAGCCTGTTCCTGATGCCGGATGCCCAGAGCCCTAAATGCGACCTCCTTGCTGACCGCATACCAAGCGGAGCTGCAGGACGAAGGTCACCAGGTCAGACACAGTGGGAAGAGATGTGTTGTGACAGATCTCTCGCTGAGGCTTCAGAGGTGCGCGGTGCAAGCCGCGGGTAAGGCAATGGCCACGATGGTCATTCAGGAGAGAGGAAGGTGGCTCAACCTAACTAATCTCTCCGACAGAGAAATGGAGTCCATCTTGGACGCACCAGTGGTGGCAGACGGCATCTTCGGCTTGGCTCTAACCCTGATGCAGAAGAGATGCGAGGAGAAAAAAAGGGACGACGAGGCTCTACAGCTCTGCATGCCCAGAAAGGCGCAGGCGGCACCGCCCCCCCCCCCCCCCTGCCACTTCTACAGACCTTCGCACAGGTCACAGAGCACATGAATGCAGCTGGCCAAAGCGGGGTCGCGGAGCAGAGAGCTCCTTGGCAGAGAAAGAGCTATCCACCAGTGACAGCTCAGACGGCTCAGCCTGCATCTCAGCCTCATCCTCATCCTCAACCCCACCTTCAGGGAGTGAGAAGGAAGAAGAAGGCTGTTTGACGGGGCCTTCCTTCGGGAAGGGAACCAACAGCCCCCCAGTTCGCTAGTTCCCGACCCTCAAAAGTTACAAGGGACGAGTTCCAGAGTCCGCAGTTGTTCTGTGTGGAGGGGAGAGCCCGGCGGGCCCAGGGGAGACAAGGCAGTGAAGAGGAAAAGGAACGGTGCAGCGGTGTACATGAATCAATGTGTCACAAGCACCTTCCATGTTCAAACGTCAATAAAGTTCTCACTGTACCCCCCAAAAATATTTAAAAAAATATCTCCCCAAAATATGTTGCAAAACATGTCAATAAAATACAGTATAACATCACCTCGGGGAGCTATCGCTCTCACAGAGGTGATGGAGCACACAGACTCTGTCAGAGCGCTAAGTGCCCGCGCATGCGCAGTACAGACCACGGAACCGTTAGCGATTCAGCCGCACGATGGCGCCAGAACACTGCAGATACGCAGCTGGCAAAGATGCACGCAGTCCCGCTGGGTATTAAAGACAATACAATTCGGGTACAGACTGCAATTCGCAGCTTCCCCTCCAACAATTATCCAAAGGGGATAATTCATTCCCAGGTGCGGGGGATGCTGAAGCATGTCCTTCAGGAGGAAATTTCCTCTCTGTTGAACAAGAGGGCAATAATGTGGTTCCACCCGAAGAGAGCCACAGCGGGTTTTACTCGAGATACTTTCTCGTTCCGAAGAAAGGAACTCGAGCTCTCCGCCCAATACTAGATCTACGTGCGCTGAATGTATACTTAAGAAAATACAAGTTCAGAATGCTCACTCATTCTACACTCCTGCAAATAGTGCGCCAGGGAGATTGGTTCACATCAATCGATCTGAAGGATGCATATTTTCACATAAATATATACCCACCCCACAGGAAGTTTCTGAGATTTGCCTTCCTTGGTGTGGTCTACGAATATCTGGTGCTACCATTCGGCTTGTCCGTCAGCCCCAGGGTATTCATAAAATGTACAGAAGCGGCGCTGACTCCGCTCAGGGAAAAAGGCATTCGTCTCGCTACTTACATAGACGACTGGCTCGTGACAGCCCGCTCGGAGCAAGAAGCGAGAGAACACACAGCTATACTTATGGAGCACATACAGAAACTGGGGCTAAGGTTAAACAGAAAAGAGTGTTTTAATTCCCACACAATCCATAACGCATCTGGGACTGTCGCTGGACTCAGTGAAGTTCAGAGTGCGACTTTCGGCAGACGGTGAAAAGATTCACCTGCTGCATGACCCAGTTTCAGAGAGGGAACAAGGTTTCCTTTCGCACATGCCTCAGATTATTAGGACTGATGGCCTCAGCTCTGATAGTTATCCCCTTAGGAAGACTACATATGAGGGAATTTCAACGCTGGGTAGCGTCTCAGGGACTGGACCCAGTACGTCACTCACGGAGAAGTGTAAGAGAGACGTCAGAGGCAGTGACGCCAGTGGAGACACCCGAATTTCCTGATCGAAGGGGTAGCCATGGGTGTAGTTCGACACAGAAAGATAATAACAACGGACGCGTCGCTGTCCGGTTGGGGGGGCATTCACGAGGGCAGAATATATGTACAGAACTGTGTATATTTGGAAAGATGGTGTCATTATCAATTATGCGCTGCTGTATTTCGCGCAGTCTTATTGTATTATTGGCAATCACCATGTTCACTATATGGATCTCTTGCTCTGGAGTGAACATTCTTCCTCTGCCCCCAACATCTGGACGTCTAGCAATTCTGTAAAGTAACAATTTCAGTATTTTTGTATGTATGGTACTGTTGTGTTTCTCATTAGAGTATGGCAGTGCTACAAAGTACTTACCGATTCTCATTTCGAAATGTACTAATGATGCTTGCCACAGTGTAGCGGCTCAAATTAGGCTGAACCCGTTGGCCAGCTTCCCTCAGGGTCATCCCATGGTTGATGACATGGTCCACTATTGTAGCTCTGATGTCATCAGTTATTCTATTTCTTACTCTCCTTACCCTTCTTCTTGCTCCTCCTTGTCCTCTTCCTCTAACTTCCTCTAACCCTCTCGCTTCTTCACCTCCACGTCCTCTTCCTCCAACTTCTTCACCTCCACGTCCTCTCCCTCGGCCTCCTCTGATTCTCACTCTTCTCACTCTAACTGCTCCTTCCATTGTACTCCACATAGACAGCTTAAATGTGGCTTATTTATAGTGCTTAGGCTGATTGCAAAGTGAACTAATTATCTAAAACAATTTTCACATGTGAAAGTGTGCCAGACAGTTGGCAAAATAGTGTTAATGATAGCCATACATGTATATAATTTTGCTAGGAATGTGTTGGAAATTTGGTAATTGAGTGTAAGCAGTGAGTTGTGTTTAAAGTTCTGCAAAAAGAGTGTTGTGCAGTGAATTGTGCCTACAGTTTTGCAAAGTGTGTGTTACAAAATTGCAAACTGAGTGCAAAGCAGTGTTTGTGCTTTTAGTTTTGCAAACTCAGTGAGTGGTTTTGCTATAAGTATGAATAGTTTTAGAAATTGTGCTATAAGAATCACAGTTAGGGTTTAAGCCATCAGAAAAAACTGTAAACAGTGGAAAAGCGAAATGGTGAAGTCAGTGGCAGCTTTATCCACACAGACAAAACATATAAATGCATGACTCACTGTTCTAATCAGACTGCTCCAATCACAACTGTTTAAAGCTCCTACAGTATAATAGAGCCGTGTAGGACTGTCATAATATGATCAAAATGATTTCGAAAAGAAAGTGAAACTGGAGAGATGAGATTGTTTTTGTTTGCGGATGAGGAATTAAATGTAAAGAAATAATTAGAGTAAAATTCTGCCCTACTCTTACCTCTAAAGATAATGAGTGAGTGGAGGGAGTTTATGAAAGCAGCAGTGTCACCTATCAGTTTGCTACAGCACTGAGGACTGTGGAGCAATTATACACCACACGTGATTAACAAAAAAAAAAGTGCCACGGAAAGTATGGACCACATACTACTGAGGAGTGTAATGCCATGTATCCCTGTGTTAATGAAGTGATGAAGTGCTGCTTATGAAACAGAATCTAAAATAAACAATTGTGTACATTAAAAAAAAATTAATATAAGTGTATAAAATGTATATATAAATATGATTATTTTAATGTGCGTGTCATGGATGATGCCCACGATTCCATGAATGCAGTTTGTTCCTGTTGCGCGGCATGTATGAATCTGTGCATGATCTACGGCGCTGTAAGAGCAGAGCTTAGTTTATTATTTCTGACACTGTTGGCTGTGTCACTGTTTCAAAGCTGCATCTTCTGTGTGTCAGTCACACAGCTTGCATTATTGGACCAGGTAAATACCACACGTGTTAAAAAAACAACAACAACAACATATTGAGCTTTGGTGGAGATGGGAGTGATTTCCTATTATAAGAATTTTAATAAATAGCTCTTATTCCTACCCCTGAAATTGGACCAAAATGGCATAATTCTGAGAATTTTTGGCAACCTAGGAGCAATTTCCTCCTCTGAGACGCTTAGTAAATACTCAGTTGAAATGCTGGCGTGAGACCTTAAGAGAGCTGTGCATGAGTGAATGACCAAAAACCTCAATGAACTGAAGGAATATTGTGAAGATAAATGGACCAAAATGCCTCTACAATGATGAATTATGAGGGGTACTTAGTATTACCCAGAGTTTTTTTTCTTTTTGGCTTCATTTTTATTAAATAAATAATGTGATGGTGAAAAATGTTGTAGTACTAAGACCTACTATGATCATATAAATTTTTATTATGTTTTTGTACAAAACCACATAGCATTAACACAAGGGGTACTAACTTTTGAAAATAACATAACTGTATATTTAAACTTTCTGCTACAGGAAACATCCTTCATTCAACACACCTATGTAACCTTCCTTTTATTTATAGTATTTAATTTGTTGATACTATTTGATACAAAATAGCAAACTTTAAAAAAAAAAATTAAACTGGGGGAAGGGGAAGTGAATAATGCAACATGATCAAAAAATTACTCAAAATTATTGAAGAATTTGAGGGGAAATTCTATGTTTAAATACTGACACAGTCAAGTAAATCATGGCAAATGATTAGAAAGCAGAAGCAGGAACTGACAACACAGTCCCCGTGTCCATTCAATCCAGGTGCTTATGTTTGCAGATTATTCCTGCTTCCAGCACAGGGTTACAAAGTTATGACTGATCTGTACACATGAACTTCTATCCTTACACACATACAGTGGTGTGAAAAACTATTTGCCCCCCTCCTGATTTCTTATTCTTTTGCATGTTTGTCACACAAAATGTTTCTGATCATCAAACACATTTAACTATTAGTGAAAGATAACACAAGTAAACACAAAATGCAGTTTTTAAATGAGGGGTTTTATTATTTAGGGAGAAATAAAAATCCAAACCTACATGGACCTGTGTGAAAAAGTAATTGCCCCCTGAACCTAATAACTGGTTGGGCCACCCTTAGCAGCAATAACTGCAATCAAGCGTTTGCGATAACTTGCAACGAGTCTTTTACAGCGCTCTGGAGGAATTTTGACCCACTCATCTTTGCAGAATTGTTGTAATTCAGCTTTATTTGAGGGTTTTCTAGCATGAACCGCCTTTTTAAGGTCATGCCACAACATCGCAATAGGATTCAGGTCAGGACTTTGACTAGGCCACTCCAAAGTCTTCATTTTGTTTTTCTTCAGCCATTCAGAGCTGGATTTGCTGGTGTGTTTTGGGTCATTGTCCTGCTGCAGCACCCAAGATCGCTTCAGCTTGAGTTGACGAACAGATGGCCGGACATTCTCCTTCAGGATTTTTTGGTAGACAGTAGAATTCATGGTTCCATCTATCACAGCAAGCCTTCCAGGTCCTGAAGCAGCAAAACAACCCCAGACCATCACACTACCACCACCATATTTTACTGTTGGTATGATGTTCTTTTTCTGAAATGCTGTGTTACTTTTACGCCAGATGTAACGGGACACGCACCTTACAAAAAGTTCAACATTTGTCTCGTCGGTCCACAAGGTATTTTCCCAAAAGTCTTGGCAATCATTGAGATGTTTTTTAGCAAAATTGAGACGAGCCTTAATGTTCTTTTTGCTTAAAAGTGGTTTGCACCATGGAAATCTGCCATGCAGGCCGTTTTTGCCCAGTCTCTTTCTTATGGTGGAGTCGTGAACACTGACCTTAATTGAGGCAAGTGAGGCCTGCAGTTCTTTAGATGTTGTCCTGGCGTCTTTTGTGGCCTCTCGGATGAGTCGTCTCTGCGCTCTTGGGGTAATTTTGGTCGGCCGGCCACTCCTGGGAAGGTTCACCACTATTCCATGTTTTTGCCATTTGTGGATAATGGCTCTCACTGTGGTTCGCTGGAGTCCCAAAGCTTTAGAAATGGCTTTATAACCTTTACCAGACTGATAGATCTTAATTACTTTTGTTCTCATTTGTTCCTGAATTTCTTTGGATCTTGGCATGATGTCTAGCTTTTGAGGTGCTTTTGGTCTACTTCTCTGTGTCAGGTAGCTCCTATTTAAGTGATTTCTTGATTGAAACAGGTGTGGCAGTAATCAGGCCCGTAGGTGACTACAGAAATTGAACTCAGGTGTGATAAACCACAGTTAAGTTATTTTTTAACAAGGGGGGCAATCACTTTTTCACACAGGGCCATGTAGATTTGGAGTTTTTTTTCTCCCTTAATAACGTAAACCTTCATTTAAAAACTGCATTTTGTGTTCAATTGTGTTATCTTTGACTAATAGTTAACGGTTTTTGATGAGCAGAAACATTTACGTGTGACAAACATGCAGAAGAATAAGAAATCAGGAGGGGGGCAAATAGTTTTTCACACCACTGTATGTTACTGATGATACTAGTTTATATGATTTTATGTTAGTGAGTATGATTCTGTTCAAATGGCTTCTTGTTATGTACAATATGGGTAACAAATTCAACAGCTTATTGCTTAAATAGTGGGACAATTCCTGTTTACTCACTAAGAAATATTTGTGTGTAAGGAAACTTTAACAAGTAGAAGTAGTTACGAGTAGTAGTTAGTAGGAGTAGATTTCTGAAAGTATAGTACTATGCAGAAGTCACACTGTAAGAGGGTTACTTTAAAGGGGAATGAAGATTTTGGAAGTAGGTTGGATAATTTTTTACTTAATCTTTTATTTAGCTTCAGTTTTCTGCATTTTTTAATGGCACACACACACACACTGCTCCTTTTCTCTCTCTCTCTCTCTCTTTCCTCAACAGAAATGGCAAAATATACTTGTTACTGTAGCTTGCAACCTGTTGCTCTCCATTTATGCCCCTCAATACCTTGATTTTGTGCTACATACCCTGCAGTATAAAGAAAAATGGGTTTACAGACAGCTATAATAATCTTGCATTATTATACATTGCATTTGTTTCCCCATATCAATTGTAGGTCCAAGACAATCTTCATAATGTTTGCCTTATTTATTTATGACGCATTTTATTGTTTCCTGTACTGACATAGTGGCAAAAAAGTGGAAAATCTCTAATATGCTTATAGCATTTTTCATACTGCTGTACATTAACCTCATGATATCTGGTTTATTATTCAGTGATATATTAACGTATGTTAGTCAGTGATTACTATTATTTTTAGTCACAATAGTAAAGTAAAACAAATAGGACAATGTATAGGCCAAAGTATGTCATTATATGTATGTAATGTCTATGGAATGTATATAATTTTAAAGGGCTAATATTGAATTGAAATTGTTATTAAACATAGATCATTAACATAGATTTTATGTTAATGTCTGTATATTATGATTTTGTTAATGTCAACAACAATTTTTTTCCATAGGAATTTTCTACACAGCGAAGGCAAATATATGTTTTTCTTCCCCATGCCAGAATGGAGGCACATGCATAGAAGCAATGGGTGACTATACTTGTTTATGCCCAAAGGAACCACTTATTTATGTGGGTAAAGACTGTGATATAATGTATGATGCATGCACACATGTCAACTGTCCTAACTGCTTTAGCACTTTAGGAATAGATAGCTACATCTGTCCATGTCCAGAGGGCTTTGGAGGCCCTGATTGTACTTATAAATTGGACCAATGTAAGAGCAATCCATGTACTGGAATAAAGAACCGATGTGTGGATGCAGTTAATGGATATTCCTGTCACTGTCCTAGAGGCTACAGTGGTGAGGACTGCCAGACTCTTGTAATGGACTGCTCTCATAATCCCTGCTTTAACAATGCTACCTGCATACAGGTGTCACACAGCTATGAGTGCAAGTGTGGTCACGGCTTCCATGGAAACTACTGTGAACATGACATTGATGAATGCCTGTCCCAACCTTGTCAAAATGGTGCAATCTGCTTGGATGGTTTAGATGTATACCATTGCTTCTGTGTGCCTGGATTTCAAGGTTACAACTGTGAGATAGACATTAATGAGTGCGCATCCCAACCCTGTTTGAACAATGGGAAGTGTACTAATGGGAAAGACCAATACATCTGTGAGTGTCTAATAGGGTTCACAGGTAAGAATGCTGCTGATTTCGTACGTTAATGATAAATCAACATGTCAAATACACAACGTATACATCTTTATTATGGTAAATTTGATGCTATTAAGTGTTTCATGTCATTTTAAGCAAAAATATGATCAGTTACATCATGTCGTGAGTTTACTGTATTTGTACAAACCCAACTGTGTTACACAAATTAGGTTTATGCCAACTTGACCAGGAAGTAAGAAGATAAATAGATAGTGAAAGACGGTTTTCCTTTCTGTCACTTTTTCTTTTCTCTCTATTTTTCCCTTTCAAAACATGCATAAACTGTCATGAAGATCCCTAAGCATTTGAGGAGACTTTTTCTTAATAGATATTATTTATATTGCTAAATTAACTAAAATACATTTCTTTTCAGATACAATTTAAAAGTAGCACAGTGAAAATTACAGGCATTATTTAAATTTTTTTTTAAATAATGCCTTTAAATAACGATTGACAACAATTTGTTAAACAAGAAATAAAGCATCAGTCTGTCACTCTGGGTTCTATTTTGCATGCAAATAAGTAATACTCTTATTTGTAGACACCTAACCATCACACCTATTTATGGGCCTTTCCCAAACTGTTGGTACAAACCTGGAAGCCAACATTTTATAAGATGTATATGTATGTTGCAGGCTTATCTTGATATTAATGACATTTCTGGAAAATTTCAATCTGGTTTTGAATCATGGCACAGCACTGAATCTGCACTTTTAAGAGTTTTTAACGATCTCCTTTTAAGTACAGATTCTGGCAATTCTGCCGCCCTCTTATTGTTAGACCTAACAGCAGCTTTTGATACGGTTGACCACGATATACTTTTATCTCGCTTAGAACTGTGTGTTGGCCTTAAGGGCACTGCTCTTCAGTGGTTTCATTCATACCTTTCCCAAAGAAATTTTTTTGTCAATATGGGCCCTTACAATTCTAAAGCAGCCCATCTTAATTGTGGTGTGCCACAAGGTTCTATCCTTGGCCCAGCTCTTTTTGGCCTTTATCTGTTGCCCTTGGGATCAATCTTCTCCAAGTACAATATTACTTTTCATTGTTTTGCTGATGACATACAAATTTATTTGCCGTTAAGATCAGGCACAGGATCTTTAGCAACCTAATGGACTGCCTTACTGAAATTAAACAGTGGATGTCCATTAATTTTCTTAAGTTAAATGAAAAGAAAACTGAAATAGTAATTTTTGATGATCCTGCGGTTTCAAATGGAGTGGATAGTGCCTTGGGCACATTATCCTTGTATTACAAATCGCATGTCAAAAACCTTGCAGTGTTCTTTGACAATCTTTTAAATTTCATAAGCAAGTTAGTGCAGTTGTCCAGTCAACTTTCTTTCAACTTAGACAGTTAGCCAAGGTAAAGCCATACCTTCCAGCTCACGTTTTTGAACAGGTTATTCACCTCTTTGTTACCTGTCGACTGGACTACTGCAACTCCCTTTATTACGGCCTTGACCAGTTGTCATTACAGCGTCTCCAACTTGTTCAAAATGCAGCTGCTCGGTTGCTGACTGGTAACAAGCGGCGAGAGCATATAACTCCGGTTCTTGCCACTCTTCATTGGCTTCCTGTTGCATACAGGATCCAATTTATAGTCCTACTCCTTGTATTTAAATTTTTGAATGGTTTAGCTCCTTGTTATCTTTCTGAGCTGTTATCTATGCATACTCCAGCCAGAACCATGAGATCCAGCACTCAGCTCATTTTAACCACTCCAAGAACAAAGTTAAAAACCAGAGGGCACAGAGCATTTGCTGTGGCAGGCCCCAGACTTTGGAACAGTTTGCCTCTGAATGTCAGATCTGCACAAACTTTGGAGCATTTTAAATCATTATTAAAAACACACTTTTATGAACTGGCTTTTAGCACAGGTTGACTTGGATGTTTTTACTTATTTCATTTATTTTATTTGAACTGTTTTTAGTTTCATCTGCCTTAACTAGTTTGATGTATTGTATTTAGTATTAGTATTTTTATTGTGTGGATTATGTGGTTTTTATTATTTATTATCTGCGTGTACAGCACTTTGGGCAGCACAAACTGTTGTAAATGTGCTGTATAAATAAACTTGACCTTGACCTTGATGTATGCTATAACATTACAGTTTTCCAATAATGCAGAAGTCTTAAAATAAACATAAATATATTTTAGTTGGTTCAAAAACATAAAGCAGCAACTCATTTTCAAATTGTTGTAATTAAATTTATTCTTTCAGATGATTCTAATTGATGTATCATATGACCTTTTTTTTAATTGCAGGAATAAACTGCGAAGTCGAGATCAATGAGTGTGAGGAGTCTCCATGCCAGAATGGTGCTACCTGCCATGACTATGTAGGGTTATACACATGCGAGTGTGTGCCTGGGTTTGAAGGCATCAACTGTGAGGTGGATATCAATGATTGTACTAGTATGCCATGCCTCAACAATGGCTCATGCATTGATTTGGTAAACAGGTGAGAGTTATTGGGTTTCCGTGAAAAGGGCTTTTGGGGGGAAAAAATTCTATATGCTAGACTTTCCCTTTGCCAGCACCCTATTTAATTAACATGAAATCATAATGGTTTAATTTACTTTCTAGTGCAAAATGGAAGGAACAAAATGGGTGCCAGCAGGATTATATCTCATATTATGCACAAAACCACCTTTATGACATACCTTCCAACTTTTGTGCAACCTTAACAGATACAATTTACCACATTTCAAAGGCTAGACTTTGTGCTAATGTTGACCTTGGCAGAACAGGTGACCTTGGCATTACACCTGTACAACAGGTTACTTTCCACTTTCAATAGCTTGAAAAAATGTTCAGTTGTTTTCTTTAGCTTAATTCGAGTCTAGTCTAGATTTGCCTGCCAACACAGAAGATGAGCCAAGTGAAAAGAGATGTGTCATAAAACAGTGACATAAAAATTAACCAAAACCATAAAAAATGTATGCCTTGCAAAAGTATTCGTACTCCTTGAATTTTTCCACATTTTGTCACGTTACAACCACAAATCTAAATGTATTTTCATTGGGAATTTACCTGATAGACTAACAGTGGCACATAATTGTGGAGTAGAAGGAAAATGATAAATGGTTTTCAAAAGATTTTACAAATAAATATCTGAAAAGTTTGG
The DNA here is from genome assembly GCA_030522415.1 of Channallabes apus. Classification (NCBI taxonomy): domain Eukaryota; kingdom Metazoa; phylum Chordata; class Actinopteri; order Siluriformes; family Clariidae; genus Channallabes; species Channallabes apus. The sequence continues at coordinate 217,666 of CM060129.1, forward strand.
CATGTATTTGTATTTACCCCTTTTACTCTGAAACCCCTAACTAAAATCCAGTGGAACCAAGTGCCGTCAGAAGTCCCTCAGTTTGTTAGAGCACCTTTGTGAACAAACAGCATCATGAAGGATTTAAAGCAGGGTTAGGTTATAAAGCTTTGAACATTTCTCTGAGCACATTTTCATCTGAAAATGAATGAGTATGGCACAACTGCAAACCTACCAAGACATGACCGTCCACTTAAACTGACAGGCCAGGCAAGGAGAGCATTAATCAGAGAACCAGCAAAGGCCCATGGTAACTCTGGAGTAGCTGCAGTGATCCACAGCTCAGGTGAGAGAACTATTGTCATCCAGAAAAAAAGCAATTGTTGTAAGGAAACCATGCTCAGAGCAAAACGTGGAAGAAGATGCTCTGGTCAGATGAGACCAAAATGTAACTTTTTGGCCTAAATGCAAAACGCTATACTGTATGTGGTGGAAAATTAACACTGTGCATAGTGGTGGCCGCATCATGTTGTGGGGATGGTTTTCTTCAGGAGGAAAAGGGGAGCTAGTCAGAATCAATGGGCAAATGGATGCATCCAAATACAGGGTAATCTTAGAAGAAAACCTGTTAGAGTCTACGAAAGACTTGGGAATGGAGTGGAGATTCACCAGCGCAGGTGGACAATGACCCTAAACCTACCTACAATGGAATGGTTTAGATCCATTCAAACACATATTCATGTGTTTGAATGGCCCAGTCAATGTCCACACTTAAATCTAATTGCTGTTCACAGATGCTCTCCATCCAGTCTGACTGAGCTTGAGCTATTTTGCAACGAAAACTGGACAGAAATTTCACTCTCTAGATGTGCAAAGCTGGTAGAGAAATTCTACAAAAGACTTTCAGCTGTAATTGCAACAAAAGGTGGTTCTACAAAGTATTGACTTAGGGGGGCTGAATACAAATGCATGCCACACTTTTTAAATATTTTTTTGTAAAAAAAAAAATTAACCATTTATAATTTTTTCTTCCACTTCATAGTTATGTGCCACTTTGTGTTGGTCTATTACATAAAATCTTAATAAAATACAAGTGGGTTTGAGGTTGTAACGCGACAAACAGTTCAAGGGGTATGAATACTTTTAAAAGGCACTGTACATCTGATCTATATGACCTCATATGAAATGCAAGTGTTTAAGGTCTGAGGTCATCAGATTTGTCTGTTTTTTTTATAAATAAAAAAATAAAGGTTACATTTTGGTACTGGATTGGTGTCATGCAGGTAGAACCATACTGTCCAATAACTGTAACATGGTTCTTCCTGCAGTTCTTTACATAGCTAAATTCCTGAATTTCATGCAACTAAATTTCATAGAATTCAGTTTGAGTGAGGTCCACTGTCAGATATATGGAAACTGAGTTAGATAAACAGAGAGAAGACCATGGAATTGCCTTTTAAGTAATCATAATCTCGCTTTTGTGCATAAATTTTAGGTATAAGTGTGACTGCAGTGGTACAGGGTTTTCTGGGCCAATCTGTGAGGAGGAGATTCTTGAATGTGTGTCTGAACCCTGTCAGTATGGAGCCACATGTCATGAGGGAATTAATCGCTACACTTGCCAATGCTGGTCAGGTAAACCACTGTTTTATTTTTTATTAATCATAACCTTAGCCTATAATTAACCTATAATTTGCTATAGCATTTTGGTATTTTGGCTATAAATAATTTTCTCATGCACTGTTTATCTAGGGTTACAGAAAAGTGAAAGTAGCCTTCTGTTTGAATTATTTTATTTCTCAGGGCCAAAATGACAATGTCCTTACCAACTTTTACAGCACAAAAAATTACTTCTTGTGACACACACACCAAAAAAAACCCAAAAGAGGTTTTAAAAGATACATTTCCCCCCCCCCAGAAAGTATACCAACATTAACAAAGTTCTTCTTTAGCCATTCAAATGCCAATTTGCAGGTGTGCTTGGGCTCATTGCCATGTTGTTTGACCCACTATAGGCCTGGCTTAAGCAGCTGGGTAGATGGCCTCACATTTGTCTCACGAATATTCTGGCATAAAATAAGGTTTTAGCTTGCTTTAATGACTGTAACCTGTAACCTGTAAGGCTTTGTGGCTGCTAAACAACCCAAAATTACCACATTTCTAGCACCTTCTATTGTCAGGTGACCAGGGGCCTCATGTACAAAGACTTGCGTTGAATTCATACTAAAACATTGCGTACGGACAAAGCTGTAAATGTGCGTACGCACTAAAAAAAATCTGATGTATGAAACACTGTGTACGCGGAATCCCATGCATATTCTCTTTGTACATCCGAATTAACGTGAAATTGAGCGCACATGCACGAGCGCAAAACCCCTCCCTGCCTCCTCCCCCGTATAAATATGGTAATGACTCCACTTTGGTAAAACCAATCGAAAAAGCAATGGCAAAAGCCAGCAAGAAGAGAAACTGCACAGAATGTGAATTGGAGGTGCTCCTATCGGAGGTAGACCGGAGAAAAAATTTGTTATTTGTAAGTTTGTCCTCCGGAATTAATAAAAAAAAAAAAAAAACTTAGCTGGAATAATATCTTTAAATACATCACTCACCAAGAAGCCACCCATCGCGCACCCTGCCATCTTGGAGCCTCATCCCAGCCATGCTGTTTGTGAGGATGAATGAATCATGGGTTGACCCAGGCCACCTGGCCACAATATTTGTTAGGCGCATTTGAGCAGGGCCTGTTCTAGACCAGACCATATGGGGGGGAGGCAGGGTGCGCGCGGTCAGATAATGCAATGGGGGGGGGCGCGGCGTGGTCAGATCATGCAACGGGGAGTTTGCAGCCTGTGAAATCTAATACCGTATTGTGTAGCGCTGCCCCCTCTTGCCCCCCGTAGAACATCACATATTATTTGCACATTTATTGAATGGAAATGTTTCCGATTCACGTATGCAAATTCGTCTTCAGATGGCGCCTTTATAGCAATGTGCGTGCAGTCGATGGCTCCGATTACATTAGGAAAACCGGCGATCGCTGCAAATTGCGCTTTAATGTTTGGCTGGTCAACTGCATGGTATGGAAACCTTATATACCTGCTAGACATGCGGGTGATCCCGTCCCATACAGCTGGCATTGCACGGCTCAAAGACGACTGGCTTAACCCCGAGCAGTCTGCCAGTTCCCTTTGGAAAGAACCAGTTGCCAGGAAACCAAGCGTTGTCAGCACCTGTAAGGGAACAGGTAATGCGTGCCTCCTCGCTGTCTCTCTTTCCAAATTCGGACCCAAATCAGCACAGAGCTCCAAGAGGATAGCTCTTGGATCTGAAACGGCTAATAAGCCAGTCATCATCATGGGCCAGAAATCACTGTGATCCCTAAAAATGTGTTCCCTTCGGATTCGGCCATTGACAATGTCCTCTAATAAGGCCAACACTGCCATTGCCATAGACTAAGGGTTGTATACATTTACAAGTGCTTTTATATGTTCTAAATCAAATAATTGGTAGAAAAATATTGTGTCAATTAACCCATTTTATCAATTATAAATGAATAGCAATGTTTTTCATGTGTTGGTGCGATACTCTGTAGTGTGCAATTTAACATAATTGCCTCTAGGAGTCGCCAACGGAAACAAAACAAACACACACAAGAAATACACGTACGCCAGACATGAAGTTGTCGTGGAAGAACGCACATTCTCACGTTAATTTCAATGTTAGTAAACCCGACTGTGAGCGTGAAAACTGGCGTAAGCAAAGTTTTTGTGCGTACGCAGCGTTGATACATGAAGCCCCAGGTGAAATAAGTACTGTAACAATTGTGCCATGGCACTGTGAATGATAACTAAACATTTCTTTTGAAAGGAGAATTATTTTCAATTAATAATCTATATCAATTTACAAAATATGCGGTGAAAAGTAGAAAACTCAAATCACCTTTGGCTTCAAACCAGCATCAATTCTTACAGTCGAACACTTGCACCAGGGCATGACATTAAGTTTTTTGCTCACTGGCCGATGTGACTAGTGGATTTCCGGAGTCACTTGCCATTCAGCCTTTTTACTCGCCACAATTTTGTTACCAGAAAATCACAGTTTTTTCTTCACCATGATACGTTAATGTTTGTTATATCTAGATTTACTTATAAATGACAGCATACACTGTATCACTATAGTAGTAGTCAAGTATTCAGTACTGTTAAGATCCCAATATAAAAACATGTAAACATGAACAGTATATTCTGCTTATTCCTGTTACCACATGAAATTGAAAAATAACAGATTCAGTACAACTGAACTCATTCTGATATTAAAAATACAGCAACTCAACATGAAATCTAAATAGATTTTAATAGTGATTACTTTTTTATATATAATCAGTAAATAACCTGCGAAAGGGGCAAACATTCTCATCCTGTTGAGAAGCAATAGCCCTTTAAGGAAATGACACACACACACCAAACAGGAAGTAAAAGTGTGTGTGTGTGTGTGTGTGTGTGTGTGTGTATGTGTGAACAACATGTGTAGAGAGAGGTATTAAATGTCCTCATTACATTCACGCACGTTTTATGCGTATAATATTCCGTTGCAATGCGTTTATTATATCGGATGACTTTAGAGAAAACTATAACAAAAATATATTGTCATACCAAAGAATAAACTACCCACCAAAGTGGCTAGTGAGACTAAAGTTATTACCTGCCACAGCCAATTTTACCCGCATTTGGCGGGTGGGCGGGTGCCAATGTCAAGCTCTGACTTGCACATAGTCAGGGATTCTATAGGATAAGACTCAGCTGTATGATTATACCAAGCAGATGCTAATGATCTTCAATTCCATATGTAGGTTGAAATACAGCCATTAATCGAAACAGATGTATTTGGCCATGACCATTTTTTTTTCAACACATACTTTCTTTTCTTTTTTTTTTTGTACTATCAATGTGTATGGAAGTTATTTAATGACCGGCCCTAACTAGACATAGATTTGCTCTCACATCTATGTGTTGAACTAATGCCTACACAGCAAGTGCCGATAGGGGGCCTATATAGGAGTGTGCTCAGGTACAGCGCATCGAAAGATTTGCGGTCGCTTGGAACTCCGAAATGTAGCTGCTTGAGAGATCAACAGTGTACACTCAAACAGCAAATGACCTTGTAAAGAAAATGTAGAGAACAGTTTCAAATATATCTAAGCCCACAGTAAAATGAGACATATATTGGTGTAACCTATGAGCTATCAGCTAGGAGGGCGAGGACGCAGGCGTTGGCTGTTCTTTTGCTCAAAGTAAATCTGAATTTTATTTGAAAAATGGTTTGACTGTCTGATGTGGCCCAGTAGCCAATTTTCTGAACTTTACACAGAGCTTCAACATCTAGTGGCTGTTCATTTGCTATTTTGAGGTTTTGACATATTTTTGTATTAATTTTAATAAAAATACTGTCTGTTGTCTGGCTGTTGCCTCTGTAGCTGTTGCTAGCGCCATGTTCAGTCTGCCTATTGTTCGCCTGGGGCTAGTATTAGCCATTATAAGCTACCATATGTTTCCACTGATGCTGTCTGTATGCTCTGCTGTGGTATTTCCTGGGTTTTAGTTTTGTCTGCCTTGTTTCTGCGGCTGTTGGTGGTGGACCTGATGCTGTGGTCTCCCTTGGTGTGCACCACTGCTGTCCAGCTGTGTGCATATGGACTTTGGCTATCTTTTTAAGAGGGGATTACATCATATCCACCTGTCGCCATTCTTCAGTATTCACCATTGCAGCTGCTGGAGCTCAAAAACCACTGCCTCTCGTCGGACACTGAAGTCATTAAACAACTGGGACTCCTCTGCTGATCCCATTATATCCATAGGGTGTTCACCTGGTAGTTTGTTTACAACTAGTGCGGGAGCTTCATTCCATCTCTGGTCAGCAACTCGCTCCGTCACAGCAAAATTACATCATCTGAGCACCATAATCATGGAGATTAAACACATTGTTCAAAACAACACCCATCACAAAAATGCATCAGTTTCTTTCAACACCCAATGTGTTCCTAGAACTTTTGTTCCTAGAGCGTTCCTAGAACTCACATTAAGGGCTATATATTTTATTTATATATTTTATTTATATATTTATTTATTACTCAAATATAATCAATAACAAGCAAGCCCTTGCAATTCAAAATTACTTTTTTCCATAATAAATAATTTGCTCAAACCCCAAACCCGCAAAAAAAGGAGCAGTGCAATAGTATTTGTGAAGCGAAGGTGTCTTAAGGTAGATTGTGGAGTGAGGAGTTCTTTAAGGTAGTGTGGGGCGTTTCCATGGATGTGTGGGCAAGTAAACAAAGTTTATATTTAGTACAGAGCCAGTGGAGAGTCCGGAGGATTAAAGTGATGTGCTCATATTTCCGCACCCTCAGAAGGATTCTGACAGCACTGTTTTGGATGTGTTGGAGGTTTTGAAGACTAATGCCAGAGGTCCCAATGATGAGTGCATTATCATAGTCCAGCACAGAGGAGAGCGTGGGCGAGCCTTTCAGCATCACAGAGAGAAACATTGGTGAACATTGGTGGTGCTCCTCAGTAAAATTGCTACAAATGGGGACTGTTTCAAAAAACAATTGAAGACTTTTTTGCTCAGAAAAGCATATTAGTGGGGGTTTTATTAAATTTTTGCTTGTGTAGTACTTTGAGATTTGCCCAAAAATGTAAATGCTTTATTAATTAATTTAATTATTATTACTATAACCTGAAATACTGCTCAGCAAGGAAGGCGCTACTGTTCCAAAACTACCATAATAATCTAGACCACAGTTTGCAGCTGCACATGGGAGCAAATAGCCTACTATTATGTGGATAAATGTTCTCTGGTCTGATGAAACAGTTGGCCATAATGACCTCCACTGTCGGGAGGAAGAAGGGTGAGGCTTGCAAGCCAAAGAACACAACTCATGAAACACAGGTGATTTGATTTGATTTGAAGATGTCTTGCTTCAGGAGGGACTGGTGCACTTCACAATAGATGTTGTGTATATATTGAAACAACATGTCAAGCCAGGAAATGAAAGGTTGGTCACAAATGGTTCTTCAAAATGGACAATGTTGGAACAATAAACTTAAGAACAATAGGTATTGGAGTGAAGCTGACCGCGATCCAGTAGAAAATTTGGGCCAGAACTGAAAAACCATGTTTAAGCAAATATATTTTGTTGTGATAACTTGTATGTTTGTTTAAATATGTATTTAGGCCCTAAAAAATATAACAAAGTATTGAAGGGAGTGTCCGTTAATTGTTTGAACAACATTAGAAAAGCCTTTCTTGCTGTGTTACTACACCTGGCCAAGTTTCCCCAAAAGGATTGCAACACAAACATTGATAAATGGTCAAGCAATTTAGATTTAGATCAGCAATTTAGTCCCATTAGATTCAGTTTCACTTTACTGAGGTGTTTAAGCATTTCATATTTTACCAAACACTGCCCTCTACAGGAGAAAATTGGTTTAAAACAATTTGGGCATCATTACAACAGCAGAAACTGTTCAAAAATAGTCAAGGGAAAAAATGTATGTATATACAATCTGTATTTAAACTATGTGCTCCACAATGAGCCAGGAAATGCTCAGTGAAAGTACTATTCACTGCGTTTTGAGAAAACCCAAGGACATTATCAGAGACTTTGCTTCCAGAAAAGTCAGACTACACATTACATGTCAACTGCAAAGATGGGGCAAAAATCCAGACATGTGGGTAAACTATTATTTATATTAACATTACCATAATTTTAGACATATACTAAGTCATATACTCATGTACATTATTTACATTTTTCAAACAGTCTGACCAATACTTTGATTAATGCAGCCCACAAGTTCTAATTTATGAGTATAAATGCTTTGAACGTATGGTTTAATGCAGGACTGTTCAAATCCAGTTCTGGAGGGCATGTGTCCAGTAACTCACCAACACTTAAACACAATCCCTAAACATGGCATTACAGATTATTTATTATCCACACCATTTACATAATTAGTCACAGGAAAAATTACACACACCTTTCAATACTTTTTTTTAATAGGGCCTAAATACATCTTTAAGCAAACACATGAAGTTATCACAACAAAAATAGAAATTTCAATTGATTAAGTGTGTTTCAAATAAGGGGTCGCGTCCTTGGAAGAGTGCAGTCTATGTGATCTTTGTAGGAATGTGGCCATTGCTGACTGCACAGACCATGAGGGCCAAACCAAAATTAGATTGTCTGGTGTCTGGAAGACTTGCGTTAACATCTGTTTCCACCTTTATTCTCATGATAATGTAATATTAAGTAAAAATTATAGAAAAGAAAGAAATTGTATAATCATGAATGCAGGCTACTTCATGAAAAGTTTCTGTTATATACTAAATATCTTGAAGTCAATTAAAACAGACAAATGTTGAAATGTGTCTACTTTTGGAGCAACCAATTTCCACACAGTAGTAATGATATTAAAGTTCTTACATGTATTTACCATACTGATTTTTTTTGTAATCCATTTCAGATTGATAGAAGCAAAATGGCTCACTTTTTTCCTTTCTTTTTTTTTTTTAAACCAATTTACACAATTGCAGGACTGTGGAAGCAAAATAGTCTCATTAATAATTCACACAAAAGACACATGCATGCATGCGTGTCCCAATTCACATGAGTGAAACCCAATTCATGTACACGAAAAATATATATATTCACAAAAAAAAAACTCATGTGGACACATTTTATATATATATATATATATATATATCATTCATGCTCTTTAGCCAATCAGATGCAACCTCACCATTAAACCAATCACAGCCCACAGGAGCGCAGAACACTTTTGGATGGTATGTAGTCAACAATCTAAGAGAGATGGAAGGGAGAACACTACTTTTGTTTAGTGTTTGGAGAATACTGTATATCTCTGCTGTAGAAACTCTTAAGCCTCTTAAATGTCCTCCTCTCTACTCTTAACAATTTTTACCGTAGGAGCTGTTTTTAGGTCTAAAATGTTTTGTGAATCATTTTCATCTTTACTAAGATTTTGTCCTAAATTTAAGGACAATTTCTAAGAAAATGTCATAATTCTAAGAATTTTCTTAGAATTTCATTCCTACGAGCAACTTTAAGCTTTGTGAATAGGGGCCCAGGTGTCGCAAAACCTTGAATGGAATAAGTGGTATAGAAAATGAGTGAGTGAGAGAGAATATATTTATTTTTAATATCTTCGGAGCTTGCTTCCAACATATTCTCTAACAGTCTCTTCTAGGGCTCACAATGATTCATGGCATATGTTTCTCCACAAAGTGTACATTGTTGCATCCTTTGTTGTCAGAGAAAAGAAGTCAATATGTGTCAGCTGCATTTGAAGGAGCCTTTGAAATGGGACAGCCTTAATCACAATGCTATGATGTAATCAGCCTTCAAATGTCATTTAAAGGGTTAACCCAGGGATTTAGTCACTCACTCACTGTCTAAACCACTTTGTCCTGTATTCAGGGGGCATTTGTCCGCGAGGGTGGCATGGAGACTATACCAGGAGACTTGGGGCATAAGGTGGGGTACATTCTGGACAGGGAACACAGACACTCTTACACACTCCTGGCAATTTGGGAATGCCAATTAGCCTAATCTGCAAGTCTTTGGACTGTGGGAAGAAAAACCACCAAGCATGGGAAGAACATGCACACTCCATGCAACAGAGACAAGAATCAAACCTGCCTGGGAATCAAACTCAGACCTTGGAGGTGAAAGGCGACAGTGCTAACCACTACACCACTATGCCGCCGGGATAGAGTCACCCTCTATAATATACAGACAATTCAGACAAGACAAGGTGCAGATGACTACAATTAAGACAATGTGACTTGGTGAAGTGCATGCTGCTTCTTTAGTCTTTTTAAAATCACTGGTGCAAGCAATTTGTCCTCAAAGCTATCCGTTAAGTCAGGTGGTGGCACCAGGCACCAGCATGACCTTGCAGCTTGAGTGCAGAGTAAGCATGATATTTTCAAAACCAGGAGGAGACTTTCACGTCCCTAAATCCAGATAGCAACACCAGCATGGTAGAGTATTATCAAGGCCAAGTGGTTGTAATAGCGTCACTCTTGAAGCATGTCAGCAACGTGAGAACAAAATTCTTTTGGGGACAGGAGAGCATCCTCAATGCTCAAAGAACACATCTGGGCTTGGCTGATATGGTGCAGCATGGTCTAGCTGGGAATTTGCAAAATACAGTTTGTCTCAGAGTGAAAAGGCGAAATTTTGAGTAGAACAGAGTGTACTTCAGGCAAACCATTGCATGATTAAGGCACATCTTGGGATAATTCAAGTAGGTCATTGCATGGAGTAGGGTCAAGACTCGTACCTGGCATAAGGGGCTATCTTGTAAAACTTTAGGAATTCTGTTCTCTCACCCTCCTCCTGGGGCTCAATGCTCTCAGCTTCTCTCTCACTCCCGCCAATTGCTTCATGTATAGCGCCTACCAAAACATTTCATGGGAAGATTCATGCTATTTTACAGGAAACATTTTTGATAGTTGCATGAACTCAATTATATCCCCCAGACTGGAATGCTGCTGTGAGATGAGAAGCTGTCCCCATAATTTGTGCTGGGCACGTGAATCTGAAGAGCATGAACAAAATCCATTGCCTCTCCCCTGGTTTTGGATCTGCCAAGATCTTGTAGTAAAATCTACACTCTGACCACTCCGGAAAACCCCAGTTAGCTCAAACTCCTGGGGTTCCCTCCACAGTCCAAAGACATACAGATTAGCCTAACTGGCATTCCCAAATTGCCCATATTGTGTGAATGAGCGTGTATGTGTGCCCTGTGATGGAGCGACACAAGTTTTATGTCAAGATGGACTAACCTGAGGTGACCAGAAGACGTAGCTTTAGCGGTTAGCCCAATGTAGCGTGGAGGATAAACCCAAACGCGGAAAGAAGCGAGCAGGCAGGATAACCACGCGATTTAGTTTAAGGACTCTCACAAAAGCGGAGCAAGGGAAAAACACAAATTTAACCCGCGTCCTAAAAATACACACACAATAGCAAAGACAAACGGAACCAACATGTGAGTACTCACGGTTTGCTGAAACGACAGCTGGAGCTGACATGGGCCGAACTCAATGACTGAGCGGTAAGCCATCGTTTGTTTACCTCTTTTATACTTCCTGGTTTTGCGCCCGTCTTACTTCCGGGTCCTAGTGCCGGGCGCAGATTGAGTGTGTATGACAGTACCCCCCTGTCCAGGACTGGCTCCTGACGGTCCTGGGATGGAGGATACCCTGTGACGGTAGTCCCGAATTAGCTGAGGGTCGAGAATGAACCGGGCCGGGATCCAAGATCGCTCCTCGGGGCCATAGCCCTCCCAGCCCCGAGGGCGCGAGTCAAGGATTCGGCGCACGGTGTAGGCGGGACCGCCGTCGATGATCCGGGGAGGAGGAGCTGGGGGGGTGGGTGGAATCATGGGTGAGGTGATGAAGGGCTTGAACTGGGACAGGTGGAAGACTGGATGGATCCGGAGCGCCGCAGGCAGCTGGAGCCGGTAGGTGACAGGGTTAATTCTGTGAGTGATGTGGTATGGTCCGATGAATCTGGGGGAAAGCTTCTTTGACTCGGTGCGGAGGTGGAGGTTTTTTGTGGACAGCCATACCTTGTCACCTACGTGGTATAGTCGTCCCGGAGGATGTCGGCGGCGATGTTGGTGGATGTAGCGGGCATTGGCACGTTGGATGGCCTGGTTGGTCGTAGTCCAGAGCCGCCGACATCTGCGGACCAACTGTTGGGCTGACGGTACATCAACCTCCGGCTCTGGGTGGTTGAAGACGGTGGGTTGGAAACCGTGGCATACCTCAAATGGGCTTAGGTTAGTGGCAGAGGAGATGTGGAGGTTGTGTGATAGTTCCGCCCAAATGAGGTAGCGTGCCCAGGAGCGCTGACGGTCCGCTACGAAACATCTCAGGTAGCGCTCCAGTTGTTGGTTGGTCCGCTCCGTCTGACCGTTAGTCTGTGGGTGGTATCCGGAGGACAGACTGCAGGTGGAATCGATCAGACGGCAGAAGGCCTTCCAGAACCGGGCTGTGAACTGGGGCCCTCTGTCCGAGACGATATCCTTGGGGAACCCATGCAGACGGACTACGTGCTCTAAAATCAGCTCTGCTGTTTCCTTTGCTGACGGGAGTCCGGCGAGAGCCACCAGATGCACGGTCTTAGAGAACCGATCCACGATCATGAGGATGGTGTCCTTTCCTTCGGAGGCCGGCAGGCCCGTGATGAAGTCCACGGCAATGTGCGTCCAGGGCCGTCGAGGGACTGGAAGGGGTTGCAGTTCTCCTGGAGAGGGTCGGTTGGTGGTCTTTGCCCTGGCACACACTGGGCATGCCTGAACGAACTCTTGGACGTCCCTCGTCATGGATGGCCACCAGAAGTCGCGCTGGATAAATTGGAGGGATCGTCGGGTGCCTGGATGGCCCGAAATTGGGGAGGAGTGTCCCCAGTGGAGAACCTCGGGTCTCATCCCTTCAGGCACGAAGAGTCGTCCAGGTGGCACACCTGCCGGTTCGGTCTCTGTACCTCGTGCCTGGCGCACTCTCGTTTCCAGGTCCAGTTGCAGGGGTGCGATGATCTTGGAAGAGGGGAGGACAGGCGCGGGGTCCGCCCGGGGGGGGTCCACCTCTAGTTGTCGGGAGAGGGCGTCAGCTTTGGTGTTCTTGGGCCCCGGGCGGTATGAGAGGTGGAAGTTGTAATTCTCAAAGAATAATGCCCACCGCGCCTGTCGTGGATTTAACTGTTTAATGTTTCGGATGGTGATTAGATTTTGATGGTCCGTCCAGACTATGAATGGCTCACTGACGCCCTGGAGCCAGTGACGCCACTCCTCCAGAGCCCACTTTATGGCCAGCAGTTCGCGGTCCCCTACCCCGTATCGCTGCTGAGTGGAGTCAAATTTTCTGGAGAAAAAACCACAAGGGTGTAGTTTTTGGTCTGGACCTTGCTGTGAGAGGATAGCTCCAGCGCCCACATCTGAAGCATCCACCTCCACAACGAATGATTTATTGACATCTGGGTGGTGGAGAATCGGTGCAGTGGTGAAGCGGTGACACAGTGATCGAAAAGCGGAGACAGCTGCCGGGTTGAGGTGAAAAGGGAGAGAGGAGGGACGGGTCAGAGCGGTTAGGGGGGCGGCAACTGTACTGTAGTCCCGGATAAAGCGACGATAGAAGTTCGCAAACCCGAGAAACCGTTGAAGCTGTTTGAGGGTCTTGGGTAGGGGCCAATGACGCACAACCTCTAGCTTCTGCGGGTCCATGGCCACACCCTGGGGCGAGATGACAAAACCCAGGAACGTGGTGGAGCGCTCGTGAAAAGCGCACTTTTCCAACTTACAGTACAGTTGGTGGGCGAGTAATCTCTTTAGAACCGCCCTGACGTGCTGGGTGTGTTCTTCCATGGTGCGTGAATAAATTAAAATATCGTCCAGGTATGCGAATGCCCACCGACCGAGCATGTCCCGAAGGACGTCGTTAATGAAGTGTTGGAATGCGGCGGGGGCATTGCACAGTCCGAATGGGATGACAAGAGTTTCATAATGTCCGGTGGGGGTGATGAATGCCGTCTTCCACTCATCGCCCTCTCTGATGCGCACCAAGTTGTAGGCGCTCCGGAGGTCCAACTTCGTAAAGATGGTGGCGCCAGAGAGGGCGTCCAGGGCTGAGTTGGTAAGAGGCAGAGGATGTCGATTTTTGATGGTGAGATGGTTGAGCCCCCGATAGTCGACACAAGGGCGAAGTTCACCGCCTCTCTTCTTCACGAAGAAGAACCCCGCGGCGGCAGGTGAGGAGGAGGGCCTGATGGTGCCTTGGCGCAGGGCGTTGTTTACATATTCCTCCATCACCTGGGTCTCGGTGGGTGTGAGTGAGTAGAGATGGCCGCGGGGGGGGATCGTACCGGGTTGGAGGTCTATGGCGAGGTCGTATGGACGATGAGGAGGAAGATGGGTGGCTCGTCGCCTGCAGAAAACCTCCGATAGGTCTCGGTACGGTTCGGGGATGGAGTTGGTGTCGACGTCGGGGGCCTCGGACTCCCTAGAGCACGTCCCAGCCGCTGCCCGTAGGCATAGTTCGTTGCAGGTCGCGCCCCACTGAAGGATCCGATTCTGGGTCCAGGAGATTAGAGGGTCATGTTGGAGCAGCCAGGGATGACCAAGGATGATGGGTGGAGATGAGATGGAGGTGACGAAGAATTTTAACTGTTCATGGTGTTGGTTGATGGAGACGGTGATGGGTTCTGTTCGGGTGCTGATTGGGCTGGTGGAGAGGGGGCGACCGTCGACAGAGGTGATGCGAACGGGCTGGGATAACGCCTCGAGTTTTACCCCCAGGGTTTTGGCATATGCAGAGTCAATGAAGTTACCTGCTGCCCCGGAGTCGATGAACGCAGCACTTCGGACCCGTTTGTGGCCAACCTGGAGGTGTACCTGAACCGTGAGACGGGAGGAGTTGGTGGTGATGGCGGAGAGACGAAGGTGACCCGGCGAGTATCTCTCTCCTCTCACCGGGCCTGGGCGTTTCCCGGTCTGAGCGGGCAGGTTGCCCTGTGATGTGTAGCTGACCCGCAATAGGCACAGAGCCCTTCACGAAAGCGTCTCTCCCGTTCTGCAGCGGTCAAGGAGGCGCGTCCTAGTTGCATGGGTTCCCCGGCTCCGGTGTCAACCACGGCAGGAGGTGGAGAACCGACATGTCCCGGGGTGGCGTAGGTGGCGGAGTCTGCGGGGCATGGAGTGGTGACAGTGAAGGCGGGTGCTGGTCGTGAAGTGGTGACGGCGAAGGTGGGTGCAGGTGGCAGGGTGCGAGGGGCTGGCCTCGGACGAGAGAGGAGGCGCTGGTCGATCCGGAGAGCGAGTTGGATCAGGCCCTCCAGGGTCGCAGGAAGCTCTCGCCCGGCTAGTTCGTCCTTAATTCGAGAAGCCAGTCCCTCGTAGTAGGATGTCCGGAGTGCTGCATCGCCCCACGTTGTTTGGACGGCGAGAGTGCGAAACTCGGCCGTATAGCGGCTCACGGGCAATCCTCCCTGCCTCAGGTGATAAAGTCTGGTGTCGGTCTCCACCTCGCCCGCTGGATGTTCGAAAGTGAGTTTGAGTTGGTGAGTGAACTCATTGTAAGAGTGGGCGGTGTCTGTATCTGCCTGTAAAACTGCCGTGGCCCACTCTGCTGCCTGCCCTTTTAGCAACGAGACGAGAAGAGCAATGCGAAGGCGATCAGTGGAGTATTTGGTGGCATTAAACTCAAACACCAGATCGAGAGCTGTCAGAAAAACGCTGCACTTCCCGTCCGTGCCGTTCCACTTCTCTGGTAGAGAAAGAAAAACATCAGAAGGAGGGGGGGGGGGGGATGCGGCGCCGCGGCCTCCGCGGCGTGCGATCGAGCAGTGACGTCATCAACAGCTGCGCGGAGATCCGTATTCTCCCGCCGGAGCTCAGCGACCTCGCGGCGGAGAGAAGCGAGATCCCCGGTTAGCTGATTGATTAGCGCCGCATGCTGATCTACAACGTCGCAGAGACTCGCATAATCCGCTGGGTTTACCGCGGAGGGCTCAGTCATTCTGTCAAGATGGACTAACCTGAGGTGACCAGAAGACGTAGCTTTAGCGGTTAGCCCAATGTAGCGTGGAGGATAAACCCAAACGCGGAAAGAAGCGAGCAGGCAGGATAACCACGCGATTTAGTTTAAGGACTCTCACAAAAGCGGAGCAAGGGAAAAACACAAATTTAACCCGCGTCCTAAAAATACACACACAATAGCAAAGACAAACGGAACCAACATGTGAGTACTCACGGTTTGCTGAAACGACAGCTGGAGCTGACATGGGCCGAACTCAATGACTGAGCGGTAAGCCATCGTTTGTTTACCTCTTTTATACTTCCTGGTTTTGCGCCCGTCTTACTTCCGGGTCCTAGTGCCGGGCGCAGATTGAGTGTGTATGACATTTTATATCTTTTATACAGGGTCATGGGGAACCTGGAGCCTATCCAGGAGACTTAGGGCATGGGGCAGGGTACACCCATCTTCCCGTGCCGGTTCCCAATTTTGGAACCAGTGCCGCGCTTTTCCACAGAAAAAAGTTGGTGCCGGTGCCCTAAAATAAGCACGGGCACCGGCCCCTAAGGTCTAGTCGCGAGAACCCGTGACGTCATGAGCGGTGGGCGGAGTTATAGGGAGCGTGAAAAAAATGGGACGCAAAGTCCGTTAATGTGGAGCGCGGATGAAGCAAAAGCACTATTAACAATTTGGACATCTGCCGAGATTCAGCAGAAATTGGAAAGTGCTTTAAGAAAAAAAAAAGTGTATGAAGAAATAAGAGAAGAACTAATAGCCCCTTCTATTGGCGACTTAATAGGCTTCACACGACCAACCGACCAAATAGTGTATAAGCTACAGTAGTTGTCTATGTCGATCTCTTTCAGCGGTTATAACACGTCGAATAAGCTGCTTTTGGATACTGAAATACATTTCCATAGTTTGGAGAAAAACCAGTAAACTGATTTCGGGCAAGTTCGTTTCTGTTTAGTGGGCGTGGCCTGTGACGTATTATCATGCAGCTCCCGCTGAGCTCCTGTCTAGTGTAAACGTGGGCCGGTTCTCGGTGGTTCCCAGTCCAGAACCGGCACTCAAATTTTTTTGAATGACATATTAAAATATACATTAAAAAATCCTCAGTTAAGACATAATAATTAGTTTTTATGTATGTTTAAAGGTATATATAAAATTATGTTAAATCAAGCTGTAGTACACTTTATTTCCCCTTTTTGTTTACACATTATAGAGAACACCGTGGAATTTGACACAGGATATACAGTATAGTACAGAAGTTGTTGACCTATGGCCCTCATTCCACAGGTTATAAGGGAAAGAACTGTGAGATGGATGTGGATGAATGTGAGAGTCAGCCTTGTGAAAATGGTGGAAAGTGTTTTCAGCGCTCTGACAAGAGACATTATGGTGTCTTGGCTCAGCTGGATACATCTTTTAGCTATGAGAATGCTGCTGGCTTCCTGTGCAACTGCTTGTCTGGCTTTTCAGGTACATTTTACCATGCCTTTACTATATCTAGTAGTTCTTATTTGATTACCATCTCACTCTCTGTTGGTTTAGACAATTCCATGAAGATAATAATGTGTTTTGTGGTGATTTGCAGGTGAAAACTGTTCAATTAACATAGATGACTGTCAATTTGCACCATGCCTAAATGGTGGAAGCTGTGAGGATCTAATAAATGCATATCAATGTTTTTGCTCTCCAGGGTTCACAGGTAAGTCTCTTAGTAACACAAGTATTTTAAAGTAACCAGCTTTGCAGATGATAACACACTGTATTTTTTGGATGTCATATTAACATGGACAGCAGCATGCTGGCTTAGTAGTTAGCACTGTGGCCTCGCACCTACAGGACCTGACGGTTTGATCCTCACCTCAGACCTGTGTGCATGGAGTTTGCATGTTTGCACAGGGCATGAGTTCTCCTGTACTCTGGTTTCCTCTGGCAGTCAAAAGACATACAGATTAGGTGTATTCGCATTCCCAAGTTGCCTGTAGTGTGTGTAGGCTTGAGTCCTATAGAGCTACAGTGTTACTGAATTTAGGATTATGTGTTATGTAACATGTCTAGTGAAGAAGTAATAAGCTTATAATTTGAAAAACTACATAGACAATTGTATGTAATGAATGTAATGGCAGGATGCAGAAATGCAAATAAAGGCAGAAAGAACAAAGCTGTTAGCGAAGCGAAGGGGAAATGATCTTTAGCTCTGATCTGTTAAAAAATGTTATGTTATTCAGAAAAAAAATGGTATTTCGTGTATTCAGGTATCTCTATAAATGCTTTGGATGTATTTTTTAAATTCCATTTGTTGAAAAGTGTGCTGTGTAAAATACTTTAGCTTTTTTTAACACAACACTAATTTGAGCAAAGTTGGTTCTCTTCACTCACTGTCTCCTGAGCATTCTTGTTGGATCGTGTATCCTCTCTATAATCATGTAATCTCTAATGATTGTGTAACAGGCTAATGTTACTGACTAACATCCTGATTGGACAGACATTCCTGTTGTCAGCACTGACAAGGGCCAGCTGGGAAAACAGAAAGAGGGAGTTGGATAAAGGGATAGCTAAAGGAAGCATGGCGTATTATTATCCTAGGGAGCTTGACTGTGGGGGAGTGGTAATGGTCTCATCCTGCAATCACTGACCGCCTGGTACTGAGTCGAGGTGTGTGTGTGTGTGTGTGTGTGTGTGTGTTGGGGGGGGTGGGTGTTGGTTGACAGATATCTTTGTGCTTGTGTGCCACTCACTACCTATGAGACAAGGATCAGGAGAGGGCATGCTAGGGAGGTCCTGTTACAAAGAAAAAAGATAGGTGTTGATTGGCTGTCTTGGGACCTGTCAACTTTGTCATTGTCTGCCACAGGTTTTTGAAGAAATGTGATTGTGGCTTGAGTGTTTTAGCAGGATGAGAGGATTGCAGGTGTCAGTGATTTGGTGTGGGCTGCTTCCCCTTGCAGGTAATGCGTAGATGTATTTGCTTTTCATTTCACTCTTCCATGGCTGTCTATGTTACCATGAGGTGAAGAACTTCATTTGTGTTTAGCCGTACATCTGCATATGTATTTTTATGCAAGTTTAATAAGACAGAATATTTCACAACCTTTAACAAAAAAAAAAAAATCGTCTTTTATCTTTCTATTGATGCTCGTTTATGTAAGCATAGTACTGTATGCATTTTTAATACTGTACAGTTGTGCTGCTGCATGTATTATTAATTACAACTATGCATTATTCTATTTGTAAATCACATCTCCATAAAAACATAAAAATCTACCTTGTTTGTCAAATCCTACAGTTAACAAATATGGACATGACACCACATATTCAATAGATAATTAAGTAGTCTGAAGAAATGTAATAGTTATGCAAGCAGAATTTTTTAGCACTTTTAATTTTTAAAAGGCCAAAAAAGGTACTGCTTAAGAACGATCAAGGGCCGGTTTCTCGATAACGCACACTATTCGTGCGCTAAGAAGACTCTTAAGATATATCTTACGTTAAGTGATAACTTTTCTAAATGTATTTCTCGAACTGTCTCTTAGGAGTCTTCTTAAGTCGCTACCTCTTACATCTGACATTACGCGGCGCTGTCTACAGTGAAGGTCCTGAATTAGCGGACATCGGTGGCTCAGGAATCGATTTTTGACTCCTTTTGCATGACAGCATTAAGAAAGACGGCACTTTCTATGCAAATTAAACATTGCACTAAATTATTTGAAATAGCGTTTATTTCGACATGGGTTAACTTATCAATAACATGCCATAATAGACAAATATATAAATTAAATCACCAAACTATCGCTAATATTTTCATGTAAGCTGTGACGGTGAAACGAAACAGGTAGACAATCATAGTTGATGGACAAACAGCAGATAACACTCTTCACCAGCTTCAGAAACAATGTGAAACAGTTGTGTCAGTTGTTGGGGTTGTATAGCGCACTATGGATACGATGAGATGACAGAGTGGAGGTTTAATACCCCTATCTCACCTACGCAGTTTCGCGCAGGGGCCGTAAGTGCAGTTCATCATGATTCAGCACCAGTTTTGGTGCCATGGTTACGTTTCCATTTTACGACGCAAAAAAATTAAACATGTTTAACATGCGGAAGCTCGCGGACATTGCAGATCTTTGCGGACCGTTGGGCGCCGGTCACTCGAGGCGGATCACGATGCCTAATACCCCTCTCTCACCTGTGTGGCCTGACTCATCTCCGTGAGCTGCTGCGATTGCCCGCAATGTTCCTTTAACGTTCCGCGAAGTTCTGCAAGGTCTGCAAGCTACCGCAAGGACCAGCAAAAAAATTTAACGTTTAATTTTTCACGCGGAAAGATGGAAACGTAATCACAGCGCAAAAACTCGGGGTGAATCATGATGAACCCTACTTACAGCCACAGCGCGAGCCCGCGCAGGTGAGGTACAGTATAACACCGCATCTCACAGAGAGTCAAACCGCATAAGTGAATAGGGGTATTAAAACATTACAGTCACGCAGAAAAATTAATGGATGCGGGGTTTGAAACTCCCAAGGTTATTTTCTCATTTAACTAAATCAAATTTCATAAAAATAAAACGTGTCAAAAGAAAAGCCCATAAAGTTATGGATAATGGCTAATGATCAATGAAACATATTTTAAACAAAAAGCAGCGAGCAGCTGGACATCGGGACGGGCCTGGCATGCGCAGGTCTGAGCAGCTCAAGAAGCTCCATAATCTGTTGCTTTGGAAGGCAAAACTTTTTTCTTTTTAAATAACGACCACGGGGAAAATATGAAAAGGGCTGAAGTTTTGTCTAAAATGTACATGACCCACGTGGCGCCGTCTTGAGTTTAACACGCTGTATCGCTCCCAAATTGTTCGCCACCTGTTTAATATTAAAAGCGATTGCCAATTTTAATGCATTAGTCACATTATGAAATAGGCTAATTAAAAGACACTCTATTAGTTCTGATATCAAATAAAATAAGATTCTTAAACAGGTCTACAGTATATTCCATCATTAATACGAATTTGATAACGTGCCATAATGTGCTCAGTAGCGGCAACTAGCGTCTTGAGCTGAAACTACGCTAAGAATGAGTTATGGTTGGTCCAGACCAGAACGTGTGACTTAGCTAAGAAATACTTAGCGTAAGAACGTTTCGGGAAATGCGCCATAACGTTAAGAGAGAGGTTAAGGTACAACTTAAGAACTACTTAGCGATAAGAAGCTTTCGAGAAACCCGGCCCAAATTATTAAGAAACACATGATTTGTTTGTTATTATTATTATTATTAATATTATTATTATTATTATTATTATATGTATACATTTTTTGTATTTCTATTATTTGGACTAAACGGTTGTTTGACCATATGAAAACCATTTGTTAGTGAAGCTTATAGGAACAAAAGGCTTAAATTTGCTAAGGACCATAAAGACTGGACTTTGGAGCAACTAAAAAAATGGTCCAGATTGACCCTATTCTATAACAATTGGTACAATTCAATTCAGTTTTATTTGTATAGCGCATTTAACAACTGACATTGTCTCAAAACAGCTTTACACAATCAAAAGAATTATTTAAGTTTGTATGGAATGTGAATGTGTATGAATGAAAATGTTCAGATAGTCACTGGTGAGCAAGCCCGAGGGCGACAGTGGCAAGGAAAAACTCCCTGAGATGGTAATAGGAAGAAACCTTGAGAGGAACCAGACTCGACAGGGAACCCATCCTCATCTGGGGGAAACAGATAGCAGGAAATGATCTGCATTTATACAGTGTGTTAGGTGGCAGCAGTTCAGCTATAATAGTTGATGTTAATTGATGTTAAAATGGAGTCCAGTAGTTATTCGAGACTCAGATAGACTTGTAGAAAGTTCCAGTCCTGAACTATCGAATTGTCAAGTCCTCAGAGAAACAGCTGACAACACCAGTCGAGGCCAGAACCGTCTTCTAAGTAGATAGATAGAACCAGAAACGGGGCACCAGGATGGATCAGACAGGTCCGGAGTCTGGATCACTGGCAGCTCAGGAACCACATGTGTAGCTCGACAGAGAGAGAGAGAGAAAGAGTGAAAGGGGGGAGACAGGGGGAGAGAGGAAAGAGAAAGAGGGGGAGGAAGAGAAGAGGAGGAGAGATTGCAATTAGGTATGGTCACAGTCACATAATGTATAATGTGAATGTATATTTACTGTAGAGTGCAAGCAGGGACTCCGGCAGGACTAACTATGACATCATAACTAAAAGGGAGGAGCCAGAAGGAAACACAAACATGAGGGGGAACTGAGATGTAAAGCAAACAATCACCTCACCGTCAACAAACCTGAGTGATCAAATGAAAGTGAGGAAGACAGCATCTAAACATACCAGTTCACCATAATACTCTACGTCCATGAATCCCCCAGATCTGCTCCTTTACCTTATGGCAAATCTATTTATAAAAATGCTTGGCTAAATAAATAGGTTTTTAGCCTAGACTTAAACACTGATACTGTGTCTGAGTCCCGAACACTATTTGGAAGACTATTCCATAGTACACAGTATGTCAGTATATACAGTATGTCAGGATGAGAAGGGAAGCACAAACTGTAAATTTATGTTTTTGCACATGAATGCACCACCATAACGTGTATGACTAAAGAAAAATTAAGGTGGTTGCACAAAATGTAAAAATAAAAAAAAGGGCTTAGGCAGTTATATTACATTAAATTACATTTCTATAGTGTCGCAAATCATCTTTTCAGAAAAAAAACTCTATTTAAAAATCTCTATCTGTTACGGGTGGTGCAGACGGGATGGATCCAAGCGCAGAGCGTGTGAGAGAAGCAGCGCCGGTTATTTTGAAATGTATTACGCACTGAGTGTTTTGTAAATGAAAACTCCTTCCGATTGGTGCAGAGGCACGGCGCGAGTCTCGACGAGAGAATGCGGAAGTGAAGAGCCGATGCGCGCTGAATGCAGGTCTGATCCGCGGGGAATAATCTTGGTTGTGGGTGCGCGTGGTACGTTGCCGTGAAGCCAAAGAAAGTCTGTGATCCAGAATCGTGGTCGTAAAACGAAAGCAAAGGTCGATATCCAGAGAACAGAGAAAACGACAATCCAAAGCGTGAGACGTGAGCGAGATCCGTGAAACAAAGCGTGGGTCGAGAACTGAAGGTCAAGGTAGAACAAAACGCTGGAAAACTGGGCATGAGAGCACACAATAATCTGGCAGGGAGTGGTTGTTTGGCAGAGAGTAATATAGGGTGGAGTAATGAATGGAGATGGAGAACAGGTGTGCATGAGCCGGCACATGAGGCGGCATGAGTGTGGAGTGGAGTGGCAGATCATCATGGTTTGTTTTGACAGGTAGGCGTGACCTGGCGTGTCGTGACACTATCTTCATTCAGAACTTATGCTTTACTGAATGAAGCAACCATAAACAAATTACAAGGGTGAGCCATATGAAGCCATAAAAAGCAATCATATGAAGCAATTATAAATTATGAGTGTGCGTCAAAAATTATCCTCACAAATACATAATTTTTTGACAAAATCTCATTTTAAAGTGCCCCTATTATGCATTTTCAAATATGATCTTTCACGCAGTGTATCATGTAGCTGTATGTGAACATAAACTGTCTGCACAGAGTCGGCTCACATTCGCTTAAACGAGTCATTAGCAATTAAAATTTTTCTCTGTTACGGATCCACG
This sequence comes from Channallabes apus, assembly GCA_030522415.1. Taxonomy (NCBI): domain Eukaryota; kingdom Metazoa; phylum Chordata; class Actinopteri; order Siluriformes; family Clariidae; genus Channallabes; species Channallabes apus. The sequence continues at coordinate 240,924 of CM060129.1, forward strand.
TCACTACGTAACATATTTGCATAATGTCCGCCCACGTTCTACGTCGCGAACAAATTAATCTTACAATTAACGTTACCACAATCTTGTTAATGTGACCGAGCATTCATGCCGGGTTCGCTTAAACACTTTGTAATATAAAAAAACAATAAAAACGAGAGCACACGAAATCCTTTTTAACTGTTTATTCTCCACCATTCACCAAAAGTGAACTCTAACACTCGCGACACTCCAAAGCAGGAAGTGCGCATGCCCCTTGCCCTTTTACGGCAAGCCCAGAGGGGATAAATGCATCACACACACATATGCACATCACGAGTGCCCGTGCATCTAACATTAGCACAATATAACAAATTAGGTCTGTTACATTAACATATGACACTTACCACTGAGAAACATCCTGCTCCAGTCGTGCTAGTTTCTTGTCGATGTGCCACTTCAACCGTTTCATCGTCAGACTTCGGCTCGAATTGATACGGTAAAACCGACGCCATCTTTTCTATTTATTGACGGGTCTTCAGAGCTGTCTTTCAGTTATTGTAATGTGCGTTTTGTTTTCCGACACACGCTGTAGCGGTCAACCAATCATAAAGAGCCGCGCCATCTGACCAATCACAGCAGTGAGGGCTCACGGAAAGGAGGGGTTAATATATTTGATAGATATTTTGTGTGAGGGTGCAATCTGTGGCAGGGGGGCATTTTAGCGCAACTTTACCGTGGTTCACCTCCATTGCTCAAATTTCCCCCTCTTGGTCGGCGACTGTGAGTGACATCACTCCCCATACAATCACGCCCCACAGTATAGACCCACCCCTGATGCTGATTGACAGGTTTCCTTGACAAGTAATGCCTTGGAAATGCAATTGCAAATGGATTAGCGATTGCGTTTGAGTTTTGGCAGGCTACATGCGTGACTCAGAGAAAGTGAAAAAGCTGACGTGGTGATTGATTTTGCTATTTAAATATGACAGGCTCATGACTTGTAAGACATGGGGAATGCAAATGCAAATGGACTTTGTTTTTTCATTTGAAATTTGGAAGTCAGCGAAGGCGAAAAACCAAAGGGTGATGCAAGATTTGCAATTGCATTTTAATTATGTCATGCTTTATGCGTCCACATACAGTATGGGAAACGCATATTCTAAAATGTTTGTCCATCTGTCCTGCAGAAGGCACAACCTTTTTTAGTCAATATTATCACTTTTGATATTTATTAATAATTAATATGTAATAATTCTATATTTTATTTCAATAAAATATATTTTAACTCCATTACAATTCTGGAGGCCAGAGCTCAAATATCCAACGTCCAACGTCAAACCAACTTCACCACGGTCTTTGTAAGAGAAAGCTCTGCCCATTGTGTGGATATGGAAATGCTCTTAGTTTTACTAATCTAGCAATTTTGTACAGTTACTTATTATTTTTTTACCATTAAACTTCAAGTGTTTAAGTGATCTCCATTGATTGATCATTCAGCACTATCATTCCAGGTTTTGATTCAAAGGGTTCTTAACCCAGTTCCAGTAATTTTGAATCTCCTTAGTTTTTTTTTTTTTTTTTGCTTGATGCAGCCCAAGAATTTGACCTTTCTGAAATGGTGACTTTTTTCGTTAGGCAGTGCAGTGATCAGTGGTGTCAAAACGAGATCAGCAACACAAGCAAGAAGACCCATCCCTGATTAAATGTCCAACAGGGGTAAGGGTTTGATAACTGTTTAAAACAGTCAGGTACATAAGCTGTGCAGAGGCTACATTATTGCTGGGAAAAAGCCTCCCTAAAAATAAAGTATTAATAAAGTATTATAATTTTTTTTATATATGCGTACTACACTGACCAATGCAGACGTTACAACAAATATTTTTTGTTGTCAGAGAAGAAGAATCGGACGAATTGGAAGAAGAATGTTGCGTATGAAAGTGAAAGAAAGGCGTAGTGTTTTTATATATATATATATATATATATATATATATATATATATATATATATTTAGGCACGGTGGTATAATGGTTAGCACTGTCGCCTTGCACCTCCAGGGTCTGGGTTCGATTCCCGTCTCTGTGTGCATGGAGTTTGCATGTTCTCTCCGTGCTTGGTGGGTTTACTAGCGGGTTAGGCTAATTGGTGTTCCCAAAAATTGACCGTAGTGTGTGAATGAGCGTGTGAATGTGCGTATGTGTGTGTGCCCTGCAATGGATTGGCACCCTGTCCAGGGTGTACCCTGACTTGTGCCCTAAGCCTCCTGGGATAGGCTCCAGGTGCGACCCTGAATAGAGGATAAAGCGGTATAGAAAATGAATGAATGAATGAATGAATATATATATATATATATATATATATGCTAGCTTTTTCCTTTGTTTTATCAGAAATTATTAATCAGGTGTTTGGTAATATATTGATGACTGTGAAGTAAACTCGATGGCCAAATGAACTGGACTAGCTTTTTGTTAATTGTAGCTTTAATTTTTGACCACTGCCTTCTTCCTTCGTGTTCTAGGTTTCATATGTGAGGTGAACATTGATGAGTGCATAAGTACACCTTGCCACAATGGTGCCTTATGTGAAGATGTCATTAATGGCTATGTCTGTCACTGCCCTGTATCGGTACCTGGCCAGCTGCCTTGGGGTGGCCGTAACTGTGACATTGCTTTGACTGGCTGTGTGGGTGGACCCTGCAACAATGGAGGCACGTGTGACCCTTACCTACATGACGACAACCACGTTTTTAGGTGCAGGTGTCCTTCTGGCTTCTATGGTGACAAGTGTAATATGCCCACCACTTTCTCATTTTCTAAACCAGCCTATTTGGTGGTGGAGATTCCTTATAACACAACTTTCAACGGTGAAACAACCAGTGTTTCACTGCGATTTAGGACAACTTTACCAGATGCATTGCTGTTCTTCAGGGGTAATGCACAACATTTCTTCACATTGGAATTGAATGGTGGAAATCTCCATGCTTTAGCAGAATCAGATGATTTAACACTGGTGATTGACCTTCATGGGAATTTTAACAATGGGTTGTGGCATGCAGTGTCTGTTTCTGTAAATAAGATGCTGGTTGTGCGTGTTTTAGATAATAATTACACCTATATTGAGCAGACAGATTACAGCAAGCATCTTTTTTTTCCTCCACATTTTCTGGAGAAAGTGTACATTGGTGGGATCCCAGAAGATTATCTGAAAAAAAGAAAGACATGGACAGGATTTGTTGGTTGCATGGAGGACTTTTTCATCGGTTCTCAGCTTATTCTGCCTCATAACTCCTCAAAAGAGAGTGCCATTTACATTCAACTAGGCTGTGAAAAGCCTGACTGGTGCCATCTAGATTCTTGTTCTCATCAAGGGAAGTGTGTAGATCTTTGGACTAAATATAGGTGTGACTGTCACAGACCATTTTATGGAAACACCTGTTCCTATGGTAAGATCCTGCCTTAAGATAAATGCAATTGTACCCAAAATCTTATTATAAAAACTATAATCATTTAACAATTTATATAATGGATGCTCATTTTATATAATTTTCCTATATAGGTTAATCTGTGTGTGTGTGCTGCCTTTCTCTTTAGAGTACCCGTCATGGACATTCAGCCATGAGCATAATAGAAGTTTTGCTGCATTTTCCATAACTCAGAGCCATGTTGGCAACATCAGTCTATCATTTCTATTGCGAACACTGAAGACCAGTGGCCTTATTCTCCAATTGAATCGAGGAAATCAGGCATATTTTTCAGTATTTCTGAGGAGAGGCACAATCAATGTTGCTGTATATTCTTTGATTAGAGAGAGTTCTACATTCATCTCAAATGGAGAGCAGGTGTTTATCACCATTGATATCCAAGGAGGATTTTTGCACTTCAATTATATGGAAATACTGTTTAAACCTGGTACTTTTCCTGAGCTTGAAGTGCAAGCAGGAGATGTGGTGTATCTAGGTGGACTTCCTGAAGAAGTTGATACTATACCTTGGGGTGGGCACTTCAAAGGTTGCCTACAGGACGTACGTCTATATGACACTCAGCTCTACATGAGCTTTATTAAAATTATCAAAATACATGAACATTCAAGCTATTTGCCAGATATTTCGTATAATGTGCTGGAGCACTGTGTCAGTGATGAAGCATGTAAGGTAAGATATTATGTTTTGGACAAATATAAATATATTACTTGCAAGAATAAAATATGATCAAACATTATCCTGTGTGAATGAGTGTGTGAATGTGTGTATGAGTGTGTGCCCTGCGATGGATTGGCACCCTGTCCAGGGTGTACCCCGCCTTGTGCCCTAAGCCTCCTGGGATAGGCTCCAGGTCCCCTGAATAGAAGGATAAAGCGGTATAGAAGATGAATGAATGAATGAATGAATGAATGAATGAATGAATGATCCTAAGATATCTTAAGTATGCCCAGAAGAATTAAACTTTGCTTTTGTTCTATTTATTGATTGTAGGGGAGACCATGTCTGAATGGAGGAGAATGCATAATCAAGTGGAATGACTTTGTCTGTGTCTGTCCACTAAATTACACTGGGAAAACATGTGACATTTATGTTTGGTGTGCTAGCAATCCATGTGTCATTGGTAGCCAGTGTGTGGATCTGCCTGATGGATATGAATGTAAGTGATGTATCTGATGATTTTCTGCAATTGGCTTGATAAAAAAAAACATTATTAAAGAAAAGAAAAAAAAGAAAAGATTAAAAAAAGAAAAATATTGAAACAGGTATGAAATCTGTGGAAAATATGTTTAAAAGTGTGTTTACATTTTTAAGGATGTGTACAATGTGTACAAACTATATAGAGTAAATAAATGTGTACACTTTCATTATGAAATCAAGATCATAACTATTTTTTACAAAAAGAGAATGGTTACTAGTACTAGTAGTAAGTATTATATACAGTATTTGGTGCTACATGTTGATATTGACCATTTACAGCCTTACGATCCCCGGTTTAATTCAGAGGTCATATTATTTTCTTTGTAGTGTTTCCCCCTAGAGATTTACATGTCTGTGTAAAGTGTCTCTACCACCTCGCTCCCACACACACCCAGTGATCCTAAGAGGCAAAGTGATCTAATGCATTATAAAGCAGTTACTGAAAATAAATGAAAGGATAAACACACATGCACAAAAGACTACTTTTTATATTAAGTAACTAGATTATATAAACAAAAGTCCACACCTTTTAATATACAAATGTTTTAACCAAGCTGAAATTTCCTTTTTATTTTGTTATTTATTTCCTATTTTTTTTATTTCCTTCCTAGGCTTAGCTAATGCTACATTTGAAAACAATGCTTTGAAGTACAGTGCCAACGGCTCCTTATCTGCTCCTGTCACATTGGTTTCTGTTAAATTGCGCACTCGTACAGAAAATGGCATACTTCTTCGTTCCTCAAATGGTCTACAGTTTTTCTACTTGGGCCTTATGAATTCCTTCATACTGCTCAAGATTCATTCTAGCAAAAGCCAGGAGATGTTGGATTTCTACAGCAAGGTGGAGGTTTCAGATGGAGAATGGCATTATGTGGATCTTAGGAAGACAGGCTCACTCAATGCTACGTCTGTTTGGAACCTCACTGTGGATGGGAAAGTGGCTGGTTTAAGCCAAACGTTTGCTGCCAGTTTGGATTTCTTAAATTATTCTACGGTGTGGTTGGCAGAAAATTTCACTGGCTGTTTTGGTGAAGTCAGGATAGGGGGAGTGTACCTGCCACTGGTGAGAGGCATTCATGAAGAAGCCCCACAGTTTTCACAGTTTATCTATAATGGTAGCCGAAAGGAGCCACAAATTGGGTGCAGTGGTGCACCCATGTGTTCCCAGAATCCTTGTTTTAATAATGGCTCATGCCAAGACCTCTTTAACCACTATAGCTGTGACTGTGCCCCAGGCTGGCAGGGTGGAAACTGCCAGGATGATGTTGATGAGTGCACAGCTCGGCCTTGCATCCATGGGACCTGCAAGAACCTACCTGGGGAATACCTGTGCCAGTGTAACCAGGGTTACAGGGGTAGGCACTGTGATGAGGATGTGGATGAGTGCCAAGAGCTGCACTGTGAGAACACAGGGTCCTGTGTGAACACTATGGGTGGACACACTTGCATCTGTCCACCTTCATACAGCGGTCCACTCTGCCAGTGAGTAAAAGATGTCTTATAGCTGATTTTATGTCCATTGTTCAGTCGACTTAGATAAGACTTGTTGATTAATTACGGAATAAAAATATAATAAGGTAAAAAGGTAATATTTTAACTGAATTATACATCATATAGCTGACATGTCCATGTAATAAATTCAGTAAAGCAAATGCCTTAAGCTGTCATGAGTTTTTAGTAGAGACAATTATAAATAATAATGTATTTATCTTGTTACGTTTTAATTTTATTTTTGTCAAAAATCTTATAAAACATATGCTGATTTGAGAACACATTAAATCAATTGTGAAAAATCATGATTTCAAACATTCTAGTTGGTATCATAGCAGTTACCTGTAATGGTAACATGACACAGTGAAGTATAAAAATCTCCCTTTTTTTCTCTGTCCAATAGATGGAGCTTTCCTCCATTGCAGTGTGAAGTAGACGTGCATTGTACTAATGGAGGAGAATGTATTGATGGACCTTGGGGGGCGAACTGTACCTGCAGACTTGGATACAGTGGAGAGAGGTGAGAGTAAAAGTTTAACATGATGGCATCTGTCATTTCAGTCCAACTACTGTATATAACCCCAACCAGAATTAGTCAGATCAATGTATTTTTCTAGATGTGAGATAGCCATAGATGAGTGCAAGTCCAACCCTTGTCTCAATGGAGCAACCTGCATGGATCAGCAGGGTCATTACCTTTGTGAGTGTTCGCCAGGTTTCAGTGGAGATAACTGTCAAACACCTGTGAGTTTGCTATCTGATTTATCAAGAACACACTCTATTCTATGCTATTTAAAACAAACTTTTCAGGTTCTTTGTCACTGCATTGATTTAGATGGATAGAAATGAATGTAGTGAATGAAAAAAGAGTTTGTTGTTATTATTATTATTATTATTATTATTATTATTATTATTATTAAATATTTCCTTACTTACTACATTATCTGAAATTTTTCTTTCCTGAAGAGGCAGCAGCAGGGGGAGAGCATACCCTGGCTAGCAGTGGCGATCCCACTAATGTGTTTTGCTGCTTTGCTGGCCATGATGGGATTGGGTTGCATGATGCTCACCGCACGAAGAAAACGGCAGTCTGAAGGCACCTATAGTCCTAGCCAACAAGAAGTGGCAGGAGCTCGTCTCGAGATGGGCAACATACTTAAAGTGCCTCCTGAGGAAAGACTGATTTAATCATTAACTTTAACCTAGGCCTGAGAAAAAAAACTGCTGAAATGATAAACCAAGTATGTTATTCCCCTCATGCCAGGTAGTGTTTGGAATAACTTTGATCATTACTAGGACTTGTGGGGTCTGTAAAAATATTAGATAAAATAGCACAAGCAAACTTTTTATATATATATATATGTTCAAACTGTATGGCAGTGCAAACACATTTTACCTGTAATTTAAAAAAAGCAGTCTAAAAACGTACTGAAGCATATATTTGATAAAATATAAAAGTCTCTGTCGCCTTTATTTTTTTGAATATCTAAAATATAGATTATTTGTTGAAATGTTTGAACTTTCAATTTAACTCAATCTTAATGCAGAATATATTTTAGTCTTATCCATGTGAGGAAATAACTGCCACACCATTTGTTTTGTTAATAGTGATTTACACTGGACTCCAATCCTTAGTTGCAAATACTGCAAGCCTGATTTCCGTATTTACTAGTTTAGTTTCTTTTCATTTTTGGTTCTTTTTCTCACCACTATCATGTCTGGTGATCCTGTAAATATTAAGTTTTGTAAACACTGAATTTATTTTCTTTTTTTCTATTTATAATGTCTCATTCACTGGAAATGTTCTTAAAAACGCATAATGAACAATTGTAAATGTGATTTACACATACACACACTATATATTTACCTGTGTATATGTATGTACTGTATGTATGTATGTATGTGTGTACACACACACACACACACACACACACAGTACTGTGCAAAAATCTTAGGCACCATATTATATGCTGTACCAATTTTGTTATATGTGTTTATCATGTCTGCATAATTATGAACAAAATCATTCAGTATTTCCATATATAACTTAAAATGAATAAATAACATTACCAGAGAATATATGCATGACTGTAAAGAAAAATATACTACAAGACAGACCGGTTTTCAGATGGAAACAAAATACCTAATGTACGCTCCTGGGATTTCCATAAAATAGAAAGGAGCGAGTGTGACAAAGTTACCAGAAGAACTCATATTCTCCAGCGAGCTTAGTAAAACTTAATGACTGTCTTCTTATAAAACTGCACAAATCTGTGTCTAAAACTCTTGATTTTAAGCAATTAGTTTTTACACCAGTCAAATATAGTTATTTTATTACTCTTTATTGCTCTTTATAGAAGTTTCTTTTATGTAGAAATGTGTTCAAAGTCGCCATGCACCCCCAGGGTCTGGGTTCGATTGCCGGTCAGGCTCGATTCCCGTCTCTGTGTGCGTGGAGTTTGCATGTTCTCCCCGTGCTTGGTGGGTTTCCTTCGCGTACTCTCCCACATGTGTAGGTTAGGTTAATTGACGTTCCAAATTGCCCGTAGTGTGTGAATGAGTGTGTGTATGTGTGTGTGCCCTGCGATGGATTGGCACCCTGTCCAGGGTGTACCCCGCCTTGTGCCCCAAGTTTCCTGGGATAGGCTCCAGGTCCCCGCAACCCTGAATATATGGATAAAGCGGTATAGAAAATGACTGACTGACTGTTTTCAAAATCATATTTTGCTTATGCCATATTTGTGTATGTGCTCAAGAATTTGCACAGTACTATAAGTAAAATAGTTATTTGTGTATGATAAATGTGTGTGTACAGTCATGTGTTTATAATTTAAGTAAGAATTATTTGATCATAGCAGTTCTTAGTATTAAGCAAAATATGACCTTACACGTAAAGCAACATATATCTTTTACACCATGCCATTATTTAATTAACAAAAATGAGGCCAAAAAGTAAAATGATTGACTTATTGCTGCTAAAGATTGAATCAGATGGGCACCATCTGATTCAATCTTTAGCAGCAATAAGTCAATCATTTTCTATAAGACTATCAGTCTCTCATCAGTTTGGTCTATTCTTCTTTACAATTCTACATTCTTCTTTCTTTTGCTTCAGTTCATTGAGGTTTTTGGGCATTCTTTATGCACAGCAAATAGGGTTGATGTCTGTACTTTGACTAAGCCATTCCAAAACCATGATTCTTTCATTTCCAGGCATTCTGATTTAGATTTACTGGTGTGCTTTCAACCATGGTTCAAGACTAAATTTCAGACAAAGTTTTAGATGTCTAATGGCTTTACATTTGTCTCTAGAATATTCTGAACATTTAACATGCTCAGTGAGGCCTGTTGAGTCTATGAGGTAGATCTTGTTTTTTTTGCATTTCTCTAACCATTATAACATCTGACTTTGGGCTGAATGTGCTGGGATGTCCACTCATGGTTGGTTTGGCAACTGTCTTGAAACTGTCCTTTTCAGATTGCTGCGCAGCAAGAATTTCTTCTGTAAGACCATTGCTTATGTCTTTTCCTCTTGGCGTTGTATTAACACACACTTGAATGCTCCAGACCAGCAAACTGCCAAAGCTTCTGCTTTATTTAGGTCTGCACACCAGTTGATGGTCATTTAATTAAGAGCTCATGATTATCACCACCTGGTTGAAACTTACCCTACACTAGAGCTGTAATCGGGCCTTAAAAGTTGGGCCCGACAGGGCCCGAGCACGACAGATTTTGGCCCAAGCCCGACAAGTACATTTTGATTGACAGCCTTTTAAAAGCCCGAACCCATTTACAGCCCGACATTATTCAAATGTGCGCAAGCGCACAACTCTTTTGCCTTTTGTCAAGAATGAGTAATTCAAATTCAAATTTATTTGTCACATACACAGTCATACACAGTACGAAATGCAGTGAAATGCTTGTACGACCGCCAGTGACCTTAAAAATGTCAAATAAAAAATTTAAACTTATGTGTAAGTAATAAATATGAATAAAAAGAAATACTAAAGCAAATAAATTTTACTATTAAAATAAACTGTACAAATAAGGGCACGATAAAAAATATTAGAAAATATAGATATTGAAATATAGAAGATTCAAGAGATTCAAGATTCAAGATTCTTTATTTGTCACATGCATAGTTATACAAGTACAACACGCAGTGAAATGTATCCTGAACCGCTCCTACTTTGTGCAAATAACAGAAGAAACTAAAGAAATAATCTATAAATAGAAATTTAAATTGAAATAGAAACAAACAAAAAAATAGAAACAATTCAAATAAAAATATTCCTTTAGGGGGAAAAAAAAAGGTACAAATGTAAACATAATAATAAAGTGTGTATATGAGCAGGATAAAATGTAGTGCAAGTAATGCTTACAGTCCAGACTAAAGTGCAGTGTGTAATGTCAGCACAGCAGTGTGTGGGTGAATTGATACCAGTCCTATGAACGGGAGAGTGGTCCATCATGGTTGAGGAGTCTAATCGCCTGTGGATAAAAACTCCTCCTGAGTCTCTCCGTTTTGGCCATAATGACCCGTAACCTTCCGCCTGAATGCAGAACTTTGAACAGTCCATTATTGGGGTGCGACAATTCCTTAATGATTCGAGCTGCCCTGGTTTTACATCTCCTGGTGTAGATGTCCTGCATGGAGGGGATAGTTAACCTGCAGCAGCGTTCAGTTGCCCGGATCACTGTCTGGAGCGCTTTCCTGTCCTGTACACAGCCATTCCCAAACCAGGATGAAATGTTCTGTGTAAGGATGCTCTCAACAGCGCCCGAGTAGAAAGCCTTAAGGACAGCAGGGGAAACCCCAAACTTCCTCAACTGCCTCAGGTGGTACAGACGCTGCTTTGCCCTTTTCGTCTGAGTACAGATATGCTCAGTCCATGTCAGATCCTCGGAGATGTGGACGCCCAAGTACTTGAAGCTGCTCACTCTCTCCACTGGAGCTCCATTGATGATGAGGGGTTTGTGGTCCAGTTGTCCCCTTCTGAAGTCCACCACCAGCTCCTTCGTCTTACTGACGTTCAGTCGGAGGCAGTTTTCAGTTTTATTTGTATAGCGCTTTTAACAATTGACATTGTCTCAAAACAGCTTTACACAATCAAAAGAATTATTTACGTTTGTATGGAATGTGAATATGTATGAATCAAAATGTTCAGATATTCCCTGGCGAGCAAGCCCGAGGGCGACAGTGGCAAGGAAAAACTCCCTGAGACGGTAATAGGAAGAAACCTTGAGAGGAACCAGACTCGACAGGGAACCCATCCTCATCTGGGTGAAACAGATAGCAGGAAATGATCTGCATTTATACAGTGTTAAGTGTTAGGTTCAGCTATAATAGTTGATGTTAATTGATGTTATAATACTTGATGTAAAATGGAGTCCAGTAGTTATTCGAGACTCAGATAGACTTGTAGAAAGTTCCAGTCCTGAACTATCGAATTGTCAAGTCCTCAGAGAAACAGCTGACAACACCAGTCGAGGCCAGAACCATCTTCTAAGTATAGAGAATCATCCCCAGACACCAGACGCATCCTAAAGAGACACACGGGGCATCCATGCGATGAGACCTCCAACCAGAAACCGGGCACCAGGATGGATCAGACAGGTCCGGAGGGCAGTGGGAGTCTGGATCACTGGCAGCTCAGGAACCACATGTGTAGCTCGACAGAGAGAGAGAGAGAAAGAGTGAAAGGGGGAGACAGGGGGAGAGAGGAAAGAGAAAGAGGGGGAGGAAGAGAAGAGGAGGAGAGATTGCAATTAGGTATGGTCACAGTCACAATGTCTAATGTGAATGTATATTTACTGTAGAGTGCAAGCAGGGACTCCGGCAGGACTAACTATGACAGCATAACTAAAAGGGAGAGCCAGAAGGAAACACAAACATGAGGGCTCCCTGAGATGTAAAGCAAACAATCACCTCACCGTCAACAAACCTGAGTGATCAAATGAGACTGAGGAAGACAGCATCTAAAACATACCAGTTCACCATAATACTCTACGTCCATGAGTCCCCCAGATCTGCTCCTTTACCTTATGGCAAATCTATTTATAAAAATGCTTGGCTAAATAAATAGGTTTTTAGCCTAGACTTAAACACTGAGACTGTGTCTGAGTCCCGAACACTATTTGGAAGACTATTCCATAATTTTGGGGCTTTGTAAGAAAAAGCTCTGCCCCCAGCTGTAGTTTTCATAATACGCGGTACTGATAAGCAGCCTGCATCCTTTGACCGAAGTAGGCGTGGCGGATCGTAAGACACTAGCAGTTCGCTCAGATACTGCGGCGCGAGACCATTTAATGCCTTATATGTCAAGAGTAGTATTTTAAAATCAATGCGAAATTTCACAGGGAGCCAATGCAGTGAAGATAGGATAGGGGTGATGTGCTCATATCTTCTGGTTCTAGTGAGGACTCTCGCTGCTGCATTTTGGACTAGCTGAAGCTTGTTTATGCACCTAACTGAACAACCAGACAGTAAGGCATTACAATAGTCCAACCTAGAAGTGATAAAAGCATGAACTAGTTTTTCTGCATCATTTAGCGACAATATATTTCTTATTTTGGCGATATTTCTAAGGTGAAAGAATGCTATCCTGGTGATATTATCTACATGAGCTTCAAATGAAAGGCTGGAATCTATAATCACGCCGAGGTCTTTTACTGTTGCACTTGACGGAACAGAAAGGCCATCTAAAGTTACGGTGTGATCTAAGATTTTACTTCTAGCTGTATGCGGTCCTATGACTAGAACTTCTGTCTTATCCGGATTAAGCAGAAGGAAGTTAATTAGCATCCAATTTCTTATGTCCTGAACACATTGCTCAACTTTAGTAAGATGGTTTTTCTCATCAGGTTTTGTTGAGACATATAACTGTGTGTCGTCAGCATAACAATGAAAACTAATACCATGCTTACGGATTATGTTGCCCAGAGGAAGCATGTAAAGGGAAAAAAGCAGTGGGCCTAAAACTGAACCCTGCGGAACGCCAAACTCCACTAGAGAACATGCAGAATAATCACCATTTAAGTCTACATACTGATAACGATCGGTCAAATAGGATCTGAGCCAGGAGAGGGTTGTACCCTTAATTCCTACTAAATTTTCTAATCTGTGAAGAAGAATAGCATGATCAATAGTGTCAAAAGCTGCACTGAGGTCGAGTAATACAAGCATAGTTACACAACCCTGATCAGAGGCCAATAGGAGGTCATTTACTACTTTAACGAGTGCTGTTTCTGTGCTGTGATGAGGCCTAAATCCTGACTGATACAGTTCATGTATGCCATTTCTATGTAGATATGAGCATAGCTGCTCCGCTACTATCTTTTCCAGAATCTTAGAGATAAAGGGGAGGTTTGATATTGGCCTGTAATTGGACAGCTGACAGGGGTCGAGGTCAGGTTTCTTAATTATTGGTTTAATAACTGCTACTTTAAAAGATTTTGGAACATAACCAATGCTGAGTGAGGAATTAATTATTCTCAACATCGGTTCTGTTATTACTGGTGCTATCTGTTTAAGAAAATGTGTCGGTATAGGATCTAATATACAGGTTGATGAATTTGCAGAAGAGATGAGTGAAATTAGTTCATTCTCTTCAAGAGGAGTAAAGTATTCTAGGTTTGAATCTGACATGGCTAGGTTAACATCAGTATCAATTACATTGTTTGGTTTCAAAGCCTCAATTTTATGCCTGATATTTACAATTTTATTATTAAAAAAGTTCATGAAGTCCTCACTATTGCATGATGTTGTTGTGGAGATTTCTGTAGTGGTCTTACTTCTGGTTAATTTGGCTACGGTATTAAATAAAAATCTAGGATTATTTTTATTTTCGTCTATAAGAGTGGAGAGATACGTTGATCTAGCTACACTAAGAGCTTTCCTATAGTTCAGGATGCTCTCTTTCCATGCTATTTGAAATACCAACAATTTAGTTTGACGCCATTTACGCTCTAATTTCCGAGCAGTCTGTTTTAAAGTGCGCGTGTGATCGTTATACCAGGGAGCGAGTTTCTTATCTCTAATAATTTTTCTTTTAGCTGGAGCTACATTATCTAAGGTACAACGAAGTGTCGACTCTAAATATTCAGTCGCCTGATCAAGTTCTGTGGGGTCAGACGGTGGCCTAATCGAAGTTGGTAACTCTGGGAGATTACTGATAAAACTCTGTGTGGTAGTTGATGTGAATGTACGTTTAATACGGTAGCGCGGTACTGTGCGTACATTATCACTGTGAGACACTTGAATGGAGACAAGATAGTGATCTGAGATAATTTCAGACAGTGGAATTGTGAACACATTTCTTATAGTTAATCCGAAGAATATTACTAAATCTAAAGTGTGACCTGCTTTATGAGTGGGTCCTACTACACACTGATTTACACCTACGGAGTCCAGTATGGATATAAATGCTGTTCTCAGAGGGTCTTCTGGATTCTCAAAATGAATGTTAAAATCTCCAGCAATTAACACTTTGTCTACAGAAATGACCAGGTCTGAGATGAAATCTGCAAATTCACTAAGAAATTCAGAATACAGCCCTGGAGGTCTGTAAATTATAATTAGTGGAATCGACTGAGCTGATTTAATATACTTAAATACACTTATGTTACTATAGAGAATTTCAAATGAGTTAAATTTGTGTCTGTGTTTTTGTACGATAGACAGGTTATCATTATGAATAACTGCGACGCCTCCTCCTCTACCAGTTAACCGAGGCTGGTGTATGTAGCTGTATCCAGGAGGACTAGCTTCATTTAGAGCTACATACTCGTCCTGTTTAACCCATGTTTCAGTTAAACAGAGTATATCAAACGCCTGATCTGTGATAATTTCATTAACAATAACTGCTTTTGATGTGAGAGATCTAATATTTAACAATCCTAGCTTCAGATCAGAGGTGCCGGCTGCGCATTCAGTATGATCGGAGTTTGTGGACTTTATGTTAATTAGATTATTGAAACAGACTTTCTGGGTCTTTCTACATTTTTGCTTAGATCGGGGAACAGACACAGTCTCAATAAGGTGAACCCTGAGTGACGACTCTATGCAGCTAGCAGACGGTTGGTTTAGCCTGTCTGTCTGCTCCCTGGCCTGGGCTCTGGATTGTCACCGATTAACTAGACCTCTACTGAGACTATGAGCTATACTACAGGAAATGAGAGAAGCACCTTCCCGAGTGGGATGGACACCGTCCCGCCCTAACAGGCCAGCTTTGCCCTCAAAGGTCTTCCAATTGTCTATGTAGCCCACATTATTTTTGGAGCACCACCTGGACATCCAGCGGTTCAGCGACCATAACCTGCTGTAAGCTATGTCGCCACGTCTCATTGGGATGGGACCAGAGCATATTACTTCATCGGACATCGCCTTCGCTAATTTAAACACCTCTGTAAAGTTACTCTTACTAACCTCTGACTGACGAAGGCGTATATCATTAGCTCCAGCATGTACCACTATCTTAGAGAACCTATGCTGTCCTAGAGCCCTAAGATTACCTGCTATGTCCGGTGCTCTGGCTCCCGGGATACACCTAACCACTGCCGCTGGCGCCCCTAAAGGTCTAGCTAATGTCACGTGTCTCAGTATAGAGTCTCCTATAACCAGAGCTCTTTCAGGTTTCTCAGCGGGTGCATCACTGAGGAGAGCAAACCTGTTGGACACGTGAAGCGCAGAGTTGGTGTGCTCCGGTGGGCTAGCCTTAGCGTTAGCTTTGGCTGAACGAGTATGCCGCCGAGTCGTCACCCACTCGCCCCGCTGTGAGGGCTCTAATGCCGGAGTCGGGGGCTGATTATCTCCGCCTGTGGCACCCAGACTGTCCGCTACAGGAATAACGCTGCTCTCACACTGTCTAACACTCTCTAAAGTCTGGATGCGCTCCTCTAACGCTGATATCTTCTCCGTCAGAGTGCTCACTAACACACACCTATCACAAATAAAATTATCGCTAATGACGGAGGAAGAATGTCTAAACATCCTGCACTCTACACACTGAACAAGCTGAACGGTAGACATTATAACGTACCTCTGTGTCGGAGTTTTTAGTTGTTTAGTTGAGGAAACTCGCGCGTTGCGAAACTTTCGCGGCAACAATACGAAAACAGGAAGCTACGTCACCAACAGGAAACTGTTCAGTTTTCTTCACACCATAGTGCCAGGTTCTCCACTTCATCTATGTAGGCCGACTCATCGTTGTTGGAGATGAAGCCCAGCACCACCGTATCGTCAGCAAACTTAATGATGGTGTTGGAGTCGAACATGGCCACACAGTCTGAAGTGTAAAGCGAGTATAGCAGTGGAGAGAGAACACATCCCTGTGGAGCACCTGTGTTGATGGTGATGCTGCTGGAGACGCACTTGCCCACTCTCACCGCTTGAGATCTGTCCGAGAGGAAGTCCAACACCCAGGCACACAAACGTTTGTTAAGTCCTAGATCTCTCAGCTTTGTGAACAGTCTGTGAGGCACTATTATGTTGAAAGCAGAGCTCTAATCTATAAACAGCAATCTCACATAGTTACCTTGCTTCTTGTCCACGTGGCTGAGAGTGGTGTGCAGAACATGGGAGATGGCATCCTCTGTGGATCTGTTGGGGCGGTAGGCGAACTGAAGTGGATCTATGGAGCTGGGGATGGAGGAGGAGATGATGTTTTTTAGCAGACCCTCAAAAACCTTCATGACCATCGATGTCAGTGCAACAGGCCAGTAGTCATTCAGGCATGAGGGTTTGTTGGTCTTGGGCACAGGGAAAATGGTGGATGTCTTGAAACACGCCGGGACCACAGACTTCGCCAGGGACTCATTAAAGATACAGGTGAACACACCTGACAGCTGGTCAGCGCAGCAGGCGCCCAGAGATGCCATCTGGACCCGCCGCTTTCCTGGTGTTCACCCTCCTCAGCGCCGTGCGAACGTCGTGCTCTGCGATGCTGATGACGCAATCCTCGCTGATGACGTCATCATTCTCAGTCATCAGGCTGCTAGCATTAGCCGCCTGGCTAACCTCGAACCGGGCGAAGAATGCGTTCAGCTCGTTGGCGAATGCAGAGTCGGCTACGATCATCGTGGTGTCTTTGGCAACCTTGTAGTCCGTGTTTGTGCGGAATCCGTGCCACATGCGGCGTGTGTCACCCTGGTGGAAGTGTGATTCTGTCGGAACCGTCCCGTAGCTTCCCTCACCGCTCGCCTGACACCATAAGAAGCCCCTTTATATGCGCTCATATCGCCGTTGATGAGTGCGGCATTATAAGCAGCGGTCCGGGCATTCACAGCATCGCGGATCGATCGGTCCACCCAAGGCTTCTGGTTCGGAAACGATTTGAACCTCACTGTTGGGACAACTTCATTTACAAGTGTGCTAACGAAGCTAACTGCTACATCAGCAAACTCGTTGATGTCTTCTGCGCAGGCTCGGAACATGTTCCAATCTATGTCATTGAGCGCGTCCTGTAGCGTAGCTTCTGATTGGGCAGACCAGCGTTGCACCTCCCTCATGAACGGAGCTTCACGACGAAAGCTTTGTTGATATTCCGGTATGAGGAAAATGACGTTGTGGTCTGATTTCCCGAATGCTGGATGTGAAACAGCTTTGTAGCCCCGCTTGTATGGTGTGTAGCAGTGGTCCAGAATGTTGAGTCCCCTCGTCGGACATGTAACATGTTGATGAAAGTTTGGCATAACCTGTCTGAGGTTCGCTTTATTAAAGTCACCTGCTACAATGTGCGCTGCGTCCGGGTGTTTGTTTTGGAACTCGCTCAGCACATCATGTAGTTCAGACAGAGCAGTGCCTGTGTCCGCGTGGGGTGGGATGTAGACCGCCGTGGCAATGACCGAGGTGAACTCGCGAGGCAGGTAGAAAGGACGACACTTAACACTCAGATATTCCAAATGAGTCGAGCAGCTACTGGAGAGAATGGAAACACTCCTGGCATCGCACCAGTTCTTGTTGACCATGAAACACACACCTCCACCTTTAGCTTTGTTAGACTCTGCCTATTTGAAAGTGGCAGTGGTTGTGCAAATATGCATAAAAAGTGACTTATTAAAGTGTCTTGTGCAATGGTCCAGATATATAAATATGTATGTGTAAAAAGTGTATATATGATGTAATATAGTGTAATATAAAAAGTGTGTATGAATGTGTCCATGATTGTCTCGTCAATGATGGAAGTTTAAAAAGATGTTATTAATCCTGTGCGGTGGTGTGATTGAGAGACCTTATTGCCTGTGGGAAGAACTCCTCAGTCTTTCTGTGTTGGCCTTCAGGGAGCGGAATTGCTTCCCAGACCGCAACAGAGAAAACAGTCCATTGTTGGGATGGCTGAGGTCCTTCACTATCTTCCTGGCTTTGGTCCAGCACCGCTTGCTGTAGATCGAGTGCAGGTCAAGGAGCTCGATGCGGATGATGCGCTCAGCTGATCGCACCACCCTCTGTAGAGCCCGTCTGTCATGCATGGTGCTGTTTCCAAACCAGGTCGTGATATTACCCGTCAGGTTGCTCTCTTTGGTACAGGAGTAGAAATTCCTGAGCACCTTGGAGGGCAGTCTGAAGTCTCTCAAGCGTCTGAGGTGGTAGAGACGCTGTCGGGCCTTTTTCACCAGGTGAACAGGTGACAGGTCCTGTGTGATGTGAACACAGAGGTATCGGAAGCTGTCCACTCTCTCCACTGGGCTCTTGTTGATGACGGGGGTCTGGTAGTTCCTCTCCTGCTTTGTACTAAAGTCCACAATCAGCTCCTTTGTCTTGCTGACGTTCAGGAGGAGATTGTTCTTCTGGCACCAGTTCTCCAGATTTCCAATCTCCTCTAGGTAGGCCGACTCATCATTGTTGGTGATCATTCCAACCACGACAGTGTCGTCAGCAAACTTGATGATGGCGGTGGAGTTGGTATACATGTTTTAACATAATTTATTTATGACTAACGTATAGGCTAAAGGCAGTGGTGTCAAAAGTATTCACATTCATTACTTGAGTAGAAGTATAGACACTAGGGTTTAAAAAGACTTCTTTAGAAGTTGAAGTATCAACTCAAGCTTTTTACTCAAGTAAAAGTGTAAATGTACTGGTTTCAAAACTACTTAAAGTATAAGTATTTCTTTTCTATAATTATTATTATTATTTGTTTTTATTTATTTATTTTCTATTATTATTTTATTTATTTATTTATTTATTATTATTATTATTATTAATTTTTTTTTTTTGTTAAATTTCTTTAATTTTTGTGAAGCTGCTTTGAGACAATGACCATTGTTAAAAGCGCTATATAAATAAAATTTAATTGAATTGAATTGAAAAGTAAAAGTAACGTCAGGATTAAGGATAAAAGCTTAGGCTGTGCCACGAGCCTATATACTGCACTTAGTGCTCCCAGGGCAGGCTTAGTAACAATTATCCTTGTATGCTTGTCTACAATAAACATTAGTGCTGTCAGAATGAATGATTCATCTAAGTGATTAATCAAAAAAATAAAATTATATATATATGTGTGTGTGTGTGTGTGTGTGTGTATACAGTATATATCATTCCTGTTATCCTACTGGTGCTGTTATCTTCCTCGCTGGTGCTTGGTTGTGACATTTCGCTCGAATCTTGAGTCTCTATCACGGACAGCTTCGTCTACTTATCACAACCTTATCAACCGCAAATGCTAATTTATTCAAACGTCATTGCTGGAGTGTGTGACGTAACGACATGTGCAGGTGCGATAGATCGCGCACCAACCAACAGGGTGTCAGGATGTTTATACTTCTCATCTGTAACGTCCTTCGGCATAGAAGAAAATAAAGATCACATAGACAAACGGAGTTCTTAGCGAATGTGCCGTTTACTTTTTGTTCTCTCATGTGCATGCCCAGTGACAGATTACACACGCTTAGTTACCTCGTCTCGCTCAACGTGCTTACGACAGAGTCAGGATGCTGAACAGAAAACTTGGAACAGAAATACATGCAAAAATTACATCATCCAACCACAATCAAATTCGCTTCATCCGGATGGCGCGATTTATCCTGATGTTTTTTTGTTTGTTTGTTTTTTGAATGACAAACTGAAATAAAATAGGAGGAACAAGGTTATTTTTAAAATGTAAGGAGTAGAAAGTACAGATAATTGCGTGAAAATGTAAGGAGTAGAAGTAAAAAGTCGGCTGAAAAATAATTACTCAAGTAAAGTAATCAGAGTTCAGCTTCAGAGAGATGTCCTGAGCTCATGTAGAAATCAGTTGTTTTCACTTCCTGTTGGTGACGTAGCTTCCTGTTTTCGTATCGTTGCCGCGAAAGTTTCGCGTTTGTATCAGCGTTTAAATTACGTAGCTTTATACAATAACAATATTAATAGCAACTAGCTTTTACATCTTCATACTATTCGGCTTCGCCTTTTTTTCTGCAATTTTTGGAAAACGCATCATTTATCAAGGAGTGTCACTAAACAGTGAGCTCCTACAAGGACCAGACTTAACAAACTCACTCATTGGTGTGCTCACACGCTTTAGACAGGAAGAAATTGCCATGATGGCAGACGTGGAAGCCATGTACTATCAAGTAAGAGTCCCCGAGAAGGACACAGATCTGCTCCGCTTCCTATGGTGGCCGAATGGAGATGTGAGCCAAGACTTAGTTGAATACAAAATGGTAGTTCATCTGTTTGGTGCAAAATCTTCACCTAGTGTTGCTAACTTCGCCCTCAGAAAGACAGCAGAAGAAAACCGCAGCAATGCATCTGCTGTGGCAGTTAATACAGTGCTTAAAAACTTTTATGTAGACGACTGCCTGAAATCTGTTTCGAGTTATGACCAAGCAGTCTCCCTATACAATGATCTCACAAGTCTCTGTGCAAGCGGAGGTTTCAACCTCACTAAATGGGCAAGCAACAGCCATGCCCTACTGACTGTCATTCTCGAGAGTGAAAGGATCAAAGACATGAAAGACTTAGACTTGAGTAAAGATGCACTGCCCATAGAAAGAGCTCTGGGGGTGCTGTGGTGCATTAACTCAGACATGTTCAAGTTCAAAATTAGTTTAAAGGAACGACCCGTGACAAGACGAGGAATCCTGTCAATCACCAGTTCAATTTATGACCCCTTAGGGTTTCTCGCGCCTGTCATACTGCCAGCCAAAACTCTAATGCAACAGTTATGTAAAGAAAAACTAGCCTGGGATGATGACATTCCCGAGCAGTTTGCAACAGCATGGAAAACCTGGCTGCAAGAGCTGCACCGACTGTCTGAGTTCAACATAGCAAGGTGCATAAAACCAGCCGACTCCGGAGTTACAGCTACAACACAACTCCACCACTTCTCGGATGCAAGTGAAATGGGATACGGAGCTGTCTCATACCTCAGGTTAGTAAACGCTGATGGACTTACACATTGTACATTCATGATGGGGAACTCCCGTGTAGCACCCCTGAAACAAACCACCATTCCACGAATGGAACTGACTGCGGCAGTGGTCGCTGTAAAAAATGACAAAATGTTGAAAGAACAGCTAGAATTGAAATTGCTGGACTCTATGTTCTGGACTGACAGTACAACTGTTTTGAGATACATTGATAACGAAACACTTCGTTTTAAAACCTTTGTGGCCAACAGAATCGCCATTATAAGATTGTCAACCAAGGCACAGCAATGGAGGTACGTTAATACCTCAAAAAACCCAGCTGATTCTGCCTCCAGGGGGGTATCCTGTGAAAGGTTCATGAAAAATGTTAACTGGATCCATGGTCCCTCGATTCTCAAAGAAGCAGAGTGCAAATGGCCTGAAAACATTCATGACACATCAATAACACAAAATGATGATGAAATTAAACTCTCAGCTTTAGTGAATACTGTGAGCGTTACAAAATGCGCAGACGCAGTGAGCAAATTGATTGATCATCACTCTGATTGGCACAAGTTAAAAAGATCCGTTGCCTGGATCCTTCGCATCAGAGACATGCTCAAACAAAAAACAGAAAGGGTCAAAACACAAGTAGATAACCCAAAGACAGAAAATCACAAGTCGCTAACAGCTCAAGAACTAACAAAAGCAGAAAACGAAATCATTAAATTTACTCAAAGACAAAATTTTAAGGAAGAAATTCTCAGGTTGCAAAAGGGTAAAGCAGCAGCAGAATTAAAACAGGAAATTTCCACACAGCAAAAACGCAAGGCATCTGTAAAAGGAAACAGTTGCTTGTCCAAACTGGACCCAGTGCTACAGGATGGATTGCTGAGAGTCGGAGGATGTCTCGGCAGGTCTGCAATGCCAGAGCACGTTAAACACCCAGTCATTGTACCTAAAGACTCACATATCACAACGTTAATACTAAGAGACGTTCATGACAAGATAGGACACAGTGGCAGAAATTACAAACCGGATTCCAAAAAAGTTGGGACACTAAACAAATTGTGAATAAAAACTGAATGCAATGATGTGGAGATGGCAAATGTCAATATTTTATTCAGAATTCAATTCAATTCAATTTTATTTATATAGCGCTTTTAACAATGGTCATTGTCTCAAAGCAGCTTCACAAAAATTAAAGAAATTTAACAAATCATAATAATAATAATAATAAATAAATAAATAAAATAATAATAATAATAGAAAATAAATAAATAAAAACAAATAATAATAATAATTATAGAAAAGAAAATAATTGGAAGTGTGGATGTGTGAGAAAAATGTGCAGATAATAATGAGACGAATGAATGAAATTTCTCTGATGAGCAAGCCAAGGGTGACGGTGGCAAGGAAAAACTCCCTGAGATGGCATTAGGAAGAAACCTTGAGAGGAACCAGACTCAACAGGGAACCCATCCTCAGAATAGAACATAAATCACGGAACAAAAGTTTAAACTGAGAAAATGTATCATTTTAAGGGAAAAATATAGTGAATCAAATTGTCATGGTGTCAACAAATCCCAAAAAGTTGGGACAAGGCCATTTTCACCACTGTGTGGCATCTCCTCTTCTTCTTACAACACTCAACAGACGTCTGGGGACCGAGGAGACCAGTTTCTCAAGTTTAGAAATAGGAATGCTCTCCCATTCTTGTCTAATACAGGCCTCTAACTGTTCAATCGTCTTGGGCCTTCTTTGTCGCACCTTCCTCTTTATGATGCACTATAGGGGAAAGATCTGGACTGCAGACTGGCCATTTCAGTACCCGGATCCTTCTCCTACGCAGCCATGATGTTGTGATTGATGCAGAATGTGGTCTGGCATTATCTTGTTGAAAAATGCAGGGTCTTCCCTGAAAGAGATGACTAGATGTTGTTCTAGAACCTGAATATATTTTTCTGCATTGATGGTGCCTTTCCAGACATGCAAGCTGCCCATGCCACACGCACTCATGCAACCCCATACCATCAGAGATGCAGGCTTCTGAACTGAGCGTTGATAACAACTTGGGTTGCCCTTGTCCTCTTTGGTCCGGATGACATGGCGTCCCACATTTCCAACAAGAACTTCGAATCGTGACTCGTCTGACCACAGAACAGTCTTCCATTTTGCCACACTCCATTTTAAATGATCCCTGGCCCAATGAAAACGCCTGTGCTTGTGGATCTTGCTTAGAAATGGCTTCTTCTTTGCACTGTAGAGTTTCAGCTGGCAACGGCGGATGGCACGGTGGATTGTGTTCACTGACAATGGTTTCTGGAAGTATTCCTGAGCCCATTCTGTGATTTCCTTTACAGTAGCATTCCTGTTTGTGGTGCAGTGTCGTTTAAGGGCCCGGAGATCACGGGCATCCAGTATGGTTTTACGCCCTTGACCCTTACGCACAGAGATTGTTCCAGATTCTCTGAATCTTCGGATGATATTATGCACAGTTGATGATGATAACTGCAAAGTCTTTGCAATTTTTCGCTGGGTAACACCTTTCTCCACTATCTTTCTGCAACATTGTGGGAATTGGTGATCCTCTACCCATCTTGGCTTCTGAGAGACACTGCCACTCTGAGAACCTCTTTTTATACCAAATCATATTGCCAATTAACCTAATTACTGTTAATTGTTCTTCCAGCTCTTCGTTATGCTCAAATTTATTTTTTCCAGCCTCTTATTGCTACTTGTCCCAACTTTTTTGGGATTTGTTGACACCGTGAAATTTGGAATCAACATATTTTTCCTTTAAAATTATACATTTTCTCGGATTAAACTTTTGATCTGTCATCTATGTTCTATTCTGAATAAAATATTGCCATTTGCCATCTCCACATCATTGCATTCAGTTTTTATTCACAATTTGTTTAGTGTCCCAACTTTTTTGGAATCCGGGTTGTACATGCTCTCAGAATTACGGCAAAAATACTGGATTCCGACTGCTAACTCACTCGTAAGACAGTTTCTCTCCAGGTGTGTGATATGCAAGAAGTCTAGAGCTAAAGCATGTGAGCAAAAAATGTCAGAATTGCCACTCGACAGAATAATACCAGACCACCCACCCTTCACCAATGTGGGAGTAGACTACTTTGGACCCTTCGAGGTCAAACGTGGCAGAAGTAACGTTAAAAGATTTGGCGTACTTTTCACTTGTCTGACAACAAGAGCCGTGCACATTGAAATCGCTCATTCGCTGGACACAGACTCTTCTGTGAATGCCATGCGACACTTCATAAGCAGGAGAGGTCAGGTGTCAGTGATGCGAAGTGACAATGGAACAAACTTCATAGGCGCTGAGACTGAACTGCGCGAGGCTATTCAGCAATGGAATCAGTCACAAATTGAAAGCTTCCTTACTCAAAGGAACATACAGTGGACATTTAACCCGCCCTCTGGATCTCACTTTGGTGGACTATGGGAAAGACAGATCAGGTCAGTTAGAAAGATCTTGAGATCAGTACTGAAAGAACAAACATTAACTTACGAGAGCCTGCATACATTCATGTGTGAAGTAGAAGCGATAATGAATAACCGACCCCTCACTACTGTCTCGGAGGATCCCACAGGACCTGGAACCTCTGACACCAAACCACCTGCTGCTGATGAAAAAACAGCCAAACCTGCCCCCTGGATTCTTCAAAAAGGAAGACATCTATGCACGTCGCAGGGAGAAGCAGATTCAGTACATATCAGACCTGCTCTGGAAGCGATGGGTGCGTGAATACTTGCCCTTGCTCCAGGAACGTCAAAAATGGTTTCAAGAGAGAAAAAACCTTTCGATTGGAGACATAGTTTTAATAACTGATGAGTCTTCTCCAAGCAATTCATGGGTCATGGGACGAATCACGAAAGTGTTCCCCAACAAAGGGGGACTGGTGAGACGTGTGTTAGTTAAAACCAAGACCAACACTCTGGAAAGACCCATCGACAAGCTGTGCCTCATATGTGAAATGGACTGTTAAACGTGTGGTAATATGTTATGAAATTTGACATGCAAATACAAACACCTGAGATAAGTTTTAAACACTTAAAAGATTGAAAACGTCTTAGAAGGTTAAGAATGTTTGATTTAATGGCTTTATCAAAAAAAAAAAAAACACAAATTGTAATTGTCAGTCTCCATGCCTGTCAATTAGTTCAATTCAATTGAATTCAATTTTATTTATATAGCGCTTTTAACAATGGTCATTGTCTCAAAGCAGCTTCACAAAAATGAAAGAAATTTAACAAAAAATAAATAAATAATAATAATAATAATAATAATAATAAAAAATAAAATAAAAATAATAATTATAGAAAAGAAAATAATGATTTAATCCTGACCACCTTCTCTACAACTATCCTCTTATTCAATTCAATTCAATTCAATTTTATTTATATAGCGCTTTTAACAATGGTCATTGTCTCAAAGCAGCTTCACAAAAATTTAAGAAATTTAACAAAAAAAAAAAAAAAACTATATATAGAATAATTATATATAAAATAATAAATAAATAAAATTATAATAGAAAATAAATAAATAAAAACAAATAATAATAATAATTATAGAAAAGAAAATAATTGGAAGTGTGTATGTGTGAGAAAAATGTGCAGATAATAATAATGAGACGAATTAATGAAATTTCTCTGATGAGCAAGCCAAGGGTGACGGCGACGGTGGCAAGGAAAAACTCCCTGAGATAGCATTAGGAAGAAACCTTGAGAGGAACCAGACTCAACAGGGAACCCATCCTCATTTGGGCGATAACAGATAGAAATTATATAACATCTTGTGTGTTGTGCAGGTGAAAATTCAATATGACAGAAATTATTTAAATTGACATGAAGACCATTTCAGCATAGGGACGAGTCAGTAGGTGCAGAGGGCAGATGAGGTCTGGATCACTGGAAGCACAGGAGCAGCATGTGTAGCTCCAACCATCATAAAGCTGAATCCAGCTGGAGCTGGTCCTTCTCTGGATGCCTCAGGAACCTCGCAGGGTCGGCCTTTGTCTACTGAAGCTGGCAAAATCTCCCGATGCCTCGGGATGGGTAGAGAAATACAGAACAGATGGGGAGAATTAGCGTAGTTGCCATTCGGGATAAGTGTACTGGAGTATGAGATTATGGGATGAGTTATGTGTATGCCAGATTAAAAAGATGCGTCTTGAGTCTACTTTTGAACTGAGAAACCGTGTCTGCTCCCCGAACACTGTCTGGAAGACTATTCCAAAGCTTTGGAGCTAAATATAAAAAAGCCCTACCCCTTTTTGTAGATTTTGAAATTCTGGGAACTACCAGAAGTCCAGAGCTTTGTGACCTTAAGGCGCGTGGTGGATTGTAGCGTATCAGAAGACTGGTTAGGTATGTGGGAGCTAAACCATTTAAGGCCTTGTATGTAAGTAATACTATTTTGTAATTTATTCTAAACTGAACAGGTAGCCAGTGCAGGGATGATAATAATGGGGTTATATGATCATATTTTCTGGATCTAGTGAGAACCCTGGCAGCTGCATTTTGGATTAACTGAAGCTTGTTTATTGAGGATGCAGGACAACCACCTAGCAATGCATTACAATAGGAGGTCATGAATGCATGAACTAGTTTTTCTGCATCAGATACGGATAAGATGTTCCAAAGTTTAGCAATATTTCGAAGATGGAAAAAGGCTGTTTTTGTGATATTTGAAATGTGATTTTCAAAAGACAAGTTACTGTCTAATATTACGCCCAGATCTTTTACTGCTGAGCTGGTAATAACAGTACATCCTTCTAAGCGCAGGCTGAATTGTGAAAGCTGTTGTGTGCTGGTTTTTGGGCCAATAAGTAACATCTCTGTCTTATCTGCATTTAATAAAAGAAAGTTATTGGTCATCCAATCTTTTATGTCCTGGACACACTCAGTTAATCTAGACAACTTAGGTATTTTGTCTGGTTTAGTTGAGATATATAATTGGGTATCATCAGCATAGCAATGGAAACTAATCCCATGTCTTCTAATGATGTTACCCAAGGGAAGCATGTATATTGAGAACAACAGAAGTCCTAAAACTGACCCTTGTGGGACCCCATATTTCACTGGCATTACATCATACGGTTCTCCATTTAGATCTTCAAAATGGTAGCGATCAGACAGGTAAGATCTAAACCATTTTAATGCCTGTCCCTGAATACCATACTGTTGTACCAGTCATGCAAGTGTTTTATCTCTGACTTTTGTTAATCTGATGGGAGCAACAGTGTCTAATGTACTGGTAAAAATAGTGCCCATGCTGCTAGTCAATTCATCTAGATCATCTGCATTTAGGGGTCTAATAAGAAATTGGGACAGATCCGGCAGATTACTTGTGAATCTGTCTTTAGTAGTGGGATTCATATTTCTAACAGATTGATAACGTGGGGGGACACAGCTAATCTGTTCTACGGGTAGAGTATATATCAGGAGGTGATGATCTGTGATATCATCACTTTGAGGTATGATCTCTATATTAGAGGCCATCTATACCATGGGATATAATTAAATCTAGCGTATGATTAAAGCGGTGAGTTGCTCCAATTATATTTAGTTTAACCCCAAAGGAATTTAGTAAATCCATAAATGTGAGTGCCAAAGCGTCGTTAGCATCATCTACATGAATGTTAAAGTCTCCTACAATCAACACTTTGTCAGAGTTAACCAATAGGTCTGATAGCAGATGTCCAAATTCTTTAAGAAAATCGCCATATGGCCCCGGGGGTCTGTACACGGTGGCCAGGGTAAAATATAGCAAGGGTTTATTACGTATTTCATTGAGTGCAACATTAATGATAAGCACTTCAAATTAATTAAACCTGGGCCTTATTTTCTGGGTAACAGTGAGTAAATCATTGTAGATAGTGGCGACACCACTACCGTGACCAATTAGACGGGGCTCGTGCTTATAGAAATATCCTGACGGAGTAGACTCATTCAGACCAAAATATTCATTTGGTTTAAGCCAGGTTTCGGTGAGACAGAGTGCGTCAAGGCAATAATCTGAGATAATTTCATTAACAATAAGTGCTTTAGGCGCAAGGGATCTAATGTTGAGTAGTCCAAACTTTAGAGGTGGATTTTGACTACTTATTTGGCCTTTTTCTGGTTTTATGGTTATCAGATTGTTTCGGGCAAATTTAACAAATTTATTATTTTTTCTCACTATTCGGGGAACTGACACAGTTTCTATAGGACAAGCTATGTGTGTGCGTCTATCACTACGGTGAGTTGTGATGTGGCTAATATGTTTGGAATCTACAGTATGACTTACCGCCAGTCAGATGGTTTGTAGTGTCCTGGAGATGTTGTCAGAGAGGACCGCTGCTCCAGCTCTGCTAGGGTGTAGCCCATCGGTGTGATAGAGCCTAGGACGCATCCAGAAAACATTCCAGTTATCAACAAAGCGTAATTTCTGTTGTCGACACCAAGATTGTAACCATTCATTAAAGGCAAATAATCTACTGAACTTCTCGGCTCAGTGGTAGGTGTTTCGCCTGCCATGCGGACGGCCCGGGTTCGATTCCAGCCAGTGCCCACACCCCAGCCACTGGATACAGTGCCGGTCCCAAGCCCGGATAAAATGGGAGGGTTGCGTCAGGAAGGGCATCCGGCGTAAAACCTGTGCCAAGTTGTAGTGCGGACTGGATATTCCGCTGTGGCGACCCCTTGCCGGGAGCAGCCGAAAGACCAACAACAACAACAATCTACTGAACTTCTCGATTCCTCGCTGAAATGTGGGAAGCGGTCCAGATACGATGATCCTTGTCGTGGGTGATGTGCTGCGGACCTTCTCGACCAGGCTCCTGAAGTCCTTCTTTAGGATCTCCGTCTGCCTCAGCCTGGTGTCGTTCATGCCGGCATGAAGGACCACAGCTCCAATGTTCTTCCTCAGGGCAGCAGGCAGGGGGCTGGAATGTAAGTGCCATATCGTACTTGTTATGAATTTGTTGTTGTGTTTATTTTATTTTATTTGTTGTTATTTCATTTATTCTACCTTGTTCTATTCATTAGTAAAGCATTAAGCATTAAGTTCGTTACATAAGCCATAAGCTTTACATTTCTATGTTATGCATCCATTTTGACAATCGTAAGTTGGTCTGTGATGTCATTCTACTATTACTGTACATGCATTTATGTGACTGTCATATGAAAGAGAGTTCAGTTTAGATGCGGAAGGCTACGGAAACACAAGCTTTTGACCGTAAGCTCGTCAGCCACGTGAGCTCCCGTAAGCTGGAAATGTAAGATACAACAACTAGGTTGTTGTAACCGTAAGCTCCCGTAAGTAGAGATATACAGCAAGAGTGTTGTTATATACGTAAGCTAAGACTGTAATTTACAAGATACAGCAAATAGGTTGTTGTAAAAGTCAGAGATTTGCAAGATGCAGCAACTGGTGTCTGTAATCACAGTGGATTTACTCAAGACGACTGTATGAAGTGTTGATTCTTTGATGCTGACAAAATAAACTACAAGAGACAAAGAGATCGGACTTCTGTCATGTGAGTGAAACTTTGAGACAAAGCTACGCGTCAAAACTGGTGAAATAATATGACCGTATCTACAACCAGGATAGCATTCTTTCACCTCAGAAATATTGCCAAGATAAGAAATATATTGTCGCTAAACGATGCAGAAAAACTAGTTCATTCTTTTATCACTTCTAGGTTGGACTATTGTAATGCCTTACTGTCTGGTTGTTCTGTTAGGTGCATAAACAAGCTTCAGCTAGTCCAGAATGCAGCAGCAAGAGTCCTCACTAGAACCAGAAGATATGAGCACATCACCCCTATCCTATCTTCACTACATTTCGCATTGATTTGAAAATACTACTCTTGACATATAAAGCATTAAATGGTCTCGCGCCGCAGTATCTGAGCGAACTGCTAGTGTCTTACGATCCGCCACGCGTACTTCGATCAAAGGATTCAGGCTGCTTGTCAGTACCGCAGAGCTTTTTCTTACAAAGCACCAAAATTATGGAATAGTCTTCCAAATAGTGTTCGGGACTCAGACACAGTCTCAGTGTTTAAGTCTAGGCTAAAAACCTATTTATTTAGCCAAGCATTTTTATAAATAGATTTGCCATAGGTAAAGGAGCAGATCTGGGGGACTCATGGACGTATAGTATCCTCCAAGATGGTGCCGGTGACACCTTTTCTTTGTTTTTGTTTTTTAAGTTAGTTTTCAGTGTTTTAAAATCGGCAAAATCACCACCATTGAGTACATTAGGTATGATAGAGACACTCTTGTTTCTATTGGTATACAATGTACTCACAATTCGCCGTTTTTAACTCCGGATCCGAGCTGGCCGAATGAGATCCTGAGGGAGAACAATGGACGCGACGCGAAGCGAGGGAAACGAGCCAGCGTCAGGAACAGGCTGAGAACCCGTGCACACCGCACACCTCTGAAAAGTATCCTGCTCGCCAAAGTCCAGTCACTGGAGAACAAACTCGATGACCTCAGGGCCAGGATAAAGTTCCACAGAAACATTTGGGACTGCAACCTTCTCTGCTTCACAGTGACATGGCTGAACCCAGCGGTGCCAGACCACGCCATACAACCAGCCGAGTTCTTCTCGGTTCACCGCATGGACAGGACACGGGACTCGGGGAAGTCCAGGGGAGGCCGCGTGTGTTTGATGGTGAACAACAGCTGGTGCAACAGCGCGAGTGTTGTTCCCTCGGGGCCCCTACTTTCTTGTGGCATTCCCCAAGGGTCCATTTTGGGCCCTATGTTGTTTTCTTTGTATATGCTCCCTTTAGGGGATATTTTTAAAAAGCACAACATCTCATTTCATTTTTATGCGGATGATGTACAAATTTATGTCAAAACAAATGACAAACCTTCATTTTTGTCACTACATAATTGCCTGAGAGATTTAAAAATATGGTTGGATCAGAACTTTCTTTGTCTTAACGAAAATAAGACTGAAATTGTTATGTTTGGTCGTCCTGGTGATCTGGGTGCTTGTGTAGATTCACTTGATGATTTAGGAACGTATATTCGTCCATTTACCAGGAATCTCGGTGTGATTTTTGGTGGTGCTTTTAAATTTGATAAACAGATTAGCTCTGTGATAAAAGCCAGTTTTTTTCAACTTAGACTGTTGGCGAAAGTCAAGGCCTACCTTCCGTGTAAGGAGTTTGAAAGTGTAATTCATGCTTTTATAACATCAAGACTGGACTATTGTAACTCTTTATATGTTGGATTGGATCAGTCATCTCTCCAGCGTTTGCAGTTGGTTCAGAATGCAGCAGCTTGGCTCTTAACTGGGACTAGAAAGCGTGAGCTCATTACCCCGGTCTTAGCTTCACTACACAGGCTTCCTGTCCGTTTCAGGATTGAGTTTAAGATTTTATTGTTTGTTTTTTAGATTTTAAATGGGTTGGCGCCTGTATATTTAGAGCTTTACATATTCGCACTCCCGTTAGAGAACTGAGGTCGTCTAATCAGTTGCTCCTGGATGTCCCGAGAGCCAGATTAAAATATAAAGGTGAGCAAGCTTTTTCAGTGGTGGGACCGAAGTTGTGGAACGATTTACCTACTCACATAAAGTCTGCTCAGAGTGTTGAAATTTTTAAGTCATTACTTAAGTCACACTTATATTCTTTGGCTTTTATTTCTTGAGTTGAGTTTTTGAGACTTTTTGACAACTTTTATTGTATTGATTGATTGTGTGTGATCTTTTTTTTTTTTTTTTTGCGATTGTGAAGCACTTCGGTCAACCATGGTTGTTTTTTAAATGTGCTATATAAATGAATAAACTAAACTAAACTAACTCTTACACGCTCCTGCACACCAAACCTGGAACTACTGTCCATCATGTGTCGTCCTTTTTATCTACCCCGGGAGTTCACATCGGTCATAATCAGCGCCGTTTACATTCCACCACAAGCAGACACAGACATTGCCTTATGCATGAGGCGCTCACACAGCACCAGACACAGCACCGGGACGCTGCTCTTATTGTGGCGGGGGACTTTAATAGTGCCAACCTCAAACGCGCAGCGCCGAACTTTTATCAGCACATCACCTTCCCCACCAGGGGTGAAAGGACACTGGACCATTGTTATACTACGGTCAAAGATGGTTACAAGGCACAATCTCGTCCAGCGTTTGGTAAATCCGACCACGCCGCCATCTTCCTCATGCCAAAATATAAACAAAGGCTGAAACAGGAAGTTCCGGTTCAGAGGGAGGTCGCGCACTGGACGAACCAATCGGTGGCCGCGTTACAGGACGCACTCGATGACGCAGACTGGGACATGTTCAGAAACGTCGATGATGACGTCAGCGTGTTTAAGGAAGCGGTTGTGGGATTTATTGGGAAGCTAGCGGATGATACGGTGGAGAAAAAGACTATTAGAACGTTTCCCAACCAGAAGCCGTGGGTGGATAAAACCATCCGCGACGCTCTGAGGTCACGCACCGCTGCCTACAACACGGGCCTTGCGTCGGGGGACATGGAACCATAAAAGGCTGCGTCATATAACGTCCGGAAGGCGGTGAAAGAGGCGAAGCAGCGCTACGGGAGAAAACTAGAGTCACAGCTTCGACAGAGTGATTCTAGGAGCCTGTGGCAGGGACTGAGAACAATAACGGATTATAAAGCACCAACATCCTGTATGATGAACGCGGACGCGACTCTGGCAGACGAGCTGAACACCTACGCTCGCTTCGAGGCTGCAGCTAAAGACGCTAGCAATGGTAATGCTAGCGGCGCTAATGCTAACGGCGCTAATGCTAACGGCGCTAACAGCTGCAGACAGGAAGACACTGCCAGTACCGGAAACGCGCTCATCATCTCTGAGCATGACGTGAGGAGAGCCTTCAAGAGAGTGAACACCAGGAAAGCAGCAGGACCAGACGGCATCTCAGGCCGTATCCTCAGAGCCTGCGCAGACCAGCTAGCACCTGTGTTCACTGAGATATTCAACATCTCTTTATCTCAGTCGGTGATCCCCACATGCTTCAAAGAGTCCATCATTGTTCTTGTTCCAAAGAAACCACATCCTGCTTCCCTCAATGACTATCGCCCTGTAGCCCTCACATCAGTAGTGATGAAGTGCTTTGAACGCCTGGTCAGAGACTTCATCATCTCTTCACTACCGGACACACTCGACCCACTACAGTTCGCTTATCGTCCAAACCGTTCCACAGACGATGCAATCTCAAATCTCACTCTCAGCACTGGAGCCCCCCAGGGTTGTATTCTGAGCCCCCTGCTGTACTCTTTATACACCTACGACTGCGTGGCCACTACCAACTCCACCGCCGTCATCAAGTTTGCTGACGACACTGTCGTGGTGGGCCTGATCACGAACAACGATGAGTCGGCCTACCTGGAGGAGATTGGAAAGCTGGAGAACTGGTGCCAGAGGAACAATCTCCCCCTGAATGTCAGTAAGACAAAGGAGCTGATAGTGGACTTTAGTACAAAGCAGGAGAGGAACTACCAGACCCCCAACATAAACAGGAGCCCAGTGGAGAGAGTGGACAGCTTCAGATACCTCGGTGTTCACATCACGCAGGACCTGTCATGGTCCTGTCACATCAACATCATGGTGAAAAAGGCCCGGCAGCGTCTGTACCACCTCAGACGTTTGAGAGACTTTAGACTGCCCTCCAAGGTGCTCAGGAATTTCTACTCTTGCACCATAGAGAGCATCCTGACGGGAAACATCATGACCTGGTTTGGAAACAGCACCATGCAGGACAGACGAGCTCTACAGAGGGTGGTGCGTTCAGCTGAGCGCATCATCCGCACCAAGCTCCCTGACCTGCACTCAATCTACACCAAGCGGTGCTGGACCAAGGCCAGGAAGATCGTGAAGGACCTCAGCCATCCCAACAATGGACTGTTCTCTCTGTTGCGGTCAGGAAAGCGATTCCGCTCCGTGAAGGCCAACACAGAGAGAATGAGGAGGAGCTTCTTCCCGCAGGCGATAAGGTCTCTCAACCATACCATATTCACACCACAAACACAGAACTAATACAACCTGTTAACGTCAATGGACACTATGGACACTTTCATGCACATCTACACTTACATCGGAACTCATGTTTATGTTTACATTCTGGACCTTTGCAGAAAGACACTTTAATAAGGCACTTTAAGACATGTTTCTATGCATACTTGCACACCATACTTCCTCCACCAAATTTCAATTAAAAATAAAAAGAAAATCTCTATTGTACAGTATATTTCTATTTTTATTTCTACAGTATTTAATGGACAGTATACTTTTGTTTTTATTTCTATTTTTATTCTAGTTAAGTTTAAATTTTCCTATCATATTTCTTTATTCATATTTATTTCTTACGATAAGACTTAATTCTCTTTTTAACGTCACTGGCGGTCGTGTAAGCATTTCACTGCATATCGTACTGTGTATGACTGTGTATGTGACAAATAAAATTAGAATTTTGATTTTTTATTTTATTTTATGGTGAACTGGTATGTTTAGATGCTGTCTTCCTCACTCTCATTTGATCACTCAGGTTTGTTGACGGTGAGGTGATTGTTTGCTTTACATCTCAGGTAGCCCTCATGTTTGTGTTTCCTTCTGGCTCTCCCTTTTAGTTATGCTGTCATAGTTAGTCCTGCCGGAGTCCCTGCTTGCACTCTACAGTAAATATACATTCACATTATACACTATGTGACTGTGACCATACCTAATTGCCATCTCTCCTCCTCTTCTCTTTCTCCCCCTCTTTCTCTTTCCTCTCTCCCCCTGTCTCCCCCTTTCACTCTTTCTCTCTCTCTCTCTCTCTCTCTGTCGAGCTACACATGTCATTCCTGAGCTGCCAGTGATCCAGACTCCCTCTGCCCTCCGGACCTGTCTGATCCATCCTGGTGCACCGTTTCTGGTTGGAGGTCTCGTCGCATGGATGCCCCGTGTGTCTCTTTGGGATGCGTCTGGTGTCTGGGGATGATTTTAACTACTTAGAAGATGGTTCTGGCCTCGACTGGTGTTGTCAGCTGTTTCTCTGAGGACTTGACAATTTGGTAGTTCAGGACTGGAACCTTCTACAAGTTTATCTGAGTCTCCACTGGACTCCATTTTAATATCAGTTAACATCAACTTTTATAGCTGAATTGCCTGCCACCTAACACTGTATAAATGCAGATCATTTCCTGCTATCTCTTTCACCCAGATGAGGATGGGTTCCCTGTTGAGTCTGGTTCCTCTCAAGGTTTCTTCCTATTACCATCTCAGGGAGTTTTTCCTTGCCACTGTTGCCCTCGGCTTGCTCACCAGGGACTATCTGAACATTTTGATTCATACACATTCACATTCCATACAAACTAAAATAATTCTTTTGATTGTGTAAAGCTGTTTTGAGACAATGTCAATTGTTAAAAGCGCTATACAAATAAAATTTAATTGAATTGAATTGAATACTCGTGCGCATACAGTGGGAGCCACGCCAAATAGCCGCGACAGTGTGGCTGAAGTGTGAATGGCGTGTGAATGGCCTTTGCACGCCGTAATCCCCCCTCCCTTTTCTGGCCGAAAGGCGTGTCAAGATTTCACAGTAAACACGCCCATTCAAGCCCAATTTATTCATTTACCTGGTGCCACCACTAGATGGCGCTTCGTTCTCAAGAACACGTTAAAACAAGCCAGCTGCGCTGAGTTGCAATCACGTGATTTTAACAACCCGCCTCCACCCCCGCCGAACTGACGCTACCAAACTACAGAGATGAAGATGGCGACTTAACGGACTATTCGTGGTAAGTGATGTTTTATTTTATAAAATGTGTTTGGGGTAGTTTACAGTTTATTTCCCAGTTTAGTTTTTTTATTGGCCGTTTTAAATATCACTGGCAGCACCAGCAGCGGTCAGATGTGACTTTAGAGAACTTAATGTTCTGTTTACCAAGTCTGGAGTTAATATTACAGCTTATTGTCAGTGTCACACACTCACAATGGCACTCCACTTTAACTCAAAAACATGCTCAAGCTTTGACAATACTATTAATGTCCCTATTACAAGAGCTGCACTACCCGATGAAGAGTGTTTGTGTTCTCTGTAAATACTGAGAGAATCTCACCGCGTGTTGTCTGGATAAATTCAGCGCTTATTTATTCTCTGGTTAAGAGTTAATCTGCAGGTTATTTCTGTGACTGTAATATAATGTGATGCAGTTGATGAGGGACACAGACTGAGGGGAGCTGTACAGGAGCTAGTAACGCTCATAACCCGGTTTATATTTTATACACTTTGTCCGGGACTTTCCGCGGTAGCGCGAGCGCTTAGTTAACGAGCTGAATAACAACACTGAAGTGTTTATCAGGAGGAGGAGGGGGGAGGTGTGTGTGTGTGTGTGTGTGTGGCTTCAGTAAGTTATAGTTTGGCTTCAGGGATGAACTAATGCTCATATACGAGTGTTATATCGCTTAACTTATTTGTATGAGAAGCGCATTAAGTAAATTCTCGGTTAATTTAATTCAGACGATAATACAGACAGTCAGTGGTTAACACTAACACTGTTCACTGGTTAACACTAACGCTGTTCACTGGTTAACACTAACGCTGTTCACTGGTTAACATTAGCACAGGCAGTTTATTTACATTACAGAATCCCCAAAACAGTACTTTACACACTCTGTGGTAAATAGGTTTATTAATATATTTTATTTTTATTAGAACTATATGTTCTGTAAAGTTTATTTGTCTTTATCTTGACTAAATTCTCCTGTTGTCTTTAAGCAGAGCTCCGCTGTGGAGGATTGGGGGGTCAGACGGCTGACGGCTGGACTTTTGGAGCTACAGGACTGGAGGAGCCTGAACAAGCTGTTGAGGGAGCTGTAGGAGGGATGACGTCACAGTCCGACAGCTTTAGAATGATGTTTGATCAGGTCTACTGTATATTCTGAACATAGAACTGCAAAATGTCTGATACAGTACTTTGGGGGAAACAAAGACTTAAACTGTTCCATGTTTAATAGTTTTGATATTTGAAAAATTTATATTTTAATGTAAAAGGACTATAGATAGAGACTTATAAGCAGCTGGTGTATCCGAGTTGTTTAATGAACTTTAAGCAAAAAGACAACATGTATTCATCTGTTTTATATAAATTACTGTTTTAACTTTGACTAGTTTTGGAAGAATAAATTGAATTGTTAAAGTCATGTTTTGCGTGTTTTAATTTTGGGGGATTGTTTGGGTATTTAAAAATTGTTTAGTTGAACCAACAACTTCAATGGGCAAAAAATGGGACACAACTTTGTTTTAAATAGTCAAAGAGTTGGGCTGAAAATAATAATAATAACTATTGATCATAGAAACAAATGAAACCAGTTAAACACTTGATTATATGTATTTGTGTTTGTGATTGTGACCCATAATAATTTTTTCTCAGTATAAATAAATGTTTTGGGTTTTAAGAACTCTAAAAGAGCAACGACAAACTTGGTATTCTCCATTGAGGTTTCTCACCTTCCACTCCTGAGTAGGACATGGTGTTAATTGCTCTGTGTGTGCGTGTGTGTTTTTGGCGGGGGGATGGGTGTGTGTGTGTTTTCGGCTGTTCAGCAGTTCTAAACACAAGCACAGTTTTTGTCCTTAACTAAAATACTTCAATACGTTAATAATGAATTTATTTTGTTGAATAAGGTAATAAGCGATATTTAAACCAAACCAGTAAGTTAAGTAAGTGTTCCATACATTAAAGTACTGTGTATTACCAAGTGCCCTAGCAAACACAGTTACAGTACAGTTTACAGTACAAACAGAGTGTGTGCGCTGGGGGGATTGGAAGGTGAGTACTCATTTACAAGACAAAAGACGGTCAGAGGCAGGGCTGTTCTAGACCAGACAACACGGGGTGGGGGGAGGGGGGCATCATGTTCGAGCACTGTTTTTACCTGGCCTTTCTGTATAGTAACAGTATTGTATTTGCTGAATTGTGTTGAGGCACGCAAACCCCCAGACCACAATAAGGTGGCAATCCCTCAGGGGGAAACTAAAAAAAAATAAATGAATAAAATAAATATATATATATATATATATATATATATATATATATATATATATATATATATAATTATATAATAAAATATCCTTAATCAAGATTTTATCAATCAATGACATAACATTTATCTAAGCTGGCTGGTCAAATTCTCAAAAACGTTTAACCTAAAGTAAGACTTAACACACTATAACTAAAATATTTACAAAACTGAAAGGTTGTCTTATGAATAATAAAAAATACAAACTAAATTAAAACAGATGGGCTGTTGAACAGATCATAATATGTTTTATGTTTTCTGATTATAAATGATATATGGGTTGATTTTAGAAAG
Source organism: Channallabes apus (assembly GCA_030522415.1). NCBI lineage: Eukaryota > Metazoa > Chordata > Actinopteri > Siluriformes > Clariidae > Channallabes > Channallabes apus. Next base: position 279,765 of record CM060129.1, read on the forward strand.
ACTAAATGAAATAGCTAGTTTTGGTAATGTCAGTCCAGTAACTGTGTAAAAGTAATTATAATATGAATTAATTAAGGGCAGGACCTAACCTAATGTTAATAATTTACACCATGATAACATTAGTATTCATGTTTTTGTATTTTTGTATTAACATTTTAAATGTTCAAATGAACGTTTCAGAGTATATAATTTGTCATGTAATCTGTGATTGAGACCCATGAGTTAAATTGAAATATTTTTTATAGGTAGTAAGCCAGGTTTTAGTAACCTTGGATAAATCAGCATGAAAGCCCTCTCTCGCGCACGCGCTCTCACGCTATCTCTCGCACTCACACACACACACACACACACTGTACACACACAAATAATACATGAAATCGCGTAAAACCAAATGAAACTAGGGTAAAAAAATATGAGCAGTAAAATACAGTAGTATCCTGTAGGTGATTCCTGTCCTGTGATAACAGACACTAACAGTCTAGAACTGTTTACTTCTGTTAGTTTTGTTTTCAAGTGTGAATGTTTATGGGGATTAAATCTGTCTCTGCTGCCGCATCTATACACAGTGTGATAAGTGATTTGTGCCCCATCAGATCTTTGATGTGGGACGTTATGCTGGTTAAATGACTAAAGACACACTGATCCGTATGGACAGACATTTGTTCCAGATATTATGCGCCATTAATCAATTTGTTATGCCAATTTGACTTTCAGCGAAAACATCAAAAATATAACGAAAACAAACCCAAGCAGAATTTACATTTTAAGCTTTACTTTCAAATTCAAATTTGATTTGTCACATACACTCATATATGCAGTAAAAAGCTTCGGGTGCTTTAGGCGAGGCTCGAACTCGGCACTGCTTCACCTGGACTGCTTTATAAGTGTCACGCGCTAACCGATTGCGCCACTGGAGCCACACGGAAGTTGGTCTTGTCAGAGTATCCTCTCTCTCGTGCGCGCGCACACACACACACACACACACACACACACATGAAATTGCGTAAAACCCAACGAAATATAAGCAGTAAAAAAAAAATCAGAAAAAATACATTAGTATAACAGGCGCTAACCCTCTGGAACTTTTTTTTACTATTGTTTCCAAGTGTTTATGGGGATTTAATGTGTCTCTGCTGCCGCATCCATTCACAGTTGTGATAAGTGATTAATGCCCCATCAGATCTTTTGACGGGGGAGCATTATGCATGATTAAATGACTAAAGAAATACTGATCCATATGGGCAGATATTTATTCCAGGTTGCATGCGCCATTAATTGCCTCTTATGCCATTTGTAGACTATCAGTGAAAAAATCAGCGAAAACATCATCAAAAATATAACGAAAACAAACCCAAGCAGACGTTACATTTTGAGCTTTACTTTGCAGCAAAATATTATCTATCAGTATATTAAATGGAACGGGGTAAAATACACAGTAATGTAAAATACTGTACATAGCCCGCGTTTTTATTCCGTACCTACAATGATCGGTATAGACAAATTACAGCCGCTACCGTGTCTTTAAGGATCATTTCAGGATGTCTTAAAAAATATTTCACTAACTAATTTTATTAATTCATTATTAAATAATAAATAGCATAATCATCATGGGTTGTGTATTGAGTGATTTAACAAATCTGTTTTATTAATCGGTTTGTTGTTGTTTTTTCATCTATTTATGAAACTATGTTAACAATGCAAGAACTGTCTGTATATTAAAGATAAGGTATTGGGCTTCCTGGACACTGCAGTTAACTGTGCCAGTCAATGCTCCATCTGGCGGAATTATACGGCATTGCAACCATCTTTTTAGAAAGCGCATGGGGGCGTTTATGGGGCGGGGCATCGTTAACTGCGTCATCGCGGGGGATCACATTCCATGCACGAAGCCTGCATTAACCCTTCATGGACCTGCCACGGAGCTGTCATGCTCCAGGCGGCTGTTTGACGTGGCTCCCACTGTATGAGCTCCATTTTCGCAGGCAGTTACCCATCTTCTTCTTCAGATGTCGTTACCATACCAAAAGTTTACAACTTTTTCTAAGCTTCGGTTTTTAGGCGTAGTATCGTCCTGTCCGGTTAACACACTCTGTGTCTGTATAAATGTCTCTTCGACATCCTCAGTGGTTCTCAACTCATGTAGACAGGTCTCAGACATGCAGTTTATCTTCGTCCACTGGAGACAGACTGCACGCTTTCAGAAAACGCAGAATGGATGGAATAAAATGATCGGTCCAAAGTCTCCTCCGCACTTCTTCAAAGTTATCTTGGAAAAATTGGTCCGTAAAACCCGACAGACATTCGTGGTGTTTCTGACTAGGATGGTCTACCATACAGCCGTAGCAGGTTTCCTCTCGGTAGCGATACAAGACTATAGACAACAGCCTTGTAACCTATTTTTTTATCGTTTCCATATGAAAACCAGAAAGCCATTCGTCTGTCTCATCGTCGTGATGCAGCGTAACCATTGCGCACTCGCAAGCCTCCCAATCACACGTCTGACTTTCAGACACTGTTGCAGACACCGAGGCTTGTGTTGAGTCGCCATGACGCCGATGACATAAATTCGGATAACGTTACGGATGTTTCGAAAGCTGTGAACTACAGGGATTTAAACTAACCGCCTGAAGAAGAGGCAGAGTTAGAAGAAGAGAGCGCGTCTCATCACGAGCTGATCCCTCCAATCACGACTCTTATGGAAAAGCCCTGTGATTCGCCGTCGAAAACTTCATGCATTCGAATGTAGGCCTCGACAGGGATGCTCAGAGTCTCGTGAAAAGATTAATTTTGCACCACAGTCTTTGTTGCAGTTATTGATTCATCGACAGGAATTTCTTCTTCAATTTCATCCCAGAAATTTAGGTTCTCACTCTCTGGTAAGACTCCTTTAATCTCCTTCTTTTCTTTCAGTAGATTAATAATCAGCAAGCTCAACACACCCCAATGTTGTTTTTTCAACATCTCACATCTAGAAAAACATCTCCCTGTCTAAGTATTTAAACACGAAGCCCCACTTGCTTCCCTGATCCAGACTCATCTCTTCTCGAAGCGATTCACGCGGTGGTTCCTGAGTTCTACACAGATACATAACACGTTTCTTCAGAGCTCTAGTTAAAGACAACTCAAACACAGCCGTCAAAGGCAACTCCGAAATTATACCCTCATAAGCATTCATTTTCACCATTAATAATAGTAATGATAAAAGAATCAACTTCTCACATCAACATAAAAAGATTTTTAACGATGTCTAACGCAGAACAACCCTCCTCCCCAACACATTCCTAGGGGTCATAAAAAAAACGCTATGGGACAATAAAACTGTCAAGATTCGTTTTGACGAAAGGTTGTTAGGATATATTTTTCATGAAGCCGGAACACATGCACGATTAAGAGTTCAGTAGTCTCTTTCGCTGTGGGGAATCCAAATAGCGGGATGAAGTGGGCCGCCTTGGAAAAGCAGTTACCTTCAGAGACATGGAGTCATGTTACAAAGTCAAGGGCGATAAGGGACCAGGGCCTGTGAGGAATCGGGAGAGGTTTGAAGAAGCCGGCGGGTGGCTTGTTACTGGTCATGCTCCTGACGCGTGTCACAGGCATTAACGAAGTGACGAATGTCTTTTCTCATGGTGGGCCACCAAAACTGTTGAACCAATGCCAAATTCCGTGCCGCACCGGGATGGCAGGCCAGAGCTATGTCCCCATTACAGAATGTGGGGCTGTACAGCTGCCGGAACGAAGAGTCTGCTCTGTGGTGTCTCTGAGGGACCGGGCTGCTGATGGAGTTCGTTCCTGACCCACGATCCGACGTGAATCGCCTCTTCAGATCAAGGAACGCCCTGGCCGCTTGTTCCTCCCACCAGGCAGGAGGTCGATACCAGCTGTACATCCTTAGCAGGGTCCTGGAGGGGGCATGGGAGTTTGCCCAACCAGTCTACATGTGCTTTGTGGACTTGGAGAAGGCATTCGACCGTGTCCCTTGGGGAGTCCTGTGGGGGGTACTCCGGGAGGATGGGATATCGGATTCCCTGTTAAGGGCTGTCCGGTCCCTGTACAACCGGTGCCGGAGCTTGGTCCGCATTGCCGGTAGTAAGTCGGACCTGTTTCCGGTGAGAGTAGGACTCCGACAGGGCTGCCCTTTGTCACCAATCCTGTTCATAATTTTTATGGACAGGATTTCTAGGCGCAGCCAGGGCGTTGAGGCGGTACAGTTTGGTGGGCTCAGGATTGGGTTACTGCAGTTTTTTGCAGATGATGTTGTTCTGTTGGCCTCATCATCCTGCGACCTACAGCTCTCACTGGATCGGTTCACAGCTGAGTGTGAAGCGGCTGGGATGAGAATCAGCACCTCCAAATCTGAGGCCATGGTCCTCAGCCAGAAAAGGGTGGAGTGCCCTCTCAGGGTTGAGAGTGAGATCCTGCCCTAAGTGGAGGAGTTTAAGGGTTTAGGAGATCTCAGGGTCTTGTTCACGAGTGAGGGTAAAATGGAACGGGAGATCGACAGGTGGATCGGGGCAGCGTCTGCAGTGATGCGGGCTCTGTATCGGTCCGTCGTGGTGAAGGAGCTGAGCCAAAAGGCAAAGCTCTCAATTTACCGGTCGATCTACGTTCCTACCCTCACCTATGATCATGAGCTGTGGGTAGTGACCGAAAGAGCAAGGTCGCGAATACAAGTGGCCGAAATGAGTTTCCTCCGCAGGGTGTCTGGGCTCTCCCTTAGAGTTATGGTGAGAAGCTCAGTCATCCGGGAGGGGCTCAGAGTAGAGCCGCTGCTCCTCCGCATCGAGAGGAGCCAGATGAGGTGGCTTGGGCATCTATTTAGGATGCCCCCTGGATGCCTCCCTTGTGAGGTGTTCCAGACACGCCCCACCGGAAAGAGACCCCGGGGAAGACCCAGGACAGGCTGGAAGGACTATGTCTCTCGGCTGGCCTGCGAACGCCTTGGGATCCCCCCGGAAGAGCTGGAAGAAGTGGCCAGGGAGAGGGAAGTCTGGGCATCCCTGCTGAAGCTGCTGCCCCCGCGACCCGACCTCGGATAAGCGGAAGAAAATGGATGGATGGATATATCATGGATTTCAGGATATATTCTTTCCCCATCATATGCGGGTGCTGATAGATAGATAGATAGATAGATGTGAATAACATGAATAACTATGTGTGTGGTGTCCTATAATTGCTGTACATGTGTGTTTGATATTTAACCAGATGGTTTAATAGAACTGGATGTTTGAGTGGGTAAAAAAAAGAGTATCATGGTTATCACGAGTAGGCACTCTACCCTTGAGTTACATAAGTTACAAAGTATAACCTTAAATATATTTAGAATAAATCAGTATCACATCTATCATCACACAGCTAATGTACGTGAAATAAAAGTATGTCACGATGTCAGTACTTGCCCAGTCTTTTGCAGCGGTTTAAAACGTATGAATTATCTTCAAATATACAAAAAAAGCGAAAAGACACTCGATTATTTTGCATAGGTTATCTGTTTACAAAGTTCGTAAAAACACTTTAAAACGAGAGAAAAACGGTTAAAATCCTCGCTCGCCTTCTCAGCGTTAGGTAGCGAGTGACCAGGGGAAACATACAGTAGGGACACTGAATTTCTCGGAACATCGGCCGTTTCATCGTCTTCATGTGTTCTTGTACTCTCCCTGCCGCTGGTTTTACCAAAAAATGTACTCAGCTTAGTACATTTGGCCGCGTCAGTTTTTTTTCAATGGCCTTTTCAGCGCCACCTTAGCGGTTTTTATTATCCATTTTTCATCTCTCGCGTATCTCTTAACAACTGATTGAGCTGTCGGGGAGTCGAATGATAATTACATCATCATTAACCTGCAGGCTGCATTCTGCTCATAGGGCTGCGAGAACATCAATAAAAAGAGTGGAGCTGTGATAAAATAATGAATAAAAAGAGTGAGACTACTATGGTAAAAATAAATAAATAATAATAAAATAAATAAAAAGTGCGACTGCTGTGAGTGCAGGTAGCTGGGGACACCGGCCCTCGCGGCCAAAAAAACGGACAAGCCCACCCGGAAATCTCCCGGTCCTCCCGATTGGCCAAACCGGGCCTGGCAGCTCCTGCGTCCGTCTGCTCGCGCTGGCTCTTCTTTGACGTCCCTGAGTGGGGCGCGTTCCATTTGCCCCGCTTGCATGCCGTACTTCCGCGTTGTTGCGCGCACATCATCTGAAGGGGAGGCCGCATAACTAGTGAGCGAGGAGCGATATTGACAGCCTGAAAAAACTATTGTCCTCAAAAATGTAACAGATGAGGACTCAGATTAATGTGCAAAAACTATATAATAAAAATATATAAGACTACATAGCCTTTATAAGACTCAACTGCACATTGCATATTTGCAAATATAATATAAATCTAATATAATATTTAATTGTGATTCCCTGTTGGGAATCGAACCCGGGTCTACCGCATGGTAAACGAATCGCCTACATCACATTTATTTAAATTCCCCAATGTCGCTTATGGCAAGTCGCGGCACGCCGTGCGCTAAATTGAGGCATCTCGAGGGAAAACACACGCAGTCTTAACGGCCAGATCTGTATGTGAAACCAGTGGTGAAAAATCTGTTATTCGAAAACAAATTACTTCTGTAATTCTGAGCTTTTTTTCAACTTCAACTGCTGGCTAAAGTGAAGCCTTTTCTATTGCGCAGCGACCTTGAAAAGGTGATACATGCTTTTATTAGTTCCAGGTTGGATTGCTGTAATGCAGTTTATGTTGGTGTTAATCAGTTTCTTTCTCTGTCGCCTTTAATTTGTACAAAAACGCCACTGCTCATCTCTTAAACAATACTTCTAAACGTGATCGCAAAACTTCCATTGTTTATTCTCTCCACTAGCTTCTGGTACATTATTGAATAGATTAGATATAGATATTTAAATTATTGGTGTTTTTTTTTAAAGCCCTAAATGTCCTGGCCACGTCTTATTTAAGAGAAATCTTAATACCTCATAACCCTGGCAGAGCTCTCCGATCATCTGGTCAACATCTGGCAGGATTCAGCTGTAGCAGCTCACAAATTATGGATTTTCTTAAAATTAAGAATCTTAAAATTCTTAAATTCTTCTTTTAAATCCAATTTAAAAACACACTTATTTACATTAATTTTTAAAAAGTTCTTAGATAATTTGTTTCTTTTATTTATAGAATAGAATAGCATTCTCTTAAAATTCTCTTTTTTATTTCTTAATGTTCTGTTTCATCCTATGTTGAATTCTTAATGTTCTATTAATATTAGTTGTATCCATTTTGTTTTAATAGCTGTCCAGTTCTTAATTTTCTTTCTTTATTAGTGATGTAAAGCACTCTGGTCAACTTGAAGTTGTTAATAAGTGTTATATAAATTTTTTTTTGATGGATTGATTGAAATTTAATTTTTTTAGTTTTGCTGTCAAACTGTTCATGTACTATACACACACACACACACACACACGAATATGAGTTAGGGAGGGGTAGGAGAGGATTCAGGAGCTGTAGGACGTGCACTGTGAGGCTTGTCCAGGGGGGCAAACACCCAGCAGCCTGCGTGAACAGGCAGAAAGAGACAGAGCTGACAGGTGAGATGCTCAATTAAACTTTCAAATATCTTCAAGGGAGATAAGGCTAATGTGTGTTGTACATATTCATGCTTATTTTCTACATTTTGTTTTCACCTTATTCAAAGCAACAGTATACTTTAATTATTTCCTTGTATTCTGTGCATTTTACTGTGTTCTGTTTCTTAGAAAATTAACGTGAAGAGATTTCTGTTTAATCTAGTACTGTTTAATCTAGCGTAGCTCAAAGCCATAGCCAGTGAGCTGTGTTTTGGGACCATGAGGCTATCAGCATACTAAAATTGTAAGACAGACAGTAATCTGCTGGACCTAACAATCCATGTTAACATTTCCTCGTTACCATCTGATTTTTCTGTGTGCAACTTAAATGACTCATATAATTCATTATACTTGTCCAAGCCTTTTTATCATAGTGAGCTTCAAAATTTGTCTACAGCAACTCTCTGTTTCAGGTCATTCTTTTTTATACACTGTGTGCGAGTGTGACTCTGGATCAATTGTGTGTGTCTGCATATGTGAGACAGCATTTTGGGCATCTGGTGTAATAATAGCCATGGGCGGTATGTGGTTGGGGTATGTTTTTTTTTTTTTTTTACCTGCTTGTTCTCCCAGCTGGGCATTTGGAATATTGAGTTCAGGTGAGCTTGATAATAAGGCTAATTAGGTATAAAGGGGCTTGGTACAGGGATCAGCTGTTCCTTTATGTGTACTAATGATGAAACTGTATAATCACATCTACATCCTCCTCAGCATAGCCCACAGTGCATCTGAGCCCCTAGCACTGATTTGTGTCCCAAGAGTCTTAATCAATTCTTACTGTGCCTGAGAACATATGCTGTTGAGGGAAGAGCCTAGTACTTAGTTACACATTAAAACCTAGGGAGCATCAATGAAATTGCTTGCATACTCACATAGTTACACATTAAAACTTAGTTGCACATGTTAAGAATACACCCAATTCAGTTACACTGATACAGAACCATCTTACGTAGTCAAATGTCAAAATACTGCATGTCCTGCTATAATTAAACTCTTAGAATGACTAATAATTAGAATATTAATGAAATTTAATAATAATAATAATGTTTAAATAAAAAAAAAGGTTTGATACCTGGCCAGGTTTGATTTCTACCTTTTTATGCATGGGTCCGCATGTTCTCCCAGTGCTTGGTTGGTTACTTCCAGGTTCTCCGGTTTTCTCCCACAGTCCGAAGATATGCAGATTATGTAAGGGTTTCGCCACTAGAGGGAACTGTTTGTTTTTTGTAGTTTTGGTTTGCAGACTCAGTTTCCCAGAAGGCACCTCGGTCAGGTGATGCGGGAGTCTGTGTCTCCAGTCTCTAAGTGTCCCTCCGTGTCTCTGTGCCTGTCTTGTTCCGTGTCGGCTCCATGCCTATAGCCTATGCACTGTATGTTTAGTCATCGAGCTTATGTGTCATCATAAAGTCTCAGTCGTGTGTCATGTCCTAGAGCCTCTGTTTATAGTTAAGTTTGTTCCTTTGTTGGTTTGGTTTCTTCTGTGTTCATGTTTTATGTTAATTAAAGACTCTTTTGTTTAAAAACACCCCTCTTTGCCTATCCCTGCCTGTTTGTGCCCACGGCAATTACAACAGCCATTACTACCCGAATCATGACAGATTAGTCTATTTGGTGTTCCCAAATTTCCCATAGTGTATGAATGAGTCTGTACTGTATGTGTGTATGCTGTGCAATAAATTTGCACCCTGCTCAGGGTGTACACTGGCTCGTGCCCTAAGCCTCCTGGGATAGATTCCCGGCCTTCCGCAACTCTGTATACAGGATTGAGCAGTATAGATGATGAGTGAGCGTTCCATTGGTTAAAAAAATAAGGAGGAAAACAGAAATCAATAAACATATGAACAGACAGAGTTAAGTTCCACAAATATAAAAAATAATATTGTATTTTAAAACTCATTCAAAAAGTCCTTAATCAACTTTCAATTTATGAAGATAGTTTGAACATTTTATTCACAAATATAAAGAATATGAACTTGTTCATTCTTTAAATCTACTGCATAATTTAAACTTACCATTTCTAGTAGTTTGGTTTGGAACAAACGATTGCAAGAATATGCTCATATATGTACTAGTAGAATTACATAACCACTCTCTTACATTCTCGCATGCATGCAGATTTCAGATCCTCTGATGTGAAGTGTGCTCCAGGAGGTTGAGTTTATTGGTTCATTGTTTTTTGAATAAGCAACAGGCCATACAAAACACGACCTATCGAAAATCACAGCCTCCTGGCATCTTCCATGCCCACTCAGGTCTCAGTTCTTGAAACACACTGGATAGCTATTGTGGGAGCTTTCTGTCAATCCCATTCAACTACCAGCATAAGAATAACCTTCAGATATGGACTATATTGAGCTATACAATACACAACATTCCCCATTTTGTCATCACTTGCTGGGTGTCCACATTTATATTCTTTTAAAATGTATGTATTTGCATATAACATGAAAACATATATATTTTTTTCTGCTATCATAGTCATTGTTACAAACACAACGATCCCATCTTACTGCTAATGTCTAAGAAAATAAAACAACCTTTTGGCACTGACTATCGACAATATATACATCAGTAATTAATATATTCCACCAGGTAAAATTATTGAGGAATGGAGAAAAAGCAGATTAAGCTAATTTATTATAATGCCATTATGTAAAATGACTGTAATGGCTTTTTATTCCATTCTTGTCTTTTTTTTTTTTTTTAAATACATTTCTATTGCATTGTCATCATCTGCCACTAAGTGGCAGTGTAAGTAAAGGTCTGTTTGTTCCACAAGCAGCACAATAGAACTTATTTAAAGACAATGGTGGATAGTAACAAAGTAAATGTAATTTGTTTTTGTACTTAAGTAGTTAAGTATCTGTACTTTAAATATGCACTTCCATATTGGGGGATTTTTTTTTTAATGAAATACATTTCAAAGTAAAATATTACACTTTGTTACATTATACAACATTTATTACAAGGATCAGTGCAACAACTTAGAATATTGATCACCTGGAAAAATAATTTTAAAAAATCTTGACTTTAAATCACCATTTTACCAGTTCAATTTCAAATGCTTTCTCTGCCTGCCTCTGCAATTCCCTGTAACATCCAAGCAAAAATGTAGAGGTAAACGCATAGTGGTAATTTTCTTTACTGGGCGATCTTTTGTTGAGTATGTGTTTTAAATTAATCTTTCATTACTGTGAATATGTGTTTGGATAGTTATTTAACTAAGTAAATGGCAACTCTTGAGCAGCAAACTGTTAATACACCACAACCCAATACAACAACAGCAACATTGGCTAGAACTAGTAATCACTTTTTACTAGTAATCAGTTTTATCCATTAGCATTAGCTGTTTTACCTGTTGTACTGTTCAAAACTTCAGCGGAATACTCTCATATCATAAAATTGGGAAAAGATTCAATGTGTTGGTGATGCTAAAACAGTTGCCCCAATGGCGACTTTAACCAACTGAGATGACCATTTCTAAATGTTCAGCTTTCACTCCCTGTGATCAAAACCTCTGTTAAATATTCAATTCAGTATCGCACACAACACATTTGATTTGAAAATCTGACTTATGTTTATCAGAGAGCTGGAGACTGGTATTCATGATATTTGGATTAAAATGTTTAGGATTTTTCCTTTTTCTTCTATAGAAAGCTTGGTAGCCATATGCAGAGATCTCATTCATTCATCATCTATACCAATTTATCATGTGTACAGGGTCCCAGTAGACTTAGGGCACAAGGCAGAGTACCACTCCACCGCAGAACACACATACACACTCTGAGCAATTTGGGAATGCTAGTTAATCTAATATAAATGTCATTTGACTGATGGAGGAAACCCACCAAGCACACAAACCCTGAAGCAGGAATCAAACTCAGACCCTGATGGCAACAGTGCTGACCACTACACAACCATGTCGCCTATGTGCAGAGATAAATTAAAATAAATTTTTAAATCAATGTTTCCTCTTATTTTTACTCAGACCTACCTAATGAAAATGACTTAGCAGGTTTCAGATCTTCCATCAGTTTGTTGTTCATTGCTTCTATGTGCTGGGACAGCAGCATCAGAAGCCGTGACTATGGAGCACTCCACTGGAATGTTTTGAGCTGGTAGTGGAAAGAAGGATGCTACACAAGCTGTTAATCATCATGGAGAACACCTCACATCCCCTTCACAACCTGTTAGCTAAACAGTGGAGCACTTTTAGTAAGAGAATGCTTCGGCTGATACTACAGAAATACTTTTCTGCCACAATAACCCTGCTCCATGGCAGCAGAGGGATCTCCTTCTCTGACATCATAATAAATAGGCTCATATATATTTTGTCTTAATTGCACTATAGTCACTTCATTCATTTCATCCTTTCTGTTTATATACTTGCTGGCTCATGCTATCTATTACAATTTCACCTTGCTGGTGCATCTTATGTACAGTTTCATTTCCATCTATCTATCTAAATCAAAGTACTTTTATTTGATACACAAGTACATGTGAAGGTCAGTATTTCTGTATTTTTAGGCAATGTCATATACAGTAAATAGATGACTTCTATGTTTACTCTCTACTTTTATTTAAGTAAAACATTTGAGTTCTTTGTCTACCACTTTTCAAAACGTAGCAAAGTGAAAGTGAAAAATGCTTCTGTTTTATAAACACAAGCCTCCTTGTATCTTTGCTTATCTTTTAAGCAGCCTAGGATATGCTTTCTCTAGGTGAAATATATTGTTAATATTATGGTTTCTTTTGGAGGCACGGTGGTGTAGTGGTTAGCACTGTCGTCTTGCACCTCCAGGGTCCGGGTTCGATTCTCGGCCTCTCTCGATTCCCGTCTCTGTGTGCATGGAGTTTGCATGTTCTCCCCGTGCTTGGTGGGTTTCCTTCGGGTACTCCGGTTTCCTCCCAGAGTCCAAAGACATGCAGATTAGGCTAATTGGCGTTCCCAAATTGACCATAGTGTGTGAATGAATGTGTGTGTGTGTGTGTGTGCTCTGCGATGGATTGGCACGCTGTCCAGGGTGTACCCTGCCTTGTGCCCAGAGTCTCCTGGGATAGGCTCCAGGTCCCCGCAACCCTAAATACAGGATAAAGCGGTATAGAAGATGAATGAATGGTTTCTTTTTTGTTGAAAATGGAAACATGCCCCTGATAAGTAAAAACTTAAATGTTTCTAACCTTCTTCATAAAAGTTGCATACAGATGTCACCATTAAAAACCCGCGTTTCGAGAAAAGGGATCCCGTGACTTGCCGCGGCTTTGCGCGGCTGCGTGCGGGAAGCTGTGAACATGCCCTTCATTACCTGTAGGGGGCAGTCGTGTTTCAGTCTGAAGTATTGTGTGTCTACTGAAGCCGAAAATGTGTGCAAATTAAACTGCGCATGCGTGTTTGGAGACGCTGTGGCCGCGCTGTGGATCAGTCGGTTGAGAATCATCATGGATGTACAACACGGCGTGGCTGCAGCTGGAGTTTGTCGTGTTCGAGGTAAGTTTAGCTTTCTTTTTTGGATGTGATTCTCGCTTTCATTACTCCCAATTAATGTTCATCTTAATCTCAGGCCGTACAATTAGCAATATTTCAGTTTTTAATGGTGTGGAGATTCACAAAACACCGTTTTCGTGTAAAAACCTGAACCTACGGAGCTCCCCAGGGGTCCTGTGGTAAATAAATAAATAAATAAATAAAATAATAACGAACCGAGCGCGCGGATTAATACACCGAGATGTGTGTTTCTTACCCCCACACCTCGTGAAAACGGCGTGTTCAGACAAAGGCTCGCCAGTGAGATGCCATTTCTGAACAAACTGAGTCATGTGTGTTAAAGCATTAAATGGTAAAAGAGCACTAGCAATAAACGTTTTTTTTCTGAAGTCGAACTTTATTAATGAGTTACGAGTAAAGAACCTGTACATATGTTCATACAGTATTGACAGCAGCTCTAATTTGTCTAAATCGCATTGCAGACAATAAAAATAAGTCGAGTCATCCTGTGACCTTGCATGCTTAATCTTTCCACACATGATTCTTGCTTCTCACTTTTTCCTTAATCCCTCACTGATCTATCTTGTATTTTTCTAACGGTGTCAGAAACTTTGTTAGTAGCACTGCTTGACATGCTTGATGCCTTCCCCTTTTGTAATTTGCTTTGGATAAAGGCAAACTTACAAAATATGAAGAAATGCCTAAATGTAGTTGTACGAATAAAAGATTATGTAATGATACAATGTAAATATTTTCACAGAAACAAAGCGTAAAGATGAGACATGAATCTGAAGAGGATCTCTTTGATGATTGCCTGGTAAAGCATTGTTTTCTTATTAATTATACAATTTATTAATACCTTGAATATAGTGTTTGTTGTATTGGACAGAAGCATATAAATGCAAATGAATATATAAATCTGAGTAATTATTGAATGAATTTTCATGTTTGGACTAACCCTTTAAATACAAACTCAGCATTCATCATAGGATTTCCTGACACTGTAAAGGTGCTGTCATGTCACTCTCAGGAATTCGGACGCAAATGCAGGCCTTGAACAAGAAATAGTCCTTTTATTGTCGAACACACAACTCAAAAATTCCACTCCCAACAAAAAACTAAAACATAACTGAAAACTGTTCAAAAATAACGTGGGAGTCCTTTATTAGACGCCGGCTTTCCTTTGCCGGCTTAAACGATGGGAGTTCCAAGTTCCCTTTAGTCCTGGAGGGGAAAACAGGCAAAACACAGAAACACACGCGAGTGTTCTCATAAGCACGCACAACGGTGGACAGACATGGGACTCCGGGGTCGGCCGGTATAAATAGAGAGAGACATAAGGATGCACAGGTGATCTTAATAATTAGACAAGGGGACAGACATACATACGTAGACACACTAGGGGGAGACAAAGCGCTGGCTCAGTAATCCGGGGAGCTGGATCTCACTCCCCGAGGCTGTGGTGGTCCAGATGTGGTTATAGTACCCCCCCCTCCAGTACCGGCTTCTGGAGGAAGGCGAGGGCGCCCCCTATGTCCTGCCGGGGGGAGCGAGGACTCACCTGGATGACGGGTTTGCCGGTGGGCGGGGCGACCCGGAGGACGGTTCGCTGGGCGATCCGGCTGTGCTCGGTGGAATTCTGCGATGAGTTCGTGACTCAAAATGTCTCGTGCCGGGACCCAGCTCCTCTCCTCCGGACCGTAGCCCTCCCACTCGACTAGATACTGCAGAGCCCCCGCTCTCCTCCGTGAGTCCAACAGCTCTTTGACTCGGAACGCCGGGGCACCCTCTATTTCCACAGCCCCGGGGCGCGACGGTTCTGCTGTTCCTTCATCCAGTGGTCCCCGAACCACCGGCCTGAGAAGAGAGCCGTGGAAGACAGGGTGAATACGTAGGTGTGCTGGGAGTTTTAGTTTAAATGACACTGGGTTTATCTGTGCGATGATGGGAAAAGGGCCTATGAACCTGGGGGAGAGTTTTCTGCATGGGAGATTGAGGTGGAGGTCCCGTGTTGAGAGCCATACCCGATCGCCTACCTGGAGCGGACAACTCTCCCTTCGCCGCCTATCGGCGTGTTTTTTAAAGCGCTGCACTGCTCGGGAGATTTTTGTGTGTGCATCCTCCCATACTTTCTCCGCTTTTTTAAACCACTGATCCACCATGGGAACATCGGTGGGCGTGGCATCCCAAGGACATAGCGGGGGTTGATAACCAAGTACACACTGGAACGGCGTTAGGCCGGTAGAGGAGTGATGCAGGGAGTTTTGTGCGTATTCCGCCCAGGTTAAACAGTCTGCCCATTCGTGCTGCTACAGTATGCCCGAAGATATCTCCCGAGTTCCTGAACAGCCCGCTCTGCCTGCCCATTAGATTCGGGGTGATAGCCCGACGTTAGGCTAACAGTGGAAAGAACACTTTCCAGACCCTGGCGATGAATTGGGGACCACGATCGGAAACAATATCTTCCGGTATGCCGTAGCAGCGAAACACTGAAGTGAATAGGGTTTCTGCCACCTGGAGGGCTGACGGGAGGGAGCGAAACGGGATGAACTTGCATCCTTTAGAAAATCTGTCCACTACTACTAGGATTGTGGTGTACCCTTTAGATACCGGCAGATCTGTGACAAAGTCCACGGCGATGTGGGACCACGGTCTGTTTGGTATGAGCAGGGGATTTAATTTTCCAACAGGAAGTGTACGTGGGGTCTTGGTAGTCGCACACACTGCACAAGATAAAACTACCCTCTTCACGGTTTCCCGCAGTTTTGGCCACCAGAACTTTGGTTCTAGTAGGTGCTGTGTGCGTGAGACGCCGGGGTGACCTGATGCAAGGCTTGTATGAGCCGCGATCGTCACTCGCTCGCGTAGTGGTTCGATTCGGAGGGCAGCCCCTAGGCGCGGGGTTGGACCGCACCCACTGAACTATCTCCGACTCGATGTCCCACGTGATCCGCGCCACCACGAGTGATGATGGCAGGATAGGCTCCGGAGTGATAATGGGCTCCGGCGACGGATAATAGCGGGAGAGCGCGTCCGCTTTTAGATTTTTAGAGCCGGGGCGATATGTAATAGTGAATTGGAAACGCGTGAAGAAGAGCGCCCATCGGGCTTGACGTGAGTTTAACCTTTTAGCCTGTTGGAGGTACTCTAAATTTCGATGATCTGTGAGCACCGTAAATGGATGTTTTGCTCCCTCTAGCCAGTGTCTCCACTCCTCTAACACCGCTTTCACTGCCAGCAGCTCTCTGTTACCGATATCATAATTTCGCTCGGCAGGTGTTAGTTTCCTAGAAAAGAAAGTGCAGGGGTGGAGTTTCTCAGGGTGGCCGTGGCGTTGTGACAGGACCGCCCCTATGCCTACTTCTGATGCATCGACCTCGACTACAAAGGGCTTCTCCGGGTTCGGTAGTTTTAACACCGGTGCGGTTGTAAATGCTGTTTTTAGGTGTTGAAACGCACTTCGCGCTTCCACTGGGAACTCGCTAAGGCGTTTCGGTTTCCCTATTAATAGTGAGGTGAGGGGCGCTGCCACCATACTGTAGCCCCGAATAAATCGCCTATAAAAATTGGCAAACCCCAGGAATCTCCGTAGCTCCTTAACTGACTTCGGTTCCGGCCATTGTTGTACCACCGCGACCTTGGTCGGTTCCATCTCGACCCCCAGTGGCCCTATGTGATAGCCGAGAAATGCCACCTCCCTCTGGTGAAAGGTGCATTTCTCCGCCTTCACATAGAGCCCGTGTTTGCGCAGGCGACGAAGGACGGCAGTTACATGAAGAACGTGTTCCAGATATGACCGCAAATATATCAGGATATCATCCAGGTATATTATAACGAAACGGTTAAACATATCCCGAAACACGTCGTTCATGAACCCCTGAAACACCGCAGGTGCGTTTACCAGTCCATATGCCATTACATTGTATTGATAATGCCCAGATGTAGTGCTAAACGCCGTCTTCCATTCATCACCTTTACGCACACAAACGAGGTTATATGCGCTGCGGAGGTCGAGTTTGGTGAAGATGGGAGCACCTCTGAGTTGGTCGATAGCGGCCGGAACCAGGGGCAGTGGGTGCTTATATTTTACTGTTACTGCATTCAGCCCTCTATAATCAATGCAGGGGCGTAAGCCCCCCCCCTTTCTTATCTATGAAAAAAAAACCTGCCGAGGCGGGAGATGTGGACCTGCTGATGAGCCCCTGCTGAAGTGCCTCACTCACGTATTCCTCCATTGCCCTGGTTTCTGCCACTGACAATGGATAAATACGCGAGCAAGGAGGTGCCTTCCCCGGCAACAGCTCAATCGCGCAGTCCCACGGGCGATGAGGGGGAAGTCGTGCAGCTGCCCTAACACTAAACACATCCTTAAAACGCATATACTCTGATGGTACATTAGTGATTACCTGGGCAGTGGGGCTCTCAATGGTTGTAGTTTGGACCGCCAATGTAGGCGGTCTACAAAATTTCGCGCACCGCGGGGACCAAGAAGTGATGCGGGGGTTGGTCCAATCGAAATTGGGGTTGTGGGCGCTAAGCCATGGGAGACCTAGCACGACGGAATGGTCTGACCGAGGTAGCACGTAAAATTTTAACTTGTCCGTGTGACCAGGGAATGTTAACCGGAGGGGCGCAGTAATTAATTTAATAGGCGATTGATCCAAATCTCGACCATCTAGAGCTTTAATAGATATCGGGTACGGAAGCTTCGACACGGGAGCTTGCAGCGAGGAAATAAGGGTAGAAGAGATGAAGTTCCCAGCCGCCCCGGAATCTATCAGGGGAAAAACAGACACAACATGATTATCGTATTCTAACTGAGCTTTTACACAAAAAGGGTGATGAGTGCGGGGTGGTGTTTGAGTGCGTGGTGGTGTGTGGAGTGTTACTTTGCGTAACGGGCAGTCTCGGATGCGATGGTCCTTCCCTCCACAGTACAGACACAACCCTGATGCCAACCGTCTTCTCCTCTCGGCGGGGGAGAGACGGGAAGTACTGACATCCATGGGCTACGGCCGGTTCGTTTCAGGTGCTACGGGAGGAGGTCGCCGTGGTGGTTCGCCGGTTCGTGTCGGTGCTGATCTAACCCAGGGATCGCCAGGTTAATGGTTTGGTTCAGAGAGAGGCCCGTATTCCTGCACGCAAGTTCGAGCTGAACCTCGGGCTGGAGCCCGTCCCTGAACCTGGCGAGCAGGCTCTTGTCGCACCAGCCACTCTCCGCAGCCATCACGCGGAACCGGATGGCGTAGTCGGCGACTGGAAGATTACCTTGACGTAGCCTCATGAGCCTCTGTTCTCCCGAGCGCCCTTGGTCTGGATGGTCGAACACGGCCTTCATCGCCCCGATGAAGCTGTCGTAGCGGTGCGCAAGCTCCCCGTCTGCGCTCCAGACCGCCGCCGCCCAATCCATGGCGGGTCCTGTGAGCTGTTGGATGACGAACCGAATCCTTTGCTGGTCCGTCATGTCAGGATAGTCCGTCAGGTACAGCTCACAGGCCATGATGAATCTCCTGCATCCCTCGGGATCACCAGCATACCTTTCGGGAGGCGCCGCGCGAGGTGGGGACGGTGCGGCGCGCCTCGATGGTCCGGCGGTGGGCTGGTCTGGTCGAGCTAGTTCTTTCACGCAGTGGGCGAGGTTGCTCACTGCTCGCGCCATGCTATCTATCTCCTTCTGTTGCAACTTCATGTATTGCAACAGGGTCTCATCCTCCGGCAGGGGGACACCTGCTGCGTCCAGATAGGTCTGTCCATCTGTCATGTCACTCTCAGGAATTCGGACGCAAATGCAGGCCTTGAACAAGAAATAGTCCTTTTACTGTCGAACACACAACTCAAACATTCCACTCCCAACAAAAAACTAAAACATAACTGAAACTGTTCAAAAATAATGTAGGAGTCCTTTTCCTTTCTTTACTAGACGCCGGCTTTCCTTTGCCGGCTTAAACGATGGGAGTTCCAAGTTCCCTTTAGTCCTGGAGGGGAAAACAGGCAAAACACAGAAACACACGCGAGTGTTCTCATAAGCACGCACAACGGTGGACAGACATGGGACTCCGGGGTCGGCTGGTATAAATAGAGAGAGACATAAGGATGCACAGGTGATCTTAATAATTAGACAATTTTTCAATTCAATTCAGTTTTATTTGTATAGCGCTTTTAACAATTGACATTTTCTTAAAACAGCTTTACACAATCAAAAGAATTATTTAGGTTTGTATGGAATGTGAATATGTATGAATCAAAATGTTCAGATAGTCCCTGGTGAGCAAGCCCGAGGGCGACAGTGGCAAGGAAAAACTCCCTGAGATGGTAATAGGAAGAAACCTTGAGAGGAACCAGACTCGACAGGGAACCCATCCTCATCTGGGTGAAACAGATAGCAGGAAATGATCTGCATTTATACAGTGTTAGGTTCAGCTATAATAGTTGATGTTAATTGATGTTATAATAGTTGATGTAAAATGGAGTCCAGTAGTTATTCGAGACTCAGATAGACTTGTAGAAAGTTCCAGTCCTGAACTATCAAATTGTCAAGTCCTCAGAGAAACAGCTGACACCAGTCGAGGCCAGAACCATCTTCTAAGTAGATAGATAGATAGATAGATATATATATAGATAGATAGATAGATAGATAGATAGATAGATAGATAGTAAGTAGATAAATCATCCTCAGAAACCAGACGCATCCTAAAGAGACACACGGGGCATCCATGCGACGAGACCTCCAACCAGAAACGGGGCACCAGGATGGATCAGACAGGTCCGGAGGGCAGAGGGAGTCTGGATCACTGGCAGCTCAGGAACCACATGTGTAGCTCGACAGAGAGAGAGAGAGAAAGAGTGAAAGGGGGAGACAGGGGGAGAGAGGAAAGAGAAAGAGGGGGAGGAAGAGAAGAGGAGGAGAGATTGCAATTAGGTATGGTCACAGTCACAATGTCTAATGTGAATGCATATTTATTGTAGAGTGCAAGCAGGGACTCTATGACAGCATAACTAAAAGGGAGAGCCAGAAGGAAACACAAACATGAGGGCTCCCTGAGATGTAAAGCAAACAATCACCTCACCGTCAACAAACCTGAGTGATCAAATGAGACTGAGGAAGACAGCATCTAAACATACCAGTTCACCATAATACTCTACGTCCATGAGTCCCCCAGATCTGCTCCTTTACCTTATGGCAAATCTATTTATAAAAATGCTTGGCTAAATAAATAGGTTTTGAGCCTAGACTTAAACACTGAGACTGTGTCTGAGTCCCGAACACTATTTGGAAGACTATTCCATAATTTTGGGGCTTTGTAAGAAAAAGCTCTGCCCCCAGCTGTAGTTTTCATAATACGCGGTACTGACAAGCAGCCTGCATCCTTTGACCCAAGTAGGCGTGGCGGATCGTAAGACACTAGTAGTTCGCTCAGATACTGCGGGGCGAGACCATTTAATGCTTTATATGTCAAGAGTAGTATTTTAAAATCAATGCGAAATTTCACAGGGAGCCAATGCAGTGAAGATAGGATAGGGGTGATGTGCTCATATCTTCTGGTTCTAGTGAGGACTCTCGCTGCTGCATTCTGGACTAGCTGAAGCTTGTTTAAGCACCTAACTGAACAACCAGACAGTAAGGCATTACAATAGTCCAACCTGGAAGTGATAAAAGCATGAACTAGTTTTTCTGCATCGTTTAGCGACAATATATTTCTTATTTTGGCAATATCTCTGAGGTGAAAGAATGCTATCCTGGTGATATTATCTACATGAGCTTCAAATGAAAGGCTGGAATCTATAATCACGCCGAGGTCTTTTACTGTTGCACTTGATGGAACAGAAAGGCCATCTAAAGTTACGGTGTGATCTAAGATTTTACTTCTAGCTGTATGCGGTCCTATGACTAGAATTTCTGTCTTATCCGGATTAAGCAAAAGGAAGTTAATTAGCATCCAATTTCTTATGTCCTGCACACATTGCTCAACTTTAGTAAGATGGTTTTTCTCATCAGGTTTTGTTGAGACGTATAGCTGTGTGTCGTCAGCATAACAATGAAAACTAATACCATGCTTACGGATTATGTTGCCCAGAGGAAGCATGTAAAGGGAAAAAAGCAGTGGGCCAAAACTGAACCCTGCGGAACGCCAAACTCCACTAGAGAACATGCAGAATAATCACCATTTAAGTCTACATACTGATAACGATCGGTCAAATAGGATCTGAGCCAGGAGAGGGCTGTACCCTTAATTCCTACTACATTTTCTAATCTGTGAAGAAGAATAGCATGATCAATAGTGTCAAAAGCTGCACTGAGGTCGAGTAATACAAGCATAGTTACACAACCCTGATCAGAGGCCAATAGGAGGTCATTTACTACTTTAACGAGTGTTGTTTCTGTGCTGTGATGAGGCCTAAATCCTGACTGATACAGTTCATGTATGCCATTTCTATGTAGATATGAGCATAGCTGCTCCACTACTATCTTTTCCAGAATCTTAGAGATAAAGGGGAGGTTTGATATTGGCCTGTAATTGGACAGCTGACAGGGGTCGAGGTCAGGTTTCTTAATTATTGGTTTGATAACTGCTACTTTAAAAGATTTTGGAACATAACCAATGCTGAGTGAGGAATTAATTATTCTCAACAGCGGTTCTGTTATTACTGGTACTATCTGTTTAAGAAAATGTGTCGGTATAGGATCTAATATACAGGTTGATGAATTTACAGAAGAGATTAGTGAAATTAGTTCATTCTCTTCAAGAGGAGTAAAGCATTCTAGGTTTGAATCTCACATGGCTAGGTTAACATCTGTATCAATTAAATTGTTCGGTTTCAAAGCCTCAATTTTATGCCTGATATTTACAATTTTATTATTAAAAAAGTTCATGAAGTCCTCACTATTGCATGATGTTGTTGTGGAGATTTCTGTAGTGGTCTTATTTCTGGTTAATTTGGCTACGGTATTAAATAAAAATCTAGGATTATTTTTATTTTCTTCTATAAGAGTGGAGAGATACGTTGATCTAGCTACACTAAGAGCTTTCCTATAGTTCAGGATGCTCTCTTTCCATGCTATTTGAAATACCAACAATTTAGTTTGACGCCATTTACGCTCTAATTTCCGAGCAGTCTGTTTTAAAGTGCGCGTGTGATCGTTATACCAGGGAGCGAGTTTCTTATCTCTAATAATTTTTCTTTTAGCTGGAGCTACATTATCTAAGGTACAACGAAATGTCAACTCTAAATATTCAGTCGTCTGATCGAGTTCTGTGGGGTCAGACGGTGGCCTAATCGAAGTTGGTAACTCTGGGAGATTACTGATAAAACTCCGTGTGGTAGTTGATGTGAATGTATGTTTAATACGGTAGCGTGGTGTTGTGCGTACATTATCACTGTGACACACTTGAATGGAGACAAGATAGTGATCTGAGATAATTTCAGACAGTGGAATTGTGAATACATTTCTTATAATTAATCCGAAGAATATTACTAAATCTAAAGTGTGACCTGCTTTATGAGTGGGTCCTACTACACACTGATTTACGCCTACGGAGTCCAGTATGGACATAAATGCTGTTCTCAGAGGGTCTTCTGGATTCTCAAAATGAATGTTAAAATCTCCAGCAATTAACACTTTGTCTACAGAAACGACCAGGTCTGAGATGAAATCTGCAAATTCACTATGAAATTCAGAATACGGCCCTGGAGGTCTGTAAATTATACTTAGTGGAATCAACTGAGCTGACTTAAGTACGCTTATGTTACTATAAAGAATTTCAAATGAGTTAAATTTGTGTCTGTGTTTTTGTACGATAGACAGATTATCATTATGAATAACTGCGACGCCTCCTCCTCTACCAGTTAACCGAGTCTGGTGTATGTAGCTGTATCCAGGTGGACTAGCTTCATTTAGAGCTACATACTCGTCCTGTTTAACCCATGTTTCAGTTAAACAGAGTATATCAAACGCCTGATCTGTGATAATTTCATTAACAATAACTGCTTTTGATGCGAGAGATCTAATATTTAACAATCCTAGCTTCAGATCAGAGGTGCCGGCTGCACATTCAGTATGATCGGAGTTTGTGGTCTTTATGTTAATTAAATTATTAAAACAGACTTTCTGAGTCTTTCTACATTTTTGCTTAGATCGGGGGACAGACACAGTCTCAATATGGTGAACCCTGAGTGACGACTCTATGCAGCTAGCAGACGATTGGTTTAGCCTGTCTGTCTGCTCCCTGGCCTGGGCTCTGGATTGTCACCGATTAACTAGACCTCTACTGAGACTATGAGCTATACTACAGGAAATGAGAGCAGCACCTTCCCGAGTGGGATGGACACCGTCCCGCCCTAACAGGCCAGCTTTGCCCTCAAAGGTCTTCCAATTATCTATGTAGCCCACATTATTTTAGACAAGGGGACAGACATACACACGTAGACACACTAGGGGGAGACAAAGCGCCGGCTCAGTAATCCGGGGAGCTGGATCATGCCATGTTTTACAATGTTTTATTGATGCAAGATTATTGCTAAAGCAATTTAACCCAAGTTTAACAATCTGAAGTATATGAAGTGATGGTCATTTTTTATCAATTATTATTATTTTTTTTTTTTTTCTCTGTGAAATGAAGTCAGCACAGGTTGAAGCAATTCAGATTTTTTTTTTTGTTTCTCAAAATAAATTATTTTCTTGTACATTTTATGCAGGGGGACAGACGAAGTGATGCCAGTATGCACCTTCTTAAAATCCTTGTTGTCCGTGCTGTTGAAGGGGAAGAACCAATTTCTGTATCCATAATCCTTGAAGGAGAGGAAATTTTGCAAGAATGTGGCAATAGCTCCGAGCACTGCGCTACACATTTGAGCTATTTTCAGAAAGTTCTTCTAGAACTTGATGGGATTAAGCTATCACCAAAAGTGCAAGCTTTAAAGATGAAGTTATCTTAAAACATTTGATTTGGCTTGACTACAAGTCTTTACATGTTGTGTTTACATGTTCAGCTTAATGTTTTAATGCGTTATGGTTTCAATGGCATACTTTTAAGTGCACTAGTCCAGAGTGCTGATTTGAATGTTGCAACTTCACTGCTTCAGAGGGCTATTAAGTTTTAACGTTTATTCTACAGTTTGTTTAATGTATTTTCTGCTGTATTTTATTTCTAAATGAATGCTGTATTTTATTTATTTATTATTTTACACAATTTTGTTTAAAACAAGTATTTCAGGCCCTGGTGCCGTGCAGTTGTTTCTATGGATGCAAAATTTAGCTGAATGTCCTTTTATTAAAAAGACAACCTGTATCTAGACTGTGAATATCACAAATATTTGGTAATGTTGGTGAATAAACTGTTTAATTATATTTTAGTTGTGATTTATGAAAGATATAGATGAAATAATTACTTAAGTTTCTTTCCAAAACATAAATTAGCAATGTTTACATTATTATAGGGAGTAATATAAATTGATAAAACCAAGTAAGGGAAAATCTCACAAAACAAAATGATAATTTCATAAAAATCAAGGTTCCTGCTGATACAACAATGAATTAACTTTACTTGATTATTTTAAATAAATCTAATTTGTGCATTAAATATAATTATGTAACTTTTACTTGATTTTTTTTATTGTTAATTTAATTAAGTAGATTTTACCTGACAATTACGGGTGAGTTTTACTTAGGCTGAATCCCAATTCTATTTTCTACTTCCCCTTGTCCCTTGAAACGAAGTGGAAAGGGGAAGGGTATAAATATTTCCCCTAAGAAATGGGACACCACTACAACACTGTTATACGTCATCATACGTTGTCGCTGGTTCCTAATGTTAGGTCAGAGGACATGCGCCGATGTTTATCACACATTCCAATAAGAGAGATTACTCACTCCCAAAAGTTTTTTGCGCCGTATTTCGATTTTTAAAAAAGTTGCTCATTTTCACCATGAACACGGATGAGCCTTCGGCTTTCCTCAGCCGTCCATATACAGAATATAAATTACAAAACTGTGGTCACGTTGCAGTAAGTAAGAATAGTATAAGCACGGTTCATTTACATGTACACATATGACCGTCAGCAAAACACACAATGTGTTATCAAATGCTCGGCAAACTGCCGTGCTACTGAACTTTCATACAGTATTTGTTTGTAGCAAGCATTAAAGTGTATGTGACATAAAAATATATATTTGTAATATCGTGTATTCAGTTCTATCCGCTAGCAAACTTTTGCGATTTTTTTTGCAAACGTTTCCTTACAGAACATCACCATAAACACAAACACAAGACTAGAGGTAATATACATATAATGAAAATATACATATAATGAAAATCTTTATTAATGGCAAAAATTAACATTTATGTATCTGCTTGCTCGAGTGAGCAGCCATGTTGAAAATTCCGCTTAGCCCTTTGTTTGAAGTGAGGTCCCGAAAAATCTTCGTTTGGAGGGCTATCTGGCCCTTCCCCCTACCTCTACCCCTCCAACCAAATGAGAAATGAGACACCTCTACCCCTGAACGTGAACGCGCCAAATGGAAGGGTAGGGGGAAGGGGTAGAAGGTAGAATTGGGATTCAGCCTTAATATTGGAGCAATAAAATTTACTTAAAATCTATGTGTCCAAATTGTTACGAGTATTTTATCAAGTAAATCTTACAAGTTCTTTTTTTCAGTGCATGGGTGAACACGTTGATTTAAGAATTTAATTAAAAAAAAAAAAAAAAAAAAAAAAAAAAAAAATATATATATATATATATATATATATATATATATATATATATATATATATATTGTGTGTGTGTGACCGGTGCAAGGGTCAACTCACACATCCTATTCCATTGTCACTCATACTGCCGTACTTTTTAGAGCCCTAAAAAAGCATTCGCTATTAAGTAAGTAAATAAAAGACAAATGAATAAATAGTTTTAAATTATATATATACAGGGGCGTAGATTTAGGGTGGACGTAGGGGATGTGTCCCCACCAATATCCTCCGACCATTGAAATGTCCCCACCAATAATTGAATCCACTTTTTTTTTTTTAATCGTTCTGTCAACATTAACCTAGACACGCAGAAAGGGATAAATCACGTTCTCTCCTTGAGTCCTCCCGCCCCCAAAACAAATATGAACATTTTGATTGGCTGTGCCTTTCCCTGCCATCATGTGATAGGCTATGGCTGCGTTCAGATACAAGCAGCGCCAAATGCAGTGGAATCACATTCAGTACAGCAGGCCAGGATACAGTCTGTGAATACGGACTTAAAACTAAAAGCAGATTAAACAGCTAAATGTAAAAGTATAAATATGATCCCTGTCAGTCTCCTAATTTAATGACTGTTTGTCAGAAATCAGTATTGTGAAAGAAATTGATAAGCTAATATACTAATATTGCCATATGGCTAGAATTTTGTTGACACCAATAGACAATCCACTTCAGAAAAATAGTTTTTAAAATGCATTCACTTACTTGGCGAACATTAATGATTTGATTCGAGGTTTGCACACTAAGACTCAGAAAAAGTGAAATAAAATGATTGCTGTTTAAATGGCATGTGTTTATCCTGTTTTGTCAGGTAACAGAACCTAAACACCTGTGCTGTATATCAGACAGCGATGGAGAGAGTGTAGATTACACACAGGTGCTCTCTAGTCATTAGCACTCATCAGGCAATGTCTATGGGCAACTGACTGCACTCAGACCCAAGGGGGCTGAATAATTACACACACCCCACTTTTCAGTTATTTATTTGTAAAAAAAAATGTTTGAAATCATGTATGATTTTCGTTCCACTTCTCGCGTGTACACCACTTTGTATTGGTCTTTCACGTGGAATTCCTATAAAATTTATTTATGTTTGTGGCTGTAATGTGACAAAATGTGGAAAAATTCACAGGGGGGGGGCAATACTTTTGCAAGCCACTGTAGTTGTCCTGAGATTTAACATTGTTACCAATAATAGGCTGAGGCATTCTCTGTCCATGCTCATAAGGAATCCCTCAATGTTTTTCAATTAGGGGACAGAAGCAGATCAGCCATGTTGTAGTTCAGGTGAAGAGGCGAGGTCACAGGAGGTCAATCTGAATGTTGATTATATATATAACATATAATACGTGTGCGTGTATTATACATGTTGATTATACTAATATTTAGCATTATGAGGAGTGATAGGCTGAGGATGTAAGTGATTCATTAGTGTTTTTGGCAAAAGTTTTGAACTGACATTTCACTTTTTTGTCACGCTATTTCATCAGGTGGCAATGCTGTCCGGTCCTAGTGCAGTCAGAGGGGAAGAGTTAGGGTCAAAGCCATTGTTCACCCCCAAAAAAACTTTACTCACTATTTACTCCTTAAGTGGTTCCAAACTTTAATGATTTTCTTTATTTTGTTGAATACAAAATAAGATATTGGGGAAAAAAGCTGAAAACATTGACTTCCGTAGCAGGAAAAACAAATACTATGTAAATCAATGATTACAGGTTTTCAGCATTCTACAAAATATCATCTTTAGTGTTTATCAGAAGAAAAAAAGAATAGCCTGGACAATATTGATGTCAAACAAATATGCCAGCAGTTTATTTTTGTTAACGAGAGGCGAAGGCATGTTTTTGCCTCCTTCATATAGGAGCAATAGGCATTGAGCTGTTGTGTGGTACTGTACCTAGTAGTTCATGTTTAGATGTAATCTACTTTTATATATATATATATATATATATATATATATATATATATATATATATATATATATACAGATGATTGAGATGTTTCATTTGCACTAGGGCTCAATAAAGAATAGTTTTTATTTTATTAAAGACTATCTTTTTGTCAGTTATTAAACATTCCTTTAACTTTACACTATTCCTTAATTTAACTTAATGAATTGCATTTCGAGTGGATTAATATCAATCGAAGCATTGCTAGTATTAATTTGAAGTGATTCGCACCATATTAAGAAAAACATGTATTCAGTGGACATAGTTGGGGTGGGAGGTTGGTCGGTGGAAAAGGGGATTGGGGGGTGGGGTTTAGTTGGAGTCATAGGTCCCCACCAATGTCCAGAGCAAACCTACGCCCTTGTATATATATATAATGGAAATATTTCGATTGCTGATCAGTGTGTGTAAAGTACGCTACTTTACACTGATCAGCAATCGACGCCCCGCCGTACCCAGCAGATCAAAGGGGCACACTCATAAACTCTCCGTGTGCGCACACACAAACTCTCCGTGCACACACATAAACTCTCCGTGCACACACACACACACACACGCACACACACACACACACACACACACGATTTGTAGATAAAATGCAGACATAAACACGCCACCCCCCCCCCCAGGAAAACAACAAACACAAATATATAGACTACAGTACTCGCTCCGTGCGCGCTCCGATATGAGCCGATTTATTCAAGTCATAATTAGAGAATATAGAGAGATTAATAACAGAGAAAGCATAATAAGATGTCTATACAGTAAATAAAAAGAAAAGTATCAAATCCAACTATTAAGTCTGATTTTATTGCTATCATTAACCATTTATGTTATATATTTATTTATTTTATATTATTTTATTTTACATTATTTTTTATATATTATATTTACACAATGCTTGCTCTGAAGGACTTTATCTAAAAGCCAGACTGACCAAGTTTCTAATTCACTGCTGAAGTAGTTAAATATGCTTATACTGTAGATACGTATATAGGTTACATTTTAAAAGTACAATCGCAAGTAAATTACAAACTGAATGTAATGTAAAATATGAATAAACCAGTATTAGACACAGATATACGATATGGTAGTATATACAATGAAAAAGCTATTTACACGAGTGCTCAAATGTAAAGCAAACGCAATTCAATTCAATTCAATTCAGTTTTATTTGTATAGCGCTTTTAACAATTGACATTGTCTCAAAACAGCTTTACACAATCACAAGCAATTATTAATTATTAATTTATTGTGTATATTTAACTTCATTCAGCCATTTAAGATATATGAAGAATAACGTTCCTAACCCACTATTATTTTAATCTTAAATAAAGTTGGCCTAATACAATATTGTTTCCAATGCTGAAGCAAACATGATTTTGTTTTAGTCTATTCGCTGAATACAACGTGACCCACATCACCTCTTGGTGAAGACCCACAGAAACCGTTACTGTAATCCCCCTTCTCACCTATCCTTGGTGTGAAGTTATCAAACCGGTTTCGCTGATGGGGTAATTCTGCTTCAAGCACTTTCCGATGCTGTTGCTAGGAAATTCCACCCCACAGCCCACAACAACAAGCAAATAAGAGACATAATTAACGAACTTCTTAGAAAGAAAAGATTGAGTTTTCCTCTTTTCTAAAAAAAAATAAATTAATGAATACTCTTACTTTTGTAAAGATTTTGAGTGACCATTTGCCATATACAGTACTGCCTGCTTTATTATATATTTAATAAAACTTTATTGCAACTAAATTGTGTGTGCGCCTTATTGAATATTTAATAATGCTTCCGGAACATTGTTGTCCATACGTTTTACAGTATGTACAGTATATTGAAAACAGTGAAACATAAAACACAAACCGAAAGGACAAATTAAGGAATGTACGAAACATTAACACCTTTACCGTGTTCAAATAAATACTGTAGAGTTACTGCATTATGTTTCAAGACATCCTTAATTAAAAAAAAAATTCCCTAATTATATGTCCACAAATACTTTGACAACATACACTTATCAACTTATCCACATAAACTTATCAACACAAACTCTCCGTGCACGCACACACAATCTCTAAAAAATGAATATTAATAACATACATATACAAATAAACAAAAATATAAACGTCTATATTGAAGTTTATGGTGAACGCAGAGTCGGCTATGCAGTTGTTTCTATGGATGCAAAATTTAGCTGAATGTCCTTTTATTAAAAAGACAACCTGTATCTAGACTGTGAATATCACAAATATTTGGTAATGTTGGTGAATAAACTGTTTAATTATATTTTAGTTGTGATTTATGAAAGATATAGATGAAATAATTACTTAAGTTTCTTTCCAAAACATAAATTAGCAATGTTTACATTATTATAGGGAGTAATATAAATTGATAAAACCAAGTAAGGGAAAATCTCACAAAACAAAATGATAATTTCATAAAAATCAAGGTTCCTGCTGATACAACAATGAATTAACTTTACTTGATTATTTTAAATAAATCTAATTTGTGCATTAAATATAATTATGTAACTTTTACTTGATTTTTTTTATTGTTAATTTAATTAAGTAGATTTTACCTGACAATTACGGGTGAGTTTTACTTAGGCTGAATCCCAATTCTATTTTCTACTTCCCCTTGTCCCTTGAAACGAAGTGGAATTTCACGTGGAATTCCTATAAAATTTATTTATGTTTGTGGCTGTAATGTGACAAAATGTGGAAAAATTCACAGGGGGGGGGCAATACTTTTGCAAGCCACTGTAGTTGTCCTGAGATTTAACATTGTTACCAATAATAGGCTGAGGCATTCTCTGTCCATGCTCATAAGGAATCCCTCAATGTTTTTCAATTAGGGGACAGAAGCAGATCAGCCATGTTGTAGTTCAGGTGAAGAGGCGAGGTCACAGGAGGTCAATCTGAATGTTGATTATATATATAACATATAATACGTGTGCGTGTATTATACATGTTGATTATACTAATATTTAGCATTATGAGGAGTGATAGGCTGAGGATGTAAGTGATTCATTAGTGTTTTTGGCAAAAGTTTTGAACTGACATTTCACTTTTTTGTCACGCTATTTCATCAGGTGGCAATGCTGTCCGGTCCTAGTGCAGTCAGAGGGGAAGAGTTAGGGTCAAAGCCATTGTTCACCCCCAAAAAAACTTTACTCACTATTTACTCCTTAAGTGGTTCCAAACTTTAATGATTTTCTTTATTTTGTTGAATACAAAATAAGATATTGGGGAAAAAAGCTGAAAACATTGACTTCCGTAGCAGGAAAAACAAATACTATGTAAATCAATGATTACAGGTTTTCAGCATTCTACAAAATATCATCTTTAGTGTTTATCAGAAGAAAAAAAGAATAGCCTGGACAATATTGATGTCAAACAAATATGCCAGCAGTTTATTTTTGTTAACGAGAGGCGAAGGCATGTTTTTGCCTCCTTCATATAGGAGCAATAGGCATTGAGCTGTTGTGTGGTACTGTACCTAGTAGTTCATGTTTAGATGTAATCTACTTTTATATATATATATATATATATATACAGATGATTGAGATGTTTCATTTGCACTAGGGCTCAATAAAGAATAGTTTTTATTTTATTAAAGACTATCTTTTTGTCAGTTATTAAACATTCCTTTAACTTTACACTATTCCTTGATTTAACTTAATGAATTGCATTTCGAGTGGATTAATATCAATCGAAGCATTGCTAGTATTAATTTGAAGTGATTCGCACCATATTAAGAAAAACATGTATTCAGTGGACATAGTTGGGGTGGGAGGTTGGTCGGTGGAAAAGGGGATTGGGGGGTGGGGTTTAGTTGGAGTCATAGGTCCCCACCAATGTCCAGAGCAAACCTACGCCCTTGTATATATACAGTGGTGTGAAAAACTATTTGCCCCCTTCCTGATTTCTTATTCTTTTGCATGTTTGTCACACTTAAATGTTTCTGCTCATCAAAACCCGTTAACTATTAGTCAAAGATAACATAATTGAACACAAAATGCAGTTTTAAAATGAAGGTTTATGTTATTAAGGGAGAAAAAAAACTCCAAATCTACATGGCCCTGTGTGAAAAAGTGATTGCCCCCCTTGTTAAAAAATAACTTAACTGTGGTTTATCACACCCTAGTTCAATTTCTGTAGTCACCCCCAGGCCTGATTACTGCCACACCTCTTTCAATCAAGAAATCACTTAAATAGGAGCTACCTGACACAGAGAAGTAGACCAAAAGCACCTCAAAGCTAGACATCATGCCAAAATCCAAAGAAATTCAGGAACAAATGAGAACAAAAGTAATTGAGATCTATCAGTCTGGTAAAGGTTATAAAGCCATTTCTAAAGCTTTGGGACTCCAGCGAACCACAGTGAGAGCCATTATCCACAAATGGCAAAAACATGGAACAGTGGTGAACCTTCCCAGGAGTGGCCGGCCGACCAAAATTACCCCAAGAGCGCAGAGACGACTCATCCGAGAGGCCACAAAAGACCCCAGGACAACATCTAAAGAACTGCAGGCCTCACTTGCCTCAATTAAGGTCAGTGTTCACGACTCCACCATAAGAAAGAGACTGGGCAAAAACGGCCTGCATGGCAGATTTCCAAGGCGCAAACCACTTTTAAACAAAAAGAACATTAAGGCTCGTCTCAATTTTGCTAAAAAAAACATCTCAATGATTGCCAAGACTTTTGGGAAAATACCTTGTGGACCGACGAGACAAAAGTTGAACTTTTTGGAAGGTGCGTGTCCCGTTACATCTGGCGTAAAAGTAACACAGCATTTCAGAAAAAGAACATCATACCAACAGTAAAATATGGTGGTGGTAGTGTGATGGTCTGGGGTTGTTTTGCTGCTTCAGGACCTGGAAGGCTTGCTGTGATAGATGGAACCATGAATTCTACTGTCTACCAAAAAATCCTGAAGGAGAATGTCCGGCCATCTGTTTGTCAACTCAAGCTGAAGCGATCTTGGGTTCTGCAGCAGGACAATGACCCAAAACACACCAGCAAATCCACCTCTGAATGGCTGAAGAAAAACAAAATGAAGACTTTGGAGTGGCCTAGTCAAAGTCCTGACCTGAATCCTATTGAGATGTTGTGGCATGACCTTAAAAAGGTGGTTCATGCTAGAAAACCCTCAAATAAAGCTGAATTACAACAATTCTGCAAAGATGAGTGGGCCAAAATTCCTCCAGAGCGCTGTAAAAGACTCGTTGCAAGTTATCGCAAACACTTGATTGCAGTTATTGGAATCTGGGTGGCCCAACCAGTTATTAGGTTCAGGGGGCAATTACTTTTTCACACAGGGCCATGTAGGTTTGGATTTTTTTTCTCCCTAAATAATAAAACCCCTCATTTAAAAACTGCATTTTGTGTTTACTTGTGTTATCTTTGACTAATAGTTAAATGTGTTTGATGATCAGAAACATTTTGTGTGACAAACATGCAAAAGAATAAGAAATCAGGAGGGGGGCAAATAGTTTTTCACACCACTGTATATAATGGAAATATTTCGATTGCTGATCAGTGTGTGTAAAGTACGCTACTTTACACTGATCAGCAATCGACGCCCCGCCGTACCCAGCAGATCAAAGGGGCACACTCATAAACTCTCCGTGTGCGCACACACAAACTCTCCGTGCACACACATAAACTCTCCGTGCACACACACACACACACACACACACGCACACACACACACACACACACACACACACACACACACACGATTTGTAGATAAAATGCAGACATAAACACGCCACCCCCCCCCCAGGAAAACAACAAACACAAATATATAGACTACAGTACTTGCTCCGTGCGCGCTCCGATATGAGCCGATTTATTCAAGTCATAATTAGAGAATATAGAGAGATTAATAACAGAGAAAGCATAATAAGATGTCTATACAGTAAATAAAAAGAAAAGTATCAAATCCAACTATTAAGTCTGATTTTATTGCTATCATTAACCATTTATGTTATATATTTATTTATTTTATATTATTTTATTTTACATTATTTTTTATATATTATATTTACACAATGCTTGCTCTGAAGGACTTTATCTAAAAGCCAGACTGACCAAGTTTCTAATTCACTGCTGAAGTAGTTAAATATGCTTATACTGTAGATACGTATATAGGTTACATTTTAAAAGTACAATCGCAAGTAAATTACAAACTGAATGTAATGTAAAATATGAATAAACCAGTATTAGACACAGATATACGATATGGTAGTATATACAATGAAAAAGCTATTTACACGAGTGCTCAAATGTAAAGCAAACGCAATTCAATTCAATTCAATTCAGTTTTATTTGTATAGCGCTTTTAACAATTGACATTGTCTCAAAACAGCTTTACACAATCACAAGCAATTATTAATTATTAATTTATTGTGTATATTTAACTTCATTCAGCCATTTAAGATATATGAAGAATAACGTTCCTAACCCACTATTATTTTAATCTTAAATAAAGTTGGCCTAATACAATATTGTTTCCAATGCTGAAGCAAACATGATTTTGTTTTAGTCTATTCGCTGAATACAACGTGACCCACATCACCTCTTGGTGAAGACCCACAGAAACCGTTACTGTAATCCCCCTTCTCACCTATCCTTGGTGTGAAGTTATCAAACCGGTTTCGCTGATGGGGTAATTCTGCTTCAAGCACTTTCCGATGCTGTTGCTAGGAAATTCCACCCCACAGCCCACAACAACAAGCAAATAAGAGACATAATTAACGAACTTCTTAGAAAGAAAAGATTGAGTTTTCCTCTTTTCTAAAAAAAAATAAATTAATGAATACTCTTACTTTTGTAAAGATTTTGAGTGACCATTTGCCATATACAGTACTGCCTGCTTTATTATATATTTAATAAAACTTTATTGCAACTAAATTGTGTGTGCGCCTTATTGAATATTTAATAATGCTTCCGGAACATTGTTGTCCATACGTTTTACAGTATGTACAGTATATTGAAAACAGTGAAACATAAAACACAAACCGAAAGGACAAATTAAGGAATGTACGAAACATTAACACCTTTACCGTGTTCAAATAAATACTGTAGAGTTACTGCATTATGTTTCAAGACATCCTTAATTAAAAAAAAAATTCCCTAATTATATGTCCACAAATACTTTGACAACATACACTTATCAACTTATCCACATAAACTTATCAACACAAACTCTCCGTGCACGCACACACAATCTCTAAAAAATGAATATTAATAACATACATATACAAATAAACAAAAATATAAACGTCTATATTGAAGTTTATGGTGAACGCAGAGTCGGCTATGCAGACGTGATGACGCGCGCGCCCTCACCTCTGTTACGGCTGCCTACAGTATTTGGCCAAAATAATTATAATAATTGAACGATATGCCTGGTCCTGGAAAGAGACATCAACAGTCCGGCGCTGAGAAACGAAAGAACCGAAAGAAGAAAAAAAGCCTAAGATGAAGCCTGTGCATCAATTCCAGAAATAAAACTTTACTTTATTCTGTCGACGTTAATAATGTAATAAAGTAACGTTAACGTAAAATAGCGTAAATTTCATTTAACAGCAGGGGGGACAATAAATATATATTTTTATAAATTTATTGCATTGTTTATGTTGTTTACAGTCAAGCCATCAACATACAATAAAATGTAAACATGAGATCTAAACTAAAAACTGCTCCCTGTGCTGGTGCTGGCAATATCATCTCTTTGTTCTGCTGTCTCCGGCTCCATCCCTGGTCCTGAATCTGCCCCTTCCTCTACTCTCACTGTCTCAGAACAGACTGACTCCTGAAGCAGAAAAAAATGCAGGAAAAGATGTTTTCCATACTCATAATAACTAACTTGTTCACATTACACTTGTTAAACTGAAATATCATACTGTAAATTGGTGAGCCTATTACTTTCTACTGAATAGCCACAACTCCGAAAACATTAAAGAAATTGTTCACCCAAAAATAAAAAAAATTAATCTGTCATTGTCCCTTCAATAAAAGCACCACACTTACCCGACACTGTACATCTGATTCACCCTACTGAAAAAAAATATAGCACTGGCTCAACTTAAAAAAATTGAAGTAATGTCACACCTAATATTTTAGCATTGACGTAATGTAAATAAACCAAACTTAAAATTTTTAAGTTCATGTAAACTCATTTCTGAAGGTGAAACAAACCAAATATTTAAAGTTGTTCTAAATCTAAATAAATGAGTTGGCTATATTACTTAATGTAAATATTCTACTAAATCTAACCTGAAATTATAAACTTGATATAAACCACTTTTGAATGGTTGAGCAAATTACCTTTTTTAAGTTGCATCAAAAAGATTTAAGGCATTCATAATTTAAATATAAAAGCATAAAAAACTTAATTACATATTGATTTACACTCAAAACACATTTCTTTATATAAACATTTATTGTGGAATAAACATATTTTCATCCAAAATGTTAACAATAAGATTTTTTTTTTCAAAATGCATAAACACCAACAGTCATTCAACACTGCTAACTGAATTTGAAATTGAGAGGGAAAAAAAAGATGTCTGCATTTATCCACAAATTAAATTTTGCAATGGGTACATTTTGTCCTTGTCAAACCTGCTGAAGAAGAACCAAACTAAATACTCTGCGACTAAAATAAATTAATTCAATTCAATTCAATTCAATTTTATTTATATAGCAATTTATTTAACAATGGTCATTGTCTCAAAGCAGCTTCACAAAAATTAAAGAAATTTAACAAAAAAAATAAATTAAAATAATAATAATAATAATAATAATAATAATAATAATTATTATTATTATTATTATTATAGAAAAGAAAATAATTGGACGTGTGTATGTGTGAGAAAAATTAGCAGATAATAATAATGAGACGAATGAATGAAATTTCTCTGATGAGCAAGCCAAGGGTGATGGCGACGGTGGCAAGGAAAAACTCCCTGAGATGGCATTAGGAAGAAACCTTGAGAGAAACCAGACTCAAAAGGGAACCCATCCTCATTTGGGCGATAACAGATAGAAATGATATAACATCTTGTGTGTTGTGCAGGTGAAAATTCAATATGACAGAAATTATTTAAATTGACATGAAGACCAGTTCAGCATAGGGACGAGTCAGTAGGTGCAGAGGGCAGATGAGGTCTGGATCACTGGAAGCACAGGAGCAGCATGTGTAGCTCCAACCATCATAAAGCTGAATCCAGCTGGAGCTGGTCCTTCTCTGGATGCCTCAGGAACCTCGCAGGGTCGGCCTTTGTCTACTGAAGCTGGAAAAATCTCCCGATGCCTCGGGATGGGTAGAGAAATACAGAACAGATGGGGAGAATTAGCGTAGTTCCCATTCGGTAT
This sequence comes from Channallabes apus, assembly GCA_030522415.1. Lineage (NCBI taxonomy): Eukaryota > Metazoa > Chordata > Actinopteri > Siluriformes > Clariidae > Channallabes > Channallabes apus. The sequence continues at coordinate 316,956 of CM060129.1, forward strand.
AGGTGTACTGGAGTATTAGATTATGGGATGAGTTATGTGTATGCCAGATTAAAAAGATGCGTCTTGAGTCTACTTTTGAACTGAGAAACCGTGTCTGCTCCCTGAACACTGTCTGGAAGGCTATTCCAAAGCTTTGGAGCTAAATATGAAAAAGCCCTACCCCCTTTTGTAGATTTTGAAATTCTGGGAACTACCATTATTCCACAAATTACTCCATAAATGTATGTGTGTGCCCTGCGATGGATTGGCACCCTGTCCAGGGTGTACCCCGCCTAGTGCCCGAAGTCTCCTGGGATAGGCTCCAGGTCCCCCGCGACCCTGAATGCAGGATTAAGCGGTATAGAAAATGAATGAATTAATAAAATTACAAATAGTAACACTCAACTTTGCAACATACATTTATTAATTGGACTGAAAAGAAAATTAGAAAATGTTCCTGAAACAAAATCAGCAGAGGTAAAACAAGGAACATTCATGTGCGACTGATGGAAACTCAATAAGTCACAATCCCGATTTCCTGTGGAGGCTGAAGACCTCTTCCTACCTGAGGACAAACAGGGCCATCATGCACCTCACAAGTTCTGCCTGAGCTTCATCTTTCTGAACAACCTAATAAAAGAAAGGACATTTGTTAGACAAGTTGATCTATTTGGCAAAACAGTGTCTGATGTATGCATGTAAAATCACTTAATGCTCCCTATAAGTGAAAAAAACACCTAGGATTATGGTGCAGCATGATAAATGTAATTAGCTCAATGAATACGACAAAATAACTGACATACATATACACACATTATGTATTAATGATAAACTTTATCATTTTAAGTATTAATTTCAGATATAATCACCTCCAGGCTCTAGGGACATAAAAACTAACATAGTATTGTTGGTTATGTTAGGCTTGTAAAGCGTGAAAAAATGAACATGGCAGACATTGAAACCTGTATTCAGACAGCATACACTAACCTGTGAACAAGTTAAACTAAAGAGTTTTATTCTGCTAGTTATGTTTTAATTTAGTGCATCACAGCCAACTTGATGTGGATGCCTTGCTCAGGTCCTGTGGCTTCCATTCACAAGATTACTGTCACGAAACGGAACGGAACGAGGTGAATCCAAGTGCAGATGACGTGCCGCAATGTCAGGCGAGAGCGTGGTCGGAATGCGGAAGTCAATGCCGGGTGATCAGTCAGCGTAGCGTCTAAGCCAAATCGTAAAGCGGGAGCCGTGGTCAAAAGAGGAAGCGTAAATTCAAAACCGGGAGATCAAAGGGCGAGGCAAACAAATCCGAGACGAGAAACCGAAAGCGAAAAACGAGAAACAAAGCGAACTTGGCAACGTGAGATCAAGGGAAAATAAACGCGAGAAGACCGGGGCATGAAAACACAAGATAATCCAGCGATTTAAGCAGCGCGCCGCGCATGCTTAAATCGCTGGAGTAATCAGTCATGGAATGAGAAACAGCTGAGCAGACGGGGCGGAAACGGGGGCGTGAGAGCGCACGTGACGGCTAGACAAAAACATGAGCACGTGGGGAAGTGACAGCGTGGGAAAAGGACGGCAGACAGGGCGTGGAGCATGACAGTACCCCCCCCCTTACGAACGCCTCTGGGCGTTAGGACGGGGAGCCTCAGGGAAGCGTTTCTGAAAGTCAGAGATTAGCTTGGGGTCTAGGATGAACTTGGCGGGGATCCAGCTTCTCTCCTCAGGGCCATAGCCTTCCCAGTCCACCAGGTACTGAATGCCTCTACCTCGGCGGCGAGCTTTCAGGAGGCGGCGGACGATGTAGGCTTCACCGCCATCAATGATACGGGGAGGAGGCAGAGGGTGGGTGGGGGGACTTAATGGGCTTGAGGCAAGACGGCGTAGCTGGGATACGTGGAACGTGGGGTTTATTCTTCGCATGGTTGAGGGGAGTAAGAGTTTGACAGCGCATGGGTTGATGATCTTGGTAATCGTGAATGGGCCTACATATCGGGGAGAGAGTTTACGAGAAATGGTCTTTAGAGGGAGGTCTCTGGTGGAGAGCATGACTCTCTGCCCTATCCTGTACTTGGGGGCCTGAGAGCGTCTGCGGTCTGCTTGCTCCTTATAAGTTCTGCCTTGTCGTAGCAGCGTCCTTCTGGCCTGAGTCCAGGTCCTCCTGCAGCGGCGAATGAAGGCTTGGGCAGAGGGGACGCTGACCTCCTCTTCCTGAGAGGGGAACAAGGGTGGTTGGTAACCCAGGCAGCACTGGAAGGGGGACAGCCCAGTAGACGAAGAGACTAGAGAGTTGTGGGCGTATTCGACCCAGGGCAGGAATCTGCTCCACGAGGTGACATCCCGGTAGGTCATGCATCTCAGGGCGACCTCGAGAGCCTGGTTCTTCCTCTCCGTCTGCCCATTGGATTGAGGATGGAAACCTGATGACAGGCTTGGGGTGGCTCCGATGAGCTTACAAAATGCCTTCCAGAATTGAGAGGTGAACTGCGGGCCACGATCGGAGACGATATCTTTGGGCAGGCCGTGGAGCTTAAAAACGTGGAGGATCATGAGTTCTGCAGTCTCCTTGGCGGACGGGAGTTTTGGGATGGGAATAAAGTGGGCTGCCTTGGAGAACCGATCCACTACGGTCATGATACAGGTGTGGCCATCAGAGGTGGGTAATCCTGTCACAAAATCAAGTGCGATATCGGACCATGGACGGTGCGGGATTGGTAAAGGTCTGAGGAGGCCTGCTGGGGCGGTGTTGAGGTGTTTATATCGCTGACAAATGTCACAAGCTGCCACAAAGCCAGGGACGTCCTCCTTTATGGTTGGCCACCAAAAACGCTGCTGGGCTTGGGACAGGGTTCGGGCAGAGCCCGGATGGCAAGAGAGTTTGGAGCAATGTGCCCATTCCAGGACCTGGGAGCGTAGAGTGAGTGGGACGAATAGCCGATTGGGGGGTCCATTACTGGGGCCTGGTTCACGGGACAAGGCCTGCTTCACCCGAGTCTCTATATCTAGCTCAGCCACTGCGAGTAGGCAATGCGAAGGGAGGATGGTGTTGCTGATGGTGGAGTCTTGGGTGTGGGTGAACTGCCTGGAGAGAGCATCTGGTTTGGCGTTCTTGGATCCTGGACGGTAGGAGAGGGTGAAGTTGAACCTGGTGAAAAAGAGTGACCAACGGGCCTGGCGGGAGTTCAGCCGCTTGGCGCCTCGAAGGTACTCAAGGTTTTTGTGGTCAGTCCAGACCAGGAATGGGATCTCCGTTCCTTCAAGCCAGTGTCTCCACTCCTCCAGGGCTAGTTTTATGGCCAGGAGCTCGCGATCTCCGATGCCATAATTTCCTTCGGTGGGGGTTAATCGGTGTGAGAAGAAAGAGCAGGGGTGCAGCTTGTTGTCATGGGCGGATCTCTGGGAGAGAATGCCTCCTACTCCCGTGCTGGAGGCGTCGACCTCCACAATGAACTGCCGTGACGGGTCCGGGATGGTGAGAATAGGAGCGGATGTGAACAGCTTCTTAAGTTTGGTGAAGGCTCCCTCAGATTCCTGGTTCCAACGAAAACGAACCTTGGGAGAGGTTAGGGCTGTTAGGGGGGCAGCGATAGAACTGTAGCCGCGGATGAAACGGCGATAGAAATTTGAGAATCCCAGAAATCTCTGGAGTTCCTGTCGTGAGGTGGGTGTGGGCCAGTTCGTGACGGCTTGAAGCTTGGCGGGTTCCATCTGGATTCCTGAAGGTCCGATGCCAAATCCAAGGAATGTGGTGGAAGTGGTGTGGAATTCGCACTTCTCTGGTTTTGCAAATAATTTGTTCTCTAGGAGCCTTTGTAGCACCTGTTGGACATGCTGTTGATGCTACTCCAGGTCCCGGGAAAAGATCAGGATGTCATCCAGGTAGACAAACACAGATAAGTTGAGAAAGTCTCTGAGTATATCGTTAATGAAGGCCTGGAAGACTGCGGGGGCATTAGTGAGGCCGAACGGAACCACAAGGTATTCGTAATGCCCTGTAGGGGTATTGAAGGCCGTTTTCCACTCGTCACCCTCTCGGATGCGGACAAGGTGGTAAGCATTGCGTAAGTCGAGCTTGGTGAAAATCCTGGCTCCTTGGAGAAGCTCAAAGGCGGTGGCCATTAGTGGGAGGGGGTACCGGTTCTTCACAGTGATCTCATTCAAACCCCTGTAATCTATGCAGGGACGAAGGGAACCGTCTTTCTTGCCCACAAAGAAGAACCCGGCCCCCGCTGGAGAGGAAGAAGGACGAATGATCCCCGCCGCGAGGGATTCGGTGATGTAATGGTCCATGGCTTGGCGTTCCTTGGGTGACAATGAGTATAGACGGCCCTTGGGGGGAGAGGTGCCTGGGAGCAGATCAATAGCGTAGTCGTATGGCCGATGGGGGGGAAGAGAAATGGCGCGCGATTTGCTGAACACAGCCTTGAGGTCGTGATACTCAGGTGGAACATGGGTGAGTTCCAGTGATTCATCCGCCTGGGCGGGATCGGGGCATGACGTGAGAGCAGCGCGTAGGCAGGTCGTGGAACATGATGGGCTCCATGCTGAGATCGAGTTTCCGGCCCAGTCAATCTGTGGGTTATGTCGGATCAACCAGGGGAGGCCCAAAATGACCGTGGCATGAGATCCCTCCATGATAGATAGCGAGGTCTGCTCAGAATGGTTACCTGAGACCCTTAGACCGAGAAGAGGGGTCCTGTGGGTGATAGAAGGAAGTGGACTCCCATCGAGGGCCTGAACCTTGAGGTGAGTCACTAAAGGCAGAGCAGGGATTCCCAGGGCCTTGGCTGAGGCGGCATTGATTAGGTTACGGTCTGAACCGGAGTCGATCAGTGCCTGCACCAGGTGGGTTCGTTGTTCGTGGATGAGGAAGATGGGAAGCAGTCGGCGTTGGTCTGGAGGTTTCTTTGGAGAAGTGCCCTCCAGTGCTCCCAGCTGAACCTGAGGACTCCTTCTCCTTACTGCACAGTTCTTAAGTAGATGGTTCAATTTTCCACAGTAGAAGCAGGCTCCCTCCACTCGACGACGTCGTCGCTCCTCTGGTGAAATGCGGGTTCTGCCCAGTTGTATGGTTTCATCCTGAGGGTGGGGTCGCTGGAAGGGTCTAGGTGGTGCAATCCTGGCCCCTTTCCGAAGGCGGAGACGTGAATCCACTCGGCCGGCCAAATCCATGAGATCTTGGAGTGATGACGGTAGTTCACGAGAGATTAGCTCATCCTGAAGTGCTTCTGTCAGTCCTTCAAAGAACACATCACTCAACGCACGATTATTCCACCCGCTGGAGAGAGCTAGGGTCTGGAATTCTATGGCGTAATCATAGGCCGAACGCGAGCCTTGTTGGAGCTTTAACAGTTTGTGACCAGCATCCCTTCCATGACATGAGCGATCAAACACCCTCTTCATCTCCTCAGCGAAGTCCTCGTAGTTGGAGCAGCAGGGGTCGCGAGAGTCCCAAAGAGAAGTGCTCCATTCTTGAGCTCGTCCTGAGAGCAGCGTTATCACATATGCCACCTTGGAGCGTTCGGTGGAGAATGTGGAGGGTTGGAGCTCGAATATCAGCGTACACTGAGAGAGAAATGAGCGACATGTACCAGGATCACCCTCATAGGTCGGGGGGGCAGGGAGGCGTGATTCGCGTTGCATGATGGAGTCCTCATGTCGCGTTGGAGAGAGCTGGAGTCCTTGGAGCTGGGTTGTGACGTCAGCAAGGGTTTGCTTGGTGTTGAGCAGCCCCTGGTGGTGAGCTCCAAGAGGAGCACCCTGATGCTCCAGTGCTACATTCATGCAGTCGACATCTGCTGGATTCATATCGATGGCTGGATTATTCTGTCACGAAACGGAACGGAACGAGGTGAATCCAAGTGCAGATGACGTGCCGCAATGTCAGGCGAGAGCGTGGTCGGAATGCGGAAGTCAATGCCGGGTGATCAGTCAGCGTAGCGTCTAAGCCAAATCGTAAAGCGGGAGCCGTGGTCAAAAGAGGAAGCGTAAATTCAAAACCGGGAGATCAAAGGGCGAGGCAAACAAATCCGAGACGAGAAACCGAAAGCGAAAAACGAGAAACAAAGCGAACTTGGCAACGTGAGATCAAGTGAAAATAAACGCGAGAAGATCGGGGCATGAAAACACAAGATAATCCAGCGATTTAAGCAGCGCGCCGCGCATGCTTAAATCGCTGGAGTAATCAGTCATGGAATGAGAAACAGCTCAGCAGACGGGGCGGAAACGGGGGCGTGAGAGCGCACGTGATGGCTAGACAAAAACATGAGCACGTGGGGAAGTGACAGCGTGGGAAAAGGACGGCAGACAGGGCGTGGAGCATGACAATTACATTTGACACCAAGCTAATTTCTGCTTTTTTGAGCGAGTACATACCAGATCACAAACTTGAAGATGAAGATTATATCTCTGGTCTTCTCTCTGACGGGTTCCTCCCTAGTTTCTGATGATCTCAATTAGTTTGTAGTGTTGCTTGTCCAAGGAAACCAGTAATCTTGCTTGAAGTGGAGCAGATATAATTCTCAGAAACTCATTACTGATATTAAAAAAAAAAAGGTAAAAACAAAAATTGGACTGGCTCAAATTCTTATGTTAGCAAATCTTAATTACAGTATGTATAAAGTATAGAAAGCAGTATGAGGAAAATAATGCCCTTTCAGAAAAGCTAACAGACCTGTAAACACAAAAGTGCATAAAGATTATGTTTACTTTTAAAGTTATTTCATGACATTGTAATGGCTAAAATGTACTTGAAGTAACGTTAAATCAACATGTCAAATTTATGCCAATATTTATATACTGATACGGTTAAAAACGTGTCATAAAGTGTCACCAGTATGTCAGGAACATGTGCTAAAGCCCCGTTTCATACGAGGGAATATAGTTTTAGTGATATTACATTACTTACACATTAGCAAGTCCAGAAGGTTTTAAGAATAACTATAAATACACTACAAACAGCACTCACTCCAAATTAGCTTGTTCTATGTTTACGTCACTTTCCTATTAATTTTACATCGTTAACTAACGGTACTTAAATATAATTATTTTCATGTTATTCGGCGCCGCTGACTTACTGTAGAAACTCCGGTGTTTTTGAAAATCACCACGTTAGTTAGCTAATGCTAATGTAGGTAATATAGGTGTTTTTAGCTACAGTAGCAAACACGGACACAAAACTCAATCTACAAAGTAGTTGTTCCTGACATAAATCATGAATTTGCTCATATAAGAGATACATTTAACATAGAAATGACATGAGTTTGCTTTCTTACCTGGTTTAAAGGAGTTTTCTTTGAAAAACTCGGGCCACCAGCACGACGTGACTCAGTCCGTGATAATGCTGCGTCATGAGGTCATGTGACACGGTGAACTTTGGTTTGAAGCATAAATGTCCTTTGTGAATGGATTAGATTTAAGTTTAATCAGGGGCTTTAACTAACAGTAACTGAAATACAGGTTCTGATATCCTTCCTTACTTGTTTCAACGTCATGCTCCGGTTTGAGGCGGAAATAAAATTATACCGGCAAAACTATGGTCTAAAGACTGCGCATGTGCAAATCACACTCAACCTAATAAGAGTACCTTGATCAGAATGAAATACTTCACTTTGGTTTCCTGCTGTAAATAGCATTATACTAAAGTAAAAAAAAAATAAAAATTCACCCATAAGCATAAATTAGACACTTTAGTTTAAAAGAGCAAATTATTTTTTTTTATTAATTGTAAGTGCCATATTGCACGTGTTATGAATTTGTTGTTGTGTTTATTTTATTTTATTTTATTTGCTGTTATTTCATTTATTCTACCTTGTTCTATTAATTATTAAAGCATTAAGCATTAAGTTTGTTACATAAGCCATAAGCTTTATATTTCCTAGTCATGCATCATAAGTTGACAATCGTAAGTTGGTCTGTGATGTCATTCTACTATTACATGCATTTGTGTGACTGTCATATGTTAGAGAGTTCAGTCTAGATGCGGAAGGCTAAGGAAACACAAGCTTTTGACCGTAAGCGTAAGCTCGTCAGATAAGGAGAGCTCCCGGTAAGCTAAGAATGTGAGATACAACAACTAGGTTGTTGTAACCGTAAGCTCCAGTAAGTGGATATACACAGCAAGAGTGTTGTTATATTCGTAAGCTAAGATTGTGATTTGTGAGATGCAGCAAACAGGTTGTTGTAAAAGTCAGAGATTTGCAAGATGCAGCAACTGATGTCTGTAATCACAGTGGATTTACTCAAGACGACTGTATGAAGTGTTGATTCTTTGATGCTGACAAATAAACTACAAGAGACAAAGAGATCATCGGACTTCAGTTCTTGTGAGTAAATGATCAAACCAAAGCTACGCGTCAAAACTGGTGAAATAATATAACCGCATCTACATAAAATCAAAAGTTTTTCCGCTGTTTGAACGAAAACAAGTGAACGCTGAAAGGGAAAGTGAAAGAGAATAGCCGTCGAACTTCGCCATGCCGAACAACGAGGACAACGCTCCCAGCACTTGGCTGGGGAGCCTAACGGCGCTGGATACAAGAAAAGGCAAGCAAATTCGACTGAATGCAATGTCTACTGCATTAAAGACACCTATGAACTATGCACATAAGTTAGACATCCTTGAAACTGAGTACAGACCCGAATACGGGAAGCTGAGAGAGGACTTCATGAGAAGTAACGTTGATGTGCTTGTGTACACTCATAAAGACGAACACAGACGCGATCAGGTCGCTTGCGGCGCACCTGAGGCTCAAGGTCGCACAGAATTCATAGCTACAGTGGGTCGCTGGAAAGCGGACACCAAGGACACTAAGAGCCACTCTGTGACGTCACGAATACGCGAAGATGTCTTGCCGGGCGTCAGCGTGTCACTGATAACGGCAGCATCCAAAAGGTCTGTAACTTCTACATCAACCTCAGCCCGAATAAAGAAAGCGGAAGCCAACAGAGCAGCCTTGTTGATTAAAGTAGCAGCCTTAGCAGAACGGCGGGTGATAGAACAAAAAGAGGCAGAATTAAAGGCTGATAAAGAAAAGTTGGAATTAGAAACTGCGCTCGCAATTGTCGACGCTGAACTACAGGTTTATCAGGGTCGTGAAAAAACGACAGCCTGCATCAAAAAGAGGAGTCATCATCCCGAGCTGCACGTGCTCGAGGAGCCCGCCTTGGACGGGCCACAAACCTGAATATGACAGCTGATCGCCCAAGACCAAGAGCGCACTCACTGAATCGAGCAGCGCGCGTCCGAGTAGCGCGTGCCTGAGCAGCGCGCACTCTCAACTTTCCAACTCAACATGCAACAGCCGAGCGGAGCCTGCGAACGAGAGCGCAGTCACTGAATGGAGCAGCGCGTGCCCGAGCAGCGCGCACCATCATCTTTCCAACTCAACATGCAACAGCCGAGCGCAGCCTGCGAACGAGAGCGCAGACACTGAATCGCGCAACGCGCACCTGAGCAGCGCGCACTCTACGGACCTGGACGACGCATTCAGCGACGGAAAACCCTGTCACCCATCCCTTCAAGGACCCAAACAAAGGGGCCAAGGAGAACCCAGGGTCAGCGTCGCAACCGAGGACAGACAGGTTGGTAAAATTCACAAAGACTTGATTACAATGAAGAATGCCAGTACATTACCTGTCAGCGCTTTCACTAAACCGTGCGCACATTGCAAAGGGGAGCATATCTTAGACGATTGCTTCCAATTTAATGATAAGACACACAAAGACAAAGTAGAATTCTTAAAAAGAAACGGATTCTGTTTCGGATGTTTAACAAAGGGTCATTTGTGGAAAGACTGTACCAAAAAAATTACATGTTCATTGTGTTCAAAGCCACATCCAAGCATGCTACACATAGCAGTGCCAGACACGGCGCAGTCAGCTACGAGCGCCCGTGGAAACGAAACTGAAAGTGGCACAACAAATACACCACCTGTGTGAGTCATGAATCAAATGCGCTCACTGAGGCTGGAGGTAATTGCATCCTCCCCATAGTACCTGCTAAAATAAAGCCCAAGAAAAAGGGCACAGTAGAAGCCATGTATTATCACGTGAAAGTCGCCGAGAAGGACACAGATCTGCTGCGCTTCCTATGGTGGCCGAATGGAGATGTGAACCAAGACTTAGTTGAAAATAAAATGGTAGTTCATCTGTTCGGTGCAAAATTGTTGCCTAGTGGTGCTAACTTCGCCCTCAGAAAGACAGCAGAAGAAAACCGCAGCAATGCATCTGCTGTGGCAGTTAACACAGTGCTTAAAAACTTTCATGTAGACGACTGCCTGAAATCTGTTTCGAGTCATGACCAAGCAGTCGCCCTATACAATGATCTCACAAGTCTCTGTACAAGCGGAGGGTTCAACCTCACTAAATGGGCAAGCAACAGCCGTGCCCTACTGACTGTCATTCCCGAGAGTGAAATGATCAAAGACATGAGAGACTTAGACTTGAGTAAAGATGCACTGCCCATTGAGAGAGCTCTGGGGGTGCTGTGGTGCATTAACTCAGACATGTTCACGTTTAAGATTAGTTTAAAGGAACGACCTGTGACAAGAAGAGGAATTCTATCAATCACTAGCTCAACATACGACCCGTTAGGCTTTCTCCCACCTGCCATACTGCCAGCTACAATCCCAATGCAACAGCTATGTAAAGAAAAACTAGCCTGGCATGATGACATTCCCGAGCAGTTTGCAACGGTATGGAAAACCTGGCTGCAAGAGCTGCACAGACTGTCCAAGTTCAGCATAGCAAGGTGCATAAGACCAGTCGACTTCGGAGTTACAGCTACAGCACAACTCCACCACTTCTCGGATGCAAGTGAAATGGGATACGGAGCTGTCTCATACCTCAGGTTAGTAAACGCTGATGGACTTACACATTGTGCATTCATGATGGGGAACTCCCGTGTAGCACCCCTGAAACAAACCACCATTCCACGAATGGAACTGACTGCGGCAGTGGTCGCTGTAAAAAATGACAAAATGTTGAAAGAACAGCTAGAATTGAAATTGCTGGACTCTATGTTCTGGACTGACAGTACAACTGTTTTGAGATACATTGATAATGAAACACTTCGTTTTAAAACCTTTGTGGCCAACAGAATCGCCATTATAAGAGAGTCAACCAAGTCACAGCAATGGAGGTACGTTAATACCTCAAAAAACCCAGCTGATTCTGCCTCCAGGGGGGTATCCTGTGAAAAGTTCATGAAAAATGTCAACTGGATCCATGGTCCCTCCTTTCTCAAAGAAGCAGAGTGCAAATGGCCTGAAAATATTCATGACACATCAATAAAAGAAAATTTTGATGAAAATGCTGATGAAGTTAAGCTCTCAGCTTTAGTGAATATTGTGAACATTACAAAATGCACAGATACAGACACAGTGAGTAAACTGATTAATCATCACTCTGACTGGCACAAGTTAAAAAGATCCGTTGCCTGGGTCCTTTGCATCAGAGACATGCTGAAACAAAAAACAGAAAGGGTCAAAACACAAGTAGATAACCCAAAGACAGAAAATCACAAGTCTCTAAAAGCTCAAGACCTAACAAGAGCAGAAAACGAAATCATTAAGTTCACTCAAAGACAAAATTTTAAGGAAGAACTTCTCACGATGCAAAAGGGTAAAGCAGCAGCAGAATTCAAACAGGGAATTCGCACACAGCAAAAACGAAAGGCATCTGTGAAAAGAAACAGCTGCTCGCCCAAAATGGAACCTCTGACAACAAACCACCTGCTGCTGATGAAAAAACCGCCAAACCTGCCCGCTGGATTCTTCAAAAGGGAAGACATTTATGCATGTCGCAGGGAGAAGCAGATCCAGCATGTCTCAGACCTGCTCTGGAAGCGATGGGTACGTAAATATTTGCCCTTGCTTCAGGGGCGGCAAAAATGGTTTCAAAACAAAAAAAACCTTTCGATTGGAGACATAATTTTAATAACTGATGAGTCTTCTCCAAGAAATTCATGGGTCATGGGAGGAATCATGAAAGTGTTCCTCGACAAAGGGGGGACCTGTGAGACGTGTGCTAGTTAAAACCAAGACCAACACTCTGGAAAGACCCATCGACAAGCTGTGTCTCATATGTGAAATGGACTGTTAAATGTGTGGTAATATGTTATGAAATTTGATATGCAAATACAGTATAAACACCTGAGATAAATATTACACACTTAAAAGATTTAAAACGTTTAGAAGGGTAAAAATGTTTGATTTCATGGCTTTATCAAAAAAAAAAAAACACAAAATTGTAATTGTCAGTCTCCATGCCTGTCAATTAGGGGCTGGAATGTAAGTGCCATATTGCACATGTTATGAATTTGTTGTTGTTTTTATTTTATTTTATTTGCTGTTATTTCATTTATTCTACCTTGTTCTATTCATTAGTAAAGCATTAAGCATTAAGTTTGTTACATAAGCCATAAGCTTTATATTTCCTAGTCATGCATCATAAGTTGACAATCGTAAGTTGTTCTGTGATGTCATTCTACTATTACATGCATTTGTGTGACTGTCATATGTTAGAGAGTTCAGTCTAGATGCGGAAGGCTAAGGAAACAGAAGCTTTTGACCGTAAGCGTAAGCTCGTCAGATAAGGAGAGCTCCTTATCTAAGAAGGTAAGCTAAGAATGTGAGATACAACAACTAGGTTGTTGTAACCGTAAGCTCCAGTAAGTGGATATACACAGCAAGAGTGTTGTTATATTCGTAAGCTAAGATTGTGATTTGTGAGATGCAGCAAACAGGTTGTTGTAAAAGTCAGAGATTTGCAAGATGCAGCAACTGATGTCTGTAATCACAGTGGATTTACTTAAGACGACTGTATGAAGTGTTGATTCTTTGATGCTGACAAATAAACTACAAGAGACAAAGAGATCATCGGACTTCAGTTCTTGTGAGTAAATGATCAAACCAAAGCTACGCGTCAAAACTGGTGAAATAATATGACCGCATCTACATAAATGGAATGAGAAAAAAAAACACATTAAACGAACGATAGCTAGGTTTACTTTTTTCAGTGGATCCCTCAATAATTTCTGTCTCCTTTGCCTGTGTTTGATAATATGAAGCACATATACACTCATTCATCATGAAAGATCTATTATAAAACAAAATAAAATTCATGTTCGCTTCAGCACTGTTCATCCGCGTCGTTACATTCATTGTTGTACTTGGTCCGGCTTTTAGATAAAGTCCTTCCATGCGCCATCTGGCGGATATTCAGTGAAGCACAACAAATTTATTTTAAATTCCCGAATGTTGCCTCCGGCAAGTCGCAGCACGCCGCGCGCTAAATTGCGGCATCCCGCGGGAAAACACGCGCAGTCTTAAAGGCGACATCTGTACATGCACTTATTTGTGCCTGTGTGTCCTTAGGTAGGCCTGAAAATATATGTTTTGACAAAAATAGAATTGCCTACATTTTGGCCTCTCTTATTTGGTTTGGTTCCTCCAAAATTCATGAAAGGACAAGAATAAAAATTGCCAGGGAAGAGACCTACTGTACATTAACATTAAAAGATCTGCTTTCAAATAATTCAAATATCTTGCAATTGCTGGTCACTCCCTAAACTTGACAGAAACAATTTCTCATAAAAATAAACAAACAAATACAATTATGTTATATACCTAACACGGAGAACGCAAGTGCAGATGAGATGATTTATTTCCGAAAGCGTTCACAAACACGACAAACAAATCCGAGAAGGGGAATACAGCCCGTAAATCCAGATAACAAGGGTCAGGCGATGTACGATGGGCATGAACTGGGACAGGCTAAACTCGTTAATGTGGGGACAGAAACAAAGATTAAAATCCGAAATAGCAGTCAAAATACAGAAGGCTTGGTAACGACACTGGAACAAGTTCACAGGGAGTGTTTACTTCACGAAGACCGGAAGTACACAAATCCTTTTAATCTGTTTCCTGTGAGTTGAGAGTTGTAGTTCTTTTTTGTAGTTCTGACAGAGCCCCCTCCCAAGGAGCTCTCTCCGGGAGCAATGATTTTTCGGCGTCTGCCCCTCTGCCTTTGATTAGGCCTATTGGGGTGAAGTCTGTGGAATTCTTGGATTAGTAGCGGGTCTAGCACGTACTGGGCTGGGACCCAGCATCTCTTCTCTGGACCATACCCATGCCAGTCAATGAGGTACTGCAATTTGCCTTGTTTCCTTCTTGAATTCAGAATTTTTCTTATTCTGAAGACCTGTTGGCTATCCATCCTCCTAGGTTCAGGAGAGGCATTACTGGGCATGAGTTCATTCAGAGGTCCTTCCTTTGCCGGTTTCAATAGTGAAATGTGGAAAGTGGGGGAGATGCGACAGTCACGGGGTAGTTGTACCCTGTAGGCGACTTCATTTATTTGTTTCACTATTTTGTACGGTCCAATGAATCAATGGTAGAGCTTTCTGCAAACCTCTTTAATCTGCAGATTTCTTGTGGAGATCCATACTCTCTCCTGGTTTGTATGTTGTGTTATTTCCCCTGTGTCTGTCTGCAAATCTTTTGCTTGCATTGCAGGCTCGTTGTAGTTGCTGGTGTGCCCGTTCCCATGTTTTTTCACTTTTCTTGAGTTAGTGATTGTTGCATTCCATGGAAATAGTGGAGGTTGAAATGAAATTATTATACATTGAAATGGTGTTATTTTGATTCTCGAGTGAGTAAGTGAGTTTTGATCATACTTTACCCATGGGATGAACTTAGACCAGTCCTGTTGATTCTCTGCACAGTAAGTTCTTAGCATTCTGCCAATTTCTTGATTAGCACGCTCTACTTGTCCATTAGCTTGGGGGTGATATCCTGAGGTCAAGCTTACTGTTACTCCCAATTTCTCCATGAAGTTTTTCCATGGAGTTTTGTGCCCTAAAGAGAGCAACCCGTAATCTCGAGCGAAAATGGAGAAAAACTAAATTAGAAGTTTTTAGAATTGCATATGAAGACAGTATGTGCAGCTATAGACAGGCTCTAAAAAATGCTAGGACTGAGCATCTTAGCCAACTAATAGCAAGAAACCAAAACAATCCCAGGTTCTTATTTAGTACAGTGGCTCGCCTAACAAAACCTAAGATGCCCGCAGAGAGTATCCCATCACAGATTAGAAGTGAAGACTTTATGGACTTCTTTTATTTTCTTCCTGATATTATTGATTTTTTCATTAAAGAGGTTCAACCTCTAATAGTATCTCACGATCCAGTTCAGCCTATAGCTTCACATTTAGATTTTCAGTGCTTTACAGGTATAGGACAGGAAGAGCTGTATAAACTTATCACCTCGGCTAAATCAACAACGTGTTAGACCCAATCCCAATCAGATTTTTAAATGAAGTGATGCTTACGGTTGGAGAGCCACTTCTAAACATTATTAATTCTTCATTATATCTAGGTCATGTCCCTAAACCTTTCAAGTTAGCAGTTATTAAGCCGCTTCTTAAAAAATCTAATTTGGACGCGAATGAAATAAATTACAGACCGATTTCAAATCTTCCGTTCATATCAAAAATACTAGAAAAAGTAGTATCAGCTCAAATATGCACATTCTTGCAGGATAACAACATCCTTGAAGAATTTCAGTCAGGTTTCAGGCCCCATCATAGCACAGAAACTGCACTAGTTAAGATTACAAACGACTTGTTTTTAGCTTCAGACCAAGGCTGCATCTCATTGCTACAGTAGTCCTGCTCGATCTTAGTGCTGCATTCGACACTGTAGATCATAATATTCTCATAGATCGCTTACAAAATCACATACTGTAGGTATTCAGGGACAGGCATTAAAATGGTTTAGATCATACCTGTCTGATTGATACCATTTTGTAGATCTGAATGGAGAACCGCCTGGTGTAATGCCAGCGCGCGGTCAGATCATGCGACGGGAACTGTGAAATCTAATACCGTATGCAGGGTCCCTTTTTAGGCGGATTTTTCCACTAACGCAGATAATTTTATCAACTTGTTATAAATTCATTTTGTGAGTATATTAACATGTGCTTTCTCAACTTTTCAAATTTTTTATTTGAGGGGGCAAGACATTTATTTGCCCCCCGTAGAACCTGCCCTGTTTGAGCATCACATATTATTTGCACATTTATTGAATGGAAATGTTTCCGATTCACGTATGCAAATTCGTCTTAAGATGGTGCCTTTATTAGCAATGTGCGTGCAGTCGATGGCTCCGATTATATTAGGAAAACCGGCGATCGCTGCAAATTGCGCTTTAATGTTTGGCTGGTCAACTGCATGGTATGGAAACCTTATATAACTGCTAGACATGCGGATGATCCCGTCCCATACAGCTGGCACTGCACGGCTCAAAGACGACTGGCTTAACCCCGAGCGGTCTGCCAGTTCCCTTTGGAAAGAACCAGTTGCCAGGAAACCAAGCGTTGTCAGCACCTGTAAGGGAACGGGTAATGCGTGCCTCCTCACTGTCTCTCTTTCCAAATTTGGACCCAACTCAGCACAGAGCTCCAAGAGGATAGCTCTTGGAAATCTGAAACGGCTAATAAGCCAGTCATCATCATGGGCCAGAAATCACTGTGATCCCTAAAAATGCGTTCCCTTCGGATTCGGCCATTGACAATGTCCTCTAATAAGGCCAACACTGCCATTGCCATAGAGTTGCCATTGCCAAGGGTTGTATACAGTGGGAGCCACGCCAAATAGCCGCGACAGTGTGGCTGAAGTGTGAATGGCGTGTGAATGGCCTTTGCACGCCGTAATCCCCCCTCCCTTTTCTGGCTGAAAGGCGTGTCAAGATTTCACAGTAAACACGCCCATTCAAGCCCAATTTATTCATTTACCTGGTGCCACCACTAGATGGCGCTTCGTTCTCAAGAACACGTTAAAACAAGCCAGCTGCGCTGAGTTGCAATCACATGATTTTAACAACCCGCCTCCACCCCCGCCGAACTGACGCTGCCAAACTACAGAGATGAAGATGGCGGCTTAACGGACTATTCGTGGTAAGTGATGTTTTATTTTATAAAATGTGTTTGGGGTAGTTTACAGTTTATTTCCCAGTTTAGTTTTTTTATTGGCCGTTTTAAATATCACTGGCAGCACCAGCAGCGGTCAGATGTGACTTTAGAGAACTTAATGTTCTGTTTACCAAGTCTGGAGTTAATATTACAGATTACTGTCAGTGTCACACACTCACAATGTCTCTCCACTTTACCTCAAAAACATGCTCAAGCTTCGACAATACTATTAATGTCCCTATTACAAGAGCTGCACTACCCGATGAAGAGTGTTTGTGTTCTCTGTAAATACTGAGAGAATCTCACCGCGTGTTGTCTGGATAAATTCAGCGCTTATTTATTCTCTGGTTAAGAGTTAATCTGCAGGTTATTTCTGTGACTGTAATATAATGTGATGCAGTTGATGAGGGACACAGACTGAGGGGAGCTGTACAGGAGCTAGTAACGATCATAACCCGGTTTATATTTTACACACTTTGTCCGGGACTTTCCGCGGTAGCGCGAGCGCTTAGTTAAAGAGCTGAATAACAACACAGAAGTGTTTATCAGTTAAGGAGGAGGTGGGGGGAGGGGTGTGTGTGTGTGAGGGGCTTCAGTAAGTTATAGTTTGGCTTCAGGGATGAACTAATGCTCATATACGAGTGTTATATCGCTTAACTTATTTGTATAAGAAGCGCATTAAGTAAATTCCCGGTTAATTTAATGCAGACGATAATACAGACAGTCACTGGTTAACACTAACACTGTTCACTGGTTAACACTAACACTGTTCACTGGTTAACACTAACACTGTTCACTGGTTAACACTAACACTGTTCACTGGTTAACACTAACACTGTTCACTGGATAACATTAGCACAGGCAGATTATTTACATTACAGAATCCCCAAAGCAGTACTTTACACACTCTGTGGTAAATAGGTTTATTAATATATTTTATTTTTATTAGAACTATATGTTCTGTAAAGTTTATTTGTCTTTGTCTTGACTAAATTCTCCTGTTGTCTTTAAGCAGAGCTCCGCTGTGGAGGATTGGGGGGTCAGACGGCTGACGGCTGGACTTTTGGAGCTACAGGACTGTAGGAGCCTGAACAAGCTGTTGAGGAAGCTGTAGGAGGGATGACGTCACAGTCCGACAGCTTTAGAATGATGTTTGATCAGGTCTACTGTATATTCTGAACGTAGTACTGCAAAATGTCTGATACAGTACTTTGGGGGAAACAAAGACTTAAACTGTTAAGTAATAACATTATTAATAACAAATATGTAATAGTTTTGATATTTGAAAAATTAATATTTTAATGTAAAAGGACTATAGATAGAGACTTATAAGCAGCTGGTGTATCCGGGTTGTTTAATGAACTTTAAGCAAAAAGACAACATGTATTCATCTGTTTTATATAAATTACTGTTTTAACTTTGACTAGTTTTGGAAGAATAAATTGAATTGTTAAAGTGATGTTTTGCGTGTTTTAATTTTGGGGGATTATTTGGGTATTTAAAAATTGTTTAGTTGAACCAACAACTTCAATTGGCAAAAAATGGGACACAACTTTGTTTTAAATAGTCAAAGAGTTGGGCTGAAAATAATAATAATAATTATTGATCATAGAAACAAATGAAACCAGTTAAACACTTGATTATATGTATTTGTGTTTGTGATTGTGACCCATAATAATTTTTTCTCAGTATAAATAAATGTTTTGGGTTTTAAGAACTCCAAAAGAGCAACGACAAACTTGGTATTCTCCATTGCGGTTTCTCACCTTCCACTCCTGAGTATGACATGGTGTTAATTGCTCTGTGTGTGCGTGTGTGTTTTTGGCGGGGGGATGGGTGTGTGTGTGTTTTCGGCTGTTCAGCAGTTCTAAACACAAGCACAGTTTTTGTCCTTAACTAAAATACTTCAATACGTTAATAATGAATTTATTTTGCTGAATAAGGTAATAAGCGATGTTTAAACCAAACCAGTAAGTTAAGTAAGTGTTCCATACATTAGATAGATAGATAGTTTATTTCAGTTCAACACTGAAAAAAGGTGTAGGCTGAAGCCTTGCTTATTATGCCTACCCTTTGTACATCAACAAATGAGCGACACTTTACAGTAAATTGCACAAAATATTGTCAACAAATATTGTCACTTGTGCACATAAACAAAACATGTCAAAATTAATTATTCTTTCACTTGGGAAGAGAAGAGAAATTTGGAAAAGAAAATAATCATGTCTATATACAGTATATATATTACTTTATGTCATATATTCACTAAACACCTTGTCTTTAAACATTTTTTTAAATCTATGAAGTGAATTACATAATTTTAATTCCATATGACATTTATTCCGTAAATTAACCCCTTTAACGGAAATGCATTTATTCTTTAAATTTGTTCTGGCCCTTATTTTGCTAAACATGAACATTCCTCTTAGACAGTAGTACTGGCTGACTTTAATTTTGAACAGCCTCTGGATGCAGCTGGGAAGTAAATTATTATAGGCTTTATACATTATTTGTGCAGTATACAAATCAACTAGATCCACAAATTTCAAAACTTTAGATTTTATAAACAATTTATTTGTGTGTTCATAATAATCGGCCTTATTAACAATCCTTATTGCTTTTTTTTGTAACACAGATATTGGGTTTAAATAAGTTTTATAAGTATGCCCCCATACCTCCACACAATAAGTGATGTATGGAAATATGAGTGTACAATACAATATGCGTAATGTTTTATTATCCAATACATACTTTAATCTGTTAAGAATTCCAACTGATTTAGAGATTTTTGTCTTAATAAAATTAATATGTGGTTTCCAATTCAGTTTGTTGTCAATTATTACTCCCAAAAATTTTATTTCGGAGACTCTTTCTATTTCCTCATTATTAATTCTTATTTTCACATCATGATTAATTTTTTGATTACTAAAAATTATGAACTTAGTTTTAGTCAAATTCAATGAAAGCTTACTATCATCTAACCAACTTTTAAGCCTCAGCAATTCATTTTCCACTGTGTTCAGAAGCTGTTTCAAATTTTTACCTGATAAATATAAAGTAGTGTCATCAGCAAATAATAAAAATTTTAATACATTGGACACTTTATCAATATCATTAACATACAACACAAATAATTTAGGGCCCAATACTGAACCTTGTGGAACACCGCATGTAACTTCCAATAAGTCAGATTTGTCATTATTAATTTGTACATACTGATGTCTGCTTTCCAGGTAGCTTTTTATCCAGTCTAACGCTTTTCCTCTTATTCCATAATTTAACAATTTCTTCACTAATAAATCATAATCAATTGTATCAAATGCTTTCTTTAAATCTAAAAATACTCCCAATGTATATTCCTTGTTTTCTACTGCAGTTGAGATATCTTCAACCATTTTCATTACTGCCATTGAAGTCGACCTCTTAGTCCTAAATCCGAATTGATATTCACTCAGTAAATTATGTTTTTCTATAAATTTGTCAAGCCTCTGCACAAATACTTTCTCTAAGATTTTTGAAAACTGCGGCAGAAGAGCAATTGGTCTGTAATTAGAGAAGGAATACTGATCTCCTCCTTTAAAGATCGGAATAACTTTTGCCATTTTCATTTTACTAGGAAAGATACCGGTTAAGAAAGACAGATTACAAATGTAAGCAAAAGGTTTTGCTATACTCACAATTATATTTTTTAATAATGACATGTCTAGATCATCACAATCGGTGGAATATTTACTCTTGCAATTATTAACTGTTAGAAGTATTTCTTTTTCATCTACAGCCTGAATAAACATTGTATACTTATTACATAAGTTTTTTACTTCATTCACTGATCCATGTTTAGTAATTTTTTCTGCTAATTTAGATCCAACATTTACAAAATACTTATTAAATTCATTGACAATATCTTCCCCTTTATTTATACTTTGATTATCATCATTTACAAAACGATTTGGGTAATCAAAACTACATGTATTATTTTTAAGTATACCATTAAGTACCTTCCATGTTGCTTTTACATTGTTTTTATGGATATTCAATAACCTATTGTAATAGTCCTTCTTACTGAATCTTATTATATTTTGTAATTTATTTTTGTAAGTCTTATAATCAATTTCTGCTTGTTTTGATCTTGTTGTTAGAAATTTCGTGAATAGGACATTTTTCTTTTTACATGCCTTCTCTATTCCTTTAGAAATCCATGGTTTATATACATTCTTTTGCTTTATTATAATCCTCTTAGATGAACAATGTTTATTAATTTGCTCATTTAATATATTCAAGAACACTTCATACGCCTTACTGGGGTTGCTATATGCATAAACTTCATCCCAATTTTGTATTTTTAAATCTTCATTAAGAGCATCTATTGCCTCTTGTGTTCTATTGCGAATAATTTTATAACTATTAGTCCTTTTTTTGAGGGGGGGGATTTTTCAATAAATCATAGAAAATCACAAAAACTGGAAGATGGTCTGTGATATCATTGATAAGCAACCCTCCTAGTCTTTTTCCTTTTAATCCATTAGTATATATATGATCTATTAATGTTGCTGTATCTTTTGTCAATCTACTAGGTTTTGTTATCATTGGAATCAAACCATAACTGTACAGTGCATCAATAAAATTAGCAATTCTCTTACTTCCATGTGGATTTAGTAAATCAATGTTAAGATCACCACATATGATGTTTACCTTATTTTTAATTGATTGGTCGAACATATCAAATAACTCTTTTGTAAATTTATCAATGCATGTGCCTGGAGCTCTGTACACACAACTGATCATTATATTTTTTGTACTTTTTGTTTCAATTTCAATTGTTACACACTCCAAAACATTTTCTATGGCAAATTAAAGTACTGTGTATAACCAAGTGCCCTAGCAAACAGTTACAGTACAGTTTACAGTACAAACAGAGTGTGTGCGTTGGGGGGATTGGAAGGTGAGTGAGAATACTCATTTACAAGACAAAAGACGGTCAGAGGCAGCGCCGTTCTAGACCAGACAACACGGGGTGGGGGGAGGGGCGCATCATGTTCAAGCACTGGTTTTACCTGGCCTTACTGTATAGTAACAGTATTGTATTTGCTGAATTGTGTTGAGGCACGCAAACCCCCAGACCACAATAAGGTGGCAATCCCTCAGGGGGAAACTAAAAAAAAAAAAAAAAAAAAAATATATATATATATATATATATAATATCCTTAATCCAGATTTTATCAATCAATGACATAACATTTATCTAAGCTGGATGGTCAAATTCTCAAAAACGTTTAACCTAAAGTAAGACTTAACACACTATAACTAAAATATTTACAAAACTGAAAGGTTGTCTTATGAATAATAAAAAATACAAACTAAATTAAAACAGATGGGCTATTGAACAGATCATAATATGTTTTATGTTTTCTGATTATAAATGATATATGGGTTGATTTTAGAAAGGCTAAATCAAATAGCTAGTTTTTGGTCATGTCAGTCCAGTAACTATACTATGTAAAAGTAATTATAATATGAATTAATTAAGGGCAGGACCTAACCTAATGTTAATAATTTACACCATGATAACATTAGTATTCATGTTTTTGTATATATTTTTAAATGTTCAAATGAACGTTTCAGAGTATATAATTTGTCGTGTCATCTGTGATTGAGACCCATGAGTTAAATTGAAATATTTTTTATAGGTAGTAAGCCAGGTTTTAGTAACCTTGGATAAATCAGCATGAAAGCCCTCTCTCGCGCACGCGCTCTCACGCTATCTCTCGCACTCACACACACACACACACTGTGCACACACAGACACACACAAAAAATACATGAAATCGCGTAAAACCAAATGAAACTAGGGTAAAAATATGAGCAGTAAAATACAGTAGTATCCTGTAGGTGATTCCTGTCCTGTGATAACAGGCACTAACACTCTAGAACTGTTTACTTCTGTTAGTTTTGTTTTCAAGTGTGAATGTTTATGGGGATTAAATCTGTCTCTGCTGCTGCATCTATACACCGTTGTGATAAGTGATTTGTGCCCCATCAGATCTTTAATGTGGGACATTATGCTGGTTAAATGACTAAAGACACACTGATCCGTATGGACATATATTTGTTCCAGATATTATGCGCCATTAATCAATTTGTTATGCCAATTTGACTTTCAGCGAAAACATAAAAAATATAACGAAAACAAACCCAAGCAGAAGTTACATTTTAAGCTTTACTTTCAAATTCAAATTTGATTTGTCACATACACAGCGCGATATGCAGTAAAAAGCTTTGGGTGCTTTAGGTGAGGCTCGAACTCGGCATTGCTTCACCTGGACCGCTTTATAAGTGTCACGCGCTAACCGATTACGCCACGGGAGCCACACGGAGGTTGGACTTGTCAGAGTATCCTCTCTCTCGTGCGCGCACACACACACACACACACACACATGAAATTGCGTAAAACCCAACGAAATATAAGCAGTATAAAAAAAATCAGTAAAAATACATTAGTATAACAGGCGCTAACCCTCTGGAACTTTTTTTTTACTATTGTTTCCAAGTGTTTAAGTGATTAATGCCCCATCAGATCTTTTGACGGGGGAGCATTATGCATGATTCCATATGGGCAGATATTTATTCCAGGTTGCATGCGGCATTAATTGCATTTCTTATGCCACTTGTAGACTATCAGTGAAAAAATCAGCGAAAACATCATCAAAAATATAACGAAAACAAACCCAAGCAGACGTTACATTTTGAGCTTTACTTTGCAGCAAAATATTATCTATCAGTATATTAAATGGAACGGGGTAAAATACACCGTAATGTAAAATACTGTACATATCCTGCGTTTTTATTCCGTACCTACAATGATCGGTATAGACAAATTACAGCCGCTACCGTGTCTTTAAGGATCATTTCAGGATGTCTTAAAAAATATTTCACTAACTAATTTTATTAATTCATTATTAAATAATAAATAGCATAATCATCATGGGTTGTGTATTGAGTGATTTAACAAATCTGTTTTATTAATCGGTCTGTTGTTGTTTTTTCATCTATTTATGAAACTATGTTGACAATGCAAGAACTGTCTGTATATTAAAGATACGGTATTGGGCTTCCTGGACACTGCAGTTAACTGTGCCAGTCAATGCTCCATCTGGCGGAATTATACGGCATTGCAACCATCTTTTTAGAAAGCGCATGGGGGCGTTTATGGGGCGGGGCATCGTTAACTGCGTCATCGCGGGGGATCACATTCCATGCACGAAGCCTGCATTAACCCTTCAAGGATCTGCCACGGAGCAGTCATGCTCCAGGCGGCTGTTTGACGTGGCTCCCACTGTACATTTGCAAATGCTTATATATGTTCTAAATCAAATAATTGGTAGAAAAATAGTGTCAATTAACCCATTTTATCAATTATAAATTAATAGCAATGTTTTTCACGTGTTGGTGCGATACTCTGTAGTGTGCAATTTAACATAATTGCCTCTAGGAGTCGCCAACAGAAATAAAACAAACACACAAGAAATACACGTACGCCAGACATGAAGTTGGCGTGGAAGAACGCACATTCTCACGTTAATTTCACTGTTAGTAAATCCGACCGTGAGCGTAAGCAAAGTTTTTGTGCGTACGCAGCGTTGATACATGAGTCCCCTGGGCGTAATATTAGACAGTAACTTGTCCTTTGAAAATCACATTTCAAATATCACAAAAACAGCCTTTTTCCATCTTAGAAATATTGCCAAACTTAGGAGCATCTTATCCGTTTCTGATGCAGAAAAGCTAGTTCATGCATTCATGACCTCCAGACTGGACTATTGTAATGCATTACTAGGTGGTTGTCCTGCATCCTCAATAAACAAGCTTCAGTTAGTCCAAAATGCAGCCGCCAGGGTTCTCACTAAATCCAGAAAATATGATCATATAACCCCAATATTATCATCCCTGCACTGGCAACCTGTTCAGTTTAGAATAAATTACAAAATAGTATTACTTACATACAAGGCCTTAAATGGTTTAGCTCCCACATACGTAACCAGTCTTCTGATGCACTACAATCCACCACGCGCCTTAAGATCACAAAACTCTGGACTTCTGGTTGTTCCCAGAATTTCAAAATCTACAAAAGGGTGTAGGGCATTTTCATATTTAGCTCCAAAGCTTTGGAATAGCCTTCTAGACAGTGTTTGGGGAGCAGACACGGTTTCCCAGTTCAAAAGTAGACTCAAGACGCATCTTTTTAATCTGGCATACACATAACTCATCCCATAACCTCATACTCCAGTACACCTATCCTGAATGGCAACTATGCTAATTCTCCCCATCTGTTCTGTATTTTTTCCTACCCACCCCGAGGCATCGGGAGATTGTGCCAGCTTCAGTAGACAAAGGCCAACCCTGCAAGGTTCCTGAGGCATCCAGAGAAGGACCAGCTCCAGCTGGATTCAGCTTTATGATGGTTGGAGCTACACATGCTGCTCCTGTGCTTCCAGTGATCCAGACCTCATCTACCCTCTGCACCTACTGACTCGTCCCTATGCTGAACTGGTCTTCATGTCAATTTAAAGAATTTCTGTCATATTGAACTTTCACCTGCATAACACACATGATGTTATATAATGTCTATCTGTTATCACCCAAATGAGGATGGGTTCCCTGTTGAGTCTGGTTCCTCTCAAGCTTTCTTCCTAATGCCATCTCAGGGAGTTTTTCCTTGCCACCATCGCCGTCACCCTTGGCTTGCTCTTCAGAGACATTTCATTCTTCATTCATTCATCTCATTATTATCTAGACACATTTTTCATTCTCTTGGCCGTTTTAATGTACTCCAGATTTTTGTGGTCTGTATATAACATAAATGGATGTTTTGCTCCTTCGAGCCAATGACGCCACTCTTCCAATGCCAGTTTTATGGCAAGTAGTTCTCGGTTTCCCACGTCATAATTCTGTTCTGCCGGTGTTAACTTCTTTGACATGAATTCTATGGGGTATAGCTTTGGTTTTATGCCAAATCTTTGTGAAAGTATTGCTCCTACTCCGAGGCAACCAGTCTCTGAGGCAACCACTTCCACCGAGAAAGGTTTTGAAGGATCTGGGTGCTTTAATATAGGTGCTGTTGTGAATGCTTCTTTGAGATGTAGAAAGCATTGTTGTGCTGCTGGGTTCCATTTTAATCTTTTGGAGTTTCCTTTTAGCAGTTCTGTCAGTGGTGTTGCAAAAAACGGCCAAAATTTCTAATGAACCCTCTGTAGAAATCTGCAAATCCTAGAAAGCGTTATAGCTCCTTTATTGTTGTCCTGGACCAGTTCCTTACCGCTGATACCTTTTCTTGATCCATCTGTACGCCATCCGGACTGATTACATACCACAGAAAGGCAAAAGGAACTGAGGAAAATCACATTTCAAATATCACAAAAACAGCCTTTTTCCATCTTAGAAATATTGCCAAACTTAGGAGCATCTTATCATCTAGCATCTAGCTAGGAGCATCTTATCCTAGCAAGATGCAATGTACTTATTGATGTCGGCCCTCATGTTCCGCCACCAATACATTCCTTGTAACAGGTTGTGGGTCCTATTAGCTCCAGGGTTAACAGTTCCTGGGGATGTGTGCGCCCATGTTATCAACTTGCTCTGTATTGATGTGGGGCCGAGAGCTCCTAGCATCTAAAAGCTGCACTGAGGTCGAGTAATACAAGCATAGTTAAACAACCCTGATCAGAGGCCAATAGGAGGTCATTTACTACTTTAACAAGTGCTGTTTCTGTGCTGTGATGAGGCCTAAATCCTGACTGACACAGTTCATGTATGCCATTTCTATGTAGATATGAGCATAGCTGCTCCGCTACTAACTTTTCCAGAATCTTAGAGATAAAGGGGAGGTTTGATATTGGCCCGTAATTGGACAGCTGACAGGGGTCGAGGTCAGGTTTCTTAATTATTGGTTTGATAACTTTCTTTTATTAAATTCAGATAAGACAGAGATATTACTTATTGGCCCAAAAACCAGCACACAACAGCTTTCACAATTCAGCTTGCGCTTAGAAGGATGTACTGTTATTACCAGCTCAGCAGTAAAAGATCTGGGAGTAATATTAGACAGTAACTTGTCTTTTGAAAATCACATTTCAAATATCACAAAAACAGCCTTTTTCCATCTTCGAAATATTGCTAAACTTAGGAACATCTTATCCGTATCTGATGCAGAAAAAACTAGTTCATGCATTCATGACCTCCAGACTGGACTATTGTAATGCATTACTAGGTGGTTGTCCTGCATCCTCAATAAACAAGCTTCAGTTAATCCAAAATGCAGCTGCCAGGGTTCTCACTAGATCCAGAAAATATGATCATATAACCCCAATATTATCATCCCTGCACTGGCTACCTGTTCAGTTTAGAATAAATTACAAAATAGTATTACTTACATACAAGGCCTTAAATGGTTTAGCTCCCACATACCTAACCAGTCTTCTGATACGCTACAATCCACCACGCACCTTAAGATCACAAAACTCCGGACTTCTGGTAGTTCCCAGAATTTCAAAATCTACAAAAGGGGGTAGGGCTTTTTCATATTTAGCTCCAAAGCTTTGGAATAGCCTTACAGACAGTGTTCGGGGAGCAGACACGGTTTCTCAGTTCAAAAGTAGACTCAAGACGCATCTTTTTAATCTGGCATACACATAACTCATCCCAGTACTCATACTCCAGTACACCTATACCGAATGGCAACTACGCTAATTCTCCCCATCTGTTCTGTATTTCTCTACCCATCCTGAGGCATCGGGAGATTTTGCCAGCTTCAGTAGACAAAGGCAGACCCTGCCAGGTTCCTGAGGCATCCAGAGAAGGACCAGCTCCAGCTGGATTCAGCTTTATGATGGTTGGAGCTACACATGCTGCTCCTGTGCTTCCAGTGATCCAGACCTCATCTGCCCTCTGCACCTACTGACTCGTCCCTATGCTGAACTGGTCTTCATGTCAATTTAAATAATTTCTGTCATATTGAATTTTCACCTGCACAACACACAAGATGTTATATCATTTCTATCAGTTATCGCCCAAATGAGGATGGGTTCCCTGTTGAGTCTGGTTCCTCTCAAGGTTTCTTCCTAATGCCATCTCAGGGAGTTTTTCCTTGCCACCGTCGCCGTCACCCTTGGCTTGCTCATCAGAGAAATTTCATTCATTCGTCTCATTATTATCTGCACATTTTTCTCACACATCCACACTTCCAATTATTTTCTTTTCTATAATTATTATTATTATTTGTTTTTATTTATTTATTTTCTATTATAATTTTATTTATTTATTTATTATTTTATATATAATATATATAATATATATATATATATATATATATATATATATATATATATATATATATATATATATTTATTTTTTTATTTTTTTATTTTTTTTATTTATTTAATTTTTGTGAAGCTGCTTTGAGACAATGACCATTGTTAAAAGCGCTATATAAATAAAATTGAATTGAATTGAATTGAATAACTGCTAATTTAAAAGATTTTGGAACATAACCAATGCTGAGTGAAGAATTAATTATTCTCAACAGCGGTTCTGTTATTATGGGTACTATCTGTTTAAGAAAATGTGTCGGTATAGGATCTAATATACAGGTTGATGAATTTGCAGAAGAGATGAGTGAAATTAGTTCATTCTCTTCAAGCGGAGTAAAGTATTCTAGGTTCTGATCTGACATGGCTAGGTTAACATCTGCATCAATTACATTGTTCGGTTTCAAAGCCTCAATTTTATGCCTGATATTTACAATTTTATTATTAAAAAAGTTCATGAAGTCCTCACTATTGCATGATGTTGTTGTGGAGATTTCTGTAGTGGTCTTATTTCTGGTTAATTTGGCTACGGTATTAAATAAAAATCTAGGATTATTTTTATTTTCTTCTATAAGAGTGGAGAGATACATTGATCTAGCTACACTAAGAGCTTTCCTATAGTTCAGGATGCTCTCTTTCCATGCTATTTGAAATACCAAAAATTTATTTTGACGCCATTTACGCTCTAATTTCCGAGCAGTCTGTTTTAAAGTGCGCGTGTGATCGTTATACCAGGGAGCAAGTTTCTTATCTCTAATAATTTTTCTTTTAGCTGGAGCTACATTATCTAAGGTACAACGAAATGTCGACTCTAAATATTCAGTCGCCTGATCGAGTTCTGTGGGGTCAGATGGTGACCTAATCGAAGTTGGTAACTCTGGGAGATTACTGATAAAACTCTGTGTGGTAGTTGATGTGATTCAATTCAATTCAATTCAATTTTATTTATATAGCGCTTTTAACAATGGTCATTGTCTCAAAGCAGCTTCGCAAAAATTAAAGAAATTTAAGAAAAAAAAAAAAAATAAAAATAAAATAATAATAATAATAATAATAATAATAAATAAATAAATAAATAAATAATAATAATAATAGAAAATAAATAAATAAAAACAAATAAATAAATAATAATAATAATTATAGAAAAGAAAATAATTGGAAGTGTGGATGTGTGAGAAAAATGTGCAGATAATAATGAGACGAATGAATGAAATTTCTCTGATGAGCAAGCCAAGGGTGACGGCGACGGTGGCAAGGAAAAACTCCCTGTGATTTTTGCTGTGCGTACATTATCACTGTGACACACTTGAATGGAGAGAAGATAGTGATCTGAGATAATTTCAGACAGTGGAATTGTGAATACATTTCTTATACTTAATCCGAAAAATATTATTAAGTCTAAAGTGTGACCTGCTTTATGAGTGGGTCCTACTACACACTGATTTACACCTACGGAGTCCAGTATGGACATAAATGCTGTTCTCAGAAGGTCTTCTGGATTCTCAAAATGAATGTTAAAATCTCCAGCAATTAACACTTTGTCTACAGAAACGACTAGATTTGAGATGAAATCTGCAAATTCACTAAGAAATTCAGAATACGGCCCTGGAGGTCTGTAAATTATAATTAGTGGAATCGACTGAGCTGATTTAATATACTTAAGTACACTTATGTTACTATAAAGAATTTCAAATGAGTTAAATTTGTGTCCGTGTTTTTGTACGATAGACAGATTATCATTATGAATAACTGCGACGCCTCCTCCTCTACCAGTTAACCGAGGCTGGTGTATGTAGCTGTACCCAGGAGGACTAGCTTCATTTAGAGCTACATACTCGTCCTGTTTAACCCATGTTTCAGTTAAACAGAGTATATCAAACGCCTGATCTGTGATAATTTCATTAACAATAACCGCTTTTGATGCGAGAGATCTAATATTTAACAATCCTAGCTTCAGATCAGAGGTGCTGGCTGCACATTCAGTATGATCGGAGTTTGTGGTCTTTATGTTAATTAGATTATTGAAACAGACTTTGAGTCTTTCTACATTTTTGCTTAGATCGGGGAACAGACACAGTCTCAATAAGGTGAACCCTGAGTGACGACTCTATGCAGCTAGCAGACGGTTGGTTTAGCCTGTCTGTCTGCTCCCTGTAAATACGTCTGAACTTTAGATATTCCTTGGGAATTATATTGTTTGTAGCTGTTTCTGGGCTTTCAATGGACGTAGATTCTACGTGGAGGGTGGGTTGAAGCATGCACTGGTTTTTGCACTCCTTAGACAATTGTGTTATTGCCTGTTCCTTCCATGATATCTGAGGGTTGTGTTGTTGTAACCAGGGGAACCCCAGGATTATGGGGAACTTGGTTCTGGTGATGAAGAAGGAAATGTGTTCCTGATTCAATTCAATTAAATTTTATTTGTATAGCGCTTTTAACAATTGACATTGTGTCAAAGCAGCTTTACACAATCAAAAGAATTATTTACGTTTGTATGGAATGTGAATGTGTATGAATCAAAATGGTCAGATAGTCCCTGGTGAGCAAGCCGCAGGCGACAGTGGCAAGGAAAAACTACCTCAGATGGTAATAGGAAGAAACCTTGAGAGGAACCAGACTCAACAGGGAACCCATCCTCATCTGGATGAAACAGATAGCAGGAAATGATCTGCATTTATACAGTGAGATCTCCAACCAGAAGCCGGGCACCAGCATGGGTCAGATAGGTCCGGAGGGCAGAGGAAGTCTGGGTCACTGGCAGCTCAGGAATGACATGTGTAGCTCGACAGAGAGAGAGAGAGAGAAAGGGGGAGACAGGGGGAGAGAGGGAAGAGAAAGAGAAGAAGTGGAGAGATGTCGGTTAGGTATGGTCACAGTCACATAATGTATAATGTGAATGTATATTTACTGTAGAGTGCAAGCAGAGACTCCGACAGGACTAACTATGACAGCATAACTAAAAGGGAGAGCCAGAAGGAAACACAAACATCCTCATGCTCCCTGAGATGTAAAGCAAACAATCACCTCACCGTCAACAAACCTGAGTGATCAAATGAGAGTGAGGAAGACAGCATCTAAACATACCAGTTCACCATAATACTCTACGT
The DNA here is from genome assembly GCA_030522415.1 of Channallabes apus. Taxonomy (NCBI): domain Eukaryota; kingdom Metazoa; phylum Chordata; class Actinopteri; order Siluriformes; family Clariidae; genus Channallabes; species Channallabes apus. The sequence goes on from CM060129.1 coordinate 348,375, forward strand.
CCATGAGTCCCCCAGATCTGCTCCTTTACCTTATGGCAAATCTATTTATAAAATGCTTGGTTAAATAAAGAGGTTTTTAGCCTAGACTTAAACACTGAGACTGTGTCTGAGTCCCGAACACTATTTGGAAGACTATTCCATAATTTTGCGGCTTTGTAAGAAAAAGCTCTGCCCCCAGCTGTAGTTTTCATAATACGCGGTACTGACAAGCAGCCTGCATCCTTTGATTGAAGTAGGCGTGGCGGATTGTAATACACTAGCAGTTCACTCAGATACTGCGGCGCGAGACCATTTAATGCTTTATATGTCAAGAGTTGTATTTTAAAATCAATGCGAAATTTCACAGGGAGCCAGTGCAGTGAAGATAAGATAGGGGTGTAAAAGCCATATCACATTTGTTATGCAAGATGGATCTGCAGAATTTGTTGTTGTATTTATTTTATTTTATCTGTTTTATTTCATTCATTCTATCTTATTCTGTTCATTAGTAAATCATTAAGCATTTAAATTTGCTTTAAATCTGTTAGTTAAGCATCCATTTTGACAATCGTAAGTTGGTCTGTGATGTCATTCCACTATTACATGTATTTGTATGACTATCGTATGATAGAATGTTCAGTTTAGATGCGGAAGGCTACGGAAACACAAGCTTTTGACCGTGAGCTGAACGCAAGCAGATAGATATAACATAGGTTGTTGTAAAAGTCATAAATTTACAAGATACAGCAACAGGTGTTGTAACCACAGTGGATTTACTCAAGACGACTGTATGAAGTGTTGAATCTTTGATGCTGAAAATAAAATACCAAGACAAAGAAATCATCGGACTTCCGTTCTTGTGAGTAAATGATCCAACCAAACCAAAGCTACCCGTCAAAACTAGTGAAATAACATGACCGCATCTACATGAAAGTCAAAAGCTTTCCGCTGTTTGAACGAAAACAAGTGAACGCTGAAAGGGAAAGTAAAAAAAGACTAGCGCGCCTTGAACTTCACCATGCCGAACAACGAGGACGACGCGCCCAGCACTTCGCTGGAGAGCCTAAAGGCGCTCATTAAGGCGAACAGACACGAGGTGAACAGAAAAACCTCGACGAGGTGCTGGAAGCAAGAAAAGGCAAGCAAAATCAACTGAATGCAATATCTATTGAATTAGAGGCGCTTATGAACAATGCACGTAATTTAGACATTGTTGAAACTGAGTACAGACCCGAATACGGGAAGTTGAGAGAAGACTTTATGAGAATTAACATTGATGTGTTAGTGTACACTCATAAAGACGAACACAAACGCGATCAGGTCGCCTGCTTCGAATTTGAGATACAAGGCTACACAGAATTCATGGCTAAGGAGGATCGCTGGATAGCGGACACCAAGGGTCACTCTATGATGTCGCGAACACGCGAAGACGACGTCTCGCCAGGCGACAGCGTGTCACAGATAACGGCAGCGTCCAAGAGGTCCTCCTCATCATCTACAGCATCATTAGCTCAGCTAAAAAGGGCAGAAGCCACTAGAGCAGCCCTGCTAGCTGAAGCAGCAGCCGTAGACCAACGGCAGAAGCTAGAAGAGCAGGAAGAGCAACTAAAGGTGCAACTAGAAATGGAAAAAGCGCAACTAAAGGCTAAGAAAGAGCAACTAAAGGTAAAACTAAAAGCACAGAAGGAAATGTTGAGACTTGACACGGAGCTCGCAAAGGACGCAGCTGAAATAAATGTTTACTCCGAATACGACAGCCGATCGCCCGCGAGAAAGAGCGCACTCATTGAATTGAGCAGCATGCGTCCGAGCAGCGCACTCTCATTTTCCAACTCAAAATGCAACAGCCGAGCGCAGCCTGCAAAGGAGAGCACAGTCACTGAATCGAGCAACGCGCACCTAAGCAGAGCGCATTCTACAGACTTGGAACACAATGAACTCTACGAGCACAGCATGCCCACGGAATATCACGAACACGCCTCGCGGCAGCCCGCTCGAGAGTCACGCTTCGAGGCAGCCCGTTCAAGCGAGCCCATCAGTGTCAAACCTACAATAGCAAGCACTCAAAATGAATGTCCTATCCTAGACAACGAACAGTTATGTCGGAGCTTCAATACAGCACATTATCGAATGCCAATGCTCTACGGGGCCGCACAGTCAGGCATGCCCATGAGCTCAAACCCACAAATGACAAGTACTCCGAAGAAATGTTCTACTCTTAACAACGAACATGCATGGCAGGGTCATGATGCTGTATGGCGTCAGCCAGAACGCCAGGCAGATTCCCCAGGCACGCTTGCAAACACAAATCAGCAACCTATAAGCACCTCGAGAAACCCATTTAGTATGACAGAATGCACTACTCAAGACAATGAATACTTCCGTCAGAGCCTCGAGACAGTAGGGCTCCAGGTGCAACGTCAAGCAGAGCTCACAGAACTGCTCGCGAGAAGCCACATGCTGTCAACCTTGCCCCAGCGCAACATCCCTCCGTACGACGAGGACCCATTTAAATTCTCATCCTTCATGATATCCTTTGAGCGTTTCGTTGAATCCAAAGCCGACAATGACGTTGAAAAGCTGTCCTATCTCAAACTGTTCACCACAGGCGAACCCAAGGACCTTGTAGCGAGCTGCATAAACATGACAGACGGCTACGCAAGAGCAAAGAAATTGCTGCACGACAGGTTTGGTAATGAACTAAGAATTGCAGCAGCATATAAGCAAAAGGCAGCTAAGTGGCCAAAAATAAAGCCAGATGACGGAAGGGCGCTAAGTGCCCTCTCCTCGTTCCTGACAACCTGCCAAAACACCATGGAGAACCGTGAATCCATGGACGAGTTGAATAGCAGCCAGTGCATGAATGACATTCTCACAAAGCTGCCCCACAAGCTAATCAAATAGGGTATCCTGTAAAAAGTTTATGAAAAAACGTCACCTGGATTCACGGCCCTTCGTTTCTCAAAGAAGCAGAGTTTAACTGGCCTGAAAATATTCAGGACACATCAATAAAAGAAAATTATGATGAAATTAAGCTCTCAGCTTCAGTGAACATTGTGAGCATTACAGAAAGCACAGGCGCAGTGAGCAAACTAATTAATTATCACTCCGATTGGCACAAGTTAAAAAGATCCGTTGCCTGGATCCTTCGCATCAGAGACATGCTCAAACAAAAAACAAAAAGGGTCAAGACACAAGTAGATAACCCAAAGACAGAAAATCACAAGTCTCTAACAGCTCATGACCTAACAAGAGCAGAAGACGAAATCATTAAGTTCACTCAAAGACAAAATTTTAAGGAAGAAATTCTCACGTAGCAAAAGGGTAAAGCAGCAGCAGAATTCAAACAGGGAATTCCCACACAGCAAAAACGAAAGGCATCTGTAAAAAGAAACAGCTGCTCGTCCAAACTGGAACCACTGACACCAAACCACCTGCTCCTGATGAAAAAACAGCCAAACCTGCCCCCTGGATTTTTCAAAAAGGAAGACATCTATGCACGTCGCAGGTGGAAGCAGATCCAGTATCTATCAGACCTGCTCTGGAAGCGATGGGTGCGTGAATACTTGTCCTTGCTCCAGGAACGTCAAAAATGGTTTCAAGAGAGAAAAAACCACTCGATTGGAGATATAGTTTTTAATAATTGATGAGTCTTCTCCAAGAAATTTATAGGTTATCGGACGAATCACGAAAGTGCTCCCCGATAAATGGGGACTTGTGAGACGTGTGTTAGTCAAAACTAAGAGCAACACCCTGGAAAGACCCATTGACAAGCTGTCCCTCATATGTGAAACAGACTGTTAAATGTGTTATAATCTGTTATGAAATTTGATATGCAAACAAACACCTGAGATAAATATTATAGATTTAAAAAATGTAAAAGTTTTTGAAGGTTAAGAATGTTTAATTTCATGTCGTTACAAAATAAACCCCACAAAATTGTAATTGTCAGTCTTCCTGCCTGTCAATTAGGGGCTGGAATGTAAGAGCCATATCACATTTGTTATGTAAGATGGATCTGCAGAATTTGTTGTTGTGTTTATTTAATCTGTTTTGTTTAATTCATTCTATCTTATTCTGTTCATTAGTAAAGCATTAAGCATTAAGTTTATTACATAAGCCATAAGCTTTAAATTTGTTAGTTAAGCATCCATTTTGAAAATCGTAAGTTGGTCTGTGATGTCATTCCACTATTACATGTATTTGTATGACTATCGTATGATAGAATGCTCAGTTTAGATGCGGAAGGCTACGGAAACACAAGCTTTTGACCGTGAGCTGAACGCAATCAGATAGATATAACATAGGTTGTTGTAAAAGTCAGAAATTTACAAGATACAGCAACAGGTGTTGTAACCACAGTGGATTTACTCAAGACGACTGTATGAAGTGTTGAATCTTTGATGCTGAAAATAAAATACCAAGACAAAGAAATCATCGGACTTCCGTTCTTGTGAGTAAATGATCCAACCAAAGCTACGTGTGAAAACTACTGAAATAACATGACCGCATCTACAAGGGGTGATGTGCTCATATCTTCTGGTTCTAGTGAGGACTCTCGCTGCTGCATTCTGGACTAGCTGAAGCTTGTTTATGCACCTAGCTGAACAACCAGACAGTAAGGCATTACAATAGTCCAACCTAGAGGTGATAAAAGCATGAACTAGTTTTTCTGCATCATTTAGCGACATTATATTTCTTATCTTGGCAATATTTCTGAGATGAAAGAATGCTATCCTGGTAATAGTATTTACATGAGCTTCAAATGAAAGGCTGGAATCTATAATCACGCCGGGGTCATTTACGGTTGAACTTGATGGAACAGAAAGGCCATCTAAAGTTACACTGTGATCTAAAATTTTACTCCTAGTTGGTCCTATGCGGTCCTATGACTAGAACTTCTGTCTTATCCGGATTAAGCAGAATGAAGTTAATTAGCATCCAATTTCTTATGTCCTGCACACATTGCTCAACTTTAGTGAGCTCGTTTTTCTTATTAGGTTTTGCTGAGACATATAACTGTGTGTCGTCAGCATAACAATGAAAACTAATACCATTCTTACGGATTATGTTGCCCCAAAGGAAGCATGTAAAGGGAAAAAAGCAGTGGGCCTGAAACTGAAACCTGCGGAACGCCAAACTCCACTAGAGAACATGCAGAATAATCACCATTTACAGTGGTGTGAAAAACTATTTGCCCCCTCCTGATTTCTTATTCTTTTGCATGTTTGTCACACAAAATGTTTCTGATCATCAAACACATTTAACTATTAGTCAAAGATAACACAAGTAAACACAAAATGCAGTTTTTAAATGAGGGGTTTTATTATTTAGGGAAAAAATCCAAACCTACAATATAATTTGTGAAAAAGTAATTGCCCCCTGAACCTAATAACTGTTTGGGCCACCCTTAGCAGCAATAACTGCAATCAAGCGTTTGCGATAACTTGCAATGAGTCTTTTACAGCGGAATTGTTGTAATTCAGCTTTATTTGAGGGTTTTCTAGCATGAACCGCCTTTTTAAGGTCATGCCACAACATCTCAATAGGATTCAGGTCAGGACTTTGACTAGGCCACTCCAAAGTCTTCATTTTGTTTTTCTTCAGCCATTCAGAGGTGGATTTGCTGGTGTGTTTTGGGTCATTGTCCTGCTGCAGCACCCAAGATCGCTTCAGCTTGAGTTGACGAACAGATGGCCGGACATTCTCCTTCAGGATTTTTTGGTAGACAGTAGAATTCATGGTTCCATCTATCACAGCAAGCCTTCCAGGCCCTGAAGAAGCAAAACAACCCCAGACCATCACACTACCACCACCATATTTAACTGTTGGTATGATGTTCTTTTTCTGAAATGCTGTGTTACTTTTGCGCTAGATGTAACGGGACACGCACCTTCCAAAAAGTTAAACTTTTGTCTCGTCGGTCCACAAGGTATTTTCCCAAAAGTCTTGGCAATAATTGAGATGTTTTTTTAGCAAAATTGAGAGGAGCCTTAATGTTCTTTTTGCTTAAAAGTGGTTTGCGCCTTGGAAATCTGCCATGCAGGCCGTTTTTGCCCAGTCTCTTTCTTATGGTGGAGTCGTGAACACTGACCTTAATTGAGGCAAGTGAGGCCTGCAGTTCTTTAGATGTTGTCCTGGGGTCTTTTGTGGCCTCTCGGATGAGTTGTCTCTGCGCTCTTGGGGTACTTTTGGTCGGCCGGCCACTCCTGGGAAGGTTCACCACTGTTCCATGTTTTTGCCATTTGTGGATAATGGCTCTCACTGTGGTTCGCTGGAGTCCCAAAGCTTTAGAAATGGCTTTATAACCTTTACCAGACTGATAGATCTCAATTACTTTTGTTCTCATTTGCTCCTGAATTTCTTTGGATCTTGACATGATGTCTAGCTTTTGAGGTGCTTTTGATCTACTTCTCTGTGTCAGGTAGCTCCTATTTAAGTGATTTCTTGATTGAAACAGGTGTGGCAGTAATCAGGCCTGGGGGTGACTACAGAAATTGAACTCAGGTGTGATAAACCACGGTTAAGTTATTTTTTAACAAGGGGGGCAATCACTTTTTCACACAGGGCCATGTAGATTTGGAGTTTTTTTTCTCCCTTAATAACGTAAACCTTCATTTAAAAACTGCATTTTGTGTTCAATTATGTTATCTTTGACTAATAGTTAACGGTTTTTGATGAGCAGAAACATTTAAGTGTGACAAACTTGCAAAAGAATAAGAAATCAGGAAGGGGGCAAATACTGTAGTTTTTCACACCACTGTAAGTCTACATACTGATAACGATCGGTCAAATAGGATCTGAGCCAGGAGAGGGCTGTACCCTTAATTCCTACTACATTTTCTAATTTGTGAAGAAGAATACTATGATCAATGGTGTCAAAAGCTGCAGTGAGGTCGAGTAATACAAGCATAGTTACACAACCCTGATCAGAGGCCAAAAGGAGGTCATTTATTACTTTAACAAGTGCTGTTTCTGTCAGGTTTCTTAATTATTGGTTTGATAACTGCTAATTTTAAATATTTTGGAACATAACCAATGCTGAGTGAGGAATGAATTATTCTTAACAGCGGTTCTGTTATTACTGGTACTATCTGTTTAAGAAAATGTGTCGGTATAGGATCTAATATACAGGTTGATGAATTTGCAGAAGAGATGAGTGAAATTAGTTCATTCTCTTCAAGGGGAGTAAAGTATTCTAGGTTCGAATCTGACATGGCTAGGTTAACATCTGCATCAATTACATTGTTCGGTTTGAAAGCCTCAATTTTATGCCTAATATTTACAATTTTATTATTAAAAAAGTTCATGAAGTCCTCACTATTGCATGATGATGTTGTGGAGATTTCTGCAGTGGTCTTATTTCTGGTTAATTTGTCTACGGTATTAAATAAAAATCTAGGATTATTTTTGTTATTTTCTATAAGAGTGGAGAGATACGTTGATCTAGCTACACTAAGAGCTTTCCTATAGTTCAGGATGCTCTCTTTCCATGCTATTTGAAATACTAACAATTTAGTTTGATGCCATTTACGTTCTAATTTCTGAGCGGCCTGTTTTAAAGTGCGCGTGTGATCGTTATACCAGAGAGCGAGTTTCTTATCTCTAATAATTTTTCTTTTAGCTGGAGCTACATTATCTAAGGTACAACGAAATGTCGACTCTAAATATTCAGTCGCCTGATCGAGTTCTGTGGGGTCAGACGGTGATCTAATCGAAGTTGGTAACTCTGGGAGATTATTGATAAAACTCTGTGTGGTGGTTGATGTGAATGTACGTTTAATACAGTAGCGCGGTGCTGTGCGTACATTATCACTGTGACACACTTGAATTGAGACAAGATAGTGATCGAGATAACTTCAGACAGTGGAATTGTGAATAAATTTCTTATACTTAATCCGAAGAATATTACTAAATCTAAAGTGTGACCTGCTTTATGAGTGGGTCCTACTACAAACTTATTTACTCCTACTGAGTCCAGTATGGACATAAATGCTGTTCTCAGAGGGTCTTCTGGATTCTCAAAATGAATATTAAAATCTCCAGCAATTAACGCTTTGTCTACAGAAACGACTAGGTTTGAGATGAAATCTGCAAATTCACAGAATACGGCCCTGGAGGTCTGTAAATTATAATTAGTGGAATCGACTGAGCTGATTTAATATTCAAATTCAAATTCTAATTTTATTGGTCACATACACAATCATACACAGTATAATATGCAGTGAAATGCTTTATACGACCGCCAGTGACCTTAAAAAAAGAAAAGAAAATCTTGTACGTAAAATAAATAATCAATAAAAAGTAAATACTAAAGAAATAATTTTAACTAGTAAAATTAACTGTGCATAAGGCATAATAAAATATTAAAATATACTTATATAAAATATACTTAAGTACACTTATGTTACTATAAAGAATTTAAAATGAGTTAAATTTGTGTCCGTGTTTTTGTACGATAGACAGATTATCATTGTAAATAACTGCGACGCCTCCTCCTCTACCAGTTAACCGAGGTTGTTGTATGTAGCTGTACCCAGGAGGACTAGCTTAATTTAAAGCTACATACTCGTCCTGTTTAATCCAGGTTTCAGTTAAACAGAGTATATCAAACTCCTGATCTGTGATACATTTCATTAACAATAACTGCTTTTGATGCGAGAGATCTAATATTTAACAATCCTAGCCTCAGATCAGAGGTGCCGGCTGCACATTCAGTGTGATCCGAGTTTGTGGTCTTTATGTTAATTAAATTATTAAAACAGACTTTCTGAGTCTTTCTACATTTTTGCTTATATCGGGGAACAGACACAGTCTCAATATAGTGAACCCTGAGTGACGACTCTATGCAGCTAGCAGACGGTTGGTTTAGCCTTTCTGTCTGCTCCCTGGCCTGGGCTCTGGATTGTCACTGATTAACTAGGCCTCTTCTGAGACAATGAGCTATACTACAGGAAATGAGAGCAGCACCTTCCCGAGTAGGATGGACACCGTCCCGCCCTAACAGGCCAGCTTTACCCTCAAAGGTCTTCCAAATGTTTATGAAGCCCACATTATTTTCGGAGCACCACCTGGACATCCAGCGGTTCAGTGACCATAACCTGCTGTAAGTTATGTCACCACGTCTCATTGGGATGGGCTCTAATCTGGGCTCTAATCTGGTGTCTGGGGCTGGTTATCTCCGCCTGCGACACCCAGACTGTCTGCTACGGGAATGACGCTGCTCTCACCCTCTCTAACCCTCTCTAAAGTCTGGATGCGCTGCTCTAACCCTAATATCTACTCTGTCAGAGTGCTACAACACACACCTATCACAAATAAAATTATCACTGATGACGGAGGAAGAATGTCTAAACATCCTGCACTCCACACACTGAACGAGCTGAATGGTAAACATGATAACGTACCGGTGTCGGAGTTTTAGTTGTTTGGAGCTGAATTCCGTTTGTTGTTCTTAGACGAGGAAACTTGCGCATTCTCCAAAAAGCGCAGAAAAAGGCGAAGCCAAATAGTATGAAGATGTAAAAAAAACTGGTTGCTATTAATATTATTATTGTATAAATGAAAAAGCTATGTAATTTAAATGGTGATTCGACAACGATACAAAAACAGGAAGCTACGTTGCACTGATGCATTGTGCCGACAGTGAGTGACAGTCGTGTAGTTTTGTGGGTTACGTATCCTCCTCCTATGGGACCTCCGTCCAGTGCTTCGATCAACAGCGGATGTTGCAATGATTTCAATGGGATGTTGTATCTGGTACAAGTTTCCGGCTGCTCCAGAGTCAATTAGTGCTGGAACATAAAGTATCTGATTTGAGAATTCTACTTTAACATTTATGGACAGTAGACAAGTAGGAGCATTTTTATATTCTTTACTCACTGCAGGATTTTGGTTGTTGACTACTTTTCCTGGGCCACTCCTTTGTTCTCTGTTGATCGGCCGTACAGGACAGAGACCGATGCTGTGTTGCAATCCCCCGCAATAGAAGCACAACTGCTCCCTCCGGCGGCGGTTCATTTCTCCTGGCGTTGTCCGTGCGCCACAAGAGTGCGGAAGTTGAGAGCGTATTCGGCTACGCTCTGTTTGCTTTGTTGCATGTTGAACAGGTTCTCACTCACTTCTTTTCCTTCTGGTGAGTGATCAAACACCCTTTTAAACATTTCAATGAATGTGTGCTTTCGTCACCTTTATTCCATACAGCGGTGGCCGGCTCAAGGCTTAAGGCTTTTCCGGCAAACATATTTATGAATTGAGCGACTTTACCTTTTTCGCTGACGTTGTCCTTTCCAGCAAAGTACAGGGAGCACTGCAAGATGAAGCCTTGGCACTCTGCTGGATCACCGGCGTATTTTTCTGGACGAGCTACCATGATTGGATTAGGCGTTGCGGAGATGCAAATTCTCGGTGCGGGAGGAGTGGCGCAGACACACACCTTGTTGCTGAGTTGATCCACCACTTGTATCTTTTGTTGTAAGTTCTGCTGGAGTTGTACCATATCCATTCTAATTTGTGCAAGGTCCTGACGGAGCTCGTTCAGAACTCGGGCGTGGCTCAGAAGGGCTTTTCGAAAGTTCAGATCTCCTGCTGCGTCCATCATTAGGCGAAGTATTGTGTTATATACCTGACACTGAGAACACAAGTGCAAATTATTTATGAAAGTGTTTGCAAACACGACAAACAAATCCGACAAGGGGAATCCAGCTCGTAAATCTAGATAACAGGCAAGGGTCAGGCGATGTACGACGGGCATGAACTGGGACATGCTAAACTCGTTAATGTGGGGACAGAAACAAAGATCAAATTAAAATTTTATTTGTCACATACACAGTACAATATGCAGTGAAATGCTTATACGAACGCCAGTGACCTAAAGCTTATACGTAAGGAATAAATATTAATAAAAAGAAATACTAAAGAAAATAAATTTAACTAGTAAAATAAACTGTTCAAATAAGGGCATAATAAAAATATTAGAAAATATAGAAATATAGAAATACAGGGAAGGAAAAAAAAGTTATTTATAAAATTTTAAAGTGTCAATGGTTGTGCAAATATGCATGAAAAGTGGCTTATGAAAGTGTCATGTGCAATGGTCCAGATATATAACTATTTAGTGCAAGTGTTTATAAATGTGACCATGATTGTCCAGTCATTGTCAATGTTATGAGTTTAAAAAGATGTTATTAGTCCTGTGTGGTGTGGTGTTGTGATTGAGAGACCTTATCGCCTGTGGGAAGAAGCTCCTCCTCAGTCTCTCTGTGTTGGCCTTCAGGGAGCAGAATCGCTTCCCAGACCGCAACAGAGAGAACAGTCCATTGTTGGGATGGCTGAGGTCCTTCACAATCTTCCTGGCTTTGGTCCAGCATAGGTCCAGCTTGCTGTAGATCGAGTGCAGGTCAGGGAGCTCGGTGCGGATGATGTGCTCAGCTGATCGCACCACCTTCTGTAGAGCTCGTCTGTCCAGCATGGTGCTGTTTCCAAACCAGGTCGTGATGTTTCCCGTCAGGATGCTCTCTATGGTCCAGGAGTAGAAATTCCTGAGCACCTTAGAGGGCAGTCTGAAGTCTCTCAAGCGTCTGAGGTGGTACAGATGCTGCCGTGCCTTTTTCACCACGGTGTTGATGTGACAGGACCATGACAGATCCTGCGTGATGTGAAAGGTATCGGAAGCTGTCAACTCTCTCCACTGGGCTCGTGTTGATGATGGGGGTCTGGTAGTTCCTCTCCTGCTTTGTACTAAAGTCCACTATCAGCTACTTTGTCTTGCTGACGAACGTAGCAAGACAAGACAGGAGGAGATTGTTCCTCTGGCACCAGTTCTCCAGATTTCCAATCTCCTCTAGGTAGGCCGACTCATCATTGTTGGTGATCAGGCCGATCACGACACTGTCGTCAGCAAACTTGATGATGGTGGTGGAGTTGGTAGTGGGTGTACAAAGAGTACAGCAGAGGGCTCAGAACACAACCCTGGGGGGCTCCAGTGCTGAGAGTAAGTGAGGCTGAGACATGTCCGCCCATCCTTACCGCCTGTAGTCTGCCAGTCAGAAAATTGGAGATCCACTGACACATTGATGAGCTGAGTCCCAGGTGCTCCAGCTTGGTGGTGAGTGTGGAGGGAATTATGGTATTAAATGCAGAGCATGAAGTTAAATATACACAATAAATTAATAATCGCGTTTGCTTTACATTTGAGCACTCGTTGAGCTTTTTCATTCTATTGTCACGCTCTCAGTGCCTTCGCGCTGATCAAAGACCCTTGACATTTCCTTTCCCACGCTGTCAGGTATTCATCACGTGGCCATGTTTTCCCACGCTGTCATCGCCCCTCCCGGACCGCCCCGCCGGCACACCGGTTTCTCATCCAGCGCTGATTTCTTTCGGCTTATAAGGAGGCGCAAGCTCGCCGCTGGATTATTGTGCGTGTTTTTGCCACTGTTTTCTCGCGTCTCAGTCCATGATTTTTTCCACGTTGCCGACCTTGTTTTGTTTCTCGTCTCTTCCTCTCGCCTCATGTTTTTGGATTTGTCACTCCATTCGGATTGAACGGCTCTTGACCTAACGCGCGCTCTCTCAACTACGGCTTATCTTCACGTCTCTGCACAGACGCCACGCTGACGGATTTCACGGCTCTCAACCCAACGCGCCCTCTCCTCGACTATGACTCAGCTCCACATTCACGGCGTGCTTCCAGCCCCCGCGGATTTCCCGGCGCTGCGCGCACACATTCATTCATTTAAGTACAAGTCAACGTCTCATTCCTGCACCTGCGCCTGGATCCGCCTCTGCAAATCGACGGATGCCACGCCCCCCCGCCTTCCTGACAGAATAATCCAGCCATACTATGGATCCAGCAGGATTAGACAGGATGAGACAGGCGCTGGAGAATCAAGGTGCTCTCCTTGGTAAACATCAATAGGAGCTGGTCACCACCAGGCAGACGCTCGCTGACGTCACCGCCCAAATGCGGCGCCTCCAGATGCCTACTGCACGCTCCACACTCACGGATCCCCCGAGAGAGCCAAGCCTCCCAGCCCCTCCCACCTATGGCGGAGAACCAGGTACATGCAGATCCTTCCTGTCTCAATGTTCCCTGATTTTTGAACTTCAGGCCTCCGCCTTCTCTTCTGAAAGATCCAGGGTAACCTACATTATCACTCTTCTCACGGGTAGGGCCCGGGAGTGGAGCACGGCCCTCTGTTACACACATGACTCATGTTGTGACAGTTTTGCGGACTTCTCTAGAGAAATTAAGAGGATTTTTGACCGATCTCATGTCGGCAGAGAGGCCGGAACCAAGCTACTACGCCTTCGCCAGGGTTCGCGTTCCGCTTATGACTATGCCGCTTATGACTTATGACTATGCCGAGTTTCAGACCTTAGCTGCCTCGAGTGGATGGAATGCTAGAGCCCTAGCCGACGTCTTCCTGGAAGGGCTGTCAGAGGCCCTTAAGGACGAGTTAGTCTCCCGCGAACTCCCCTCTGACCTCCACGAACTCATGGATCTCGCTGGGAGGATCGACTCGCGTCTTCGTTCAAGGCAACCAAGCCGGAAGTCACCCACCAGAAGATCTTCACCCCACCCCTCCTCTCCTCACATGCAGAGCAATCAGGAGGAAGCCCGTACAGTTGGGCAGAACCCGCATCTCCGGCGAGGAGAGATGCCGCCGCCGCCTAGAAGGAGCCTGCTTTTACTGCGGGGGCTCCAGTCACGTGCTGAGGGATTGCCCATTAAAAGGGAAACGACCTCTAGTCAGACTGGGAGCCCTAGAGGGTGCTCCTCCCGATAAACTCCCAGGACCTCGCCCACTACTCCCTGTAACACTGGTTATCAGCGGTCGACCTCACCCTATCCAGGCGCTCATTGACTCCGGCTCCGATCGGAATCTGATCAGCTCCACTACGGCCAAAGCACTGCGAGTCCCCTGCACTCCACTGGATCATCCGCTGTCCGTCCGAGCCCTAGATGGAAGTCCCCTTCCAGCTATCACTCACAGAACCCTTCCACTCACTCTAAGAACATCTGGGAACCACTCTGAGAAGATCCACTTATTTGTTATCAATAAGTCTCACGCCTCCTTGGTCCTCGGTCTTCCATGGTTAGCTCTTCACGGTCCCCAAATTGACTGGATCAAACATGAGATCACGGGTTGGAGCCCCTCTTGTGCCACATCATGCCTTCACTCTGCACTCCCTACGCTCCCCACTACAGCCAAGACCGAGCACACTCCGGATATATCCAACGTCCCTGCTCATTATCACGATCTCCAGCAGGTGTTCAGCAAAACCCGAGCCATGTCGCTTCCTCCTCATTGCCCATACGACTGTCCCATCGACCTGCTCCCGGGCACCTCCCCGCCCAAGGGCTGACTGTACTCCTTATCTCGCCAGGAGAGAGAATCCATGAACACCAACATCACAGAGGCCCTTGCCGCCGGAATCATTCGCCCATTTTCCTTCCCTGCCGGGGCAGGCTTTTTCTTCTTAAAAAAAAAGGACGGGTCCCTTCGCCCATGCATTGATTACAGGGGCCTCAACGAAATCACCGTCAGGAACCGCTATCCACTTCCACTCATGGCGACCGCCTTCAAGCTGCTCCAAGGGGCCGACACATTCACGAAACTTGATTTACGAAATGCTTATCACCTTGTCCGTATCCGTGAGGGAGACGAGTGGAAGACAGCCTTTAACACCCCTACGGGACATTATGAATATTTGGTGGTTCCCTTTGGTCTCACCAACGCCCCCGCCGTCTTCCAATCCCTCATTAACGATGTTCTCCATGACTTCCTCCATGTATTTCGGCTCCATGGCCTCCCCACGGACATTGTGTCAGACCGGGGTCCTCAGTTCACCTCTCGGTTTTGGGGTGCGTTCTGCAGGCTCGTCGGGGCCACGCCCAGCCTATCATCAGGCTTCCATCCCCAGTCCAATGGGCAAACTGAGCGTATGAACCAAGCACTAGAGGTCTCGCTCCGCTGCATGACGACCCGGGACTCCACCACTTGAAGCAAGTTTCTCCCTTGGGTCGAATATGCCCACAACTCTCTGCCCTCCGCGTCAACAGGCCTTTCCACATTCCAGTGCTGCTTAGGCTACCAACCCCCACTCTTCCCAGTCCAAGAATTAGAGGTGGAGACTCCATCAGCTCAACACTTCGTCCGCCGCTGCAAGCAAACATGGCTACGCGCTAGGTGAACGCTGCTACGAACCATCTCCTCTTACAAGAAAAAGGTGGACCGTCACCGCACCAAAGCCCCCAGATACCGGGTGGGTGATCGAGTCATGATCGCCACAAAGGACATTCCCTTGAAGACGCTATCACACAAGCTCTCCCCTCGTTTCATCGGACCTTTTACTATAACCAGGATTCAAATTCAAATTCAAATTTATTTCTAAAGCACCGAATAAAACAACAATGTTGACCATAGTGCTGTACAAACAATAAAACAATAAGCAACAGGAGACAGATAAAAGACAAAATATAGCCATATATCTAAAATAGAGTTTAAAAAAAGAAAGAGTTTAAAAAAGAAATACATGACACTAACGCCCTTCACACTTATCCTTGATCAAACGCTATCATAAAAAATATGTCTTCAGATGGCTTTTAAACTGGCCAAGCGTAGTCAAGTCCCTAATATATGAAGGCAAACTGTTCCATAAATTAGGGGCAGCGACCGCAAAAGCGCGGTCCCCTCTAGACCTCATCTTAGACCGAGGAACAACAAGAAGTTTCTGTGATTGAGATCGTAATAATCTCGTTGGCTTTTGTTCCTGGATTAGGTCAGCAATATAGGTTGGTGCTAAACCATGTAAAGATTTGAAAACAAATACTAAAATTTTAAACTTTATCCTAAAAGTGACAGGCAACCAATGCAGAGCTTTTAACACCGGAGTAATATGTTCGAATCTGCACGTGCCTGTAAGCAGTCTCGCAGCCGCATTCTGGACCATCTGCAATCTATTTAAGACTTTATTTTGAGCACCATAATATAGCGAGTTACAATAATCCAATCTCGAGATAACAAATGCATGGACTACCTTTTCCAAATCTTTCTTGGATAAAAAGGGCTTTATTTTAGAAATCATCCTCAGTTTAAAGAAGCTCGTTCTAACGATTTCATTAATTTGCTTGTCAAATTTAAGTGCACTATCACAAATCATACCCAGATTTTTTACATGATATTTTCTAAACTGGCACAAAGGACCCAGCTTAGATTCAACTGCGTTATCAGGTTCGGAGGGACCAAATAAAATCAATTCTGTTTTTGATTCATTTAGGCTCAAAAAATTTATAGACATCCATGCCTTAACTTCATTAAGACAAGCCAGCAATCTTTCTATGGCAGTGGAGTCATTTGACTTAAATGGTATATACAGCTGTGTATCATCTGCATAGCAGTGAAATGACACATTGTATTTACGCAGAATTGAACCCAAAGGAAACATATAGATAGAAAAAAGAAGTGGTGCCAAAACGGACCCCTGTGGAATGCCACACGCTAAAGGTGATGAATTTGATGTACATTCACCCATGCAAACAGAGAAACGTCTATTTAGGAGGTAGGACTTAAACCAATTTAAGGCATTTCCAGTGATGCCTACACATGTTTCAAGCCGGGAAATCAGAATATGGTGGTCAACCGTATCAAACGCTGCTGTAAGATCCAGCAGCAGAAGAACAGTCACATTCCCTTGATCGGTTGACAAAAAAATATCATTAAAAACCTTCAATAACACGGTCTCTGTGCTATGGTGCTTCTTAAAACCCGACTGAAATACTTCATCGATGTGATTTTTGTCAATAAATGATTCCAGTTGGGTCAGAACACATTTCTCTAGAATCTTTGCCAAAAATGGAAGTTTTGAGATTGGTTTATAATTGCAAAGAACGCTCTTATCCAGGATAATCAACCCGTCCGCTGTCAGACATCTACTCCCCTCGTCCATGCGACGGATCCACCCCACGTTCCACGTGTCCCAGCTACGACGCGTCATAAGTTGTCCATTATTATTAACAATATTGTTTTAGGCTAACATATCATAGATTTTTTATTATTAGTTCATCTTTTTGCACACACGCGCGTGTTTTCCCGTGAGAGGCCGCAATTTAGCGCGCGGCGTGCCGCGACTTGCCGGAGGCTACATTCAGGAACTTAAAATAAATGTGTTGTGCTTCACTGAATATCCGCCAGATGGCGCATGGAAGGACTTTATCTAAAAGCCGGACCAAGTACAAATGAATTGTGTACAAGGTTAACCGTTAACCTAAAACAATATTGTTTCCAATGCTGTAGCAAACATTAATTTTATTATGTTTATTTTATTATGTTTAAAATTTCATAATGGACGTGTGTATATGTGATTCATGTTATTTTCATAATGATGAAATGAGATGCCCAAATTCGTGCTATAAAAGTTTCTTATATAGTTTTTGTAATGTCTTAACAGGTACAAAATAATGAAAGACGTGGCCATGCCGCGGTTTAAATGGTCTTGAAATTAATTTCATTTCCTGATAGTAGGCTATCTAATAGTGTTAACTATGTGAATGTCCTGATTCGTGAATATGCCAACATGTCTTATTTAAAACGTAAAAATGTGTCAACATCATCAGAAGACATGAATTAACAATGTGTATGTGTTTGTATGTGCATATATTATATAAGTATGTGTTTGTGTGCGTGTCTCATATGAAACGTTCATATAAAATGCAATTCATGATAAGTGTATGTTGTTAAAGTATTTGTGGATATGTTTGTAACGACATAAGCTGTTCAGAATGGGCCGGGTCGTGATACAGCGACACTCCGTGTGATCATTAGGTCGCACCAGTAAAAGGTGTCAGTGCCAAAGACAAAGCACACTGGAGAAGACACAAGCAAAGCCCAAGCCTCTGTCTGTCTAAGACACCGGAGAGAGAGTGAGGGAGAGCGACACACATCAGTTTAGCGCACGCTCTCGGGTTAAAGTGCACAAAGCACATGTAGATGCGGTCATATTATTTCAACAGTTTTGACGCGTAGCTCTGGTTTAAAGTTTCACTCACACAACAGAAGTCCGATCTCTTTGTCTCTTGTAGTTTATTTTGTCAGCATCAAAGAATCAACACTTCATACAGTCGTCTTGAGTAAATCCACTGTGATTACAGACACCAGTTGCTGCATCTTGCAAATCTCTGACTTTTACAACAACCTATTTGCTGTATCTCATAACTTACAGTCTTAGCTTACATATATAACAACACTCTTGTTGTATATCTCTGCTTACGGGAGCTTACGGTTACAACAACCTAGTTGCTGTATCTTACATTTTTAGCTTACCGGGAGCTCTCGGTAGCTGACGAGCTTACGGTTACAACAACCTAGTTGTTGTATCTTACATTCCCAGCTTACGAGCTTACGGTCAAAAGCTTGTGTTTCCGTAGCCTTCCGCATCTAAACTGAACTCTCTATCATATGACAGTCACACAAATGCATGTAATAGTAGAATGACATCACAGACCAACTTACGATTGTCAAAATGGATGCATAAGTTAGAAATTTAAAGCTTATGGCTTATGTAACAACTCAATGCTTAATGCTTTACTAATGAATAGTACAAGGTAGAATAATGAAATAACAACAAATAAAATAAAATAAACACAACAACAAATTCATAACAAGTACGATATGGCTCTTACATTCCAGCCCCTAATTGACAGGCATGGAGACTGACAATTACAATTTGTGTTTTTTTTTTTTTTTTTTTTTTATAAAGCCATGAAATCAAACATTCTTAACCTTCTAAGACGTTTTAAATCTTTTAAGTGTGTAATATTTATCTCAGGTGTTTGTATTTGCATGTCAAATTTCATAACATATTACCACACATTTAACAATCCATTTCATATATGAGGCACAGCTTGTCGATGGGTCTTTCCAGAGTGTTGGTCTTGGTTTTAACTAACACACGTCTCACCAGTCCCCCTTTGTCGGGGAACACTTTCATGATTTGTCCCATGACCCATGAATTTCTTGGAGAAGACTCATCAATTATTAAAACTATGTCTCCAATCGAAAGGTTTTTTTCTCTCTTGACACCATTTTTGACGTTCCTGGAGCAAGGGCAAGTATTCACGCACCCATCGCTTCCAGAATAGGTCTGATAGGTACTGAACCTGCTTCCACCTGCGACGTGCATAGATGTCTTCCTTTTTGAAAAGTCCAGGGGGCAGGTTTGGCTGTTTTTTCATCAGCAGCAGGTGGTTTGGTGTCAGAGGTTCCAGATCTGTGGGACCCTCCAAGACAGTAGTGAGGGGTCGGTTATTCATTATCGCTTCTACTTCACACATGAATGTATGCAGGCTCTCATCAGTTAATGTTTGTTTTTTCAGTACTGATCTCAAAATCTTTCTATCTGACCTGATCTGCCTTTCCCATATTCCGCCAAAGTGAGATCCAGAAGGTGGGTTAAATGTCCACTGTATGTTCCTTTGAGTAAGGAAGCTTTCAATTTGTGACTGATTCCATTGCTGAATAGCTTCGCGCAGTTCAGTCTCAGCGCCTATGAAGTTTGTTCCATTGTCACTTCGCATTACTGACACCTGACCTCTCCTGCTTATGAAGCGTCGTATGGCATTCACACAAGAGTCTGTGTCAAGCGAATGAGCAATTTCAATGTGCAAGGCTCTTGTTGTCAGACAAGTGAAAAGTATGCCATATCTTTTAACGTTACTTCTGCCACGTTTGACCTCGAAGGGTCCGAAGTAGTCTACTCCCACATTGGTGAAGGGTGGGTGGTCTGGTATTATTCTGTCGAGTGGCAATTCTGACATTTTTTGCTCACATGCGTTAGCTCTAGACTTTCTGCATATCACACACCTGGAGAGAAACTGTCTTAAGAGGGAGTTAGCAGTCGGAATCCAGTATTTCTGCCGCAATTCTGAAAGCATGTAATTTCTGCCACTGTGTCCTATCTTGTCATGAACGTCTCTTAATATTAACGTTGTGATATGTGAGTCTTTAGGTACAATGACTGGGTGTTTAACGTGCTCTGGCATTGCGGACCTGCCGAGACGTCTTCCGACTCTCAGCAATCCATCCTGTAGTACTGGGTCCAGTTTGGACAAGCAACTGTTTCTTTTTACAGATGCCTTGCGTTTTTGCTGTGTGGAAATTTCCTGTTTGAATTCTGCTGCTGCTTTATTCTTTTGCAACGTGAGAATTTCTTCCTTAAAATTTTCTCTTTTAATTAATTTAATGATTTCGTTTTCTGCTCTTGTTAGTTCTTGAGGTTATCTACTTGTGTTTTCACCCTTTCTGTTTTTTGTTTGAGCATGTCTGATGCGAAGGATCCAGGCAACAGATCTTTTTAACTTGTGCCAATCAGAGTGATGATTAATCAGTTTACTCACTGCGTCTGCGCATTTTGTAATGCTCACAGTATTCACTAAAGCTGAGAGTTTAATTTCATCATCATTTTGTGTTATTGATGTGTCCTGAATATTTTCAGGCCATTTGCACTCTGCTTCTTTGAGAAAGGAGGGACCATGGATCCAGTTAACATTTTTCATGAACTTTTCACAGGATACCCCCCTGGAGGCAGAGTCAGCTGGGTTTTTTGAGGTATTAACGTACCTCCATTGGTGTGACTTGGTTGACTCTCTTATAATGGCGATTCTGTTGGCCACGAAGGTTTTAAAACGAAGTGTTTCATTATCAATGTATCTCAAAACAGTTGTACTGTCAGTCCAAAACATAGAGTCCAGCAATTTCGATTCTAGCTGTTCTTTCAACATTTTGTCATTTTTTACAGCGACCACTGCCGCAGTCAGTTCCATTCATGGAATGGTGGTTTGTTTCAGGGGTGCTACACGGGAATTCCCCATCATGAATGCACAATGTGTAAATCCATCAGCGTTTACTAACCTGAGGTATGAGACAGCTCCGTATCCCATTTCACTTGCATCCAAGAAGTGGTGGAGTTGTGCTGTAGCTGTAACTCCGAAGTCGGCTGGTTTTATGCACCTTGCTATGCTGAACTCGGACAGTCTGTGCAGCTCTTGCAGCCAGGTTTTCCATGCCGTTACAAACTGCTCGGGAATGTCATCATCCCAGGCTAGTTTTTCTTTACATAACTGTTGCATTAGAGTTTTTGCTGGCAGTATGACAGGCGCGAGAAACCCTAAGGGGTCATAAATCGAACTGGTGATTGACAGGATTCCTCGTCTTGTCACAGGTCGTTCCTTTAAACAAATCTTAACCTTGAACATGTCTGAGTTAATGCACCACAGCACCCCCAGAGCTCTCTCTATGGAGCTCTCTCAGTGCATCTTTACTCAAGTCTAAGTCTCTCATGTCTTTGATCCTTTCGCTCTCGGGAATGAAAGTCAGTAGGGCACGGCTATTGCTTGCCCATTTAGTGAGGTTAAACCCTCCGCTTGCACAGAGACTTGTGAGAAGGTTGAATAGGGCGACTGCTTGGTCATGACTCGAAATGGATTTCAGGCAGTCGTCTACATAAAAGTTTTTAAGCAGTGTATTAACTGCCGCAGCAATGCATCTGCTGTGGCAGTTAATACAGTGCTTAAAAACTTTTATGTAGACGACTGCCTGAAATCCATTTCGAATCCATTTCAAAGCTTGTGTTTCCGTAGCCTTCCGCATCTAAACTGAACTCTCTATCATATGACAGTCACACAAATGCATGTAATAGTAGAATGAGATCACAGTCCAACTTACGATTGTCAAAATGGATGCATAAGTTAGAAATTTAAAGCTCATGGCTTATGTAACAACTCAATGCTTAATGCTTTACTAATGAATAGAACAAGGTAGAATAAATGAAATAACAACAAATAAAATAAAATAAACACAACAACAAATTCATAACAAGTACGATATGGCTCTTACAGCACAAACTCTACTCTCTCTCTTCCTATAAATCCTCGGTAAAGCCATAAGTCCTGAGAGCATCTTTAGTTTTTTGTTTTAGTCTCCAAAATCCCTTCTGTTCTCGCGTAGACGGCACAGCTCTGGTTATTTTGTGTTTTCAGTTTTCTTTTGAAAAAAGATTCATTACAAAACAATGAAAGCCATGACAATGCCTCGGTTTAAATGGTCTTGAAATTAATTTAATTTCCTGATAGTAGGCTATCTGATAGTGTTAACTATGCGAATGTCCTGATTCGTGAATATGCCAACCAATAATTTTTTAAAACAAAAAAATATGTCGCCATCATCAGAAGACATGAATGAACAATATATATATATATATATATATATATATATATATATATATATGTGTGTGTGTGTGTGTGCAGGGTCGTGCAGAGACGTTTAAAGGCGCGGGTGCTCAAAGTTAAAAAAGATAGAACATGCTGAATAACAACAAATCACATTCATAACGAATCTAATATGGAATTGCATCATACTGTATGACTGTCATCAGGTTGGGACAATGCAAAGCAAATGTAGCCTATGTTTTACCTGATGGCGTACAATGTTGCTGTTGATTATTATATTATTAGTAATAATTTTCAAGAATCTATACACATAAAACACACAAACATGCACATGCAGTGCTTATTAAATGTTTAAACTGTAGAGATACAATAATTTTACTGCTGTAAAATCAGCATTTTATCTAATTTGAAATATAATAAATATATTTATTATCTGTTACTTAATATATTTCATAAATATAATAATCCAAAAATTATGTGGATATCCATATTAGATGGCTTTTAGTGAAATAAAACTGTAACTTAATTTAAAACTAAACATGTTCCCTAAAACGGTGGACACAGAGCTACAGACCCCCCTGTAACCCCCTTACCCAGCAGTTAATGACCACCACTACTTGTGCAGTTCATAAAAGGACAGGTAATGTTTGTCGCGCTGTTGCACTAACAGCACGCTCATTTATTTCAATTCATTTGTTGTTATAGACTATAGTGTGCGCTGTACACCCTATTTACTGTTTTGTTACAGTCTGCACCTTCCAGTTAATTTGCCTGCTTCTCCTCCATCTCCGCAGCGACCAGCCTGCAAAAAATGCGCGTGCACTTTGCGTGCTCGTACCCGGCTCGTAACGAGCGCGCTCTGCCCTCAAGGGCGAGCATTGGTTAATGGCAGGCATGTGACTGATGCAAGCCAGATCCTTTTATTTAGCAAAATTGAGATTAATAGTTACATTTTATTGTTGAGGGGCAAAGACAGGGCTCCATACGCACATACACATAAAAAAGGGCACTTGAGGCATCCTGGAGGAAAGCGGCAGGTGCTCAAGCACCTGCCGCCGCCCCCCTCTGCACGTGCCTGTATATATATACAGTGGTGTGAAAAACTATTTGCCCCCCTCCTGATTTCTTATTCTTTTGCATGTTTGTCACACAAAATATTTCTGATCATCAAACACATTTAACTATTAGTCAAAGATAACACAAGTAAACACAAAATGCAGTTTTTAAATGAGGGGTTTTATTATTTAGGGAGAAAAAAAAATCCAAACCTACATGGCCCTGTGTGAAAAAGTAATTGTCCCCTGAACCTAATAACTGGTTGGGCCACCCTTAGCAGCAATAACTGCAATCAAGCGTTTGCGATAACTTGCAACGAGTCTTTTACAGTGCTCTGGAGGAATTTTGGCCCACTCATCTTTGCAGAATTGTTGTAATTCAGCTTTCTTTGAGGGTTTTCTAGCATGAACCGCCTTTTTAAGGTCATGCCACAACATCTCAATAGGATTCAGGTCAGGACTTTGACTAGGCCACTCCAAAGTCTTCATTTTGTTTTTCTTCAGTCATTCAGAGGTGGATTTGCTGGTGTGTTTTGGGTTATTGTCCTGCTGCAGCACCCAAGATCGCTTCAGCTTGAGTTGACGAACAGATGGCCGGACATTCTCCTTCAGGATTTTTTGGTAGACAGTAGACTTCATGGTTCCATCTATCACAGCAAGCCTTCCAGGTCCTGAAGCAGCAAAACAGCCCCAGACCATCACACTACCACCACCATATTTTACTGTTGGTATGATGTTCTTTTTCTGAAATGCTGTGTTACTTTTACGCCAGATGTAACGGGACACGCACCTTCCAAAAAGTTAAACTTTTGTCTCGTCGGTCCACAAGGTATTTTCCCAAAAGTCTTGGCAATCATTGAGATGTTTTTTAGCAAAATTGAGATGAGCCTTAATGTTCTTTTTGCTTAAAAGTGGTTTGCGCCTTGGAAATCTGCCATGCAGGCCGTTTTTGCCCAGTCTCTTTCTTATGGTGGAGTCGTGAACACTGACTTTAATTGAGGCAAGTGAGGCCTGCAGTTCTTTAGATGTTGTCCTGGGGTCTTTTGTGGCCTCTCGGATGAGTTGTCTCTGCGCTCTTGGGGTAATTTTGGTCAGCCGGCCACTCCTGGGAAGGTTCACCACTGTTCCATGTTTTTTGCCATTTGTGGATAATGGCTCTCACTGTGGTTCGCGGGAGTCCCAAAGCTTTAGAAATGGCTTTATAACCTTTACCAGACTGATAGATCTCAATTACTTTTGTTCTCATTTGTTCCTGAATTTCTTTGGATCTTGGCATGATGTCTAGCTTTTGAGGTGCTTTTGGTCTACTTCTCTGTGTCAGGTAGCTCCTATTTAAGTGATTTCTTGATTGAAACAGGTGTGGCAGTAATCAGGCCTGGGGGTGACTACAGAAATTGAACTCAGGTGTGATAAACCACAGTTAAGTTATTTTTTAACAAGGGGGGCAATCACTTTTTCACACAGGGTCATGTAGATTTGGAGTTTTTTTTCTCCCTTAATAACGTAAACCTTCATTTAAAAACTGGATTTTGTGTTCAATTATGTTATCTTTGACTAATAGTTAACGGTTTTTGATGAGCAGAAACATTTAAGTGTGACAAACATGCAAAAGAATAAGAAATCAGGAAGGGGGCAAATAGTTTTTCACACCACTGTATGTGTGTGTGTGTGTGTGTGTGTAGGGGTTTACAGTATATACAACGTGAAAGCGCGCTTAGTTACAGCTCAGTCCCTCTTCTCACCTTTGATAGGTGTGAAGTTATCAAACCGGTTTCGGAGGGGGAATTGGCATAATTGAGGGGTTTAAAACTATTTAACAAGACCGAGATGTCTCTGCCTAAAATGTATTTCTCCAGCAAAACATAGAATAAATAGAAATAAAATTTTAATATTAATAATATTGATCTTAGCTGGATGGTCTAATTCTCAAAACCGTTTAACCTAAAGAAAGACTTAACACACTATAAATAGAATATTTACAAAACTGAAAGGTTGTCTTATGAATAATAAAAAACAACAACTCATAACTCAAAAAGATCATATGTTTTTATATATATTTTTAGATCACAAATAGACATGAATTAACTAATATATATATATATATATATATATATATATATATATATATATATATATATGCTGGACACAAACAGCAAAAAACATGATAAAAAGCAATAACGTGCTTAGGGCTGGCGGGTGGGGAGGCCCGGGGGGCGCGGCGCTGGGCAGTCCGGCCGTCTCTGATGGAAATCAGAGATGAGTTCCCGACTTAGCACATCTTTCGCCGGGACCCAGCTGCGCTCCGCCGGTCCGTATCCCTCCCAGTCGACCAAGTATTGCAGAACGTCCCCCCTCCTCTGGGAGTCTAGTAGTTCTTTGACTCTGAATGCAGGAGCGCCCTCAACTTCCACAGCCCCGGGAAGCGAAGGGTTCGCGGCGCCTCCGTCCAGGGGGCCCCGGACCACTGGCCTGAGAAGTGAGACATGGAAAACAGGGTTAATGTGCATGTGAGAGGGTAACTGTAACTTAAATGAAATAGGATTGATTTGTGCTATTATGGGAAAGGGGCCGATGTATCTTGGGGAGAGTTTGCGGCAGGGCAGGTTGAGGGAAAGGTCCTTTGTCGAGAGCCACACTCGATCTCCTACCTGGAGCGGAGGACTTTCCCTTCGTCGTCTATCGGCGAATTTTTTGAACCTACGAACTGCTTGGGAGATTTTGGTATGTGCATTCTCCCATACTGTTTCCGCTTTTTTAAACCACTGGTCCACCAGGGGGATATCGGTGGGAGTGGCATCCCAGGGACAAAGCGGAGGTTGGTACCCAAGTACACATTGAAACGGCGTTAAGCCGGTTGAGGAATGTTTCAGTGAATTTCGCACATATTCCGCCCAGAATAGACAGTCTGCCCACTCATGTTGTCGACTACTACAGTATGTGCGGAGGTACCTCCCGAGAGTCGCAGTCTGTTCGGTGTTGGTAGGGGCATTAATTTCCCAACTGGCAACTTTCGAGGGGTTTTGGATATTGCGCAAACAGTACAAGACGAAACGACTGTTCTCACGGCTTCCCGCATATTGGGCCAGAACTTGGGTTCTAGAAGCTTATATGTTCGCCACACCTCGGGGTGCCCTGATGATATGTTGCAATGCGCCTCAATCGTCACTCGTTCGCGCAGGTTCTCCGGGACGTAGGTTCGGCCCGAAGGACACCCTGGAGGCGCGTGTTGGGACCGCGCCTCCCGGGCTATCTCCGCGTCTAGATCCCACCTTACCGGAGCCACTACGAGTGACGCGGGCAATATGGTATCGGGATCTGAATTTAGATTGAGAGTTTAGTCTCTTTGCTTGTTGGAGGTACTCTAGATTTCTATCATCCGTGAGCACCACAAAGGGGTGTTTGGCTCCCTCCAACCAATGCCTCCACTCCTCTAACACTTCTAACGTTTTTACTGCTAGCAGTTCACGATTACCGATATCATAATTGCGTTCGGCAGGTGTCAGTTTTCGCGAAAAAAAAGCGCAGGGGTAGAGCTTTTCAGGGTGGCCATGACGCTGTGACAGCACTTCTCCCACTCCCACATCCGACTTTCAATAGTTGTAGTTTGGACCACCACATCCAATGGTTTACAGAATTTAGCGCACCTTGGGGCCCAGGCTGTGATGCGGGAGCCAGCCCAATCAAAATCATGATTGTGGGAGCTGAGCCATGGGAGGCCAGCACGATGGAATGATCCGACAGAGGAAGTACAAAAAATTTGAATTCCTCAGTGTGATCGGGGAAAGGTAACCGTAGGGGAGCGGAGAGATATTCAACCGGCGAATGTGTTAACGTTTTGCCATCGAGAGCTTTAATATGGATCGGGTGTGGAAGCTTCAACACAGGAAAGGATAGCAGATGAGATGAAGTTTCCAGCCGAACCCGAATCTATTAAGGGGAACACAGAAACAGAGTGGTTATTAAATGTGAGAGACGCGTTCAAGCAAAAATCATGGTGGGTGCGGGGAGGTGTGCGTGGTGTTACTTGGAGTAACGGGCAGTTCTTGATCACGTGCCATCCCCCCCCACAGTACAGGCACAGTCCCGACGAGAGTCGTCTCCTTGTTCCTCCTTGTGCTAGGTGTTTGCGCTGGGAGGTGCTGGTCCAATTTGATCGCCAGGTCGATGCAGCCGTTGAGCGACAGGTCGGCATCCCTGCATGCCAACTCCAGCTGCAGGTCTGGGTGTAGTCCATCACGGAACCTGGCGAGCAAGCTTTTGGTGCACCAGCCACTCTCCGCGCGAGGGTGGGAAATCTGACGACGTAGTCCGCGACTGAGGACTGGCCTTGCTTTAGCCTCAACAGCTGTTGTTCCCCCGTTTTTCCGTGGTCTGGGTGGTCGAACACCGTGCGAAAGGACTCGAGGAACAGCTCGTAACGCCCCGTGACACTCCCGCCCGCGCTCCATACCGCGGAGGCCCAATCCAACGCCAACCCGGTCAGATGCTGGATGATGAATGAGATTTTCTTATTGTCAGGAAGATCTGGAAAATCGGTCAGATACAACTCGCATGTAAGCAGAAATTTCTTGCATCCCTCTGGGTCTTCCGCATACCTCTCGGGCGGGGCTGCCCTCGGTGGAGATCGGGAGGAGCGCGGACGGAGATTTGTTCGGGGCAACTGGCCGGTGGAGAGGGCTTGGACGCTGCGCGCCAGGTCGTTCACTGCCCTCGCCAGCCCGTCGATCTGTCCCTGTTGTCTCCGGACATAATTGAGGTAAGGTGGTTCCTCCTCGGGGAGAGGGGTCCCTGCTGCGTTCAGAAGGATCTGTTCATCTGTCATGTCTTCCATGGGTACACAGAACGCAGACGCAGGGTTTAGGCGGAAATAAGGATCTTGTTTATTAGTTTTGGCAAATAAGTTAGTCCTTAGTAACACACTTTCCACACTGTGTGGTACTACCCCAGGTCCCTGCAGGTAGGCTAACTAAATAGTAAGGGGAAAAAAACACAAAGGAATACTTGTGAATGAGGAAGTTTCTATAGGAATTCAGTCTCGGCATAGCCTTAGAAGAAAACGGTGTTTTGTGAATATCCACCCTATTAAAAACTGAAATATTGCTAATTGTACGTCCTGAGATTAAGATGAACATTAATTGGGAGTCATGAAAGTGAGAATCACATCCAAAACAGAAAGGTAAACTTACCTCGAACACGACAAACTCCAGCTCCAGCCACGCCATGTAGTACCTCCGTGATGACCCACAACCGACTGATCCACATCGCGGGCACAGCGTCTCCAAACATGCATGCCCGGTTTAATTTGGACACATTTTCGGCTTCAGTAGACACACAATACTTCAGACTGAAACACGACTGCCCCCTACAGGAAATGAAGGGCATTTTCACAGCTTCCCGCACACAGCCGCGGCAAGTCACAGGATCCCTTTTCTCGAAACGTGCGTTTTTAATGGCGACATCTGTACAATAATAATAAGAATAATAACAATAATAATAAATTCAGAGCACTACTACTACTAATAATAATACTGAATGGAGAAAGTGCAGTTAAAGAAGTATCATCACTGAAGGAGAAGAAAATGAAGAATAAATACATATCAGTATTTACAGTTTGAGCTCGACACGTTTATGAGCTCTGTCGCTTGCTGTCAATGGGCGCCTAAGAGACATAACACATTTTCGGCTTCAGTAGACACACAATACTTCAGACTGAAATACACCTGCCCTCTACAGGTAATGAAGGGCATTTTCACAGCTTGCCGCGGCAAGTCGCGGGATCCCTTTTCTTGAAACGTGCGTTTTTAATGGCGACATCTGTAAGTAGCTTTCCCTTTCTTCATCACAGGACCTGAAGACTCAATGTTTTGCACTTGATCGTTAATTTTATTTGCATTGGCTTCCTTTCTCATCTGCTTCATCCTGAGCTTGTCGAAAAGACCCATGTTTTTTTTCTGAAGTGGTGTTTGATTTTTGCAGCTGATCTCAATACGAGGAACTGTATTTAGCCAGATTCCTGTCTTCCATAAGAGGGATGACATCTTTGTCACTCTGTTAAATGAATATAGTAATAAATAGTTTTTGTTTCTTAAAATTTAATATGTATGGAACAAGAAACACTGAAACAAGGGATAAAAAATGGAAAATATTATGTGTAGCATAGATCTAAACAATGACTAGATTAGTTTTTTTGTGTAAAAGTAAAAAAGAAAAATTGTGTCTACCCTTAAATGCAAATAATTTAGCATTTTTAGCATATAATATTCAAACAAAATTTTATATTTTACCTTGTTTATGATTAACATATGCACAATATATATTTAGAATGATTAGTGCTACACAATTAATCACCAAAATAAATGAAGAAATAAATAAAATAAAATTGCAACATTAAAATTAACTGAGTGCTGTCCATGGTTCTAAAACAATAGTTGATCAAGCACATCTAAGCTCATTATTTTCCTATTTTTTGCTGTATTAACCATGCCTTTGTACAAACATAAAACTTAAATAAGGGTTACAAACACACAAGCATTGTGATTATCAAGTGGAATACATGCACAAAACATGCAAAAACCAATATACCACTGTATCAGTCATAATGACTGAGACTGGGAGATACTGACAACCAAGCAAGTTTACAGGGTTGTTAACGTTCAAGCGTTTTGCTATCTTTACCATGTAGGTGGTGTAAGTGCCATATCGCACTTGTTATGAATTTGTTGTTGTGTTTATTTTATTTTATTTGCTGTTATTTCATTTATTCTACCTTGCTCTATTCATTAGTAAAGCATTAAGCATTAAGTTTGTTACATAAGCCATAAGCTTTATATTTCTTAGTCATGCATCATAAGTTGACAATCGTAAGTTGGTCTGTGATGTCATTCTACTATTACATGCATTTGTGTGACTGTCATATGCAAGAAAGCTCAGTATAGATTTGGAAGGCTACGGAAACACAAGCTTTTGACCGTCAGCTAATGAGAGCTCCCGGTAAGCTAGAAATGTAAAATACAACGACTAGGTTGTTGTAACCGTAAGCTAACGTAAGCTGGGAGCATGAGAAACAACAAGAGTGTTGTTATATACCCAAGCCAAGATTGTAATCTACAAGATACAGCAAATAGGTTGTTGTAAAAGTCAGAGATTTGCAAGATGCAGCAACTGGTGTCTGTAATAACAGTGGATTTACTCAAGACGACTGTATGAAGTGTTGATTCTTTGATGCTGACAAATAAACGACAAAAGACAAAGAGATCGGACTTCTGTCATGTGAGTGAAACTTTAAGACATTAGCTACGCGTCAAAACTGCTGAAATAATATGATCGCATCTACAAAAGTCAAAAGCTTTTCCGCTGTTTGAACGAAAACAAGTAACTGTTGAAATCGAAATGGAAGAGGATTTGAGTGCTCCGCGCTTCACTACGGCCGACGGCGAGATGAATCCAGCCACAGCCGGGTCTGAGCGTGAGACGGCGCTCATCGACAAGGATTCGAAAATAAAGCTTCAGAAAATGAAAGAAACCAGAAGCGAAAAGTGGAGTCAATTGACTGCACTATCCGAAGAAATACACCTGCTCATGTACAATCCATGCAATGTGCATGACGTTGAAACTAAGTACTACACTGACTTTATAGGGCTGCTAAAGGAATGTGTTGAAAGCAATAGACAGGTGTGATTGCGCCTAAACGAAGAAGAACGCCAGCATGATCTGCAAAACTGGTACAGGTTTAAAATACTGAGCTGCACAGAATTTAGGAAAAAAGTAGGAGTTGTGGATTGAGGAAACTAAGAGCCTCTTCATGATGTCCCAAACGGACGACGATGGAATTATGCCAGATGACAGCGTGTCAATGGTGGAGTTTAAGACGTCCGCCTCTAGCAGACACGGAAGCGTAGCGACGGCAGCATCCAAAAGGTCTGTAACTTCTACATCATCCTGAGCCCGAATAAAGAAAGCAGAAGCCAACAGAGCAGCCTTGTTGATTAAAGTAGCAGCCTTAGCAGAACGGCGGCCGTTAGAACAGAAGGAAGCAGAATTAAAGGCTGATAAAGAAAGGTTGGAATTAGAAACTGCGCTCGCAATTGTCGACGCTGAATTACAGGTTTATCAGAGTTGTGAAACACGACAGCCTGCATCAAAGAGCGGAGTCATCGACCCGAGCTGCACGCGCTCGAGCAGCCCGCCTTGGACGGGCCGCAAACCTGAATATGACAGCCGCCGAA
Source organism: Channallabes apus (assembly GCA_030522415.1). Taxonomy (NCBI): domain Eukaryota; kingdom Metazoa; phylum Chordata; class Actinopteri; order Siluriformes; family Clariidae; genus Channallabes; species Channallabes apus. Next base: position 379,862 of record CM060129.1, read on the forward strand.
AGCCGGTAAGAGAGAGCACCTTTAACGAGCCAAGTAGCGTACGCGCTCCCAAACTGGAATACAACGAACTTTACGGGAGCAGCGCATCGACAGAAGACCTCGGACTGCCATCACGTTTCAAGACAGCCCATCCAAGTGTACCAGTAATTTTGAACCAAAATTGAAAAGTACTTTGAATGAAGGGTCTACCCAAGACAATAAATACACCCGCCATGACATTTATACTTTAGAATCACAGACCATGATGCAACAGCAGGCTGACATCACAGCAATGCTCATGAAATGCCAAAGGCAATCCTTTTTACCTCAGCACAATGTTCCTGTGTTTCATGGTGACCCTCTTGAGTTTACGTCCTTCATGAAAGCATTCAAACATGTTATTGTTGACAAAACCGATAGTGATGCTGATAAGCTGTTTTATCTTGAGCAGTTCACTAAGGGAGAGGCTAGAGACCTCGTTATGAGCTGTCAGCTTATGCCAGATCAGTGTGGTTATGCAGAGGCCATGAGACTGTTGCAGGACAGATTTGGAAATAAACGAAAAATTGCAAACACGCTGATGCAAAAGATAGCAAACTGGCCGGAAATAAAGTCAGAGGATGGAAAGTCGTTAAGTGCTTTCTCCGTGTTTCTAGCATCCTGTCACAACATCATGTCCACCATCGACCACATGGAGGAGCTAGATAACGCTACCAACATGCAGACTATCACTTCAAAACTGCCCTACGAATTGCGTAAGAGATGGAGGGACCAGGTATACAAGCTTGAAGAGCTTAGTCAGACAAGACCCAAATTTAAGCAGCTACAGATGTCGCCTTTAAAACCCCGCGTGTTTTCCCGCGGGATGCCGCAATTTAGCGCGCGGCTTGCCGCGACTTGCCGGAGGCAACATTCGGGAATTTAAAATAAATGTGTTGTGCTTCACTGAATATCCGCCAGATGGCGCATAGAAGGACTTTATCTAAAAGCCGGTGGTCCGGGAAAGTCAGTTTCCCTATGTTTCCCCGGTGGCGCGCAGATTCAAATCATGACGTCACTCGCTACCTAACGCTGAGAAGGCGAACGAGGATTTTAACAGTTTTTCTCTCATTTTAAAGTGTTTTTATGAACTTTTTGAATTAAACAAATAACCTATGCATAATAATCGAGTGTCTTTTCGATTTTTTTTTTGTATATTTGAAGATAATTTATACGTTTTAAGCCGCTGCAAAAGGCTGGTTTGCTGGGCGAGTACTGACATCACGACTACTTTTATTACACCTACATTTGTTTATTTGTATATGTATGTTATTAATATTAATTTTTTAGAGATTGTGTGTGCGTGCACGGAGAGTTTGTGTTGATAAGTGTATGTGGATAAGTTGATAAGTGTATCAGAAAGCATTAAAATGTTCATTTGAATTAAAATGACACACACACGTCTGTATATACAGTATATCAATTACATATATATCAATTTCATTAGTTCGTTCATTCTATTTGAAGCTTCGGATGTTTTTTTTTTTTTTTGGTTTGGTTAGATTAGTTCTGAACTCGCTTCCATGAAACTATCGCTAAAACAATGTACTGAGCCCTCCTGAGGATATAAAGCTTTATTATTGTGTTTGAATAAATATTCAGATCTACCACAGCAGGTAATAAACTATGGTGTGTCATAACCGAAGCAAACACCAGGATTATGCCTCGTTTCGTTCGACGGGAACGTGGTTCACTTGGCCGCGGTGTATTATAAACCTGTGGAATGTTTCACTGTTTATGTTCACATAAGAGTAATAAAAGCGAGTGAAATGTGGAAATGATGTGTGGCAACTCAATGACGACTACACCAAAGATTTTGGTAACTCCACTGAGTGTAACATCTGCATAGTGACACTGAACATCTTCACTTTTCCGTTTACCTCTGAAAAAAAAGCTGTATTTTGTTTGTTTATATTTAGAGTTTTTATAACAGTAGAACAAGTACCCACGCGCACGCACACACATAGACACACACACACACACACACACAGACACACACACTCCCCTGAGCCCTCGGGAAACATCCAATCACCGTCGGTATACAAATGAGTCAAGACGCAGCCTAACGTGGTGTCGTGTCGGATTTCAGTGGTCACGGAGTGGGAAGACTTTGAAGAAGCTGCAGTGACAGTAAACAGCTGAACAACTTCACTTTTCCGTTTACCTCTGAGGAAAAAAAGCTGTATTTTGTTTGTTTATATTTAGAATTTTTATAGTAGTATAAGAGAAAGTTATAGTTTGGTCTGTACTGTAGTTCGCACCCTTGTAGAGAATAAATAAATGAATAACACCTTCATATCCCCTCTCAAGAGTGTCATAGTCCATTGTTAGTTTTAATGATCTGGCTGAAACTAATTATCACTACATAAGTACCCTAACACCATTGATCATGAGTCTCAGCTGAACCTAATTCTATACTTGTAACAGAAAATGTAGATGCAGATTCCAAATGTGTATTTATATAATAGATAGATAGATAGATAGATAGATAGATAGATAGATAGATGTGTGTGTGTGTGTGTGTGTGTGTGTGTGTGTAGGCTCTACGCAGGGGCAAGAGAGGGCAGCGCACCCTTAAATGTCTGCACATGTTAATATATTCCTAAAATGTATATATTACAAGTTGATAAACTGATCTGCGGTAGCGGAAAAAATCCGCTGAAAATAGGACAGGCTGCAGCGCACGCGCACACACACATATACACACGCGCACACACACACACACACAGACACACCTCCCTTGAGCCCTGCGTCTGTCGGATTTCAGCGGTCACGGAAAGACTTTGAAGCAGTTTATGTATGAATCTAAGCTTGAACTTATCAGCATTGTAAATATATAATACTTTTCAAATAAAATCGCTATTACTTTGACCCTGAAGTTTAGTTTAGCACACACAAAAAACAGAAAAGTCATTTCTGGTAAATCAACGGAATGTGTAGTTTATTTACAGTAATTCATTAAAAAATGAATATACATTGTACAGTACACGGTAAACACGGGAAAGATTACAAAATGAAAAAACAAACAGTGTCTACTTTATAAACAGCTTAGTATGTACGTCGAGATGCTGAAATCCCTTGCATGTTTTTGCTTCCAAGTGGAGAGATATTTGACCGATAGCCTAGAACAAAAGATCTATAGGTGCGATCACAACCCCCTCCGACCGACCGTGCCATCAATCACTGACCACCTCAGAAGTTCCCTCCAATGTATGGCTGCAATACTTGTTTTGCAAGTATTTTTAACACCATTCAAAGGCTTCAAAGGGGCAGTTATCGGCTATGACACGTTGAAGGAGAACTTAATAGTTCTCAAAAATAGTGTAAATGTCTGCAACAATCACTAACCATTAAAATGTTTTTTTTTTTTTGTAATTAAACACGAAAATATTAATTATATTTCCATATATACACACGCACACACAAGGGCGTAGGTTTGCTACCTATGACTCCAACTAATACCCCATCCCCCAATCCCCTTTTCCACCCACCAACCCCCAACCCCCTGCCCCATCCACCTACCAACCTCCCACCCCAACTATGTCCACTGAATACATGTTTTTCTTAATATGGTGCGAAATCACTTTACATTAATACTACATGTATAATACACGCACACATATTATATGTTATATACTGTATAATCAACATTCAGATTGACCTCCTGTGAACTCGCCTCTTCACCTGAACTACAACATGGCTGATCTGCTTCTGTCCCCTAATTGAAAAACATTGAGGGATTCCTTATGAGCATGGACAGAGAATGCCTCAGCCTATTATTGGTAACAATGTTAAATCTCAGGACAACTACAGTGGCTTGCAAAGTATTCGCCCCCCGTGAACTTTTCCACATTTTGTCACATTACAGCCACAAACATGAATCAATTTTATTGGAATTCCACGTGAAATACCAATACAAAGTGGTGTACACGCGAGAAGTGGAACGAAAATCATACATGATTTCAAACATTTTTTTTTTTTACAAATAAATAACTGAAAAGTGGGATGTGTGTAATTATTCAGCCCCCTTTGATCTGAGTGCAGTCAGTTGGCCATAGACATTGCCTGATGAGTGCTAATGACTAGAGAGCACCTGTGTGTAATCTACACTCTCTCCATCGCTGTCTGATATACAGCACAGGTGTTTAGGTTCCGTTACCTGACAAAACAGGATAAACACATGCCATTTAAACAGCAATCATTTTATTTCACTTTTTCTGAGTCTTAGTGTGCAAACCTCGAATCAAATCATTAATGTTCGCCAAGTAAGTGAATGCATTTTAAAAACTATTTTTCTGAAGTGGATTGTCTATTGGTGTCAACAAAATTCTAGCCATATGGCAATATTAGTATATTAGTTTATCAATTTCTTTCACAATACTGATTTCTGACAAACAGTCACTAGATTAGGAGACTGACAGGGATCATATTTATACTTTTACATTTAGCTGTTTAATCTGCTGTTAGTTTTACGTCCGTATTCACAGACTATATCCTGGCCTGCTGTAATAAATGTGAGTCCACTGCATTTGGCGCTGCTTGTGTCTGAACGCAGCCAATCGTCTATCACATGATGGCAGGGAAAGGCACAGCCAATCAAAATGTTCATATGTGTTTTGGGGGTGGGAGGACTCAAGGAGAGAACGTGATTTATCCCTTTCTGCGTGTCTAGGTTAATGTTGACAGAACGATTAAAAAAAAAGTGGATTAAATTATTGGTGGGGACATTTCAATGGTCGGAGGATATTGGTGGGGACACAACCCCTCCGTCCACCCTAAATCTACGCCCCTGTATATATATAATTTAAAACTATTTATTCATTTGTCTTTTATTTACTTACTTACTAGCGAATGCTTTTTTAGGGCTCTAAAAACTACGGCAGTATGAATGACAATGGAATAGGACGTGTGAGTTGCACCGGTCACACACACACACACACACACACACACACACACACAATATATATATATATATATATATATATATATATATATATATATATATATATATATATATAATTAAATTCTTAAAACATCGTGTTCACCCATGCACTGAAAAAAAGAACTTGTAAGATTTACTTGATAAAATCCTCATAACAATTTGGACACAGATTTTAAGTAAATTTTATTGCTCCAATATTAAGGCTGAATCCCAACCCTTCCCCCTACCCTTCCATTTGACGCGTTCACGTGCAGGGGTAGTGGTGTCTCATTTCTCTTTTGGTTGGAGGTGTAGGGGGAGGGGGGAAGGGCCAGATAGCCCTCCAAACTAAGATTTTTCAGGACCTCACTTCAAACGAAGGGCTAAGTGAAGTTTTCAACATGGCTGCTCACTCGAGCAAGCAGACCCATAAATGTTAAGTCATTTTTGCCATTAATAAAGATTTTTATGACAAGTTTTCATTATATGTATATTACCTTTAGTCTTGTGTTTGTGTTTATGGTGATGTTCTGTAAAGAAACGTTTGCAAAAAAAATCGCTAAAGTTTGCTAGCGGATAGCACATATTGCACAATATTACAAATATATATTTTTATGTCACATACACTTTACTGCATGCTACAAACAAATATGAAAGTTCAGTAGCACGGCATTTTGCCGAGCATTTGATAACGCATTGTTTGTTTTGCTTACGGCCATACACTATTGTTTTGCTTACACTATTCTTACTTATTGCAACGTGACCACAGTTTTGTAATTCATATTCTGTATATGGACGGCTGAGGAAACCCGAAGACTCATCCGTGTTCGTGGTGAAAATGAGCAACTTTTTTAAAAATCGAAATACGGCGCAAAAAACCTTTGGGAGTGAGTAATCTCTCTTATTGGAATGTGTGATAAACATCGGCGCATGTCCTCTGACGTAACATTAGGAACCAGCGACAACGTATGATGACGTATAACAGTGTTGTCCCATTTCTTAGGGGAAATATTTATACCCTTCCCCTTTCCACTTCGTTTCAAGGGACAAGGGGAAGAAAATAGAATTGTGATTCAGCCTAAGTAAAACTCACCCGTAATTGTCAGGTAAAATTTACTTAATTAAATTAACAATAAAAGAAATCAAGTAAAAGTTACATAATTATATTTAATGCACAAATTAGATTTATTTAAAATAATCAAGTAAAGTTGCAGGAACCTTGATTTTATGAAATTACTATCATTTTGTTTTGTGAGATTTTCCCTTAACATGGTTTTATCAATTTATATTACTCCCTATAATAATGTAAACATTGCTAATTTATGTTTTGGAAAGAAACTTAAGTAATTATTTCATCTATATCTTTCATAAATCACACAACTAAAATATAATTAAACAGTTTATTCACCAACATTACCAAATATTTGTGACATTCACAGTCTAGATCCAAGTTGTCTTTTTAATAAAAGTGCATTCAGCTAAATTTTGCATCCATAGAAAAAAACTGCACGGCACCAGGGCCTGAAATACTTGTTTTAAACAAAATTGTGTAAAATAATAAATAAATAAAATACATCATTCATTTAGAAATAAAATACAGCAGAAAATACATTAAACAAACTGTAGAATAAACGTTAAAACGTAATAGCCCTCGGAAGCAGTGAAGTTGCAACATTCAAATCAGCACTCTGGACTAGTGCACTTAAAAGTATGCCATTGAAACCATAACGCATTAAAACATTAAGCTGAACATGGAAACACAACATGTAAAGACTTGTAGTCAAGCCAAATCAAATGTTTTAAGATAACTTCATCTTTAAAGCTTGCACTTTTGGTGATAGCTTAATCCCATCAAGTTCTAGAAGAACTTTCTGAAAATAGCTCAAATGTGTAGCGCAGTGCTCGGAGCTATTGCCACATTCTTGCAAAATTTCCTCTCCTTCAAGGATTATGGATACACCAACTGGTCCTTCCCCTTCAACAGCACAGACGACAAGGATTTTAAGAAGGTGCATACTGGCATCACTTCGTCTGTCCCCCTGCATAAAATGTACAAGAAAATAAATAATTTATTTTGAGAAACAAAAAAAAAATCTGAATTGCTTCAACCCGTGCTGACTTCATTTCACAGAGAAAAAAAAATAATACAAATAATTGATAATAAAAAATGACCATAACTTCATATACTTCAGATTGTTAAACTTGGGTTAAATTGCTTTAGCAATAATCTTGCATCACTAAAACATTGTAAAACATGGCATGAGATGGCTACACTCCATAGATTACTCTGCACCTTTACAGTGTCAGGAAATCCTATGATGAATGCTGAGTTTGTATTTAAAGGGCTAGTCCAAACATGAAAATTCGTTCAATAATTACTCAGATTTATATATTCATTTGCATTTATATGCTTCTGTCCAATACAACAAACACTATATTCAAGGTATTAATAAATTGTATAATTAATAAGAAAACAATGCTTTACCAGGCAATCATCAAAGAGATCCTCTTCAGATTCACGTCTCATCTTTACGCTTTGTTTCTGTGAAAATATTTACATTGTATCATTACATAATCTTTTATTCGTACAACTACATTTAGGCATTTCTTCATCTTTTGTAAGTTTGCCTTTATCCAAAGCAAATTACAAAAGAGGAAGGCATCAAGCATGTCAAGCAGTGCTACTAACACAAAGTTTCTGACACCGTTAGAAAAATACAAGATAGATCAGCGAGGGATTAAGGAAAAAGTAAGAAGCAAGAATCATGTGTGGAAAGATTAAGCATGCAGGGTCACAGGATGACTCGACTTATTTTTATTGTCTGCAATGCGATTTAGACAAATTAGAACTGCGGTCAAGCCAGCCGCGATTGATTTTAGTGTGCGCACATATTACAGTGATTATGGTAGTTTCAGGACCGACACAGAGACAACGCGCTTTCAGAGCGCTTTTCATTTAGACGCCCAGGACTGAGAGATAATACAACATGCTCGTCAATTTTTACTTGCTTATTTATTTGCATTTCTGCTTTAATATCCGTGTTATTTATTGGTGACTTTGACGGTTGTCTGTTACAATATTTTTCTTAAATATTCACCATTCAAATAATTATTTTATGTAGATAAGTTACAGCAGAATTCGTAGAAAACAGACAAAATAATGTATTTAGTCTTTCTAAATACCAGAATTGATTTTTATTTTGTTTTACTGTTCAAAAGTAGCAGTTATTCTTCAATGAATGTTTTCTATAATGAGGATTAACGTCTGCTTTGGAAGAGAGGTCAAATAAACAAATGTTCACAATGGGGAAAAAAAGTTAAATAAAATGCCTTTATTTCACTTCAGAGACCTATGAAAAAATAAATTCTAGTAAGTATAAAACGCCATGGTCAGTTTTTATCCCATATAATGTACACACATTATATGATAAAAAAAAAAAAAGTAGAAAAAAAACAATGATCAGTTCTTATTCAGGACGTCCCATACTATATACGCACCACATATGAAACTATTTTACTGCAGGATTTTTCAGATATGGGGCATTCTCTCTGTGTTGTTCATGAAACTACCGTAATCACTGTAATATGCGCGCGCACTAAAATCAATCGCGGCTGGCTTGACCGTGTTTTTCTGAACCGCGGCTGGCTTTTCCGCAGTAAATTAGAGCTGCTGTCAATACTGTATGAACATATGTACAGGTTCTTTACTCGTAACTCATTAATAAAGTTCGGCTTCAGAAAAAAAAACATTTATTGCTAGTGCTCTTTTACCATTTAATGCTTTAACACACACGACTCAGTTTGTTCAGAAATGGCATCTAACTGGCGAGCCTTTGTCTGAACACGCCGTTTTCACTCGGGGTGGGGGTAAGAAACACACATCTCGGTGTATTAATCCGCGCGCTCGGTTCGTTATTATTTTATTTATTTACCACAGGACCCATGGGGGCTCCGTAGGTTCAGGTTTTTACACGAAAACGGTGTTTTGTGAATCTCCACACTATTAAAAACTGAAATTGCTAATTGTACGTCCTGAGATTAAGATGAACATTAATTGGGAGTCATGAAAGCGAGAATCACATCCAAAAAAGAAAGCTAAACTTACCTCGAACACGACAAACTCCAGCTCCAGCCACGCTGTGCCCGCGCTGTGGATCAGTCGGTTGTGGATCATCACGGAGGTACTGTACCTCCGTGATGATCCACAACCGACTGATCCACAGCGCGGGCACAGCGTCTCCAAACACGCATGCGCAGTTTAATTTGCACACATTTTCGGCTTCAGTAGACACACAATACTTCAGACTGAAACACGACTGCCCCCTACAGGTAATGCAGGGCATGTTCACAGCTTCCCGCACGCAGCCGCGCAAAGCCGCGGCAAGTCACGGGATCCCTTTTCTCGAAACGCGGGTTTTTAATGGCGACATCTGCAGCTGAGTTCGTAGACCAATGAGCTAAAGTAATCTCAAACCCAATCTTCGGAAACCTGAACGCCTCAACCAGCGACAAAGGACACTTTATCAAATCCCCGCAAGGACCCAAGTCAAGAAGAGAAGGGAACGCCAGGGTCAGCTTCGCAACCGACGTCAGACAGGTTGGTAAAATTCACAAAGACTCGATTACAATGAAGAATGCTGGTACGTTAGCTGTTAGCGCTTTCACTAAGCCATGCGCATATTGTAAAAAGGACCATATCTTAGACGAGAGCGTAAAATTTAACGATCAGACCCACGAAGACAAAGTAGAATTCTTAAAAAGAAACGGTTTCTGTTTCGGATGTTTAACAACGGGTCACTTGTGGAAAGACTGCACCAGAAAAATTGTATGTTCACTGTGTTCAAAGCCACATCCGCGCATGTTACACAGCGCAGTGCAAGACACGGCGCAGCCAGTTACACACGGTGATGAGAACGAAACCGCAAGTGACACACAAAATACACCACTCGTAGTGAGTCACGAAGTAAGTGCGCTCACTGGGGCTGGAAGTAATTGCATCCTCCCCATAATACCTGTCAAAATAAAGTCCAAGAAAGGTGACAAAATTGCAGAAGTGTATGCATTTATAGACCAAGGCAGTTCCGCCACGTTCTGCACAGTCATTAGCAAGGCGACTAAATGCACGAGGCAGAAGAGTTAAGTTACGGCTGAGCACCATGAACTCCTCAAAACTAGTAGACAGCTACATGCTCAATGATTTGGAGATCAGTGGCCTGGAAGAAAACAATTTTATTGAACTTCCCAACGTCTTCACACAAAAGACTGTGCCAGTTACAGTGGCAAGCATTCCACAACAGCACGACATCAATAAGTGGCCCTACCTTAGTGACGTAAAACTGCCCCAGATTAGCGCTGGAATCGAAATTCTCATAGGAAATGAAGAGCACAAACTCATAGAACCTCAGCGAATAATTAATAGCAGGCATGGAGGGCCATACGCGGCGCAGAGTGTTCTCGGATGGACTGTGACCGGGCCTCTCCGAGAACCCGGCAAACCAGTGGCCGTTACAGTTAACCGAACCTCCACTGAAAGTGTAGAACAAATGCTGATAGAGCAATATAACCATGATTTTCCCGAACGAAATTGCGATGACAAGGCAGAGATGTCACAAGACGATTATCAGTTCTTAGACCTCGTTAATAACTCCCTGCAGTTCATGGACAATCACTTCTACATCGGCCTCCCACTTAAGAAAGCATCAGTTCAAATGCCCAATAAACGAAACACAGCTATGCAACGTGCCTTAAACCTTAAACGAAAACTCGGCAGCAACAGCTCCTTTCACGAGGAGTACACAAACTTCATGGGTGACATGATAAAAAAGGGTCATGCAGTTAGAGTCCCTACACCTCACGTAAACCGCCAAGACGGTCAGGTGTGGTACATACCGCATCATGGCGTCTATCATCCTCAAAAGAATAAGCTAAGGGTGGTCTTCGACTGTGCTGCCAGTTATCAAGGAGTGTCACTAAACAGTGAGCTCTTGCAAGGACCAGACTTAACAAACTCACTTATTGGTGTGCTCACACGCTTTAGACAGGAAGAAATTGCCATGATGGCAGACGTGGAAGCCATGTACTATCAAGTAAGAGTCCCCGAGAAGGACACAGATCTGTTGTGCTTCCTATGGTGGCCGAACGGAAATGTGAACCAGGACGTAGTTGAATACAGAATGGTAGTTCATCTGTTCGGTGCAAAATCGTCGCCTAGTGTTGCTAACTTCGCCCTCAGAAAGACAGCAGAAGAAAACCGTAGCAATGCTTCTGCTGTGGCAGTTAACACAGTGCTTAACAACTTTTATGTAGACGACTGCCTGAAATCCGTTTCGAGTCATGACCAAGCAGTCGCCATATACAATGATCCCACAAGTCTCTGTGCAAGCGGAGGGTTTAACCTCACTAAATGGGCAAGCAACAGCCGTGCCCTGCTAACTGCCATTCCCGAGAGCGAAAGGATCAAAGACATGAGAGACTTAGACTTGAGTAAAGATGCACTGCCCATAGAGAGAGCTCTGGGAGTGCTGTGGTGCATTGATTCAGACATGTTCAAGTTCAAAATTTGTTTAAAGGAATGACCTGTGACGAGACGAGGAATCCTGTCAATCACCAGTTCGATTTATGACCCTTTAGGGTTTGTCTCGCCTGTCATACTGCCAGCCAAAACTCTAATGCAACAGCTATGTAAAGAAAAACTAGCCTGGGATGATGAGATTCCCGAGCAGTTTGCAACGGCATGGAAAACCTGGCTGCAAGAGCTGCACAGACTGTCCGAGCTCAGCATAGCAAGGTCCATAAGACCAGTCGACTTCGGAGTTACAGCTACAGCTCAGCTCCACCACTTCTCGGATGCAAGTGAAATGGGATACGGAGCTGTCTCATACCTCAGGTTAGTAAACGCTGAAGGACTTACACATTGTGCATTCATGATGGGGAACTCCCGTGTAGCACCCCTGAAACAAACCACCATTCCACGAATGGAACTGACTGCGGCAGTGGTCGCTGTAAAAAAATGACAAAATGTTAAAAGAACAGCTAGAATTAAAATTGCTGGACTCTGTGTTCTGGACTGACAGTACAACTGTTTTGAGATACATTGATAACGAAACACTTCGTTTTAAAACCTTTGTGGCCAACAGAATCGCCATTATAAGAGAGTCAACCAAGTCACATCAATGGAGGTACGTTAATACCTCACAAAACCCAGCTGATTCTGCCTCCAGGGGGGGTATCTTGTGAAAAGTTCATGAAAAATGTTAACTGGATCCATGGTCCCTCCTTTCTTAGAGAAGCAGCGTGCAACTGGCCTGAAAACATTCATAACACATCAATAAAAGAAAATTTTGATGAAAATGCTGATGAAGTTAAGCTCTCAGCTTTAGTGAATGTTGTGAGCATTACAAAATGCACAGACGCAGACGCAGTGAGTAAACTGATTAATCATCACTCTGACTGGCACAAGTTAAAAAGATCCGTTGCCTGGATCCTTCGCATTAGAGACATGCTGAAACAAAAAACAGACAGGGTTAAAACACAAGTAGATGACCCAAAGACAGAAAATCACAAGTCTCTAAAAGCTCAAGAACTAACAAAGGCAGAAAACGAAATCATTAAGTTTACTCAAAGACAAAATTTTAAGGAAGAAATTCTCACTTTGCAAAAGAATAAAATATCAGCAGAACTCAAACAGGGAATTCACACACAGCAAAAACGCAAGGCATCTGTAAAAAGAAACAGTTGCTTGTCCAAACTGGACCCAGTGCTACAGGATGGATTGCTGAGAGTTGGAGGACGTCTTGGCACGTCCGCAATGCCAGAGCACGTTAAACACCCAGTCATTGTACCTAAAGACTCACATATCACAACGTTAATATTAAGAGACGTTCATGACAAGATAGGACACAGTGGCAGAAATTACATGCTTGCGGAATTACGGCAAAAATACTGGATTCCGACTGCTAACTCACTCGTAAGACTCTCTCCAGGTGTGTAATATGAAGGAAGTCTAAAGCTAAAGCATGTGAGCAAAAATGTCAGAATTGCTACTCGACAGAATAATACCAGACCACCCACCCTTCACCAATGTGGGAGTAGACTACTTCGGACCCTTCGAGGTCAAACGTGGCAGAAGCAACGTTAAAAGATATGGCGTACTTTTCACTTGTCTGACAACAAGAGCCGTGCACATTGAAATTGCTCATTCGCTGGACACAGACTCTTGTATGAATGCCATGCGATGCTTTATAAGCAGGAGAGGTCAGGTGTCAGTGATGCGAAGTGACAATGGAACAAACTTCACAGGCGCTGAGACTGAACTGCGCGAGGCTATTCAGCAATGGAATCAGTCACAAATTGAAAGCTTCCTTACTCAAAGGAACATAAAGTGGATATTTAACCCGCCCTCTGGATCTCACTTTGGCGGAATATGGGAAAGACAGATCAGGTCAGTTAGAAAGATCTTGAGATCAGTACTGAAAGAACAAACATTAACTGACGAGAGCCTGCATACATTCATGTGTGAAGTAGAAGCGATAATAAATAACCGACCCCTCACTACTGTCTCTGAGGATCCCACAGATCTGGAACCCCTGACACCAAATCACCTGCTGCTGATGAAAAAACAGCCAAACCTGCCAACTGGACTTTTCAAAAGGGAAGACATCTACGCACGTCGCAGGTGGAAGCAGGTTCAATACCTATCAGACCTATTCTGGAAGCGATGGGTACGTGAATACTTGCCCTTGCTCCAGGAGCGGCAAAAATGGTGTCAAGAAAGAAAAAACCTTTCGATTGGAGACATAGTTTTAATAACTGATGAGTCTTCTCCAAGAAATTTATGGGTCATGGGACGAATCACGCAAGTGTTCCCTGACAAAAGGGGACTGGTGAGACGTGTGCTAGTTAAAACCAAGACCAACACTCTGGAAAGACCCATCGACAAGCTGTGCCTCATATATGAAATGGACTGTTAAATGTGTGGTAATATTTTATGAAATTTGATATGCAAATGTAAACATCTGAGATAAATATTACATACTTTAAAGATTTAAAACGTTTAAAAAGGGTAAAAATGTTTGATTTCATAGCTTTATCAAAAAAAAAAAAAAACAACACAAAATTGTAATTGTCAGTCTCCATGCCTGTCAATTAGGGGCTGGAATGTAAGTGCCACATCGCACTTGTTATGAATTTGTTGTTGTGTTTATTTTATTTTATTTTATTTGCTGTTATTTCATTTATTCTACCTTGTTCTATTCATTAGTAAAGCATTAAGCATTAAGTTTGTTACATAAGCCATAAGCTTTATATTTCTTAGTCATGCATCATAAGTTGACAATCGTAAGTTGGTCTGTGATGTCATTCGACTATTACATGCATTTGTGTGACTGTCATATGCTAGAAAGCTCAGTATAGATTTGGAAGGCTGCAGAAACACAAGCTTTTGACCGTCAGCTAGTGAGAGCTCCCGGTAAGCTAGAAATGTAAAATACAACGACTAGGTTGTTGTAACCGTAAGCTAACGTAAGCTGGGAGCATGAGAAACAACAAGAGTGTTGTTATATACGCAAGCCAAGATTGTAATCTACAAGATACAGCAAATAGGTTGTTGTAAAAGTCAGAGATTTGCAAGATGCAGCAACTGGTGTCTGTAATAACAGTGGATTTACTCAAGACGACTGTATGAAGTGTTGATTCTTTGATGCTGACAAATAAACGACAAAAGACAGAGATCGGACTTCTGCCATGTGAGTGAAACTTTAAGACATTAGCTACGCGTCAAAACTGGTGAAATAATATGATCGCATCTACAGGTGGAGTTTACAACTTGAAGATTTGAAGTTGTAAACTCAGAAATTTCCTGCCCCTCCCCTTCTAAGTATCCTTAAAGTTGTTCCACTTTAGCAAACAAAAGTATACTTAATACACTTAAAATTGTGCCCTTAGCACTTAGTTGTTCCAAAATAGCAAACTTTAAGTGTACTAGTCATTAGTCTGGAATAAGTACACTTAAGTATGCTTTGGCACACTAGGATACTTTTTTTCCAGCACCTGGGGCTTTTTAGCGGTCTAAACACCGTATTTAACACCGTATCCCTTTAACACCGTTTAACACCGTATCCCTTCGCACAGTCACTCGACTTCTCATCAAGATGGTGGTGAATACTGTAGTAATGAGTCATAGTGCGCATCTTCATAGTGCGAACCTACTAGTGCGAACCTACTGGGTCGCCAACTCGTTTAAGCAATGTCAGAGTGAATTTAGGAAGAAATATGGAGTTCCTGACATGCCGTGTGTTAGTGTTATTCAGAGGACGGAACAGAAACTGGAAATGACAGTATCATTGACCATTTCTCATGGCCTCGCACAGGAGTGGGAGGTCTTATTCAGCTCAAAGCAAGTGATATGGAGAAAAGAGTCACTGATACAGTCACTGGTTCCAAGTGTAGCAGCTTTAAAATGGTAGCTGATGTCTGTGATGAAAACTAGGCACACCAATTTCTGATTTCTGCAGTTTATTCTAAAAAAAAAAAAAAAACAGACTCATGAGCTGTACAGTTATATGCAAAAGTCAGTGTCTGCAACTTCTGTGGCCATTAGGTGGTAAAGCTCTAATCATGTTCCCCAGGGTTCTGTTGAACCTCTCAGTATGGCCGTTGCCCATGGGATGGTATGGCGTTGTCCTCGACTTTTTCACGCCTGCAATCTGTAGTAACTCCCGGATCAACTGGCTCTCGAAACTCGCTCCTTGATCTGAATGGATCCTTTGGGGGAAGCCATAGACACAAAAGTACCTATCCCAGAGCTGGCTTGCAACTTGTTTTGCTGTCTGGTTTGAACAGTGGAAAGCATGGGCCATCTTGGTGAAGTGGTCAGTCACCACCAACACATCCATACTCTGTCCTCTGGAATCCTCTGCAGACCAAAAATCTAGACAAACCAGCTCGAGAGGGCACGGGGTCTTGATACTTTCAAGTGGGGCTCTGCTTCTGGCTCCAACGTCTTGCTAACCACACAGCGTTTGCAGCATTTGACATATTCTCGGACATCATGTTCCATGGTGGTCCAGAAAAATCTCTGCCTTGCCAAGTACAATGTTCTACTCTGGCCCTGGTGACCCGCAATATCATGGACACCACGCAGAACATGGCCGACTAAGGAGAAAGGTGTCACATACTGGTGGCGTCTCTTCCCAGTCAGTGAATCTTTACACACTCTGTACAAGATGCCATCAAGCATTTTTAGTTTCTCCCATTGTTTCAAGGTTTTAAGAACCTTAGATGATAGTCCGGCTCTCTCCCTCCTTGATGGTCGTCTTCCTCGGGTGACAAATGAAATGACTTGGGATAATGTAGCATCTCTCCCTTGCTCATCCTGGAGCTCTTGGAGTGAGAAGACAGGCAGGGCGCTTTGGCCAGGTGGTATCAGGTGCTCCAGATCTTGAGCTAGCCAAGTAACCATCCCTCTGATTTGAAGCTTGGTTCCACTCTCCATGGCCTGCCAAGACTGCTGATACTTCACCACTTGTCATGGAGCATTGCCCCAGGCTCTCGAATGGGAATGAGCGCTTGACACTCTGGTGGTTGGCACTGACTCTGAATGCTTCCTGGACCACGTCCTCTTTAATCTGTTCGGACTCATCTAACAACAGTTCATATGGCTCTTTAATAATCCTCTGGCAAACACGGTTTTGGATGAAAGGCTGTCTGCTTAGGGCATCTGCAACAATGTTCTTACTACCAGGTATGTACTTAATACTGTGTAACGCTCAGAATTATTATTTGAGCTAATTACACTAAATCGGGGTCTAATATCTATAAACGGGTAAATCTCACTTACTTCCGGTATTGCGCAACCTTCGCGGAGCAAGGAAAGACGGACACAACAACAGATTCCAAAACCAAACCCAAGTGTATTATGTACAAAAGACAAACAAACAAATGAAGTGCAACGAAAAAACAATATATACAAAATATAAACAAATATGTACAATGTCAGTAGTGTGTGCGAGTGTGTGTGTGCGTATGTATGAATGTCCAAGTCCGTGTTATTGTGAATGTATGGGATGGTGAAATGGGGAGATGGCTCGATCTCACCGGGGAAAGATGTTAAGTCCGGGAGCTCGAGAAACGGAATGAGAGGGGTATAGTTGCCATCCAGGAAAAGAATAATCCAAGGTAAATAGCTAACTAGCTCGCTCTCTCTCTCCAAACACAGCGCTGCTTGCTTCATCTCTCTGTGTCGAACGTCATGCCGGTTCCGGCTTTATACCGGCACACGTGACCTGATAGGTCATCGGGGTTCCCTCGCGGCACAGCTGCGCATGCGCGCGTGAGCTTAACCCCGGAACCAAGGCACCGTTGCCATGGGGACGAAAATAACCGAAAGGGGTCAGTTTGTTTGTGCAGGTGAGCAACATTAGCTCCTTCTTCGTTCCCCTGCTGTTTAACCGCCCCTTTATGTGGCCGCGCTACAACTGAAGTTATACGGGGAAAGTTTAGCTACCCATCTCTGCTCACACGCATCAAGTTTGTGCTTAGTGAGAATGTAGGTTAATGGATTGTTGTCAGTCCAGACAGTAAAACTGTGTCCCTTCAGCCAGTGACTAAACTTATCACAGACAGACCATTTCAATGCCAGGAACTCTAGACGGTGTGCAGGGTAGTTTCTCTGAGCTCGGGTGAGGGCCTTGCTGGCAAAGGCGATGGGGCGTGCCTTACTCTCTCCCTCTCTGACCTGAGATAGTACAGCCCCTAATCCATCCTGCGAGGCATCTGTGGACAGAATGAATGGTTGACTGAAGTTGGGGTGTACAAGGATGACAGAGTCTAACAGAGCAGATTTTAGTTGCTCAAATGAGTCATGTTGCTCTTGTCCCCAGTCACTTGGATAAATGATGCAGCACCACGTGCATTCCCTCTCTTCCCTTTAGGTGCAGCCGCCAGTGCGAATAAGGGCTTAGCTATGCTGGAACAATTTTGAATCAACTGCTAGTAGTACATGACCATCCCCAAAAACAACTTGATCATCTTCTGCGAGGGTGTTATGCCATCCTCTATCATGAGATCTTTTTCTGTCATAGCAGTGATAGCTTTAACCTTGTCAGGATCGGTCGAGACACCATTTTCATTCACAATATGCCCCAAGAACCTCACAGTTCTTCTGAGTAGCTGACATTTTTTGGGGGCCAGTTTCAAGCCATGAGCACGCAGCCTGTTAAAGACCATCTCCAACCTCCTGAGGGCCTCAGACTCATTGGGCGCATACACAAGCACATCATTTAAATAGCAGAGCAGCATCAGGAAGTTTTGATCACCAAATATACTCATCATGAGGCGCATGAAGCTTGCGGGGCTATTACACAGGCCTTGTGGAAGCCTGTTGAACTCAAAGTCCCATTGGCGTGGTGAAAGCCGTGGGTTTCTTGTCTTCCTCTGCCATGGTGATGTTGTAAAAACCAGAGGTGAGGTCCATGGCACTGAAAATGGCACTCCCTCCCAGAGCTGCAAGACAGTCAGCTTGGTGAGGGAGGGGGTACGCATCCTTGACTGTGCGTGTGTTTAGCCAGCAGTAATCCACACATATCCTGAGCTCACCACTTTTTTTCCAGACAAGCACTAATGGAGAGGCCCACTCACTGTTGGATTTACGGATGATCTCACACTCTTCCATCACCGTAAGTGCCTGCCGGAGCTTGTGATACTGTCCCGGTGGGACACGTCGGTATGGAAGTCTGAACGGTCGATCATCAGACAGATGGATACGGTGGACAAATTCTTTAGCCATCCCACAGTCAAGTTTACTTTTTGAGAAGACATCCTCATACTCATGCACCAGCTGTAACAACTGAGATTTCCAGTAGTGAGACACCTCACAAGAGTCGATATCCAAGTCTTTGAGCCCCAACTTGAATAGGCTGTCATGCAAACTGGGACAGGGAGAGTCATTTGGCTTGTTGCCTAATTCACTGCAGACTGCTTGACTCTGCAACTTGAGTTCTTCGGCTGGTTTCTGTCCAGAGGCCACATCGCAATCTTCAATGGCAATACAGGGCGACACATCTGCCACTTTGGTGTTATGCTTTAGAGTGAGATACTTGTCACAGGTGTTCAAAATCCTAACCGGGACCCACTTGTCACCACTCATGGGGCACACAGACCTGCAGATAATGATGTTTTTCATGTGGGTCTGTGCCCTAGATGGTTCAATGAGGATGGTACTGCCCTCCGAAAGGGGTGAGGCCGCAGGTAACTTAGCCCAAACCAGGTGCTCTTACCTTGGGAAAAGGGTCACTGCTTGAGTTAACTTAGCTGTTCCAATGACATCCGGAATTGTTTCGCCTCTCCACCTGTTCATACCAGACAGCATATTGAGAAACTGCATTATTTCAGGGGTTTCTGGGGACTCCGGTTTGCTCACAACATGCCAGAACTGGGGTGACTGCTTGAACTGTTTTAAAAAGGTGTTTAATGACATTAGTGCCCAATATGAGCTGATCCTTTTGCCCAGGGACCACTAAAACAGGTACACTGAATGCACATCCATATACCTCCATCCTCAAGTTGCAAATACACTTGGGTCTGATCTGGGCTCCACCACAATCAACAAGCACAAACTCAATCTGGATATTGTCAGGCTCCAGTGCTAGCCCAGCATTCTTTAGTACTTGCTCAGCTTCTTCACTAATGGTGCAAGCCATAGAGCCAGTGTCGAGCAGCGCTAGTAGTGAGATCTTATCATCCACCTGTGCACGAGTATAAAACAGACTGTCGACTTTATCGAGCCTAATCATATTCTGAAACAATATAGCAGTCCCAGGTGGAGCAGATCCCAGATACTTTTCATACATGGATTGCATATCTTCCTCAGGGTTGAGGGTTTCAACATTGTTACTCACACTGTCCCCTCCACAGTGTGAGTGGCTTAGTTTCCTTGATCGGGTGAACTGACAGGCCGCACAACAGTGGCCCTGGGGCAATCTTTCCGCTGGTGCCCTATTTCTAGGCAAGTCAGACATCTCCTTTCCCTCATACAGTGAGCTCGTGTTGAGTGAGAGGTATCATTACAGACTTGGCATGGGGAGAGACGTGCTGAGGCTGTAAACTGTGGTCTAGCTGCAGCATGAGCAGGCTGGTTGGTACGCTCCAACACTCTAACATACTGAGCACATGCTCTAGAGCATTTGATTCTGAAGTGACTGCTTCATTTGGGTTGATGAAGTTAGCTGGGGCACACTTGGCGGTGTCCATGCAACTCCAGATTCTGGTGAGCTGCTACTTGTTAGAGCAGTGGCCAGTTGTATGACGCGTGCATCAGCCATGTTAGCACCTGTTATTTTTGCTTGGTTCTCTCTTTGGTGCTCATCAATAGCCTCTTGCACCTCTATGAGTGACCACTTGCCTATAGGCTTACATTTGAACACACAAGCGAGACTAGAATCAGGACAGTTTCGGATAAACATCATGGCTATTTCAGTGTCCATATTCTCCATTTTGCCACCCTGTTGTTTCAAATGTCTGTTTGCTACTTCATCAGCTGTGTTCAACCTGACCCAGTAATCTACTGGCGTTTCTTTTGCTGTTGGTTGGGTAGCATAAAAATCAGCCAGTGGTAGACATGATCCAGGACTCTCGCTAAAATAGCATCTTAATATGGCATAGATTGTCTCGGGACTAACAGTCACACCTGGAGAAGAGCTGCTTTTCAGTCCAACTTTGACTATGCTTTTTGCTCTACTAAGGAGGTGGTTCAGAATCTCGTCTCTTTGTTCATCCTTTGGGAGCCCTTTTTTATGCAAATACACTTCCATCAATTCGATCCATTCTTGAATGGAGTATTTATCTCCGCTATCACCTCTATACATTGGAGGCTCCTTGACATCTGGTCTCACTACCAAGCTCACCTTGGACAGGTTCAGGGTTGGGTCAGGTAGTTCAACTCTAGCTGATTCATCTGGTACTGGTCGACATAGTGTGATTGGAGACTGACTAGCCAGCAAGCGATTGGCTATAGATTCACCTATCTGACTACCTAACACATGTAACTGCTGGACACATCTATCATTTGTAATAGGAGTGGAGAATTGAGGCTCAAGACCAGGATTCAAATGACTCATCACAGGTTAACACTGTAGCCCTACCAACTGCTCCATCCACACTGAATAAGCCCCTTCCTCTCCCTGCAAGTGGTGTAGAAATACTAAAAGTATGTTGACCCCTGCCTGCCATGTTTGTAAAAAAAAAAAAAGAACAAAAAAATGACAACAAGCAAAAATATATTAGATCACACTTAATATTGCACCTCCTACCACTGTAACTAGCATGAATTTGTATTTGTGATTACTGTACTTATGCTAAGCACCAGAAACCACACTAGCAGCTAAAAAGATCCACACGTCTACCAACTTGGCACCCCACGATGTCACGAGCACACAGCTTGACCTCGGCGATCGGCGGCGGTGGCTGATCAGTGGATCCGGGTCACGGCACCAGTTTTATGTAGCAGCTTTAAAATGGTAGCTGATGTCTGTGATGAAAACTAGGCACACCGATTTCTGATTTCTGCAGTTTATTCTTAAAAAAACACAGCAAGGGGCACAATCAGTACACGCACACGGCAACACGCTCACATCTCAGGTGTCCTGCAACAGCGCCTTCCAGCTTTTTGCAGGTAATTTGCTATTACACCGCATGTGCGTCTACACAAATGTTTACAATAAACAAAACAAAATTGTGCAGAAATAACTAATACAATTAACACCACATGAAATAATAAAATTATTACATTTAAACGGGAATCAAACTCTAAAAAAAAAATATCTTCCTCTAAGGAAAGTACGTTCCTAAACAAAGTGTTTGTCATGCAAATCTAATTCAAAATATAATGAATTCATACTGAACAATAGAAAGAATTGAAGAACATTGCATTAAACACAAACATACCTAAAAAAAACACAGCAAGGGGCACAATCAGTACACGCACACGGCAACACGCTCACATCTCAGGTGTCCTGTAGAAAGCCAGACAACATGCTAATAAGGCTAAAAATCGGTCACAATAAACATCACTAAAGACCGTTTCCCCCCCTCTTTTTTTAGCAACCAAAAGCAATAATAAACCCTCAGACACATCGGCAGCAACATGCATATAGTTTCCATGCAATTTAAAAAAAATACATGACATAAAACTAAACAGCTTACACGAGTGGAAGAGAGAATTAGTACATGTCTTACCTGCAACAGCGCCTTCCAGCTTTTGCAGGTAATTTGCTATTATGCCGCATGTGCGTCTACCGTGTGTTACTATACAGTGGTGTGAAAAACTATTTGCCCCCCTCCTGATTTCTTATTCTTTTGCATGTTTGTCACACAAAATGTTTCTGATGATCAAACACATTTAACTATTAGTCAAAGATAACACAAGTAAACACAAAATGCAGTTTTTAAATGAAGGCTTTTATTATTTAGGGAGAAAAAAAATCCAAACCTACATGGCCCTGTGTGAAAAAGTAATTGCCCCCTGAACCTAATAACTGGTTGGGCCACCCTTAGCAGCAATAACTGCAATCAAGCATTTGCGATAACTTGCAACGAGTCTTTTACAGCGCTCTGGAGGAATTTTGGCCCACTCATCTTTGCAGAATTGTTGTAATTCAGCTTTATTTGAGGGTTTTCTAGCATGAACCGCCTTTTTAAGGTCATGCCACAACATCTCAATAGGATTCAGGTCAGGACTTTGACTAGGCCACTCCAAAGTCTTCATTTTGTTTTTCTTCAGCCATTCAGAGGTGGATTTGCTGGTGTGTTTTGGGTCATTGTCCTGCTGCAGCACCCAAGATCGCTTCAGCTTGAGTTGACAAACAGATGGCCGGACATTCTCTTTCAGGATTTTTTGGTAGACAGTAGAATTCATGGTTCCATCTATCACAGCAAGCCTTCCAGGTCCTGAAGCAGCAAAACAGCCCCAGACCATCACACTACCACCACCATATTTTACTGTTGGTATGATGTTCTTTTTCTGAAATGCTGTGTTACTTTTACGCCAGATGTAACGGGACACGCACCTTCCAAAAAGTTAAACTTTTGTCTCGTCGGTCCACAAGGTATTTTCCCAAAAGTCTTGGCAATCATTGAGGTGTTTTTTTAGCAAAATTGAGACGAGCCTTAATGTTCTTTTTGCTTAAAAGTGGTTTGCGCCTTGGAAATCTGCCATGCAGGTCGTTTTTGCCCAGTCTCTTTCTTATGGTGGAGTCATGAACACTGACCTTAATTGAGGCAAGTGAGGCCTGCAGTTCTTTAGATGTTGTCCTGGGGTCTTTTGTGGCCTCTCGGATGAGTCGTCTCTGCGCTCTTGGGGTAATTTCAGTCGGCCGGCCACTCCTGGGAAGGTTCACCACTGTTCCATGTTTTTGCCATTTGTGGATAATGGCTCTCACTGTGGTTCGCTGGAGTCCCAAAGCTTTAGAAATGGCTTTATAACCTTTACCAGACTGATAGATCTCAATTACTTTTGTTCTCATTTGTTCCTGAATTTCTTTGGATCTTGGCATGATGTCTAGCTTTTGAGGTGCTTTTGGTCTACTTCTCTGTGTCAGGTAGCTCCTATTTAAGTGATTTCTTGATTGAAACAGGTGTGGCCTAGGGGTGTGGCCTGGGGGTGACTACAGAAATTGAACTCAGGTGTGATAAACCACATTTAAGTTATTTTTTAACAAGGGGGGCAATCACTTTTTCACACAGGGCCATGTAGATTTGGACTTTTTTTCTCCCTTAATGACGTAAACCTTCATTTAAAAACTGCATTTTGTGTTCAATTATGTTATCTTTGACTAATAGTTAACGGTTTTTGATGAGCAGAAACATTTAAGTGTGACAAACATGCAAAAGAATAAGAAATAAGGAAGGGGGCAAATAGTTTTTCACACCACTGTAAATAACACCCTCTGCAACAACAGGAAGCTAGGAACTATCGTACAGAGATAGGTAACATTCATCTTAAATTAAAATGAGAACAAAATGAGTTGTTTTGAGAATGTTCACACAAAAATAAAAATAATAAAAATTGACTCAGCTACACAAGCGTGTGGGACAAAGTGCTGCGTCAAAATGTGTCTGGCAGAAAATTGAGATCATCCAGCATTACATGTAATGCAATAATATGTACCGCATTTCTTTGGGTTCGAATTGCTTCATCATAGCAGTAGAGAGTTATTACAGAATATTCAGGGACTCTTTCAAGTGAATCGCCCTTTAAAACAACTCATTTAGACAAGTTTACACTTAAACAAAAACCAACTTTCTGCATTTTTTAAAAATATTTACAGCAGAGGAAAATTTCAAGTGTTCAAAAAAACCAAGGGCTTGTAAGAAACATTTTTATTATTTTGACAAGAGTTAAATTTGTAACAGTAGAAGGCATCCCAATTTAAATATATAAATAACTAAAAACAAATTGAGCAAACTATCAGAATAAAAAAATAGAACGAATCATTATTAAAGAAAATTATAATGACCATAACAGCCTATTGCATTTCATTATTTATAATAACACAAAAACACGAGTGCTGATGATTGCATCGACATGTGCTGACCCAGTAGCACATCCTGACAATGTTTACAGATCCAGTAATGCACACATCCGATTTAAAACCCGCTTACTCCGTAATGATTAATTACTCTTTTCATCTCTTTTCCTTCGCCGCTAATAGCAGCACTGCCATTTCCGCATTACTGGATCTGTAGCGACAACAGACCACAAAGTATGATGGTCACGCCTGGGCTGATGGGAATTGTAGTTCCCGCTACCTCCCGTTGGCTCCATCCACCTGAGGAAACTTTTCTCAGAAGACCGATAGTTTTATCGAGTCATTTCGGTTTCTCTCTGAAAAGAAACGAGAAAGGAAAAAAAAATCCTGTCTCTGTCTGAATAAGTGAGTGAATGAGGTGAGTCTCTCAAATACTCATTCAGCACATGGGCCAGCTGCAATAAGTAGGCTGCTATTTTTATTTTTTTCTGAGTTTTCAAGAATTGAAACTTTATTTTTTTTACATAGTTTAATAATTTTTTGTTATTAAATTTTTTATAATTAAAAATAATAAAAAATTATTAAAATTTAAATATCTGTTTCTAAGTTTACAGATAGATGGCTAATTTGTATGCCATTGATATGTTCAGTGTTCATGTATACTGTTTAATAAACACTTCTGGCACTTCTCTTCATTAGTTTTGTTTTTCCTGTAAATGATTAAATAAATACCGTACCGTGACATTCATACTGAGGTATTACCGTACCGTGAAGTTTTGATACCGTTGCATCCCTAGTAAACAGTAAACGTTCGGTAAGTAGCAGCAAGATAAAATAGTTAATGCAAATTAACAAGTAATGAATATTGTGCAAAAGGTCATTTACAGTTTGGTGCGTACAATAGTTTGGTATTTGGTGTGTTTACGTAAGTGTTGATTAATCAGTCCAGTCTTAATGTTTTGAGGTAGTTAATCTGAGTGATAATGTGTGTGTGTGTGTGTGTGTGTGTGTGTGTGTGTGTGTGTGTGTGTGTGTGTGTGTGTGTGTGTACGTGTGTGTGTTCTATCAGTTTAGTTCCTTTTTGTTTAGGAGACGGATGGCTTGTGGAAAAGAGCTGGATACGAAAAATTTTAACCCAGAATATGTTTAATATTTTAGATTATTTAGATTAGATTAGATTAATTATAAATATCTTTGAGAAAAATGAGAGAAAGCATTCTCTCATCAGATTCAGAAGATATGGTGTGCCTTGTCAAGTGTTAATTTTTGCCATTTCTTGTGCTTTTGACCATCTTTTTTTGTGCAGAGGAAGGGTGGTTACAGAGACAATAGCCCTATTATCTACTGCAACTACTGTACAAATCATATCACATATGGCAAGAAACACTCAGTTAAGTGAAGAGAAAGGATAGACCATCATTACATTAAGAAATGAAGATCAAGCAATCCAAATGAATCTTAGAACTTTGAATGCATCCCCAGTACAGTTGCCAAAACCATCAAAAGCTGTGATGAAACTGGCTCTCAAGAAGACCATCCCAGGAAAGCAAGAGCAACCTCAGCTGAAAAGGATATTTATTAGAATGACCAGCCTCTGTCTTACATCACCTTAGATTAGAGCCCACATAAATGCTTCTCAGAATAAAATATTGGCGCATGTGATTTGAAAGTCATTTTATTTCGTTTTTATTTTATTAAAATTTAGGCCATGTCCACACGTAGCTAGGTATTTTTAAAAACACACTTTTCTCAGCATTTTTGCTTTTCGTCCACATACAAATGCAGTTTGTTTTCAGGGGTGTTGTAGACAAGGGAAACAGAGATTTTGGCTTGTCATAACATCACCTAGTGTGCCGATGATGTCATTGTCAGTTTCCTTGATTTGACATCAGCTTTGTTTATAAGGATATTTTGTGCAATGGCAGACTTATGTAAATTAGTGACGGTGTTAACGTTGCTTGCACATTATGTTAACAAACAGAGGTGCCTGAATGTTCTATGAAGCTCACTGCTGCTACATACAAAACTCCAAAGACACAGATGCAGCAGACAGAAATGGTGCTTTTGAATGAGACCCAGTCAGACTTCTACATGGTGGAACTGGTAATGACAATTTGTCTATGCTTCTGATAGGACCCCTGTTGATTAGGGATGATCCAGACAGCACAAGTGTATATATACAGTAAGTGTCTATAGATAAGTAGATACTTGTATATATCCATTTTAGATATATAAATTATAAAACGAAGTGAAAAAAATCTGAGTTTAAAAAGAAATTACAGTCTGAATCATGTCCATTTTGTGGGTGTTCCAGCAACTCATGAACATAAGTATATAAGGAACAGTTCAGAATTATCAGTGTGTCCTTTAACACCATTACATAGTCACCCAAGACATAAGTATGGTACAGGTGCTGCCTTGAACTTATACCTGTATATATAGACCCAGTATTTGAATAATTAAATATTATTGAAAAACCTATGCTAATGTATCACCTATTGTACATACACACACTAAGTATACTATACATATATTAGAGTTAGTTTTTTGCAAAAAAAAAAAAAAATGTAACAGAAATTTTTATTAACATTTATTATTTACATCATATGAATCAAACAGCACAAAACATTTTATTTTGGCAGTGAAAAACTTGAAGACATTTCAAAAAGACCTGCTGTTTTCATCCAGTGAATTTTTCATATATTAGCACTCTACCCCAGTGTTTTATTGATCAAAGGACAAAGCTGGCTAGCATGTCTTCTCAACACTTTGTGCTCTCTGTGGACCTTTGATGTAGTAATTAAGAGGCTACCTTTAAAGGCAAATGGCAAAAATGCAACTAAACCAAAAGGTCCTTCTAAAGGCGATGACCAGGTCTTTCAGAAAGCTGCAGGACACAAAACCTTTTTGGGACTCATGTTGAGTACACAAGCCCTAGCTAGAGGGACAGACAGTGAAACAAAATAAGGTAGGAATCTCCACAAATTGTGTCTGAAGATGAAAGTCCTAATGGAATCTTAAAAGTGGGCAGATAGTGAAAATAAGCAGAGCTATTAGAGCCAGATGTGGCCTTGGGATGGACAAACAAAATTGCTGAGGTAAATTGGATTTTTTTTTTTTTTTTTTTTTTACATTTTGTGTTGAGAAAGCCAGTGGGGTCTTTTTGGTTCTGCACTTGTGTGTTTATTGTTTATTTTAGATTTGGGGGCCTTGATCATGAGTTAAAGTCTGAAAACAATGTGGCGAGTATAAAACCTTCTATTCTTAGTATGTTGCTTTGTATTACTATATTTTTTTAATTCCTGATTCCTGTTTAAAGTTGAGTTGATATCAGAGGTTGGTAGTAACAAGTTACATTTACTTAAGTAACTTTTTGAAAAAAAATTACTTCTATGAGTAGTTTTACTGCACCATACTTTTAACTTTTACTTGAGTAGATTTGTTATGAAGAAATCATACTCTTACTCCGTTACATTTGGCTACAGAGCATCCGGTACTTTCCTACCATTTATTCTACACATTAGATATTCTTTATTTTTGCCAGAGAAATGCAGCCGGTGGATCTACCAATTGACTGTGTTTCATCAATCAGATGCAGCAACAATAATCACATGACTGTTTGACCAATCAGCCTATCTTCAACTGTGATAAACAGTGAATGGAAACATAAAAATGGCAGATGCATCTGTCTCCAATGCTACAAAAGAAGAGGATGAACACCCTTCAAGCATGCAAAGCATGTTTTGCTTACACACAAAAAGAGTGCAAAAGAACAGCTTCATAATGCGGTGTCTTCTCTGTCTGCCAAAACAGACAGACATTTCAGCAGATAAAAACTTGACGTCTAACCTGAGGAAACACTGTGTTACCTACAGTAGATATTTGTTTCAAAAGTGTAATGTTTTATTTATTTATTTATTTTATTTATTTCATTAATTTTATTATGTGGAAATTACTTTGTACATTATTTTATAATTTTTTTCTGTCTGCTTTATATAATTTCTCAAAAAAATAAACCAGACATTATGATAAAACAGTTACTCAGTACTTGAGTAGTCTTTTGACCAAAACTTTTTTACTCTTACTTGTGTAATATTTTGGATGACTACTTTTTACTTTTACTTGAATAATATTATTTTGAAGTACAGGTACCTGAGTAAATTTTTTGGCTACTCTACCCACCTTTGGTTGAGATCCAGTATATATATTGTGTGTGCATGTGTATGGAAAAGAGTAAGAATGAGTCTGGAAATTAAAAAAAAAATGAGAATGGTTTCTCAAGAAACTCAGAGATTGATGACTAGAGATTAAACAGCAGAGGAGGCATGACCTGTGACCATGTCTTCTCATATGGCTTAATTGGGTTTTGCATTTCTTTTTACTAAAACTCAGCACAACTCAAATCTTCCACAGCTTGAATTAAAGACAGTTTGTCTACTCTGGATTTTTTAAAGTGTAGATGTTAGAAATTCATATGAACAAAATGAACACATATGAAACATCAGCAACAGTGCCAAAGCCACAACTAAATGCAAGATACTAATGTGTGTGTGTGTGTGTGTGTGTGTGTGTGTGTGTGTTTGTGTGAACAAATGAGGAGGGGTTGGGAGGAAAAAAAGACCACCATTACTCCATAAGAGATTTTCAGAAAGTTTCAGAATTTTCTCCTTTAAACACGACTTTCACCTGATGCCTGGCATGGAAATAAAGTTGCTGCTACGTATTTAGAAATGTATGGTGCAAGGTGGTTCTGATTAAAAGTTATGCTTGAGATTATCATTCTTGAATGTAACCTATAAAAATCGGTTAAAAAGTAGGCTGAAGAGTCCATTTTAAGGTTGGACTTTATATCACAAATGGCAGGATGAAGCAGAGGGCAAAGAAAACATGGCATTGAATGATGAAAGATGTCACAAGAAGGAAAAGGCACATTAGCTACTGGATTTCCAGACAGCATAAAAACCTCATAAATCATTTTGCTACTCCAACTGACCAGCAAAATATGATGAGGTTCAAAAGATACAATGTCAACTCTTTTCCTGGCACAAATGTATCACAGAACATGTTCATTGAACTGTTATTTCACATTACTCTATCCATGCTTTCAGTGACTTAATTAGTCTGTTGTTAAATGTGTGCGAAGCAAAGTGCAATGATCGTAGTGTCAGGGGCCGCTAGGGGGCGTGAGGGATCCAAGTGCAGACAGGGTGAACGGGAGACAGTGGTGCTTGTGAACAGTGAAGCAGGCAGGGCAGTGATTAAATTCCGCGTTGCAAAATACCTTATGCAGGCAGGAGGCTTCGCCGAAATGCGGAAACACGGAGTACCAGCTCGTGACTGTGTCGAGATGGGGAGGCGATGCGTGTGACGCAAGCGTAGCATAAACGCGGAAGTGCGCGAGCCGGCGCGAGTGAGAGACGACAGCTGGGATCAATGCAGGCGCGTGCAGCGTGAGCTTGAGCTGTGGCGGCGCGCAAAGCGAGCGCATGCAGAGGGAGAGCTCCGCGATGAGATGCCGGTGTGGATGGAGGGGGAGAGAGCTCAGCGAGCCGCAGAGGTCGAAGCCGGAGAGACGAGAGGGGGTCCGTGATCCAAGCTCGTAGTCGTAAACAGGTAAGAGGTCGGCAACATGAAATATCCAAAGTATAGTATCCAAAAACGAGAGACGAAATCGTGGTCAGGGAAAACAAAGCGTGGTCGAGATCCAATAGACAATGAAGAAAAATCGCTGGAATATTGGGCTAGTGAGGCACACAATAATCTGGCGACGTGGCAGTTTCAGGGCGTGGTTTAAATAGGTAAAAAGGCTGATTACTGATAGCGTCCAGGTGTACAGGGAGGAGAGGGGGGCGGTGCGATGCGAGAGTGGTTGACAAACATGAATCATGACGGGGCTGTGGCTTGGCGTGTCGTGACAGTACCCTCCCCTCTATGAACGCCTCCAGGCATTCTTGCAGGTCCTTCGGGGTGAAGTCTGTGGAAATCAGAGATCAGAGAATGGTCTAGGATAAACCTGGCGGGTACCCAACTCCTCTCCTCAGGGCCATAGCCTTCCCAGTCTACTAAGTACTGGAGGCCCCGCCCCCGGCGGCGAGACTTGAGGAGCTTGCAAACTGTGAAGACTTCTCCCCCCTCAATGAGTCAGGGGGGTGGGGGGGGCTGGGGGGGGGGGGGTGGACAATGGGCAGGAGACTAAACGACGAATCTGGGAAACGTGAAATGTGGGGTTGATCCGGCGCATGGAGAGGGGTAGAGCAAGACGGACAGAGCATGGGTTTATAATTCGGTTGATGGGGAAGGGTCCGATAAACCTTGGTGAGAGGTTCCTGGACGTGGTCTTGAGTGGGAGGTCCCGCGTAGACAGCATGACCCTTTGGCCGATACGGTAGTTGGGAGCTGGTGACCGATGACGATTTGCCTGGCGTTGAAAAGTGCTTACGGTGCGTAGGAGCTGCTACCGGGCGTGTTGCCATGTTCTTTTGCAGCGACGGACAAAGGTTTGGGCTGAGGGTACTGCTACTTCCTTTTCTTGGACCGGGAAGAGGGGTGGTTGATACCCCAGACAGCAGTGGAAAGGGGACATGCCTGTCGAGGAGGTAGGGAGCGAGTTGTGGGCGTACTCAACCCATGGTAGGAAATGACACCAGGAGGATGGATCCCGTGAGGCCATGCATCTTAAGAGGCTGGGGTTGGCGCCGACAAGGTTACAAAAGGCCTTCCAGAACCGGGCAGAAAACTGGGGACCCCTGTCCGAGACAATGTCGATGGGAAGTCCGTGAAGTCGAAAAACATGATTAATTAGGAGTTCGGCTGTTTCCTTGGCCGATGGGAGTTTGGATAGTGGGATGAAATGCGCCGACTTGGAGAAGCGGTCCACGATAGTTAATATGCACGTGTTGTTTTGGGAAGGAGGCAGGCCAGTGACGAAGTCGATGGAGATGTGTGACCAGGGGCGGTGGGGGATGGGGAGGGGTCTAAGGAGACCCTCAGGGGAGCGGTTGGTCGTTTTATTTCTGGCACAGGTGTCGCGGGAGGCCACAAGGCTCTTGACATCCTCTTTCATGGTGGACCACCAAAAACGTTGGTGTAGGAGGGAGAGCGTACGTGCGGCCCCAGGGTGGCAAGCCAGTCTGGAACTGTGGGCCCAGTCGAGCACCTGTGGTCTCACAGAAGCTGGGACGAAGAGCTTGTTGGGTGGAACGGTGCTTGGGCCGGGTTCTCGTTCGAGGGTCTGTTGAACCAGACGTTCCACGTTGAATCGGAGCATTGCTACCAGGCAGTGAGGAGGAAGAATCACCTCCGTCATGGATGAATCCTGAGGGGTGGAGAATTGTCGGGAGAGGGCATCAGGCTTGATGTTCTTGGAGCCAGGGCGATATGACAGTGTGAATCGGAAACGGGAGAAAAATAGTGACCATCGTGCTTGGCGTGAGTTAAGTCTCTTTGCTGTCTTCAAGTACTCCAGGTTTTTATGGTCGGTCCATACGAGGAAGGGGTGGTCCGCCCCTTCTAGCCAGTGTCTCCATTCTTCCAAAGCCACCTTGACCGCCAAGAGTTCACGGTCCCCAATACCGTAATTGCGTTCAGCGGGCGTGAGTCGGCGGGAGAAGAAGGAGCATGGGTGGATCTTAGTGTCCTTTGTGGATCTCTGGGACAGGACGGCGCCTACTCCGGTCTCAGAAGCGTCTACTTCCACGATAAACTGGAGGGAGGGTTCGGGAAAAATGAGGATGGGTGCCGTAGTGAAACGGGACTTGAGATCCTTGAAGGCTATGTCAACCTGGGGGTTCCATTGGAATGGGATCTTGGAGGACATAAGTGTCGTGAGTGGGGTCGCCACCATGCTGTAGCTTCTAATAAAGCGTCGATAAAAGTTTGCGAATCCCAAGAACCGCTGGAGTTCACGTCTTGAGGTCGGTACTGGCCAGTCCGTGACTGCCTTCACCTTGGTGGGGTCCATCTGGATGCCTGCAGGGGAAATGAAGTATCCTAGAAAGGACGTGGAGGTACAATGAAATTCACATTTCTCTGCCTTGATGTAGAGCTTATTCTCCAGGAGCTGCTGCAGGACCTGGCGCACATGGAGCTTGTGTTCCCTCACCGAACGTGAAAAAATCAGGATATCATCCAGATAAGCGAAGACGAAAACATTAAGAAAGTCTCTGAGGACATCATTGATTAGGGCCTGGAATACTGCCGGCGCGTTGGTTAGGCCGAATGGGACCACTAGGTACTCATAATGGCCGGTAGGTGTGTTAAAGGCGGTCTTCCATTCGTCGCCCTCCCGTATCCTGACAAGGTGGTAGGCGTTCCTTAAATCTAACTTAGTATAGATGCGGGCGTCCTGGAGAAGTTCGAAGGCCGACGACATCAAGGGGAGAGGGTAACGGTTCTTAACCGTGATTTCGTTCAACCCCCTATAATCAATACAGGGTCTGAGGGACTTATCTTTCTTTTCAACGAAGAAAAACCCAGCCCCTGCTGGTGAAGAGGATGGGCGGATGATCCCAGCTGCAAGTGATTCCTTTATGTACTGTTCCATTGCCTCTCTCTCGGGGCGGGAGAGGGAGTACAGTCGCCCCTTGGGTGGTGAGGTGCCTGGGAGGAGGTCGATAGCACAGTCATAGGGGCGATGCGGGGGTAGGGAGGTGGCCCGTGATTTGCTAAACACCTGCCGAAGGTCATGATACTCCGTGGGTAACTTGGTTAGGTCGGGAGTTTCCTCTTGTGGCGTGGGTGAACTTCGGCCCATATGTGCTGAACGTAAGCATGAAGAGAGGCAGGTGGGACTCCAGTCCAGGACTCTCCTTTTAATCCAGTCGATGTGCGCGTTGTGTAATCTTAACCAAGGGGGGCCCAGAACGATGGGTGCATGGGAATTTTGAACGGTTAGGAAGGTAATCGTTTCAGTGTGGTTGCCTGAAAACTGCAGGGTAATGGGGTTGGTGCGATGAGTGATGGGGGAGAGTCTGCTGCCATCAAGAGCCTGAACCGTAAAGGGTTGGCGCAGGGGCGTGAGGGGGATATTGAAGTTTGAAACAATGGAAGAAGAAATTAGATTCTGATCAGCCCCGGAGTGCACTAGTGCATACGTGGCATAGGACTGGTCGCCGTGGGTCAGAGTTACGGAGAAGCATGATCGCTGGTCCGGGGAAGAAACAGATGCTGGGCCCCCCTGCATCCCCAGAACTACGCGGGGGCCTAGCCTTTTAGTGGACAGGATCGCACAACATGGCCGGCCTGGCCACAGTAGAAACAGGCGCCCTCATTTCTACGGCGTTGACGCTCCTCCGGCGAGATGCGTGCACGGCCTATCTGCATGGGCTCAGGGGGTGGCTCGGGTGTGGCCAAGGTGAGTGTTGGGGTGCGTGGTTCACGATAAGGCTGCTGCTCCTTTCGGCGTGCCCGCTTACGGTCATCAATGCGGGTCGTTAAGTCAATGAGTCCTTGTAAGTTCGAGGGCAGCTCCCGGGCCGCCAGCTCGTCCTTAATTGGGTCTGAGAGCCCATGAAAAAAGCAGTCGAAGAGGGCCCTCTCGTCCCAGTCGCAAGAGGGAGCCAGGGTCCGGAACTCAATGGCATAATCAGAAACGGAACGAATTCCCTGACGTAGCTGAAGGATGTGACCGGCCGCTTGATGTCCCGTAAAGGAGCGGTCAAAGACCTTCCTCATCTCGTCCGTGAAGGTCCTATAGGCGAAGCAGCACGGGACTTGGGCATCCCACAATGCCGTTCCCTACTCTCTCGCCTTTCCTGACAGGAGGGTGATGATGTAGGCCACCTTGGAACGCTCCGTGGGAAATGATGTGGCCTGTAGTTCCAGGACGAGAGAGCATTGAGACAAAAAGGAGCGGCAGGTGGCTGGATCTCCATCATAGGTGGGCGGTGCTGGCAGGCGGGGCTCTGGGCCAGGCGAGAGTGTTGGAGGGAGGGGTAGGTTCCCAACCTGAGCGGAGAGAGACTGCAGTGTTTCCGTGATGCTTTGAAGTGAGCTCGTGATCTGTCTTATTTCCTGCTGGTGGGCGCCTAAGAGTACTCCTTGATTCTCTAATGCTCCTCTCAGGTGAGCTGCCTCTGCTGGATCCATTTTAGTATGGCCAGATTATTCTGTCAGGGGCTGCTAGGGGGCGTGAGGGATCCAAGTGCAGACAGGGTGAACGGGAGACAGTGGTGCTTGTGAACAGTGAAGCAGGCAGGGCAGTGATTATATTCCGCGTTGCAAAATACCTTATGCAGGCAGGAGGCTTCGCCGAAATGCGGAAACACGGAGTACCAGCTCGTGACTGTGTTGAGATGGGGAGGCGATGCGTGTGACGCAAGCGTAGCGTAAACACGGAAGTGCGCGAGCCGGCGCGAGTGAGAGACGACAGCTGGGATCAATGCAGGCGCGTGCAGCGTGAGCTTGAGCTGTGGCGGCGCGCAGAGCGAGCGCATGCAGAGGGAGAGCTCCGCGATGAGATGCCGGTGTGGATGGAGGGGGAGAGAGCTCAGCGAGCCACGAGGGCTAATCGTT
Organism: Channallabes apus; assembly: GCA_030522415.1. Taxonomy (NCBI): domain Eukaryota; kingdom Metazoa; phylum Chordata; class Actinopteri; order Siluriformes; family Clariidae; genus Channallabes; species Channallabes apus. The sequence continues at coordinate 414,833 of CM060129.1, forward strand.
GTCGTGAAGCAGGCAGAGGTCGAAGCCGGAGAGACGAGAGGGGGTCCGTGATCCAAGCTCGTAGTCGTAAACAGGTAAGAGGTCGGCAACATGAAATATCCAAAGTATAGTATCCAAAAACGAGAGACGAAATCGTGGTCGGGGAAAACAAAGCGTGGTCGAGATCCAATAGACAATGAAGAAAAATCGCTGGAATATTGGGCTAGTGAGGCACACAATAATCTGGCGACGTGGCAGTGTCAGGGCGTGGTTTAAATAGGTAAAAAGGCTGATTACTGATAGCGTCCAGGTGTACAGGGAGGAGATGGGGGGCGGTGCGATGCGAGAGTGGTTGACAAACATGAATCATGACGGGGCTGTGGCTTGGCGTGTCGTGACACGTAGTAATAGGGATCATGAACTAACTCTAAAAAGGTCCTTTAAATCCAATTTTCTTCAAATTCACAGCTCATTATTTAATAACAAATCAACAAAATTTGCATTTAAATTTTCTGGTCACATAAGTGCATTATCTTAGTAAGTATCTTTTATATTGGTGTTTTTAAATATAAATCTAAAAAAATAATAATAATGGCAACATATTGTCTTCTTTACTGCACATGCACAGAGCATGTTGGTGGTGGACAGGAATAAGCAGGTGTCAATATCTGTCAAAGTCACTCATTCACAAAATCAGTTTGTGGATTTAGCTTTAATTATAACCCATATTGGAATCAATTAGTCCATGGCGTTTCTCTCTATGTTAACTTGTAATTAAGAAACCACTGCTTAATTACAAGTTTCTTTTATGCTGTTTACTCAGTAGGGTACTGCATGCCTTGTTTAAGTTATTTATACACCGATAGACAAAAGTATTGAGAGAAATGTTTTAATGACATTCAAGAGAATAAGTATAATTAATTATTTTCTGCAATGAAATTGCGATATAAGAATCAATATTTTACTGTATGGCTTTTATTAAATTGAAAATATGTCATAAGTGTCATTTGCTTAATCCATGCCTGATGAATAGCTTCCTGAAGATCATGAAGAGAAATTTTGTATGGGGGCTGGGGACAGCCATTATGACCCTTCAAGGACACCTGCTGACTGGCAAAATGAAGCTGCCACATTGGAGAAACTCTGAAGAGTAAACCTGGATAAGTTTCTTCACTGCATTTTTGCATAACCCAACACTATCATAAAGCAGTTCAGTTATCTGAAGCAAATTATAAGTAGCAGCTTCATTTAGTTTCAGGAAGGAAATTTTAGTAGAATGGTTACGATTAAGAAGAAAATTATATTTTGGCACCTGTGTTTAATAAATGTAAACATTAACATCATGTGTGAATGTGTGAATTATGTGACAAATTAGGAACCTTTTCTATTTTCTAAATGCTCCTGATGAAGTGTTGGTACTACATGTGGGACATGCACAGTTTTCTACTAACAAATTAGAGTTTATTTCAAAGCAGAATATAAGCTAAGATAAAACTTCAAGACAAAACAGAATTGTTTCTGAATAAGTGCTAGACAAATTGTTGCAAAAAGAGATGATAGGAAAAAGACATGAAAAAATACGTTGTTTTTCTTTTTCTTTCAATGTTTCTGTATTCTGTCATTTTTTTTTTTTTTAGAAAACTTTAAAAGTCATAATAACACATTAGCATGAAGTGCTGCCATGTTATTTGTAAATAGCTGGTGTATTTGCTATCATACAAAATTTTTATACAAAACAGTATACAAAAACAAACAGTTTTATACAAAATGTAAGCTTAATTCAATCACAGTTACTCAGCACTTGAGTAGTCTTTTCACCAAATACTTTTTTACTCTTACTTGAGTAATATTTTGGATGACTACTTTTTTACTTCTTGTCAGGGAATCAGAACGGACACAAGTGCAGGTCTCCTTCAAAATTTTATTTATTGCAGAGATGCCTTGGTTCAGACAGAATAAACAAACAAAACAAATAAAAAAAATAAAAAAAAATAAAAAAATCAGGAACAAGCTGCGCTGTCCTTTTAAATCGAAACCTATGAGCGCCAACGTTCCCCAAAAAAAAGGAAAAAACAGAAACCACTCCGAAGAGGAAAAAGGCCTTGACCAGGAGACGAGGCTGTAGTTCCTTTGGATATGGCTGAAATGCGCTGAATTGCACGGCCGCGAAGAAGAGCAAGAGCCGGCCGGCTTCGGGACGGGAAACTGCAGTGCAAACTAACAAAAGAAAAACAGGACCCAGCCTGGATGCAAAAGGACAAAAGAAAACCACTGGAGAGAGGGGGGAAAAAGGGTGAAAAAACAACACAGAAGAATACCAGCTTGGAGCCAAAATAAACTACACATACAGGACCAGACAGGACAAGAAACTCGCAGGCGAAATGGCTAGCGACATGAGACAACGATCTGACACAGGACAGCGGACGAGAGGGAAATAAATAGGGCGATTGATTACAACGAAAGCAAGGGGAACAGGTGAGTGAAATCATGTTGATAGAGTGATAAAGAGGAAGTGGGAGGGATGGTGGTGATGTCACAGACGCATGAAGGATCAAAACAAACGCCATGTGCTTGAATAGACATGTAAACACGGGGAGAGAGGAAGGGAGAAAAAAAAAGAAAATCTTAGTGATCAGACCAGGGTCTTGACACTTCTACTTCAGTAATATTATTTTGAAGTACAGCTACTCTTACTTGAGTAAATTTTTTGGGTACTCTACTCACCTCTGATCCTTTCTATGTCTTTCATCTGGGGAGGATTATAAGAGTAGAATAAAAATCTACATAAAGATAGAAATTAAAATATTTAATTTAATAGTACTGTATTTGTATGTATGACTACGCACCAGACTCTCTCTCTCTCTCTCTCTCTCTCTGTCTCTGTGCGCATGCGCGAGCAAGTGAGTGTGTGTGAGCGTGGACAGAGCGTGTGAGGTGAAAACTCTTTCTTTTTTGCTACTTTTTGTATGGTTGTATGAATTGAGTTGATAGTGAGTAGTGAGTGTTGTTTTGTGTGTGTGTGTGTGCGTATGTGTGTGTGTGTGTGTGTGTGAGTGAGTGAAATGCCATGCCGTCGCCGGCACAGGTCAGTGTGTGTGTTTGGCAGTATGGCGTTTACAAACCTAACCCGAAAGCACGGGTTTAAAGTGCTACCGACTATCGCGTGTTCTGTGGAGTAATGTGCTTCAGCGGGAGCAAAGTTAATCAGCAGGAGGAGCATTGTGTCTGCCGCGCACATGAACAAGGCTGTAGTGTTCGTTGTTATTTATGCAATAATAACATGCAATTTTATTATTTTGCTTTATTAATAAGCTTTGTATTTATAGCTAATACAAAGCTGAGACAGTAATAGCTAGCAAGGTCATAATTAAGGATACCTTGGTTAATGTTCTCTCCCTCTGTACCCCGGCAAAAAAAGTGATGATCTCTAATGTTCCCCCATATATTTACAATGATGTTTTGAGTAAACAGCTATCCAGATTTGGAAAATTAGTATCGCCCATTAAAATGATACCAGCAGGCTGAAAAGTTCCTGAGCTCAAATATATCGTCTCTTATAGAAGACACGTGTACATGATCTTAAACAGCAGGGATGAAGATCTGAACATCATGTTCAAAGTAAACATATACGGGGAGGAATTTGCCATTTTTGCAACTTCCGGAAACTTGAAATGTTTTGGCTGTGGTCGAGAGGGTCACTTAATCCGGAACTGAAAAGGAAGCTACACAGACAGAAATAAACAAGCAAATAAATTATTAGCAAGACAATGGAGCAAATAGTGTACAAACAACTGGACAGGAAGAAACTAAATAACAAGAAGGTAACACTGAGGGCCAAGAAGAAGGAAAAACTACTGAACAGGAAAAAAAGCAGATGGAGAACAAGAAAACCTCCAAGTTACCGTGAGTGAGAACGCTTGTCAGAACACACAACTGACTAAAAGTCAAGGCAATGATGAATGCATAGGCTCAGAAAACACCAGCATGAACATAGATGATGTAGGTTTTACTCTGGTTAGGTCTAAAAGAAAATCTAAAGCAGGGAACAGTGGGCCTCAGACCAGAAAGAGAGGGCTACTTGAAATAGAAAAAGGAAAACAAGTCATAAACAGTCAGAAAGCAGAAGCCAAATCCAGCATTGAACAAGACACAAATACAGAAACAGAAAGTGATGACAAGCAAAACGGGGATGAACCAATTGGCAGATATAAAGAAAAAGAGATAAAACAATTTCTTAAAAAAAAAAAACATAAAATCTGTTCGAGTTCGAGTAGACCAGTTCTTCCCCAACAAACAAAACTTTGTCAACTCAGCAACGGCCATAATAAGAGAAAACCACAGGGACTTCCTTTCTTTACTTTTATACATGATTGATTTTAACATCGCTTCCTTAAACATAAGGGAGAGAATGGATACAAGAAAACGAGCAGCATTATACGAATTGATTAGATTAAAACATACACATGTGACATTCATTCATCGGGAAACTAGCGGATGATATCAGAACGTTTCCCAACGAGAAGCCGCGAATGGATAAAACCGTGACGCTCTGAGATCTCGCACTGCTGCCTTTAACGCGGGACTTGCGTCGGGGGACATGGTCCCGTACAAAGCTGCGTCATATAATGTGCGGAACATCATTCAACATTTTTTATCTCAGTCAGTGATCCCCACATGCTTCAACGAGTCCATCATTGTTCCTGTCCCGAAGAAACCTCATACTGCTTCACTCAACGATTATCGCCCTGTTGCCCTCACTTCTGTAGTGATGAAGCGCTTTGAGCGCCTGGTCAGAGACTTCATAATTTCTTTACTATCGGACACACTCGACCCGCTACAGTTTGCATACCACCCCAAACCGCTCCACAGACAATGCAATCTCCCATCTTCTCCACATATCACTCACTCACCTGGATACTAGGAAAGGGAATTATGTTAACATGCTCTTCATCGACTACAGCTCTGCATTTAATACCATAATTCCCTCCACACTCAACACCAAGCTGGAGCACCTGGGACTCAGCTCATCAATGTGTCAGTGGATCTCCAATTTTCTGACTGGCAGACCACAGGCAGTAAGCATGGGCGGACATGTCTCAGCACTGGAGCCCCCCAGAGTTGTGTTCTGAGCCCCCTGCTGTACTCTTTGTACACCCACAAACTGCGTGGCCACTACCAACTCCACCGCCATCATCAAGTTTGCTGACCACACTGTTGTGGTGGGCCTGATCACCAACAATGATGAGTCGGCTTGCCTAGAGGAGATTTGAAATCTGGAGAACTGGGGCCAGAGGAACAATCTCCTCCTGAACGTCAGCAAGACAAAGGAGCTGATAGTGGACTTTAGTACAAAGCAGGAGAGGAACTACCAGACCCCAGTCATCAACAGGAGCCCAGTGGAGAGAGTGGACAGCTTCCAATACCTCGGTGTTCACATCACGCAGGACCTGTCATGGTCCTGTCACATCCACACCGTGGTGAAAAAGGCCTGACAGCGTCTCTACCACCTCAGAAGCTTGAGAGAATTCAGACTGCCCTCTAAGGAGCTCAGGAATTTCTACTCATGTACCATAGAGAGCATCCTGATTTGAAACATCAAGACCTGGTTTGGAAACAGCACCATGCCAGACAGATGAGCTCTACAGAGGGTGGTGCGATCAGCTGAGCGCATCATCCGCACCAAGCTCCCAGCCCTGCACTCGATCTACAGCAAGCGGTGCTGGACCAAAGCCAGGAAGATCGTGAAGGACCTCAGCCATTCCAACAATGGACTGTTCTCTCTGTTGCGGTCTGGGAATCGATTCCGCTCCCTGAAGACCAACACAGAGAGACTGAGGAGGAGCTTCTTCCCGCAGGCGATAAGGTCTCTCAATCAGACCACCACGCAGGACTCATAACATGTTTTTAAACTCCCAACACTGACTGGACAATCATGGACACATTGATACAGTGGGAGCCACGTCAAACAGCCGCCTGGAGCATGACGGCTCCGTGGCAGGTCCATGAAGGGTTAATGCAGGCTTCGTGCACGGAATGTGATCCCCCGCGATGACGCAGTTAACGATGCCCCGCCCCATAAACGCCCCCATGCGCTTTCTAAAAAGATGGTTGCAATGCCGTATAATTCCGCCAGATGGAGCATTGACTGACACAGTTAACTGCAGTGTCCAGGAAGCCCAATACCGTATCTTTAATATACAGACAGTTCTTGCATTGTCAACATAGTTTCATAAATAGATGAAAAAACAACAACAACAAACCGATTAATAAAACAGATTTGTTAAATCACTCAATACACAACCCATGATGATTATGCTATTTATTATTCAATAATGAATTAATAAAATTAGTTAGTGAAATATTTTTTAAGACATCCTGAAATGATCCTTAAAGACACGGTAGCGGCTGTAATTTGTCTATACCGATCATTGTAGGTACGGAATAAAAACGCAGGCAATGTACAGTATTTTACATTACTGTGTATTTTACCTAGTTTCATTTAATATACTGATAGATAGTATTTTACTGCAAAGTAAAGCTCAAAATGTAACGTCTGCTTGGGTTTGTTTTCGTTATATTTTTGATGATGTTTTCGCTGATTTTTTCACTGATAGTCTACAAGTGGCATAAGAAAGGCAATTAATTGCGCATGCAACCTGGAATAAATATCTGCCCATATGGATCAGTATTTCTTTAGTCATTTAATCATGCATAATGCTCCACCGTCAAAAAATCTGATGGGGCATTAATCACTTATCACAACTGTGAATGGATGCGGCAGCACAGACACATTAAATCCCCATAAACACTTGGAAACAATAGTAAAAAAGTTCCAGAGGGTTAGCGCCTGTTATACTAATGTATTTTTACTGATTTTTTTTTTACTGCTTATATTTCGTTGGGTTTTACGCAATTTCATGTGTGTGTGTGTGTGTGTGTGTGTGTGTGCACGAGAGAGAGGATACTCTGACAAGACCAACTTCCGTATGGCTCCCGTGGTGCAATCGGTCAGCGCGTGACACTTATAAAGCGGTCCAGGTGAAGCAATGCCGAGTTCGAGCCTCACCTAAAGCACCCAAAGCATTTTACTGCATATCGCACTGTGTATGTGAAAAATAAAATTTTAATTTGAAAGTAAAACTTAAAATTTAACTTCTGCTTGGGTTTGTTTTCATTATATTTTTGATGTTTTCGCTGAAAGTCAAATTGGCATAACAAATTGATGAATGGCGCATAATATCTGGAACAAATATCTGTCCATACGGATCAGTATTTCTTTAGTCATTTAACCAGCATAACGTCCCACATCAAAGATCTGATGGGGCATAAATCACTTATCACAACGGTGTATACAGTGGTGTGAAAAACTATTTGCCCCCCTCCTGATTTCTTATTCTTTTGCATGTTTGTCACACAAAATGTTTCTGATCATCAAACACATTTAACTATTAGTCAAAGATTTTAAAGTTTTTAAATGAGAGGTTTTATTATTTAGGGAGAAAAAAAATCCAAACCTACATGGTCCAGTGTGAAAAAGTAATTGCCCCCTGAACCTAATAACTGATTGGGCCACCCTTAGCAGCAATAACTGCAATCAAGCGTTTGCGATAACTTGCAACGAGTCTTTTACAGCGCTCTGGAGGAATTTTGACCCACTCATCTTTGCAGAATTGTTGTAATTCAGCTTTCTTTGAGGGTTTTCTAGCATGAACCGCCTTTTTAAGGTCATGCCACAACATCTCAATAGGATTCAGGTCAGGACTTTGACTAGGCCACTCCAAAGTCTTCATTTTGTTTTTCTTCAGCCATTCAGAGGTGGATTTGCTGGTGTGTTTTGGGTCATTGTCCTGCTGCAGCACCCAAGATCGCTTCAGCTTGAGTTGACGAACAGATGGCCGGACATTCTCCTTCAGGATTTTTTGGTAGACAGTAGAATTCATGGTTCCATCTATCACAGCAAGCCTTCCAGGTCCTGAAGCAGCAAAACAACCCCAGACCATCACACTACCACCACCATATTTTACTGTTGGTATGATGTTCTTTTTCTGAAATGCTGTGTTACTTTTACGCCAGATGTAACGGGACACGCACCTTCCAAAAAGTTCAACTTTTGTCTTGTCAGTCCACAAGGTATTTTCCCAAAAGTCTTGGCAATCATTGAGATGTTTTTTTAGCAAAATTGAGACGAGCCTTAATGTTCTTTTTGCTTAAAAGTGGTTTGTGCCTTGGAAATCTGCCATGCAGGCCGTTTTTGCCCAGTCTCTTTCTTATGGTGGAGTCGTGAACACTGACATTAATTGAGGAAAGTGAGGCCTGCAGTTCTTTAGATGTTGTCCTGGGGTCTTTTGTGGCCTCTCGGATGAGTTGTCTCTGCGCTCTTGGGGTAATTTTGGTCGGCCGGCCACTCCTGGGAAGGTTCAACACTGTTCCATGTTTTTGCCATTTGTGGATAATGGCTCTCACTGTGGTTCACTGGAGTCCCAAAGCTTTAGAAATGGCTTTATAACCTTTACCAGACTGATAGATCTCAATTACTTTTGTTCTAATTTGTTCCTGAATTTCTTTGGATCTTGCCATGATGTCTAGCTTTTGAGGTGCTTTTGGTCTACTTCTCTGTGTCAGGTAGCTCCTATTTAAGTGATTTCTTGATTGAAACAGGTGTGGCAGTAATCAGGCCTGGGGGTGACTACAGAAATTGAACTCAGGTATGATAAACCACAGGTAAGTTATTTTTTAACAAGGGGGGCAATCACTTTTTCACACAGGGCCATGTAGATTTGGAGTTTTTTTTCTCCCTTAATAACATAAACCTTCATTTAAAAACTGCATTTTGTGTTCAATTATGTTACTGTATCTTTGACTAATAGTTAACTGTTTTTGATGAGCAGAAACATTTAAGTGTGACAAACATGCAAAAGAATAAGAAATCAGGAAGGGGGCAAATAGTTTTTCACACCACTGTATATGGCAAATAAAGTTTCCTATTATACACACACACACACACACACAAATATATCCGTGTGTAATTTAATTCTCAAACCATCGTGTTCACCCATGGGGTACACCTGACCAAATTACTGCACCAATCACAAACCATTAAAACATTGGAATTGAATAAAAATTACAGTAATTTCAAGATGTAATTTGGTCATGTTCACCCATCATGTGTGTGTATATACTGTATATACAGACGTGTTTGTGTGTCATTTTAATTCAAATGAACATTTTAATGCTTTCTGATACACTTATCAACTTATCCACATACACTTATCAACACAAACTCTCCGTGCACGCACACACAATCTTTAAAAAATTAATATTAATAACATACATATACAAATAAACAAATAAACAAATGCACGTGTAATAAAAGTAGTCGTGATGTCAGTACTCGCCCAGCAAACCAGCCTTTTGCAGCAGCTTAAAACGTATGAATTATCTTCAAATATACAAAAAAAAAGCGAAAAGACACTCGATTATTATGCATAGGTTATTTGTTTAATTCAAAAAGTTCGTAAAAACACTTTAAAACGAGAGAAAAACTGTTAAAATCCTCGTTCGCCTTCTCAGCGTTAGATAGCGAGTGACGTCATGATTTGACGTCCGAACCGTTCCACAGACAATGCAATCTCAAATCTCCTCCACACATCTCTCACCCACCTGGACACTAAGAGGGGAAATTATGTGAAAATGCTCTTCATCGACTACAGCTCTGCATTTAATACCATAATTCCCTCCACACTCACCACCAAGCTGAAGCACCTGGGACTCACCCATGTGTCAGTGGATCTCCAACTTCCTAACTGGCAGACCACAGGCAGTAAAGATGGGCGGTCATGTCTCAGCCTCCCTCACACTCAGCACTGGAGCGCACCAGGGTTGTGTTCTGAGCCCCCTGCTGTCCTCTTTATACACCTACGACTTCGTGGCCACTACCAACTCCACCGCCGTCATCAAGTTTGCTGACGACACTGTCATGGTGGGCCTGATCACGAACAACGATGAGTCGGCCTACCTGGAGGAGATTGTGAATCTGGAGAACTAGTGCCAGAGGAACAATCTCCTCCTGAACGTCATGGTCCTGTCACATCAACACCGTGGTGAAAAAGGCCCGGCAGCGTCTGTACCACCTCAGACGTTTGAGAGACTTCAGACTGCTCTCCAAGGTGCTCAGGAATTTCTACCCCTGCACCATAGAGAGCTCTTGATGGGAAACATCTCGACCTGGTTTGGAAACAGCACCATGCAGGACAGACGAGCTCTACAGAGGGTGGTGTGTTCAGCTGAGCGCATCATCCGCACCAAGCTCCCTGACCTGCACTCAATCTACACCAAGCGGTGCTGGACCAAGGCCAGGAAGATCGTGAAGGACCTCTGCCATCCCAACAATGGACTGTTCTCTCTGTTACGGTCAGGAAAGCGCTTCCGCTCCCTGAAGGCCAACACAGAGAGACTGAAGAGGAGCTTCTTCCCGCAGGCAATAAGGTCTCTCAACCATACCACATTCACACCACAAACACAGAGCTAATACAACCTGTTAATGTCAACGGACACTATGGACACTTTCATGCACATCTACACTGACATTGGAACTCATATTTATGTTTACATTCTGGACCCTTGCACAAAGTCACTTTAATAAGGCACCTTAACACATGTTTCTATGCAAATTACTTGCACACCATACATCCTCCACCAAATTTCAATTCAAAAAGAAAATCTCTATTGTACAGTATATCTCTTTTTATTTCTCCACCAAATTTCAATTTAAAAAAAGAAAATCTCTATTGTACAGTATATCTCTATTTTTATTTCTATTTTATGTACAGTATACTTTTATTTTTTATTTCTATTTTTATTCTAGTTAAGTTAAAATTTTCCTATTGTATTTCTTTATTCATATTTATTCCTTACTGTAAGATTTAATTCTCTTTTTAAGGTCACTCGCAGTCGTGTAAGCATTTCACTGCATATCGTACTGTGTATGACTGTGTATGTGACAAATAAAATTTGAATTTGAATTTGGATACGCCTATAATCACGTTTCATAAAAATTACATGATCTAAAATAAATTTTTCATTAGTATATGTCACGAGTCACGGTCTGCCGGCCGTCTTTTTCCCACGCTGTCACTCCCCCACGCGCTCATGTTTGTGTCTAGCCATCACGTGCGCTCTCACGCCCCCGTTTCCGCCCCGTCTGCTCAGCTGTTTCTCATTCCATGACTGATTACTCCAGCGATTTAAGCATGCGCGGCGCGCTGCTCAGATCGCTGGATTATTGTTTTTGTTATACCTCGATTTTCTCGCGTTTTCTTTTCTCTAGCTTTCACGTTACGACCTCGCTTTGTTTTTTCTCGTTTCTGATTTTCTGCCTGCCGATTTGGATTGTTCGCCTGCCCTTTTGATCTCCCGGTTTTGACCTCGCGCTTTCCCTTTTTGATTACGGTTCTAGTCTAGTGTTTTTGCTTTGGACGCTTCGCTGACGGACTCACGGCTTTCGACCCTTGATCACGCCCCCGACCACGCCCCCACTTCTCTATACAGTCAGTAACCGCGCTTGGATTCACACCGTTCTGCCTGCGTTCGTGACAGAATAATCCAGCCAGTTATGGATCCAGCGGTTTCTGACCATTTGAGAGTGGCATTGGAGAGTCAAGGTGCCCTGCTTGGAAATCACCAACAGGAACTGCTTAGTACAAAGCAGTCTCTCGCCGACGTCACGTCTCAGCTCCAGAGACTCCAACTCTCTCTACCGCAAGGAGCAAGCTCCCACGCGCAACAGGAGCCATGCCTCCCCGCCCCCCCCCACCGACGAGGGAGATCCAGGCACATGTCGCTCCTTCCTATCCCAGTGTTCCCTGATCTTCGAGCTCCAAGCCTCCGCCTTTTCCACTGAACGATCCAAGGTGGCCTACGTCATCACGCTCCTGTCTGGACGCGCCCGGGAATGGAGCACCGCGCTTTGGGATGCCCACGACCCCTGCTGTTCCAATTATGAGGACTTCTCCAGGGAGATGAAGAGGGTGTTCGACCGCTCATGCCATGGCAGAGAGGCGGGCCGAAGGCTGCTGAATCTCCGCCAGGGCTCGCGCTCGGCCTATGACTATGCCATTGAGTTCCAGACCCTGGCCCTTCCCAGCGGTTGGAACAACCGAGCACTATGCGACATCTTTTTGGAGGGCCTGACAGAGAAGCTCCAAGATGAGCTAATCTCACGAGAGCTCCCTTCGTCTCTCCAAGAGCTTGTGGACCTGGCCGGTCGAGTAGATGCCCGTCTCCGTCTTCGTAGGTCAGCCCGGTTTTCTCCACCCAGAGCTCTACCGCGACTTCCACCTCCACAAATTGAACCCCAGGAGGAACCCATGCAACTGGGCAGAACCCGCATCACCCCAGAGGAGCGTCACCGCCGCCGAGTGGAGGGGGCCTGCTTCTACTGTGGGAAACCAGGACACCTGCTCAAGAACTGTCCAGCAAAAGGGGGCGCCCTCTAGTTCAGCTGGGAGCACTAGAGGGCGAAACTCCAAGAAGACTCCCAGACCAACGTCATCTGCTTCCCATCCTCCTCATCCATGAGCAACAGACCCACCTAGTGCAGGCACTGGTCGACTCGGGTTCAGATCAGAACCTGCTGAATGCGGCTTCAGCCAAAATCCTGGGTATTCCTGCGCTGCCCTTGGAGAACCACCTCAAGGTCCAGGCCCTCGACGGGAGTCCGCTCCCACCTATCACCCACAGAACCCCTCTCATTGGTCTAAAAGTCTCCGGCAATCATTCAGAACAGACGTCGCTGTTCATCATGGAGGGGTCACATGCCACGGTCGTCCTAGGCCTCCCCTGGTTAATCCAACACAACCCGCACATCGATTGGGTCAGGAACTCGATCGTAGCCTGGAGCCCGTCATGTTCTACGTCATGCTTACGCGCCGCCACTACGCCCTGCCTCGACCCTACCCCCACAAAGGAGCCATCGGACCTCACCTGTGTTCCCCCAGAATACCATGACCTCAGGACTGTGTTTAGCAAATCACGTGCAGTCTCTCTTCCCCCCCACCGACCATACGACTGCGCCATTGACCTCCTTCCAGGTACCACCCCCCCCAAGGGTCGTCTTTATTCTCTGTCACCCAAGGAACGCCAAGCTATGGACCAGTACATCACGGAATCCCTTGCCGCAGGAATCATCCGCCCCTCTTCTTCTCCGGCAGGGGCTGGATTCTTCTTCGTAGGCAAAAAAGATGGTTCCCTTCGCCCGTGCATTGATTATAGGGGCCTTAACGACATCACCATAAAGAACCGATACCCCCTTCCCCTAATGTCTACTGCCTTCGAACTCCTTCAGGGGGCCAGCACCTTCACCAAGCTCGATCTGCGCAACGCCTATCACCTTGTCCGCATCCGGGAAGGGGATGAATGGAAAACGGCCTTCAATACGCCAACTGGACATTATGAATATCTGGTGGTCCCCTTTGGACTTACTAATGCCCCCGGAGTGTTTCAGGCCTTAATTAACGACGTTCTCAGAGACTTCCTCAATTCTTCCGTATTCGTCTATCTAGACGATATCCTGATCTTCTCTCACAACCCAGAAGAACACCAACATCACGTCAGGCAGGTGCTGCAGAGGCTGCTGGAGAACAACTTGTTCATCAAGGCTGAGAAGTGCGAGTTCCACACCACATCTACCACGTTCCTCGGATTCACCATCAGCCCCAAGGGCATCGAGATGGAACCTGCTAAGCTCCAAGCGGTCACTAGGTGGCCCACCCCCACCTCTCGGCATGAACTCCAGAAATTCTTAGGCTTTGCTAATTTTTATCGTCGGTTTATCCGAGGCTACAGCTCCATCGCCGCCCCTCTAACAGCCCTGACCTCTACCAAGACCCATTTCTGCTGGAACCAGGAATCTGAGAAAGCCTTCAGCGAGCTGAAGAAACGGTTCACCTCCGCCCCTATCCTCACCATCCCAGATCCGTCACAGCAGTTCATCGTGGAGGTCGACGCCTCCAGCACCGGAGTAGGAGGCATCCTCTCACAAAGATCCAACCGGGATAATAAGCTGCACCCCTGTTCTTTCTTCTCCCACCACCTAACTCCTGCTGAAAGCAATTACGGCATCGGAGACCGTGAACTCTTAGCCATCAAGTTAGCACTGGAGGAATGGAGACACTGGCTAGAAGGAACGGAGGTCCCATTCCTAGTCTGGACAGATCACAAGAACCTCGAGTACCTACGAAGCGCCAAGAGGCTCAATTCTCGTCAGGCCCGGTGGTCCCTGTTCTTCGCGAGGTTCAACTTCACCCTCTCCTACCGACCAGGGTCTAAGAACACCAAACCGGACGCTCTCTCTAGACTATTTACGACCACCCAAGACCCTGCCCCATGTGAGACGATTCTGCCACCCCCCTGCCTGCTCGCCGTGGCCGAGCTCGATATTGAAACTAGTGTCAAGCAAGCCCTATCCCATGGACCAAGCCCAAGCAATGTGCCTCCTAACCGTCTCTTCGTTCCCCGCGATCTGCGTTCTCAAGTCCTGGAGTGGGCCCACAGTTCTAAACTCTCTTGCCACCCAGGCTCCGCCAGAACTCTGGCACTAGCCCAGCAGCGGTTTTGGTGGCCCACCCTCAAGGAGGACGCCTCTCACTTTGTTGCAGCGTGCAATGTCTGCATAAGATCAAAGCAGGTCAACACGGCCCCGGCTGGCCTCCTCAGACCCCTGCCCATCCCTCATCGCCCCTGGTCCAACATCGCCCTGGACTTCGTCACCGGACTACCCCCCTCCACTGGCCACACCTGCATCATGACCGTGGTTGATCGGTTCTCTAAAGCCGCTCACTTTATCCCCCTACCAAAACTCCCGTCCGCCAAGGAGACTGCAGAACTTATGATCAACCATGTATTTAGGCTCCACGGCCTGCCTAAGGACATTGTGTCAGATCGGGGCCCACAGTTCACCTCTCAGTTCTGGAAGGCATTTTGTAAGCTCATTGGAGCCACCCCAAGCCTTCCATCAGGTTTTCACCCTCAATCCAATGGGCAGACGGAGAGGAAGAACCAGGCTCTCGAGGTCGCCCTGAGATGCATGACCTACCGGGATGTCACCTCGTGGAGCAGATTCCTGCCCTGGGTCGAATACGCCCACAACTCGCTAGTCTCTTCGTCTACTGGGCTGTCCCCCTTCCAGTGCTGCCTGGGTTACCAACCACCCTTATTCCCCTCTCAGGAAGAGGAGGTCAGCGTCCCCTCTGCCCAAGCCTTCATTCGCCGCTGCAGGAGGACCTGGACTCAGGCCAGAAGGACGCTGCTACGACAAGGCAGAACTTACAAGGAGCAAGCAGACCGCAGACGCTCTCAGGCCCCCAAGTACAGGATAGGGCAGAGAGTCATGCTCTCCACCAGAGACCTCCCTCTTAAGACCCTGTCCCGCAAACTCTCACCCCGTTACATCGGCCCGTTCACCATAACCAAGATTGTCAATCCCTGTGCGGTCAAACTTTTGCTTCCCTCTACGATGCGGCGAATAAATCCCACATTCCACATGTCCCAGCTACGTCGCCTCATCTCATGCCCATTAAGTCCCCCCACCCACCCTCTGCCTCCTCCCCGTATCATTGACGGCGGTGAAGCCTACACCGTCCGCCGCCTCCTGAAAGCTCGCCGCCGAGGTAGAGGCATTCAGTACCTGGTGGACTGGGAGGGCTATGGCCCTGAGGAGAGAAGCTGGATCCCCGCCAAGTTCATCCTAGACCCCAAGCTAATTTCTGACTTTCAGAAACGTTTCCCTGAGGCTCCCCGTCCTAACGCCCAGAGGCGTTCGTAAGGGGGGGGGTACTGTCACGAGTCACGGTCTGCCGGCCATCTTTTTCCCACGCTGTCACTCCCCCACGCGCTCATGTTTGTGTCTAGCCGTCACGTGCGCTCTCACGCCCCCGTTTCCGCCCCGTCTGCTCAGCTGTTTCTCATTCCATGACTGATTACTCCAGCGATTTAAGCATGCGCGGCGCGCTGCTCAGATCGCTGGATTATTGTGTTTGTTATACCTCGATTCTCTCGCGTTTTCTTTTCTCTAGCTTTCACGTTACGACCTCGCTTTGTTTTTTCTCGTTTCTGATTTTCTGCCTGCCGATTTGGATTGTTCGCCTGCCCTTTTGATCTCCCGGTTTTGACCTCGCGCTTTCCCTTTTTGATTACGGTTCTAGTCTAGTGTTTTTGCTTTGGACGCTTCGCTGACGGACTTTCGACCCTTGATCACGCCCCCGACCACGCCCCCACTTCTCTATACAGTCAGTAACCGCGCTTGGATTCACACCGTTCTGCCTGCGTTCGTGACAGTATATATAAAAGCAGACATTTTGCTTTCTACACTCTAAAAACTGCTGGGTTAAAAAACAACCCAACCATATCCCAGCCACTGTGTCACTATTGGACAGAACACAGTGCTGGGTTTAACAATTTAACCCAGAATTCTGGGTTGTTCATTTGACCCAACCAGTGATTGGACCCAACCCTACTAACAAGGTTCTCCACTGTTCCATGTTTTTGGCATTTGTAGATGCAACGCTGTACAGCATTTATGGCAATGGTGGATCACTGGATAGCAGACACCAAGGGCCGCTCTATGACGTCTCGAACATGCAACGACAAAATCTCATCAGAAGACAGCGTGTCACAAGTGGCGGCGGCTGAGCCTTGCAGAAGCGCAGTGTCTGGTTCAATCGGGTGCCGCGGTTTCGTCCCACTTTTGATGTGTTTGGCTTCACATACACTTCGACAATGGAAGAAGACAGTGCAGCAGCAGTGATTTTGCTTACATGTGACGAAACCAAGAACGAGGAGATTGTAAAGAAAAAAGGTGCATCGTCTGTGGTGTGGAATTGATTTGGGTATAAGAAAAGTGATACGAATGAGATGAACGTGATTTTCATGGTACACAAGTGCACTGTTTTAACAAGTGGTGGAAACACGTCAAACCTTTTCTATCATCTGAAATCCAAGCATCCAAACGAATATGGCCAAAGTAAAAAAAAAAATGCGGCAAACCTCAGCAATTCACAGTTTAAATAAAATTACATTATTTAAAACTTGTGTTTGAATTTTTATTTATGTATTTTCAGATACAAATTGCTATATTGTGATATAGCAATTGTGATTGTGATCGTTATTGAGGTTGAAAATCGCTTCTCCTGTGTTAGAAGATTTTGGTTATATCACCCCCCCCCTAATGAAGCCTATCTTGAGCTTGGATTCATGGTGGGGATGGTGGGGATAGAGGAGAGGCTCGTGTGTGTTTTGTGTCTTAAACCGCTGGCAGCAGACCGCATGAGACCCAACAAATTAGGAAGACACTTAGAGACAACACATTCCAGTCACGTTAATCCACTCATCTTCTTTCAAAGAAAGCTGGCAGAATACAGACAGCAAGATAATCGCATGGTAAAATCTGAATCAGTGGACAGCAAAGCACAAATGGCTTCATTCAAAGTTGCATACAGAATTGGCCAGTGCAAAAAAACTACAAACGATTGCTGAGCAGTGTAAGGGACTGCCACTAGAGGGCACTGTGTTCAGGTTTACATTTTGTAGTTTTTTGTTTGAAGACCCAGTTTCCCAGAAGGCACCTTGGTCAGGTGATGACTAAATGTCACCTGTGCCGGGGTGGCTCATTAGCAAACCTAATAAAAAGCTGTTAGCTCTGGGAAACTGGGTCGAGCATTAACGTTGTCTAGTGGGCTTTAGTTTTGTTCTTTTTTGTTTATGTTCATCTGGCTCTGTAGGCATGTTGTTTTGGTGAAATGTGTGAGGGTATGTTTAAATGTACCTGTGTTTTATGTATCGTGAAGAGTGTGTGGTGTCTTATAGTTTTGCGTTATTTCTATTGGTTTCTCCCTCATGTTTTGCACAGTCTCTCCTCATTTGTATATGCCCTAAGCCTGTGTACTTTCTACGGGTGAGTGTGAGAAATGCTGGGTTGTGAGGATGTGTGCATGGATGGTCATAGGTATGTGGGTAGTTATAGGTAGGTATGTGTGCCAAGAGTAAGAGAGTGTATGCGGTGCCTAAGTGTGGGAGAGTGTATGCGGTGCCTAAGTGTGGGAGAGTGTATGCTGTTCCTAAGTGTGGGAGAGTGTATGCTGTGCCTAAGTGTGGGAGAGTGTATGCTGTGCCTAAGTGTGGGAGAGTGTATGCTGTGCCTAAGTGTGGGAGAGTGTATGCTGTGCCTAAGTGTGGGAGAGTGTATGCTGTGCCTAAGTGTGGGAGAGTGTATGCTGTTCCTAAGTGTGGGAGAGTGTATGCTGTTCCTAAGTGTGGGAGAGTGTATGCTGTGCCTAAGTGTGGGAGAGGGTATGCGGTGCCTAGAAGTGAGTGAGAGGGTATGCGGTGCCTAGAAGTGAGTGAGAGGGTATGCGGTGCCTAGAAGTGAGTGAGAGGGTATGCGGTGCCTAGAAGTGAGTGAGAGGGTATGCTGTGCCTAGAAGTGAGTGAGAGGGTATGCTGTGCCTAGAAGTGAGTGAGAGGGTATGCTGTGCCTAGAAGTGAGTGAGAGGGTATGCTGTGCCTAGAAGTGAGTGAGAGGGTATGCTGTGCCTAGAAGTGAGTGAGAGGGTATGCTGTGCCTAGAAGTGAGTGAGAGGGTATGCTGTGCCTAGAAGTGAGTGAGAGGGTATGCTGTGCCTACTGTAGAAGTGAGTGTGCATATGGGTGTACAATGTGCCCAGAGGTGTGTGTGTGTGTGTGTGTGTTCGTGTAGGTTAGTGAGAGTCGAATGTGTTCTTAGCTGAGTAAGGGTATGTTAGTGTGACTCTAGCTCCCTGGAGCATGTGTGCGTGTCGCCCGTAGAAGCACAGGTTCCCCTACGTCTGTTTTTGAGTTCAAGTTACATGTTCCCAGTCTTAACTCCAGTAGGTCTCAAGCCGAGGGTCTGTGACACACAGAGCCCTGTTATATGTTCTGACCACCTTTTCTTTGTTTTTGTTCTTTAAGTTAGTTTTCAGTGTTTTAAAATCGGCAAAATCATCACCATTGAGTACATTAGGTATGATAGAGACACTCTTGTTTCTATTGGTATACAATGTACTCACAATTCGACGTTTTTAACTCCGGATCCGAGCTGGCCGAGTGAGATCCTGAGGGAGAACAATGGACGCGACGCGAAGCGGAGGCCTCGAGGGAGATGAGCTGGCGTGAGGAACCGGCTGAGAACCCGTGCACACCGCACACCTCTGCCTAGCATCCTGCTCGCCAACATCCAGTCACTGGAGAACAAACTCGATGACCTCAGGGCCAGGATAAAGTTCCAGAGAGACATTCGGGACTGCAATCTCCTCTGCTTCACCGAGACATGGCTGAACCCAGCGGTGCCAGACCACGCCATACAACCAGCCGAGTTCTTCTCGGTTCACCGCATGGACAGGACACGGGACTCGGGGAAGTCAAGTGGAGGCGGCGTGTGCTTAATGGTGAACAACAGCTGGTGCAACAGCGCGAGCATTGTTCCTCTTACATGCTCCTGCACACCAAACCTGGAACTACTGTCCATCATGTGTCGTCCTTTTTATCTTCCACGGGAGTTCACATCGGTCATAATCAGTGCCGTTTACATCCCACCACAAGCAGACACTGACATTGCCTCATGCGAGCTGCATGAGGCACTCACACAGCACCAGACACAACACCGGGATGCTGCGCTCATTGTGGCGGGGGATTTTAATAGTGCCAATCTCAAACGCGCAGCGCCGAACTTTTATCAGCACATCACCTGCCCCACCAGGGGCGAAAGGACACTGGACCATTGTTATACCACGGTCAAAGACGGTTACAAGGTACAATCTCGTCCAGCGTTTGGTAAATCCGACCACGCCGCCATCTTCCTCATGCCAAAATATAAACAAAAGCTGAAACAGGAAGTTCCGGTTCAGAGGGAGGTCGCGCGCTGGACGGACCAATCGGTGGCCGCATTACAGGACGCACTCGATGACGCAGACTGGGACATGTTCAGAAATTGCTCCGATGATGACGTCAGCGTGATTACGGAAGCGGTTGTGGGACCGTTTCCCAACCAGAAGCCGTGGGTGGATAAAACCATCCGCGACGCTCTGAGATCTCGCACAGCTGCCTACAACACGGGACTTGCGTCGGGGGACATGGAACCATACAAGGCTGTGTCATACAACGTGCGGAAGGCGGTGAAGAGGCGAAACAGCGCTACGGGAGAAAACTAGAGTCACAGCTTCAACAGAGTGACTCTAGGAGCCTGTGGCAGGGACTAAGAACAATAGCGGATTATAAAGCACCAACATCCGGTATGACGAACGCGGACGCAACTCTGCCAGACGAGCTCAACACCTTCTATGCTCGCTTCGAGGCTGCAGCTAAAGACGCTAGCGATGCTAATGCTAGCGGCGATAACGGCTGCAGACAGGAAGACACTGCCAGCACCGGGAACGCGCTCATCATCTCCGAGCACGACGTGAGGAGAGCCTTCAGGAGAGTGAACACCAGGAAAGCAGAAGGACCAGACGGCATCTCAGGCCGTATCCTCAGAGCCTGCGCAGACCAGCTAGCACCTGTGTTCACTGAGATATTCAACATCTCTCTATCTCAGTCGGTGATCCCCACATGCTTCAAAGAGTCCATCATTGTTCCTGTCCCGAAGAAACCACATCCTGCTTCCCTCAATGACTATCGCCCTGTAGCCCTCACCTCAGTAGTGATGAAATGCTTTGAACGCCTTATCAGAGACTTCATCATTTCTTCACTACCCGACACACTGGACCCACTACAGTTTGCATACCGTCAGAACCGCTCCACAGACGATGCAATCTCTCATCTCCTCCACACATCACTCACTCACCTGGATACTAGGAAAGGGAATTATGTTAAAATGCTCTTCATCGACTACAGCTCTGCTTTTAATACCATAATTCCCTCCACACTCACCACCAAGCTGGAGCACCTGGGACTCAGCTCATCTATATGTCAGTGGATCTCCAATTTTCTGACTGGCAGACCACAGGCAGTAAGGATGCCTGTCTCAGCTACACTCACTCTCAGCACTGGAGCCCCCCAGGGTTGTGTTCTGAGCCCCCTGCTGTACTCTTTGTACACCCACGACTGCGTGGCCACTACCAACTCCACCTCCATCATCAAGTTTGCTGACGACACCGTCGTGGTCGGACTGATCACTAACAATGATGAGTCGGACTACCTAGAGGAGATTGGAAATCTGGAGAACTGGTGCCAGAGGAACAATCTCCTCCTGAACGTCAGTAAGACAAAGGAGCTGATAGTGGACTTTAGTACAAAGCAGGAGAGGAACTACCAGACCCCCGTCATCAACAGGAGCCCAGTGGAGAGAGTGGACAGCTTCAGATACCTCGGTGTTCACATCACGCAGGACCTGTCATGGTCCTGTCACATCAACACCGTGGTGAAAAAAGCCCGGCAGCGTAGACTGCCCTCCAAGGTGCTCAGGAACTTCTACTCCTCCACCATAGAGAGCATCCTGATGGGAAACATCACGACCTGGTTCGGGAACAGCACCATGCAGGACAGACGAGCTCTACAGATGGTGGTGCGATCAGCCGAGCGCATCATCCGCACTGAGCTCCCTGACCTGCACTCGATCTACAGCGAGCGGTGCTGGACTAAGGCCAAGAAGATCATGAAGGACCTCAGTCACCCCAGTAGTGGACTGTTCTCTTTGTTGCGGTCTGGGAAGCGATTCCGCTCCCTAAAGGCCAACACAGAGAGGCTGAGGAGGAGCTTCTTCCCGCAGGCGATAAGGTCTCTCAATCACACCTCCACAGAGGACTAATAACATCTTTTAAGCTCACAACACTGACTGGACAATCATGGACACATTCATACACACTTGCACTAAATATTTATACATCTGGACAATTGCACATGTCACCTTTCATGCATATTTGCACAACCACTGACACTTTAATTCTATATACATATGTACTCTATCTACCTTACAGTGGTGTGAAAAACTATTTGCCCCCCTCCTGATTTCTTATTCTTTTGCAGGTTTGTCACACGAAATGTTTCTGATCATCAAACACATTTAACTATTAGTCAAAGATAACACAAGTAAACACACAATGCAGTTTTTAAATGAGGGGTTTTATTATTTAGTGAGAAAAAAAATCCAAACCTACATGGCCCTGTGTGAAAAAGTAATTGCCCCCTGAACCTAATAACTGGTTGGGCCACCCTTAGAAGCAATAACTGCAATCAAGCGTTTGCGATAACTTGCAACGAGTCTTTTACAGCGCTCTGGAGGAATTTTGGCCCACTCATCTTTGCAGAATTGTTGTAATTCAGCTTTATTTGAGGGTTTTCTAGCATGAACCGCCTTTTTAAGGTCATGCCGCAACATCTCAATAGGATTCAGGTCAGGACTTTGACTAGGCCACTCCAAAGTCTTCATTTTGTTTTTCTTCAGCCATTCAGAGGTGGATTTGCTGGTGTGTTTTGGGTCATTGTCCTGCTGCAGCACCCACGATTGCTTCAACTCGAGTTGACGAACAGATGGCCGGACATTCTCCTTCAGGATTTTTTGGTAGACAGTAGAATTCATGGTTCCATCTATCACAGCAAGCCTTCCAGGTCCTGAAGCAACAAAACAACCCCAGACCATCACACTACCACCACCATATTTTACTGTTGGTATGATGTTCTTTTTCTGAAATTCTGTGTTACTTTTACGCCAGATGTAACGGGACACGCACCTTCCAAAAAGTTAAACTTTTGTCTCGTCGGTCCACAAGGTATTTTCCCAAAAGTCATGACAATCATTGAGATGTTTTTTAGCTAAATTGAGACGAGCCTTAATGTTCTTTTTGCTTAAAAGTGGTTTGCGCCTTGGAAATCTTCATGCAGGCCATTTTTGCCCAGTCTCTTTCTTATGGTGGAGTCGTGAACACTGACCTTAATTGAGGCAGGTGAGGCCTGCAGTTCTTTAGATGTTGTCCTGGGGTCTTTTGTGGCCTCTCGGATGAGTTGTCTCTGCGCTTTTGGGGTAATTTTGGTCGGCCGGCCACTCCTGGGAAGGTTCACCACTGTTCCATGTTTTTGCCATTTGTGGATAATGGCTCTCACTGTGGTTCACTGGAGTCCCAAAGCTTTAGAAATGGCTTTATAACCTTTACCAGACTGATAGATCTCAATTACTTTTGTTCCTGAATTTCTTTGGATCTTGGCATGATGTCTAGCTTTTGATGTGCTTTTGGTCTAGTTCTCGGTGTCAGGTAGCTCCTATTTAAGTGATTTCTTGATTGAAACAGGTGTGGCAGTAATCAGGCCTGGGGGTGACTACAGAAATTGAACTCAGGTGTGATAAACCACAGTTAAGTTATTTTTTAACAAGGGGGGCAATCACTTTTTCACACAGGGCCATGTAGATTTGGAGTTTTTTTCTCCCTTAATAACGTAAACCTTCATTTAAAAACTGCATTTTGTGTTCAATTATGTTATCTTTGACTAATAGTTAACGGTTTTTGATGAGCAGAAACATTTAAGTGTGACAAACATGCAAAAGAATAAGAAATCAGGAAGGGGGCAAATAGTTTTTCACACCACTGTATATTTCTATATTTTGCAATATTTTATTATGCCCTTATTGTACAGCTAATTTTACTAGTTAAAATTATTTCTTTAGTATTTCCTTTTTATTGATTATTTATTTTACGTACAAGCTTTTATTTTCTTTTTAAGGTCACTGGCGGTCGTATAAGCATTTCACTGCATATTATACTATGTATGACTGTGTATGTGACAAATAAAATTTGAATTTGAGGTATTAGAGACTGATTGTCGTGTCGCCTGTGTCACAACACAGAGCCCTGTTATATGTCTCAGGTATTAGAGCCTGATTGTCGTGTTGCCTGTGTCACAACACAGAGCATTGTTCTATGTCCCAGGTATTGTGGGTAACCTGTGTTACTGTGTGTAACCTGTGTTGTGACCTCGCGCTTGAGCACAGGGTTATAGTTCCCCTTTTCATGTTCCTTAAGTTGGTATCCCGTGTGTTATATTTACAAAGTTTGTGTGCATGTTGAGCTGAAAGAGCCAGACCTTTGTTTATTTGGTTTGAATTTTTGTTTGTTTATTTTAAATAAAATACATTATTATTTACACCTGAACCCTCTGCATTTCTGCCTGCCTTTTGAGAGCCCACTGTGTTAACATCAGCCGGAACCACACCTAACGTGACAAGCAGCTAATAAACATGGGGTCAATTATGTAATGATAAGTGACAACGTAAACCTTTTATAACAATTGCACATGTATTTTATCTGTTTTTAACTTGGTGTTGTTTGATCTTATTGGTTTAGAATTTGATATTTCAATAAAAAGTAAACTTGGCCGATTTCGTTATTATTTTGTTGACAAGTGGGGCTTGAAAATTCGCTCACCCCCTTAAGTGGGGAATGACAGAAAAAGTTTGAGAACCACTGCCCTATACAATGATCTCACAAGCCTCTGTGCAAGTGGAAGGTTCAACCTCAGTAAGTGGGCAAGCAACCGTGCCCTACTTACTTCCATACCCGAAAGCGAAATAATCAGACATGAGAGACTTAGACTTGAGTAAAGATGCACTGCCCATTGAGAGAGCTCTGGGGGTGCTGTGGTGCATTGATTCAGACATGTTAAAATTTAAGATTAGTTTAAAAGAACGACCAGTGACTAGACGAGGAATAATGTCAATCACTAGCTCAATCTACGACCCCTTAGGTTTTCTCGCACCTGTCATACTGCCAGCTAAAATTCTAATGCAGCAGTTATGTAAAGAAAAACTCGCATGGGATGATGACATTCCAGAGCAGTTTGCAAAGGCATGGAAAACCTGGCTGAAAGAGTTGACCCAACTGTCCGAGTTCAGCGTAGCAAGGTGCGTGAAACCAGCCAACTTCGGAGCTGCAGCTACAGCCACCCGTCTTCGACATCTCGACCCAAAACCGCTTCGCTCCTCTCCGCGAGACGGCACACGACGTCCTGGTCATCGGAGACTCCATCGTTCGTCACGTGCGTGCTACCACGGCTAAAGGTAAGGTGCACACACGCTGTTTACCTGGTGCACGTGTTCATGATGTTGCTGCACAGGTGCCTGCTGCCCTGAGGAAGAACATTGGAGCTGTGGTTCTTCATGCCGGCACGAACGACACCAGGCTGAGGCAGACGGAGATCCTAAAGAAGGACTTCAGGAGCCTGGTCGAGAAGGTCCGCAGCACATCACCCACGACAAGGATCATCGTATCTGGACCGCTTCCCACATTTCAGCGAGGAATCGAGAAGTTCAGTAGATTATTTGCTTTTAATGAATGGTTACAATCTTGGTGTCAACAACAGAAATTACGCTTTGTTGATAACTGGAATGTTTTCTGGGAGCGTCCTAGGCTCTATCACACCGATGGCCTACACCCTAGCAGAGCTGGAGCAGCGGTCCTCTCTGACAACATCTCCAGGACACTACGAACCATCTGACTGGCGGTAAGTCATACTGTAGATTCCAAACATATTAGACACATCACAACTCACCGTAGTGATAGACGCACACACATAGCCTGTCCTATAGAAACTGTGTCTGTTCCCCGAATACTGAGAAAAAAGAATAAATTTGTAAAATTTGCCCGAAACAATCTGATAACCATAAAACCAGAAAAAGGCAACATAAGTAGTCAAAATCCACCTCTAAAGTTTGGACTACTCAACATTAGATCCCTTGCGCCTAAAGCACTTATTGTTAATGAAATTATCTCAGATTATTGCCTTGACGCACTCTGTCTCACTGAAACCTGGCTTAAACCAAATGAATATTTTGGTCTGAATGAGTCTACTCCGTCAGGATATTTCTATAAGCACGAGCCCCGTCTAATTGGTCGCGGTGGTGGTGTCGCCACTATCTACAATGATGTACTCACTGTTACCCAGAAAATAAGGCCCAGGTTTAATTCATTTGAAGTGCTTATCATTAATGTTGCACTAAATGAAATACTTAATAAACCCTTGCTATATTTTACCCTGGCCACCGTGTACAGACCCCCGGGGCCATATGGCGATTTTCTTAAAGAATTTGGACATCTGCTATCAGACCTATTGGTTAACTCTGACAAAGTGTTGATAGTAGGAGACTTTAACATTCATGTAGATGATGCTAACGACGCTTTAGCACTCACATTTATGGATTTACTAAATTCCTTTGGGGTTAAGCAAAATATAATTGGAGCAACTCACCGCTTTAATCATATGCTAGATTTAATTATACCCCATGGTATAGATGTCTCTAATATAGAGATCATACCTCAAAGTGATGATATCACAGATCATCACCTCCTGACATATACTCTACCCGTAGAACAGATTAGCTGTGTCTCCCCACGTTATCAATCTGTTAGAAATATGAATCCCACTACTAAAGACAGATTCACAAGTAATCTGCCGGATCTGTCCCAATTTCTTATTAGACCCCTAAATGCAGATGATCTACAGTGGGAGCCACACCAAATAGCCGCGACAGTGTGGCTGAAGTGTGAATGGCGTGTGAATGGCCTTTGCACGCCGTAATCCCCCCTCCCTTTTCTGGCCGAAAGGCGTGTCAAGATTTCACAGTAAACACGCCCATTCAAGCCCTATTTATTCATTTACCTAGTGCCACCACTAGATGGCGCTTCGTTCTCAAGAACACATTAAAACAAGCCAGCTGCGCTGAGTTGCAATCACGTGATTTTAACAACCCGCCTCCACCCCCGCCGAACTGACGCTGCCAAACTACAGAGATGAAGATGGCGGCTTAACGGACTATTCGTGGTAAGTGATGTTTTATTTTATAAAATGTGTTTGTGGTAGTTTACAGTTTATTTCCCAGTTTAGTTTTTTTATTGGCCGTTTGAAATATCACTGGCAGCACCAGCAGCGGTCAGATGTGACTTTAGAGAACTTAATGTTCTGTTTACCAAGTCTGGAGTTAATATTACAGCTTACTGTCAGTGTCACACACTCACAATGTCACTCCACTTTAACTCAAAAACATGCTCAAGCTTCGACAATACTATTAATGTCCCTATTACAAGAGCTGCACTACCCGATGAAGAGTGTTTGTGTTCTCTGTAAATACTGAGAGAATCTCACCGCGTGTTGTCTGGATAAATTCAGCGCTTATTTATTCTCTGGTTAAGAGTTAATCTGCAGGTTATTTCTGTGACTGTAATATAATGTGATGCAGTTGATGAGGGACACAGACTGAGGGGAGCTGTACAGGAGCTAGTAACGCTCATAACCCGGTTTATATTTTATACACTTTCCGCGGTAGCGCGAGCGCTTAGTTAAAGAGCTGAATAACAACACAGAAGTGTTTATCAGTTAAGGAGGAGGAGGAGGGGGGAGGTGTGTGTGTGTGTGTGTGTGTGAGGGGCTTCAGTAAGTTATAGTTTGGCTTCAGAGATGAACTAATGCTCATATACGAGTGTTATATCGCTTAACTTATTTGTATGAGAAGCGCATTAAGTAAATTCCCGGTTAATTTAATGCAGACGATAATACAGACAGTCACTGGTTAACACTAACACTGTTCACTGGTTAACACTGTTCACTGGTTAACACTAACACTGTTCACTGGTTAACACTAACACTGTTCACTGGTTAACACTAACACTGTTCACTGGTTAACACTAACACTGTTCACTGGTTAACATTAGCACAGGCAGATTATTTACATTACAGAATCCCCAAAGCAGTGTTTTACACACTCTGTGGTAAATAGGTTTATTAATATATATTATTTTTATTAGAACTATATGTTCTGTGAAGTTTATCTGTCTTGACTAAATTCTCCTGTTGTCTTTAAGCAGAGCTCCGCTGTGGAGGATTGGGGGGTCAGACGGCTGACGGCTGGACTTTTGGAGCTACAGGACTGGAGGAGCCTGAACAAGCTGTTGAGGGAGCTGTAGGAGGGATGACGTCACAGTCCGACAGCTTTAGAATGATGTTTGATCAGGTCTACTGTATATTCTGAACATAGAACTGCAAAATGTCTGATACAGTACTTTGGGGGAAACAAAGACTTCAACTGTTCCATGTTTAATAGTTTTGATATTTGAAAAATTAATATTTTAATGTAAAAGGACTATAGATAGAGACTTATAAGCAGCTGGTGTATCCGGGTAGTTTAATGAACTTTAAGCAAAAAGACAACATGTATTCATCTGTTTTATATAAATTACTGTTTTAACTTTGACTAGTTTTGGAAGAATAAATTGAATTGTTAGTCATGTTTTGCGTGTTTTAATTTTGGGGGATTGTTTGGGTATTTAAAAATTGTTTAGTTGAACCAACAACTTCAATTGGCAAAAAATGTTTTAAATAGTCAACTTTGTTTTAAATAGTCAAAGAGTTGGGCTGAAAATAATAATAATAATAATTATTGATCATAGAAACAAATGAAACCAGTTAAACACTTGATTATATGTGTTTGTGATTGTGACCCATAATAATTTTTTCTCAGTATAAATAAATGTTTTGGGTTTTAAGAACTCCAAAAGAGCAACGACAAACTTGGTATTCTCCATTGAGGTTTCTCACCTTCCACTCCTGAGTATGACATGGTGTTAATTGCTCTGTGTGTGCGTGTGTGTTTTTGGCGGGGGGATGGGTGTGTGTTTTCGGCTGTTCAGCAGTTCTAAACACAAGCACAGTTTTTGTCCTTAACTAAAATACTTCAATACGTTAATGAATTTATTTTGCTGAATAAGGTAATAAGCGATATTTAAACCAAACCAGTAAGTTAAGTAAGTGTTCCATACATTAAAGTACTGTGTATAACCAAGTGCCCTAGCAAACACAGTTACAGTACAGTTTACAGTACAAACAGAGTGTGTGCGCTGGGGGGATTGGAAGGTGAGTGAGAATACTCATTTACAAGACAAAAGACGGTCAGAGGCAGCGCCGTTCTAGACCAGACAACACGGGGTGGGGGAGGGGGGCATCATGTTCGAGCACTGTTTTTACCTGGCCTTACTGTATAGTAACAGTATTGTATTTGCTGAATTGTGTTGAGGCACGCAAACCCCCTGACCACAATAAGGTGGCAATCCCTCAGGGGGAAACTAAAAAAAAAAAAAAAAAAAAAAAAAAAAAATATATATATATATAATTATATAATAAAATATCCTTAATCCAGATTTTATCAATCAATGACATAACATTTATCTAAGCTGGATGGTAAAATTCTCAAAAACGTTTAACCTAAAGTAAGACTTAACACACTATAACTAAAATATTTACAAAACTGAAAGGTTGTCTTATGAATAATAAAAAATACAAACTAAATTAAAACAGATGGGCTATTGAACAGATCATAATATGTTTTATGTTTTCTGATTATAAATGATATATGGGTTGATTTTAGAAAGGCTAAATGAAATAGCTAGTTTTTGGTCATGTCAGTCCAGTAACTATACTATGTAAAAGTAATTATAATATGAATTAATTAAGGGCAGGACCTAACCTAATGTTAATAATTTACACCATGATAACATTAGTATTCGTGTTTTTGTATATATTTTTAAATGTTCAAATGAACGTTTCAGAGTATATAATTTGTCGTGTCATCTGTGATTGAGACCCATGAGTTAAATTGAAATATTTTTTATAGGTAGTAAGCCAGGTTTTAGTAACCTTGGATAAATCAGCATGAAAGCCCTCTCTCGCGCACGCGCTCTCACGCTATCTCTCGCACTCACACACACACACACACACACACACACTGTGCACACACAGACACACACAAATAATACATGAAATCGCATAAAACCAAATGAAACTAGGGTAAAAAATATGAGCAGTAAAATACAGTAGTATCCTGTAGGTGATTCCTGTCCTGTGATAACAGGCACTAACACTCTAGAACTGTTTACTTCTGTTAGTTTTGTTTTCAAGTGTGAATGTTTATGGGGATTAAATCTGTCTCTGCTGCTGCATCTATACACCGTTGTGATAAGTGATTTGTGCCCCATCAGATCTTTAATGTGGGACATTATGCTGGTTAAATGACTAAAGACACACTGATCCGTATGGACAGATATTTGTTCCAGATATTATGCGCCATTAATCAATTTGTTATGCCAATTTGACTTTCAGCGAAAACATAAAAAATATAACGAAAACAAACCAAAGCAGAAGTTACATTTTAAGCTTTACTTTCAAATTCAAATTTGATTTGTCACATGCACAGCGCGATATGCAGTAAAATGCTCTGGGTGCTTTAGGTGAGGCTCGAACTCGGCATTGCTTCACCTGGACCGCTTTATAAGTGTCACGCGCTAACCGATTGCGCCACTGGAGCCACACGGAATTTGGTCGTGTCAGAGTATCCTCTCTCTCGTGCGCGCACGCACACACACACACACACACACACACATGAAATTGCGTAAAACCCAACGAAATATAAGCAGTAAAAAAAAAA
Organism: Channallabes apus; assembly: GCA_030522415.1. Classification (NCBI taxonomy): domain Eukaryota; kingdom Metazoa; phylum Chordata; class Actinopteri; order Siluriformes; family Clariidae; genus Channallabes; species Channallabes apus. The sequence goes on from CM060129.1 coordinate 445,278, forward strand.
AAAATCAGTAAAAATACAATAGTATAACAGGCGCTAACCCTCTGGAACTTTTTTTTACTATTGTCTCCAAGTGTTTATGGGGATTTAATGTGTCTCTGCTGCTTCATCCATTCACAGTTGTGATAAGTGATTAATGCCCCATCAGATCTTTTGACGGGGGAGCATTATGCATGATTAAATAACTAAAGAAATACTGATCCATATGGGCAGATATTTGTTCCAGGTTGCATGCGGCATTAATTGCCTCTTATGCCACTTGTAGACTATCAGTGAAAAAATCAGCGAAAACATCATCAAAAATATAACGAAAACAAACCCAAGCAGACGTTTGAGCTTTACTTTGCAGCAAAATATTATCTATCAGTATATTAAATGGAACGGGGTAAAATACACAGTAATATAAAATACTGTACGTAGCCTGCGTTTTTATTCCGTACCTACAATGATCGGTATAGACAAATTACAGCCGTTACCGTGTCTTTAAGGATCATTTCAGGATGTCTTAAAAATATTTCACTAACTAATTTTATTAATTCATTATTAAATAATAAATAGCATAATCATCATGGGTTATGTATTGAGTGATTTAACAAATCTGTTTTATTAATCGGTTTGTTGTTGTTGTTTTTTCATCTATTTATGAAACTATGTTGACAATACAAGAACTGTCTGTATATTTAAGATACGGTATTGGGTTTCCTGGACACTGCAGTTAACTGTGCCAGTCAATGCTCCATCTGGCGGAATTATACGGCATTGCAACCATCTTTTTAGAAAGCGCATGGGGGCGTTTATGGGGCGGGGCATCGTTAACTGCGTCATCGCGGGGGATCACATTCCATGCACGAAGCCTTCATGGAACTGCCACGGAGCAGTCATGCTCCAGGCGGCTGTTTGACGTGGCTCCCACTGTAGATGAAGTGACTAGCAGCATGGGCACTATTTTTACCATACATTAGACACTGTTGCTCCCATCAGATTAAAAAAAGTCAGAGATAAAACATTTGCACCGTGGTACAACAGTCATACTCGCGCCCTAAAGAGAGCAACCCGTAACCTCGAGCAAAAATGGAGGAAAACTAAATTAGAAGTTTTTCGAATTGCGTATAAAGACAGTATGTGCAGCTATAGACAGGCTCTAAAAACTGCTAGGACCGAGCATCTTAGCCAACTGATAGCAAGAAACCAAAACAATCCCAGGTTCTTATTTAGTACAGTGGCTCGCCTAACAAAACCTAAGATGCCCGCAGAGAGTATCCCATCACAGTTTAGAAGTGAAGACTTTATGGACTTCTTCAATGAAAAAATCAATAATATCAGGAAGAAAATAATGGAGGTTCAACCTCTAATAGTATCTCACGATCCAGTTCAGCCTATAGCTTCACATTTAGATTTTCACTGCTTTACAGGTATAGGACAGGAAGAGCTGTATAAACTCATCACCTCGGCTAAATCAACAACGTGCCTGTTAGACCCAATCCCAAGCAGATTTTTAAAAGAAGTGATGCTTACGGTTGGAGAGCCACTCCTAAACATTATTAATTCTTCATTACATCTAGGTCACGTCCCTAAACCTTTCAAGTTAGCAGTTATTAAGCCGCTTCTTAAAAAATCTAATTTGGACGCGAATGAAATAAAAAATTACAGACCGATTTCAAACCTCCCGTTCATATCAAAAATACTAGAAAAAGTAGTATCAGCTCAAATTTGCACATTCTTGCAGGATAACAACATCCTTGAAGAATTTCAGTCAGGTTTCAGGCCCCATCATAGCACAGAAACTGCACTAGTTAAGATTACAAATGACTTGTTTTTAGCTTCAGACCAAGGCTGCATCTCATTGCTAGTCCTGCTTGATCTTAGTGCTGCATTCGACACTATAGATCATAATATTCTCATAGATCGCTTACAAAATTATATAGGTATTCAGGGACAGGCATTAAAATGGTTTAGATCTTACCTGTCTGATCGCTACCATTTTGTTGATCTAAATGGAGAACCGTCTGGTGTAATGCCAGTGAAATATGGGGTCCCACAAGGGTCAGTTTTAGGACCTCTGTTGTTCTCAATATACATGCTTCCCTTGGGTAACATCATTAGAAGACATGGGATTAGTTTCCATTGTTATGCTGATGATACCCAATTATATATCTCAACTAAACCAGACGAAATACCTAAGTTGTCTAGATTAACTGAGTGTGTCCAGGACATAAAAGATTGGATGACCAATAACTTTCTTTTATTAAATTCAGATAAGACAGAGATATTACTTATTGGCCCAAAAACCAGCACACAATAGCTTTCACAATTCAGCCTGCGCTTAGAAGGATATACTGTTATTACCAGCTCAGCAGTAAAAGATCTGGGAGTAATATTAGACAGTAACTTGTCTTTTGAAAATCACATTTCAAATATCACAAAAACAGCCTTTTTCCATCTTCGAAATATTGCTAAACTTAGGAACATCTTATCCGTATCTGATGCAGAAAAACTAGTTCATGCATTCATGACCTCCAGACTGGACTATTGTAATGCATTACTAGGTGGTTGTCCTGCATCCTCAATAAACAAGCTTCAGTTAATCCAAAATGCAGCTGCCAGGGTTCTCACTAGATCCAGAAAATATGATCATATAACCCCAATATTATCATCCCTGCACTGGCTACCTGTTCAGTTTAGAATAAATTACAAAATAGTATTACTTACATACAAGGTCTTAAATGGTTTAGCTCCCACATACCTAACCAGTCTTCTGATACGCTACAATCCACCACGCGCCTTAAGATCACAAAACTCCGGACAAAACTCCGGATCAAAGCTTTGGAATAGCCTTCCAGACAGTGTTCGGGGAGCAGACACGGTTTCTCAGTTCAAAAGTAGACTCAAGACGCATCTTTTTAATCTGGCATACACATAACTCATCCCAGTACTCATACTGCAGTACACATATACCGAATGGCAACTACGCTAATTCTCCCCATCTGTTCTGTATTTCTCTACCCATCCCGAGGCATCGGGAGATTTTGCCAGCTTCAGTAGACAAAGGCCGACCCTGCGAGGTTCCTGAGGCATCCAGAGAAGGACCAGCTCCAGCTGGATTCAGCTTTATGATGGTTGGAGCTACACATGCTGCTCCTGTGCTTCCAGTGATCCAGACCTCATCTGCCCTCTGCACCTACTGACTCGTCCCTATGCTGAACTGGTCTTCATGTCAATTTAAATAATTTCTGTCATATTGAGTTTTCACCTGCACAACACACAAGATGTTATATCATTTCTATCTGTTATCGCCCAAATGAGGATGGGTTCCCTGTTGAGTCTGGTTCCTCTCAAGGTTTCTTCCTAATGCCATCTCAGGGAGTTTTTCCTTGCCACCGTCGCCGTCACCCTTGGCTTGCTCATCAGAGAAATTTCATTCATTCGTCTCATTATTATCTGCACATTTTTCTCACACATCCACACTTCCAATTATTTTCTTTTCTATAATTATTATTATTATTTGTTTTTATTTATTTTTCTATTATAATTTTATTTATTTATTTATTATTTTATATATAATATATATATATATATATATATATATATATATATATATTTTTTTTTTTTTTTAATTTCTTTAATTTTTGTGAAGCTGCTTTGAGACAATGATCATTGTTAAAAGCGCTATATAAATAAAATTGAATTGAATTGAATTGAACAGCGCAACTACATTCAGTTTTTCAATTCAATTCAGTTTTATTTGTATAGCGCTTTTAACAATTGACATTGTCTCAAAACAGCTTTACACAATCAAAGCTACATCACTTCTCGGATGTGAGTGAAATTGGATACGGAGTTGTCTCATACCTCAGGTTAGTAAATACTGATGGACTCACACATTGTGCATTCATGATGGGGAACTCTCATGTAGCGCCCCTGAAACAAACCACCATTCCACGAATGGAACTGACTGTGGCAGTGGTTGCTGTGAAAAATGACAATGTTAAAAGAACAACTAGAACTGAAATTGCTGGACTCTATGTTTTGGACTGACAGTACAACTTTTTTTAGATACATTGACAATGAAACACTTCGTTTTAAAACCTTTGTGGCCAACAGAATTGCCACTATAAGAGAGTCAACCAAGATAAAGCAATGGAGGTAGGTTAATACCACAAAAAACCCAGCTGACTCTGCGTCCAGGGGGGATTCCTGTGAAAAGTGTCATGCGCACTCAGCCGCCACCGGCTATAGGACCCGGAAGTAAGACGGTCGCGAACCTGAAAGCATAAAAGGAAACAAGATGGCGCCGCACATCGCTCTGTCATTGAGTTTTGCCCATGCTACCTCGGTATCATTCATGTTCACGTGAGTACTCACTTTCTTGGGTTTACTTTCAGACTGAGTGTGTGTTTATAGGACGCGGGTTAGATTGTGTCTTTTCTTTGCTCATTCACTTTGAGAGTCCTTATAGCAAATCGCGTGATTATCCTGCCCGCTCGTGTCCATCCGCGTTTAGGTTTACCATTCACGCTACAGGGCTAACTGCTAAAGCTACATCTTTCTGGTCGTCATTGGGTTAGTTTGTGACAAAAAGTTCATGAAAAATCCATGGTCCATGGATCCATGGTCCTTCCTTTCTCAAAGAAGCAGAGTGCAAATGGCCTGAGAACACCTATGACACGTCGATAAAAGAAAAAGACAGTGAAATTAAGCTCTCAGCTTCAGTGAATATTGTGAGCACTACACAAAGCACAGACGCAGTGAGTAAATTGATTAATTATCACTCTGATTGGCAGTGTAAAAAGATCCGTTGCCTGGATCCTTCGCATCAGAGACATACTCAAACAAAAATCAGAAAGGGTCAAAACACAAGTAGATAACCCAAAGACAGAAGATCACAAGTTTTTAACAATTCAAGACCTAACAAGAGCAGAAAACGAAATCATTAAGTTCACTCAAAGACAAAATTTTAAGGAAGAAATTCTCACGTTGCAAAAGGGTAAAGCAGCAGCACAATTCAAAAAGGAAATTCCGACAGCAAAAACGCAAGGCATCTGTAAAAAGAAACAGTTGCTTGTCCAAACTGGACCCAGTATTACAGGATGGATTGCTGAGAGTCGGAGGACGTCTCGGCAGCTCTGCAATGCCAGAGCACATTAAAAACCCAGTCATTATACCTGTAAGTGCCATATCGTACTTGTTATGAATTTGTTGTTGTGTTTATTTTATTTTATTTGTTGTTATTTAATTTATTCTACCTTGTTCTATTCATTAGTAATGCATTAAGCATTAAGTTTGTTATATAAGCCATAAGCTTTATATTTCTTAGTCATGCATCATATGTTGACAATCGTAGGTTGGTCTGTGATGTCATCCTACTATTACATGCATTTGTGTGACTGTGATATGATTGAGAGTTCAGTTTAGATTGGGAAGGCTACGGAAACACAAGCTTTTGACCGTCAGCTAACGAGAGCTCCCGGTAAGCTAAGAATGTAAGATACAACAACTAGGTTGTTGTAACCGTAAGCTCCCGTAAGTAGATATATACAGCAAGAGTGTTGTTATATACCTAAGCTAAGACTGTAAGTTACAAGATACAGCAAACAGGTTGTTGTAAAAGTCAGAGATTTGCAAGATGCAGCAACTGGTGTCTGTAATCACTGTGGATTTACTCAAGATGACTGTATGAAGTGTTGATTCTTTGATGCTGACAAAATAAACTACAAGAGACAAAGAGATCGGACTTCTGTCATGTGAGTGAAACTTTAAGACAAAGCTACGCGTCAAAACTAGTGAAATAATATGACCGCATCTACAATACCTAAAGACTCACATATTGCAACGGTAATATTAAGGGACATTCATGAAAAGATTGGACACAGTGGCAGGAATTACATGCTTTCAGAATTGCAGCAGAAATACTGGATTCCGACTGCTAAGTTTCTCTCCAGGTGTGTCACGTGTGTCACGAAAAAAAAGGACTCGTGAGACGTGTGTTGGTTAAAACTAAGACCAACACTCTGGAAAGACCCATTGACAAGCTGTGCCTCATATGTGAAATGAACTGTTAATTGTATCTTAATTAGTTATGATTTCCCTTGGTATGCAAATGTAAACACATGAGATAAATAATATGCACCCAAAGGATCTAAAACGTTTTAGAAGGTTAAGAATGTTTGATTTCATGGCTTTATCAAAAAAAAAAACACAAAAATGTAATTGTCAGTCTTCCTGCCTGTCAATTAGGGGCTGGAATGTAAGAGCCATATCATATTTGAATGAATTTGTTGTGTTTATTTTATTTTATTTTATCTTATTCTATTCATTAGCTAAGCACTAAGCATTCTATTTGTCATTTAAGCATTCACTGCTATGTTTCTTAGTTAAGCATCCATTTTGACAATCGTAGGTTGCTCTGTGACTGTGGTCAGTCACTCCACTGTTAAACGAATCTGTATGACTATTGCATGGTAAAATAGTTCAGTTTGGATGCGGAAGTTTTGGAGAACACAAGCTTTTGACCGTAAGCTAACCGTAATTAGATAGATATAACAATTGTGCTGTTATAACCGTAAGGTAACCCTGAACTATATTGATACAGCAACTGTTGTTGTAATTACAGTGGATTTACTCAAGACGACTGTATGAAGTGTTGATTCTTTGATGCTGGAAAATAAAATACAAGAGACAAAGAACTCAATGGACTTCGTGTCGTGAGTACGAACCTCAACCAAAGATATGCGTCAAAACTAGTGGAATAATATGTCCGCATCTACAGGGGTGGCAAACACTTTTCCACACAGGGCTATGTAATTTTGTTTTCCCTTAGTAATAAAAACCTTCATTTAAAAACTGCATGATGTGTTTACTTGTGACTAATATTTCAATTTGTTTGATTATAATGAAACATTATAGTGTGACAAACAAAAAAATAAGAAATCAGTAACTGGGAAAAACTCTTCGCTTTTACACAACATTTTGATTTCACTTATGGTGCAGGTTAAACTTATGGCAGATATCTAAGTATTGCAAAAGTTTCATTGAATACTGTCCAGTGTTTGATTTAAGATGTGCCCACATGTCGACCATGCGCAGTACGCTGCCAAAACTTGTGGTTTATAATCTAGTGGTCAATTTAAGATGTGCCTACACATTTGACACATGCGCAGTAAATCTTGATGTGTTTGACTTTCTTTTCTTTTTTTTTTGCTGCCAGCATTTTAAATGTATATGAAGTGGATTTCTGTGCTCTCTCTTTTTCTCTGCTCAGATGCACAGAGGGATAAATTAGCAACAATCTTCTCAGGTGTGTTTCCTTTCCCATTTAATGTCTCTCATACCCACTAACGGAGCAGTGCTTGCCCATGCACCCACGACCACAGATCTAATCTTACATAATAAAAAATTAACTATTATTATTATTGCAAGATTCATAATCCAAATAGTCAACCAACTGTTTTTAACATTTCCAAAGGATTTGACTATCAAAAGATTCATTATCTCCAGACTCATTTCATGCTAGGTGCCATATAAATACATATTTGGTCATAAATTACAAAGATACCATGGAGCTGGATCAAGTGTTCACACCCGGTTTTCTAACGGACTAATTGGAATTACTTGATTTGTAAATAAATTTTTTTTACAAATTAAAATTAATTATTTTAATTAATGATTTGTAAATAAGCATTAAGGCATCTATTCAGTTTGAGAGAGTTTTCGCAGTCTGTTGCAACCAAATGACCAGAAAATGAGCAGGGGGAGTGTGTGTTGGGGCTTACTGGGCAGTTCCTGTCACGCTAACTTGATTAGCACCATTATCCACACAGCCAAGCTCCTTATAATGAGACATGCAAACAGAGAGATGTCGGGTCTGTGGGTGGCCCTTTCACTTAAAAATTAGATGGCTTGACATCTACAGGGAGACAGAGGATGGTGGTGAAGAGGGAGGGAAACAGTAAGAAACATGCTTTGACTGACAGGTAAAGGAAAGTGGTAAGAGGACAATAAGTCACAGTGATGGAAAACTTAAGGGCCACTTAGTGACACATGGGTCAGCCATGATTTCTAGCCTACACTGTAAAAAAAAAAAACGTAAAAAAACGGTCAAATGACTGGCAGCAATGGCTGCCAAACAAAAACTGTAAAATACTCTAGTTCATATTATGCTCAAAAACATTAAATTTACAGAAATTGTTATTTTATCTTTTACAGAGAAACACCATTATTTTACAGATTTTTCCTACATGTATACAATTAAACACTTTCATTAAACGATCAGCACTAGAAGTTTAGCATGAAACACCGTTATTTTACAGATTTTTCCTAAATTTACACGATTAAACGCCTTCATTAAACGATCAGCAGTAGAAGTTTAGCAGTGAAACACCATTATTTTAAAGATTTTTGCTAAATTTATACGATTGAAGACCTTCAATAAAGCAACAGCACTATATGTTTAGCAGTGAAACACCAATATTTTACAGATTTTCCCCAAAATGTATACGATTTAACACATTCATTAAAACAGCACTAGACGTGTAGGAGCAAAATGTTTTTATTTTACAGTTTTTTCCAAAATTATTACAATCAAACACCTTCAATAAAGCAAAAGCATTAGGCATTTAGCAGGGAAACACTGTTATTTACAGACTTTTCATAAATTGAAGATCAAACACCTTCAAACAAAGCAATAACACAAAACCCCTGATATTTAACTTCTTTTTTCATAAATCCCTATGAATACACATGTTCAATAAAGTGTTAACTCAAACTCAAGATTACAATATTTGTAAAAAATAAAAAAATAAAAATAAAAAAGTCTGTATAACTGACACAGTATAGTACAGGTATGATGCAAAATACAGTTTAAAGAAGTTCAGTTTTATAGCATTACAGTAAAATCCTAAAATGAAAAACAATTAAATATTTAGACTATTGTGCTATAACAGTGAAACATTCTCTCTCACAAACTTAAACATTGCTGTGAAATATCCTTGACTAACAACCTATGAAGAAATTAACAATTTCAAACAATATTCTCAATGTTCCAATTAATGTTGGATTGGAAACTTTATTACAAATATAGTACAATGTGGTCCCCTTTTTAACTCTATTGTTCTTATATAATGTATGTGTACAAATAATTTAAACTTTTAGTTCAGAATCCTAATGTCTTAGTGCAATTAAGACAAATCTAAAACATACCAAAATGGCAAAATGGACGGTCCAGTGTATCCAAGAAAGATCTTCTTCCAAACAGGCAATAAAGAACTGGATCAGGGCAAGTACCCCTTGTCTGCAGCCTGCAGATCGGGGCGGGGCTGAATCTGGGGCGGGGCTGCACGTGTTGCCCCGCCCACATGGTTTCTCATTGGTTGTAAGTAAATTAATGACGTCGTGCAACGTTCCTCCCACGACTCCTCTCATTGGTTAGTGAAATGGATTGAAGTCGCTGCCACGATAAACAGGAAATGCCGTTGGGAACAGTACTTAGGAATTATACATTTTATACAAATGCTGAAATGCTTATTTATACAGCTTTCAGATGCGTACAAATCTCAGTTAAGTTTTTTTTTTTTTTTTTAAATGTACGCTTATGACTTGTTTGTGGTTCAAGGTTACATACATTTACACGCAAGATTTCCGCTGTTTAGTTTCCCATTTCTGGCAATCCGTGACTAAAAACTAAAATGTCAACCAATCGCATTTATTTACAACTGTGAGGGTTGCCCACTAGAGGGCAGTGTTTTTTAGTTGTAGTTTTTGTTCCTAGACTCAGTTTCCCAGAAGCCTCCTCGGTCAGGTGACGTGGATGCTCACCTGAACTGAGGAGGGTCATTAGCACTGTTATAAATACCTGTTTGTTCTGGGAGACTGGGTCGAGCATTAATTTCTGTTATGTGGGTTTTGTTTCCTTGTTTTAGTTTGGTTTCATTATAGTTGGCATTTAGTTTCTGGAGCTCTTTAAGTTTGTATTTGCTTTGATTTAGTTTATGTCTCTTTGTCTCTGTGTCTCCTAGCAGGATTAGCCTCTAGGAGAATTAGCCTTTTGTGTTTACCCTTTTGTGTAAGTAACCCCCATTGCATGTTTAGCTAGTAGTCTGTTTAAATACTAATGAGGGTGATACTAACATGTTTAGATCTTAGTCTGTCTAGTCTCCTTGTCTGCTTAGCTCTTAGTCTGTTTAGGTACTAACATCTTTAGCCACTAACCTTTAGAGTTCTTAGTCTGTTTCATACCTAGTCTGCTGTGCACTTGTCTGTTCATTCCCTTGTGTCTCAGGCTACTAGTCTGATTAGCTATGAGCTAGCTTAGCAGCTAATGTGCAGAACAGGTGGTAGACCTAGCCAAGCCTGTCTAGTGTTTGTTTATCCCTTGCATGCATAGTCCCGTAGTTTCGTGTGTCTTGTCTTGTCCAGTTTGTGTCCCATGTCTGAATTGTGTATCAATGTATGTAATCCCTAGTCTTATGTCTAAGTGTTTGAGTTCTGTTTCTTATGCTCCCAGTTTAAGCCAACTTCCTTAGTTCATGTTTTGTTCATGCTTGTTTGGATTATTTATTAAAGACTCTTTTTGTTTCACTGCATCCCCTCTGCATCTATGCCTCAACACCAAGCCCACAGTCCAACATCATAATAGAACGTGACAACAGCCTTTTTTCCCCTTTTTTTATAATGTTAATAAAATACATAAATGTGGAATATTCTCAGCAAAAGTATCCACTATCCATATGTTATTAAATTAATAAATAGAAAAGGGCTGTTAAACATTTATAAATACAAACATTTATGACACATGAATGAATTATGATGACACATTAATGAATTTCACTGTTTATTTATTTATTTATTTATACTGTTCACAGTTATTTCTGATAGAGGAGAAAGCAGGTATTTATACATCTCTCTGTGAGAGATGAAACAGCAGTCTGGGTCCTCTGTGCCATCATAAAATCCTCTGAGGTAAATCCGTTTCCCATTTCCGTAATAACCAAAGCAGGTCGTGAATAACATTTTACACATTTTGCATTCTTTAATTTCAAAAGGCACTCGTAATTCAGCTCTTGATGTTTCACTCCATTTTTCCCAGTTATTCTATTCAATTCTATTCAGTTTTATTTGTATAGCGCTTTTAACAATTGACATTGTCTCAAAACAGCTTTACACAATCAAAAGAATTATTTAAGTTTGTATGGAATGTGAATATGTATGAATCAAAATGTTCAGATAATCCCTGGCGAGCAAGCCCGAGGGCGACAGTGGCAAGGAAAAACTCCCTGAGACGGTAATAGGAAGAAACCTTGAGAGGAACCAGACTCGACAGGGAACCCATCCTCATCTGGGTGAAACAGATAGCAGGAAATGATCTGCATTTATACAGTGTTAAGTGTTAGGTTCAGCTATAATAGTTGATGTTAATTGATGTTATAATACTTGATGTAAAATGGAGTCCAGTAGTTATTCGAGACTCAGATAGACTTGTAGAAAGTTCACAACACCTGTAGTCAAAAACACACACACAAAGCAGAAGTCATCTAGGATTGTTAGCAATGATACAGCTTTAAAAATACAATAAGCAAAATTACATTAAAAAAAAAAAAAAAAGCACAGATGCTTACTGTCAATCCATGCATAGTGTGCCTTCTGTCTGAACTGGGTCCTGTTCACAATTGCACTAAAGCAACTGCAAGTAAGCGAAAGATTCATGTAGGCAGCATCTCCATCCTGTAGCACTACTTCCAACATCTCCAGGGGGAACTGGAAAGTATATGGAATAGTTTTAACCCTTCATTTGCTTAAATGAAACAGGACAGTATTACAGCACTTAAGAGACTTACATCCAAAAGTTGCAACTCAGGAGTCATGATTGCCTTTTGTGCCTAAAAAGGATAGCAGAGAAGACATGTAATTCTACATATGTCAAGAAAATACGACAAAAAAGTCATTATTACATTATTTTCAATTTGCCTCTTCAGACCTCTAATGAAATGTAGTAAAAGAGAGGTATGTTTATATTATGTAAATAAAAGTTTTCAAAATAATAAGTGCTATGCCTTTAAAATAAAAAAATTGACTGATTCTTATTAAACATACAAAAGTTACTCTCTTTGTGCTTTTGTTCATGACCCTAAATAGATTACAAACTGAAGCGATTGTTACATATCGCAATATGTACATTTACAATACTTGAATAATTGTTATTATATTGCACAGGCCTAGTATATATAATGTAAAAGTGACACCTCAGCAAAATGTTTAGTGCTAGTTCATAAAATGTAGAGAAATAAACCTTAAGGTGAAATTCTCCAAAAGAAGCAAACACCATCTCCTAATAAATCCCACCACTAAAGACAGATTCACAAGTAATCTGCCGGATCTGTCCCAATTTCTTATTAGACCCCTAAATGCAGATGATCTAGATGAAGTGACTAGCAGCATGGGCACTATTTTTACCAGTACATTAGACACTGTTGCTCCCATCAGATTAAAAAAAGTCAGAGATAAAACATTGGCACCGTGGTACAACAGTCATACTCGCGCCCTAAAGAGAGCAACCCGTAACCTCGAGCGAAAATGGAGGAAAACTAAATTAGAAGTCTTTCGAATTGCATATAAAGACAGTATGTGCAGCTATAGACAGGCTCTAAAAACTGCTAGGACCGAGCATCTTAGCCAACTGATAGCAAGAAACCAAAACAATCCCAGGTTCTTATTTAGTACAGTGGCTCGCCTAACAAAACCTAAGATGCCCGCAGAGAGTATCCCATCACAGTTTAGAAGTGAAGACTTTATGGACTTCTTTAATGAAAAAATCAATAATATCAGGAAGAAAATAATGGAGGTTCAACCTCTAATAGTATCTCACGATCCAGTTCAGCCTATAGCTTCACATTTAGATTTTCACTGCTTTACAGGTATAGGACAGGAAGAGCTGTATAAACTCATCACCTCGGCTAAATCAACAACGTGCCTGTTAGACCCAATCCCAACCAGATTTTTAAAAGAAGTGATGCTTACGGTTGGAGAGCCACTCCTAAACATTATTAATTCTTCATTACATCTAGGTCACGTCCCTAAACCTTTCAAGTTAGCAGTTATTAAGCCGCTTCTTAAAAAATCTAATTTAGACGCGAATGAAATAAAAAATTACAGACCGATTTCAAACCTCCCGTTCATATCAAAAATACTAGAAAAAGTAGTATCAGCTCAAATTTGCACATTCTTGCAGGATAACAACATCCTTGAAGAATTTCAGTCAGGTTTCAGGCCCCATCATAGCACAGAAACTGCACTAGTTAAGATTACAAATGACTTGTTTTTAGCTTCAGACCAAGGCTGCATCTCATTGCTAGTCCTGCTTGATCTTAGTGCTGCATTCGACACTATAGATCATAATATTCTCATAGATCGCTTACAAAATTATATAGGTATTCAGGGACAGGCATTAAAATGGTTTAGATCTTACCTGTCTGATCGCTACCATTTTGTAGATCTAAATGGAGAACCGTCTTGTATAATGCCAGTGAAATATGGGGTCCCACAAGGGTCAGTTTTAGGACCTCTGTTGTTCTCAATATACATGCTTCCCTTGGGTAACATCATTAGAAGACATGGGATTAGTTTCCATTGTTATGCTGATGATACCCAATTATATATCTCAACTAAACCAGACGAAATACTTAAGCTGTCTAGATTAACTGAGTGTGTCCAGGACATAAAAGATTGGATGACCAATAACTTTCTTTTATTAAATTCAGATAAGACAGAGATATTACTTATTGGCCCAAAAACCAGCACACAACAGCTTTCACAATTCAGCTTGCGCTTAGAAGGATGTACTGTTATTACCAGCTCAGCAGTAAAAGATCTGGGAGTAATATTAGACAGTAACTTGTCTTTTGAAAATCACATTTCAAATATCACAAAAACAGCCTTTTTCCATCTTCGAAATATTGCTAAACTTAGGAACATCTTATCCGTATCTGATGCAGAAAAACTAGTTCATGCATTCATGACCTCCAGACTGGACTATTGTAATGCATTACTAGGTGGTTGTCCTGCATCCTCAATAAACAAGCTTCAGTTAATCCAAAATGCAGCTGCCAGGGTTCTCACTAGATCCAGAAAATATGATCATATAACCCCAATATTATCATCCCTGCACTGGCTACCTGTTCAGTTTAGAATAAATTACAAAATAGTATTACTTACATACAAGGCCTTAAATGGTTTAGCTCCCACATACCTAACCAGTCTTCTGATACGCTACAATCCACCACGCGCCTTAAGATCACAAAACTCCGGACTTCTGGTAGTTCCCAGAATTTCAAAATCTACAAAAGGGGGTAGGGCTTTTTCATATTTAGCTCCAAAGCTTTGGAATAGCCTTCCAGACAGTGTTCGGGGAGCAGACACGGTTTCTCAGTTCAAAAGTAGACTCAAGACGCATCTTTTTAATCTGGCATACACATAACTCATCCCAGTACTCATACTCCAGTACACCTATACCGAATGGCAACTACGCTAATTCTCCCCATCTGTTCTGTATTTCTCTACCCATCCCGAGGCATCGGGAGATTTTGCCAGCTTCAGTAGACAAAGGCCGACCCTGCGAGGTTCCTGAGGCATCCAGAGAAGGACCAGCTCCAGCTGGATTCAGCTTTATGATGGTTGGAGCTACACATGCTGCTCCTGTGCTTCCAGTGATCCAGACCTCATCTGCCCTCTGCACCTACTGACTCGTCCCTATGCTGAACTGGTCTTCATGTCAATTTAAATAATTTCTGTCATATTGAATTTTCACCTGCACAACACACAAGATGTTATATTTCTATCTGTTATCGCCCAAATGAGGATGGGTTCCCTGTTGAGTCTGGTTCCTCTCAAGGTTTCTTCCTACTGCCATCTCAGGGAGTTTTTCCTTGCCACCGTCGCCGTCACCCTTGGCTTGCTCATCAGAGAAATTTCATTCATTCGTCTCATTATTATCTGCACATTTTTCTCACACATCCACACTTCCAATTATTTTCTTTTCTATAATTATTATTATTATTTGTTTTTATTTATTTATTTTCTATTATAATTTTATTTATTTATTTATTATTTTATATATAATTATTCTATATACAGTTTTTTTTTTTTTTTTTTTTTTGTTAAATTTCTTTAATTTTTGTGAAGCTGCTTTGAGACAATGACCATTGTTAAAAGCGCTATATAAATAAAATTGAATTGAATTGAATTGAAATTAATACCAGGCATGTCTGTCTGAGGGGAAAAAATTATACTTTCTAATTACTTTCTATTTATATGGCAAATATACATTAGAGTTTTTACTCACCTCTGTAAATTCAAAGTCCCCTGCGGTTGCAAAACTCAGGGAATCCTGGAATCGTAAACATTACAAATACATTTGTTCTATACTGGATCAAAATCGAGTTAAAAAAAACATCAGCTGTATAAACTTCCCATCAGAACAATGATTCAAGATTCAAAGAACATAACTAATCCCAGAGGGAAATTGTTAATAAACAACAGACAAGCGACGAAGGTGGGATGCCACAGTTGTTGCTGAAATGTTGTCGTGGACGGCCACAATCTACCTTGAAAAAGAAATTATTTTAAATGCTTTTACATTTATTTATTCAAATGATTACTGGTACCATATCGTTGAAGTGTTCATACTTTAAAATCACACATACTTAAAAATCACAAATACATTGACATACTTAAAAATCCTGCACAGAGCATTACTGGCTGGTTTGGCACCGTAGTAAACAAACTAAAGTGACAAAAGCTAAATTGTTAAACTCACCATCATGGTGCACTGCCAACTGGAACTGTTTTTTGATGTGATAATGCACCAACTGTGGCATATTGGTGTACGGTTCGGAAGATACCAGGTTCAAACCACACAACCACCAAGTTGCCACTGTTGGGTCTTTGAGCAAGGCCCTTAACCCTCAACTGCTCAGATGTGTAATGAGATTTAAAAAAAAGTAAGTCGCTCTGAATAAGAGCGTCTGCCAAATGCCTAAATGTAAATGTATGTGCAGAAAGGGCAATTGCTGCAGTAGTCTTTTAAATACTGCTCACACTGTCCCTTGCTTAATACTGTTTTGTGCATGTTTGCATAGATCATTGGTTTTAGTATCAAATTATTTAAATTGTGCTGTAGAAGTCATTTTTAATGTAGTGATTTTAACTTGTACTTTAAAAGAGCAAAATGTTAGGATTTGTTTCTGTGAGTAAAATGATTCAGCACAAGCTGCATGAAAGGAGGGCTTGCTTTCTATATACAGTGGCTTGCAAAAGTATTCGGCCCCCTTGAACTTTTACACATTTTGTCACATTACAGCCACAAACATGAATCAATTTTATTGGAATTCCACGTGAAAGACCAATACAAAGTGGTGAACACGTGAGAAGTGGAATGAAAATCATACATGATTCCAAACATTTTTTACAAATAAATAACTGAAAAGTGGGGTGTGCATAATTATTCAGCCCCCTGAGTCAATAAAATTGATTCATGTTTGTGGCTGTAATGTGACAAAATGTGGAAAGGTCAAGGGGGCAGAATACTTTTGCAAGCCACTGTAAATAAATAAATAACAGTGAAATTCATTCATGTGTCATCATAATTCATTCATGTGTCATAAATGTTTGTATTTATGAATGTTTAACAACCCTTTTCTATTTATTAATTTAATAACATAAGGATAGTCGATACTTTTGCTGAGAAAATTCCACATTTATGTATTTTATTAATAATATTTTTAAAAAGCTGTAAATATACTCAATTGGTTGACATTTAAATTTTTAGTCACGGGTTGCCAGAAATGGGAGAAGTCTTGCTTGTAAATGTATGTAACCTTCATCCACCAACCAGTCATAAGCGTACATTTAAAAAAAAACTTAACTGAGATTTTTACGCATTTGAAAGCTGAATAAATAAGCATTTCAGCGTTTGTATAAAATGTTTAATTCCTAAGTACTGTTTCCAACGGCATTTCCTGTTTATCGTGGCAGCGACTTCAATCCATTTCACTAACCAATGAGAGGAGTTGTGGGAGGAACGTTGCACGACGTCATTAATTTACTTACAACCAATGAGAAACCATGTGGGCGGGGCGACACGTGCAGCCCCGCCACAGATTCAGCCCCACCCCGATCTGCAGGCTGCAGACAGGGGCTTCTCGATCAGGGTGGATTGGAAGAGAGAAGAAAAGAACACATTAAGATCTTAGATTTAAAAGAAAAACGTGGCAGTATTAATAAATGAGCCTTGTTTACAGCAACAACAATAAGAATTAAAATATCTTACCGTCATTGTCTCTTGAGCTTGCAGGTATTTTACATTTCAGAGTCTTCTCCTTTGTCCCTCAGAGACTGCTTTCCTCCTCACCTGTAGCTCAGCTACAGGGTCTTCCTTCACTCCTCTGAATTTACACACACCCGTTTACCGGCTGCTGAGTCACACCACCCCTGCGCGCGCTAAACATTTGAAGGACGCCTGTTTCCCATTGGCTGGTTCATATCACATTACGTCTGTACCTGAGCAATAAACATAGGCGTTTTCCGCATCAGGTCCCGCCCTCACTCGCGCGCTTATTTAAATGCGCCAGTAATGAAGAGGTAATTAGAATATCTCCACCTCCGGCTGCTGATCAGCCAATCAGAAATTAGAATGTTCCCGCCTCCAGCTTCTGATTGGCTGTGGCAGTTAAGCGGAGAGTCCGTGGCGTTTTTGGTACAAAAATTACACCATAGTTCCCCTCATACAAGCTAAATATCAAAATGTAACTTAAAGCGATGCTTTAAAACAGCTACACAGTAAATACATTATCCTTGTGGCAGAATATGCAGGAATGCATTAAGAAAGCTCATGGTTAGATTGCCATGGTGATATTTCAGAACAACTGTAATACAAAAATATATATACTTATATTTTTTGATAAGTATCAGTCTCCTAAATTCTCTTCACATTCTTTGAAGGCATGAAGCAGATACTATAGCCTACATGTAAGTGATAATGTAAGAATAATCTTTTAAAAAGTCATGACAAAATGCTAAACTTGCATCTAGAACTTAAATATGAAAGTTTTATAAAACTAACATGATTTACCTCAAAATTACAAAGAAAACCTTACTTAGATAACCTTTATCTAATGAGTTTTGTATTTAATTACAATTTATTATTGTAATTTTACATAAAGTTACACATAATTTACAAAAACAGAAAAAACAGTTTACTGTTAAAAAATGTGAAAAAAAAGTTAATTTTTCAATATTGAAATAATACTTAAAAAAACAGTCGACTTCGTAATTTACAGATAATGTCTGTAATTTCACAGAGATTTGTATGTAGTTTAAAAAAAAAAAAAGGAAAACTACTATAAAATTTGAAAGTTATTTTACGTAAATTTAGGTCTTTTTTTTTTACAGTGTACCTAGGCTCTGGTAAATATTTGCACATATTGAAGTCACGCAATGATATTTTTGCGACAATGACCAAAAATGTATTTGCTAAATATTTAGTGCCATTTGTGAATAATTAAACAAAAGTAATTAATCTCTCTGAACTAAATGGTATATTACCTAAACTGCACTTTGCTGTACCACCTCAACAATTAGCAATTTATGGCATTTTAAACCAGTACTATAAATTTTATTTTTTTTGCTACTTTGTAATTCTACATAGAAGATATGACTTGCCAAGCCATGTGATGCTCCTGAAATTACCTTCATTGTCATCATACTCAACTTTGTGTGCATTTTTCAGCTTATCCACTAACTGGCATTGGTCTCTTCTCTTGACCATACTTTTGTCTCCAATTTATTATAAATTTTCAATTCAATTAAATTTGTATAGCCCTTTAAACAATTGTCATTTCAACAATTTTGCCAGCTATTTTTAAGACAAAAGTCTTAGTCCTAGGATAAATGTCTCTATTAGTTTTAATCATATTTAGTCAATATTATCCTATTTTTGTTTAGTTTTAGTCAGAGGAACATTTAAGTATTTTAGTCTAGTTTTAGTCAATGAAACAGCCAATCTAGTCTAGTCCAAACCCTTATTTTTAGTTTTTCACAAAATAATTATCTTAACATTTAAAAATCTGATCTTTTCAGCTAATTATATTTATTTTTAACCATGAACAACAACTAACAACTGAAATACAGTGGTGTGAAAAACTATTTGCCCCCCTCCTGATTTCTTATTCTTTTGCATGTTTGTCACACAAAATGTTTCTGATCATCAAACACATTTAGCTATTAGTCAAAGATAACACAAGTAAACACAAAATGCAGTTTTTAAATGAGGGGTTTTATTATTTAGGGAGACAAAAAATCCAAACCTACATGGCCCTGTGTGAAAAAGTAATTGCCCCCTGAACCTAATAACTGCTTGGGCCACCCTTAGCAGCAATAACTGCAATCAAACGTTTGTGATAACTTGCAACGAGTCTTTTACAGCGCTCTGGAGGAATTCTGGCCCACTCATCTGTGCAGAATTGTTGTAATTCAGCTTTATTTGAGAGTTTTCTTGCATGAACCGCCTTTTCAAGGTCATGCCACAACATCTCAATAGGATTCAGGTCAG
The DNA here is from genome assembly GCA_030522415.1 of Channallabes apus. Classification (NCBI taxonomy): domain Eukaryota; kingdom Metazoa; phylum Chordata; class Actinopteri; order Siluriformes; family Clariidae; genus Channallabes; species Channallabes apus. The sequence goes on from CM060129.1 coordinate 464,869, forward strand.
GACTTTGACTAGGCCACTCCAAAGTCTTCATTTTGTTTTTCTTCAGCCATTCAGAGGTGGATTTGCTGGTGTGTTTTGGGTCATTGTCCTGCAGCAGCACCCAAGATCGCTTCAGCTTGAGTTGACGAACAGATGGCCGGACATTCTCCTTCAGGATTTTTTGGTAGACAGTAGAATTCATGGTTCCATCTATCACAGCAAACCTTCCAGGTCCTGAAGCAGCAAAACAACCCCAGACCATCACACTACCACCAGCATATTTTACTGTTGGTACAGTGGTTACAAAATTGGAATGGCGATCTCGCCGCGTATACCGCCGTTTAAAGGCAACAGCGGCCAAAATAAATCAGTTGCATTTCAAAGTCATTCGTAAAATGGCCGCCAGGTGGCGCAAAGTGACATTTTCATTCATCGCAGTAAATACAACAGTGATGGTAATTTCCACAACAAACATGAAAAATCTGAACCAGAGCTATTAATGTGTACTGTACAATAATGAGTAAAAAAAAAATTATAGTAGATTTATTAACTGAAATAAATGACCATATTTTTCAAGAGAATTTTCAAGCCCCACTCATCAAACAAAATTATAACGAAATCGGCCAAGTTTACTATTTATTTAAATATAAATTTATAAACCAATAAGATCAAATAACACCAAGTTATTATTATAACAAGCTTACTTCGTCACTTATCCAGAGCCTGTTATACAATTATACTATTTGCACGTGTATTTTATCTGTTTTAAACTTGGTGTCATTTGATCTTATTGGTTTAGAAATGTTTGTAAAAAAACTATTGTTATCAAAAATGTAACAGATGTAACACCGGACCTCATTACCCACAATGCATCTCCCGCACTGGACTACACTGCCGTAAACAGCTGTCGTAAATCAAAACTCCCGGTACGGCAGATGGCCACCACTTTTCATCAGTATAATGACACACACACACACACACACACGCAGCAGCAGCAGACCGAGCCGTCACTCCCCTAAATTTAAAGAATACAAACTGGTTGCGTGCGAGTTTGCTGTTTTTTCTATAGTATGCTGAAGCAAAATCAAAATACAACATTTTTTTTTTTATTTTAATTTTGTTTTAATTAAAATAAAAAAAATTAAAACATCACCCCTCGGGATTCGAACCGACGCATTATGTATCACTGACCGTGGGCTCTAACCGCTACACCAAACAAGCACTTAAAAGTGATGCACCCAAGTAACCTTAAATAAGGCAAGGTTAATAAAGCAAGCTCTGGATAAGTGACGAAGTAAGCCTGTTATAATAAAAACTTGGTGTTATTTTTATCTTATTGGTTTAGAAAATTATATTTAAATAAAACCATACACACTTCTTTTCTAATTACACGTGATAAAATCTAAAGGCTCACTGTGTTAATATTTATTGTGCTTAAATTTGATATTAATAAGATTTGATTTAATTTGAATTCTACATTTGTACTGTAATTATAGTACTGTGATTATGAATTCGATCAACTACAGTGTTTCACTTGATGTTATCGGCTACTACGTGTATTATTTAATGGGACACGTCTCATTAATGAGACAGAGAATGTAAGGCATGAGGCGTCAGTCTGTAGTTATATAGTCTGTAGTTATATAGCACTTAAATAATTCTTTTGATTGTGTAAAGCTGTTTTGAGACAATGTCAATTGTTAAAAGCGCTATACAAATAAAACTGAATTGAAACTGAATTGAATATAGCGCCACTCAGTGGTAAAAGCAAGCAAATGCACAGCAAATGCACATGCCGTAATGCGGCGGCGACGTTAAATACGACGCTCCGATTTTGTAACAACTGTATGATGTTCTTTTTCTGAAATGCTGTGTTACTTTTACGCCAGATGTAACGGGACACGCACCTTCCAAAAAGTTAAACTTTTGTCTCGTCGGTCCACAAGGTATTTTCCCAAAAGTCTTGGCAATCATTGAGATGTTTTTTAGCAAAACTGAGACGAGCCTTAATGTTCTTTTTGCTTAAAAGTGGTTTGCGCCTTGGCAATCTGCCATGCAGGCCATTTTTGCCCAGTCTCTTTCTTATGGTGGAGTCGTGAACACTGACCTTAATTGAGGCAAGTGAGGCCTGCAGTTCTTTAGATGTTGTCCTGGGGTCTTTTGTGGCCTCTTGGATGAGTTGTCTCTGCACTCTTGGGGTAATTTTGGTCGGCCGGCCACTCCTGGGAAGGTTCACCACTGTTCCATGTTTTTGCCATTTGTGGATAATGGCTCTCACTGTGGTTCGCTGGAGTCCCAAAGCTTTAGAAATGGCTTTATAACCTTTACCAGACTGATAGATCTCAATTACTTTTGTTCTCATTTGTTCCTGAATTTCTTTTGATCTTGGCATGATGTCTAGCTTTTGAGGTGCTTTTGGTCGACTTCTCTGTGTCCTATTTAAGTGATTTCTTGATTGAAACAGGTGTGGCAGTAATCAGGCCTGGGGGTGACTACAGAAATTGAAATCAGGTGTGATAAACCACAGTTAAGTTATTTTTTAACAAGGGGGGCAATCACTTTTTCACACAGGGCCATGTAGATTTGGAGTTTTTTTCTCCCTTAATAACGTAAACCTTCATTTAAAAACTGCATTTTGTGTTCAATTACGTTATCTTTGACTAATAGTTAACGGTTTCTGATGAGCAGAAACATTTAAGTGTGACAAACATGCAAAAGAATAAGAAATCAGGAAGGGGGCAAATAGTTTTTCACACCACTGTACACACACACACACACACACACACAGACACACACACACTATCGTTCAAAAGTTTGGGGTCACTTGCAAATTTCTTTGTTTTTGTTTAGTGATTTCTTTTCTACATTCTACAACAATACTGGGGATTTCAAAACTATAAAATAACAAATATGGAATTAGGCAATTATGTAACAACAACAAAAACAACAGTTAGTTGCTATTTTAAGACACAGAGGCCAGCCTTTCTGTAATAGTTCTTGCAAGAACAGTATTGTCAAGTGCATTTGCAAAATCCGTCAAGCACCATAATGTAACTGCCTCTCATGAAGGCCATCCCAGGAGGGCGAGACCAAAATCTACTTCTGCCGCAGACAAGAAGTTCATTTAGAGTTATCAGCCTGAAAAATGACCAATAATAAAAATCAGGAACGATCATGGAGTTAGAAAGTGACCCCAAGCTTTTCAAAAACACGGTATTGTCAATACTACTATATAGAAGTATTGACAATACCGTGTTTTGAAACTTACAAAAAAAAAACGAATTTACAAACTTTGTACTGTTGCAGTAAGGATAGCTCCTATGGGTCACAATCATTAAAATAAAATACATCACATATAGCAAAATATAATTACCACAAAGAGGCTGTAAAATTACCTTGAGATTTTTATGGTATGCCTTGATGCATCTCTTCAGGTTTGTAGTATTTTTCCCAACAATTGTGTGCCCACACTCTTTCCCCTCCAATAGTACTACACATAGGCATATTTCTCTGGTTTAATATATATATTCTCTGCCACAGACAAGAAGTTCATTTAGAGTTGAAAAATGACCAATTAACAGCACCTCAGATTAGAGGCGTTATGAAGTCTTTACAGAGCATAAGTAGCAGAAACATCTCGATATCAACTGTTCAAAGGAGATTAATGCATTTTTTGAACGCCTTCAGCATTCCTTTACAATGTAGAAAGAAATAAAAATCAGGAACGATCATGGAGTTAGAAAGTGATCTAAAACTTTTGAACGGTATTGTGTGTATATATATATATATATATATATATATATATATATATATCTATATATATATATATACACTGTATACACACACTGCGTTAAAATTATTACACAAATAAGATCTTTCACTGATTTTCATAATTAGTAAATGCAAATGATAGTCAGTATAATTTTCTAGTCATCAACTATTAGGGTATAATTAGAATTTTTTTTTTAAAACAAACCTCCTATAATAATATTTATTTTAAAAATGAAAAACTGAAAACGCACTATTCCAAATTATTACACACAACAGAGTTAAAACATTTTATAGGTTGTAAAGAACTGAAAATAGGCTTTTTGTTGAATTTGTAGCATTAGGAGGTCATATTTACTGAAATCAAAAACTATTTCAATCAAAAACATCCTAACAGGGCATGTTACATCTTAACATAGTACCCCATATTTGATATCACCTTCACAATTATTGCATCCATTGAACTTTGAACTTGTGAGTTTTTGAACAGTTTCTGCTTGAATTTCTTTGCAGGATGTCAGAATAGCCTCCCAGAGCTGCTGTTTTGAATCAAACTGCCTCCCAGCCTCATAGATCTTTTGAGGATTCTCCAAAGGTTCTCAATGGGGTTGAGGTCAGGGGAGGATGGTGGCCACACCATGAGTTTCTCACCTTTTATGCCCATAGCAGCCAATGACACAGAGGTATTCTTTGCAACATGAGATGGTACATTGTCGTGCATGAAGATGATTTTGCTACGGAAGGCACGGTTCTTCTTTTTGTACAATGGAAGAAAGTGGTCAGTCAATATACTTTGCAGAGGTCATTTTCACACCTTCAGGGACACTACAGGGGCCTACCAGCTCTCTCCCCATGATTCTGGCCCAAAACATGACTCCGGCACCTCCTTGTTGACATCGCAGCCTTGTTGGGATATGGTGGCCATCCACCAACCATCCACAACTCCATTCATCTGGACCATCCATCTGGGTTGCACGACACTCATCAGTAAACAAGTCAAAAATAGTTGAAAATTTGTCTTCATGTATGCCTGGGCCCACAGCAACCATTTCTGCTTGTGAGTATTGGTTAGGGGTGGCCGAATAGTTGGTTTATACACAACTTCAAGCCTCTAAAGGATCCTACACCTTGAGGTTCTCGGGATTCCAGAGGCACCAGCGTCTTCAAATACCTATTTGCTGCTTTGTAATGGCATTTCAGCAGCTGCTCTCTTAATCTGATGAATTTGTCTGGCAGAAACCTTCCTCATTCTGCCTTCATCTTTAATCATACGCTAGATTTAATTATATCCCATGGTATAGAGGTCTCTAATATAGAGATCATACCTCAAAGTGATGATATCACAGATCACTCCCTCCTGATATACACTCTACCCGTAGAACAGATTAGCTGTGTCCCCCCACGTTATCAATCTGTTAAAAATATGAATCCCACTACTAAAGACAGATTCACTGTAACATCTGGGCCACCACAGCCTCGGAGAGTAAGATCCAGTTCCCCGGACTACTGAGCCGTCGCTTTGTCTCCCCCTAGTGTGTCTGCGTGTTTATGTCTCACATTAGTAAATAATGAAAAGCACCTGTGCCTCCTTGTGTGTCTCTCTATTTATACCAGCCAACCCCAGAGTCATTTGTCCGTCCACCGTTGTGAACGAATGTGTTTTCCCGTGTTGTCTGAGATTAAGTTTGTTTTTGATTGAAGTTTCTAAGTTTAAGTTTGTTTGGACTGAAGTTTCAGAGTTTAAGTTTGTTTTGACTAATGTTTCTGAGTTTAAGTTTGTTTTGGTTTTTTCTGCCCTTCTGGAATCCTTTTTGAGTTATTTATATAAATAAACCAGTTTTGAGTTCCAGACCTGCATCTGCGTCCGCCTCCTCCTTGAGAAACATGACAGATGGACGGACCCACCAGGACGCAGCAGGTGTCCTCCTGCACCAGGAGGAAGTAACCCCGATGCACTATGTGTGGATGATGCAACTAGAGATTAACAGCCTGGCGCGAGCAGTGAACGACCTCGCTCACTGCGTAGAACATCTCGCCATCTCCGGCCAGGAACCCGCGGGTCCATCTACGCGCTCCACGCCGTCACCACCACGGCCTGCCCCCCCGGAAAGATATGCTGGTGATCCGGACAGGTGCAAGCAATTCATCCTGGCTTGTGAACTATATCTGACGGCCTACCCGGACATCAGTGACGAGCAGAGAATCCGGTTCGTGATCCAGCAGCTCACCGGACTCGCCATGGATTGGGCAGCGGCGGTCTGGAGCGCAGGCGGGGAGCTCACTCACCGTTACACCAGCTTCCTCGAGGCAATGATGGCCGTGTTCGATCATCCGGATCAGGGACGCACGGGGGAACAGGAGCTCATGAGGCTGCGACAGGGAAACGTCCCGGTCGCCGAATACGCGGCAAGATTCCGGGTGAGGGCTGCGGAGAGTGGCTGGTGCGAGAAAAGCCTCCGCGCCAGGTTCAGGGACGGGTTACAACCGGAGGTCCAGGTCGAGCTCGCGTGTCGAGATACCGACTTCTCCCTGGACGAAACCATCAACCTGGCGATTAAACTAGACCAGCACCTTCGCAGCCAACGATCACAGCCAGGGACCAGACCGGTTCAGGCACGAGACTCCAGTCAGCCTCGCGAACGGCCCCCCGTAGCGCCTGACCCGAACCGGCCAGAGCCCACGGAGGTGAGTACTTCCCGCCTCTCTCCCGCCGAGAAGAGAAGACGGGTAGCATCGGGGTTATGCTGGTACTGTGGGGGGAACGACCACCACATCCGAGACTGCCAGTTGCTACGAGCAAAACACACACGCACACACCCACACAGACACGCCCCTACACACACACACACCACCACACAGACACCTGCACTTCGTACACACACACACGCACACACACCCACACATGCACACCTCCGTACATCCACATCACACACACCACCTCGTACCCACCACCCATTTTGTGTAAAAGCTCAGTTGATGTTTAATGATTGTGTTTTGTCTGTCTTTCCCCTGATAGATTCCGGGGCGGCTGGTAACTTCATTTCTTCTACCCTCGTTTCCTCGCTGCAAGTTCCCGTGTCGAAGCTACCATACCCGATATCTATTAAGGCTCTAGATGGTCATGAATTGGAACATTCGCCTGTTAAATTAATGACTGCGCCCCTCCGATTAACTTTCCCCGGTCACACGGAGGAGCTAAAATTCTATGTGCTACCTCGGTCAGATCATTCCGTCGTGCTGGGTCTTCCATGCGCTTAGCGCTCACAACCCCAATTTCGATTGGACTAACTCCCACGTCATATCATGGTCCCCTAGATGCTTAAAATTTTGTACACCGCCGACATTGACAGTCCAAACCACTACCATTGAAAGTCCGACTGCCCAAGTAACCACCAACATACCATCAGAGTACATGCGGTTTAAAGATGTGTTTAGTGTTAGGGCAGCTGCACGACTTCCCCCCCACCGCCCGTGGGACTGCGCGATTGAGCTACTGCCGGGGAAGGCACCTCCTTGCTCACGGGTTTACCCATTGTCAGTGGCAGAAACCAGGGCGATGGAGGAATACGTGAGTGAGGCACTCCAGCAGGGGCTCATCAGCAGGTCCACGTCCCCCGCTTCGGCAGGTTTTTTTTTCATAGAGAAAAAAGGGGGGGGCTTACGTCCCTGTATTGATTATAGAGGCCTCAATGCAGTAACAATAAAATATAAGCACCCACTGCCCCTGGTACCGGCCGCTATCGACCAACTCCGAGGAGCTTCCATCTTTACCAAACTCGACCTCCGCAGCGCATATAACCTCGTTCGTGTGCGTAAAGGCGATGAATGGAAGACGGCGTTTAGCACTACATCTGGGCATTATCAATACAACGTAATGGCATATGGACTGGTAAACGCACCTGCGGTGTTTCAGGGGTTCATGAACGACGTGTTCCGGGATATGTTTAACCGTTTCGTCATAATATACCTGGATGATATCCTGATATATTCACGGTCATATCCCGAGCACGTTGTTCATGTAACTGCCGTCCTTCACCGCCTGCGCAAACACGGGCTCTATGTGAAGGCAGAGAAATGCGCCTTTCACCAGAGGGAGGTGGCATTCCTCGGCTATCGCATAGGGCCACTGGGGGTCGAGATGGAAGCGACCAAAGTCGCGGCGGTACAACAATGGCCGGAACCGATGTCAGTTAAGGCGCTACAGAGATTCTTGGGGTTTGCCAACTTTTATAGGCGGTTCATTCGGGGCTACAGCATGGTGGCAGCGCCCCTCACTTCACTATTGAAAGGGAAACCGAAACGCCTTTGCGAGTTCCCAGTGGAAGCGCGAAGTGCGTTTCAACGTCTAAAACTTGCTTTCACAACCGCCCGTGTTAAAATTACCGGACCCAGAGAAGCCCTTTGTAGTCGAGGTCGATGCATCAGAGGTAGGCGTAGGGGCGGTGCTGTCACAACGCCACGGCCACCCTGAGAAACTCCATCCCTGCGCTTTCTTTTCTAGGAAACTAACACCTGCCGAGCGAAACTATGATATCGGTAACCGAGAGCTGCTAGCAGTAAAAGCGGCGTTAGAGGAGTGGAGACACTGGCTGGAGGGGGCGAAACATTCATTTACGGTGCTCACGGATCATAGGAATCTGGAGTACCTCCAACACGCAAAAAGGTTAAACTCACGTCAAGCCCGATGGGCGCTCTTCTTCACGCGTTTCCGATTTATTATTACTTATCGCCCGGGCTCGAAAAATATAAAAGCGGATGCGCTGTCACGCTATTATCCGTCGCCGGAGCCCATTACAACTCCGGAGCCCATTCTGCCATCTTCACTCGTAGTGGCTCCGATCGCGTGGGACATCGAGTCGGAGATAGTTCAGTGGGCGCGGTCCAACCCCGTGCCTAGGAACTGCCCTCCGAGTCGAACCTACGTGCCGGAGCCACTGCGCGAACGAGTGACGATCGCGGCTCATACGAGCCTAGCATCTGGACACCCCGGCGTCTCACGAACCCTACACCAAATAGAACCAAAGTTCTGGTGGCCAAAGATGCGGGAAACCGTGAAGAGAGTAGTTTTGTCTTGCGCAGTGTGTGCGACTACAAAAACCCCACGTAGTCTACCAGTTGGAAAACTAACTCCCCTGCCAATACCAAACAGACCGTGGTCCCATATCGCTGTGGACTTTGTCACAGATCTGCCGGTATCGAAAGGGTACACCACTATTCTAGTAGTAGTGGATAGATTTTCAAAGGGGTGTAAGTTCATCCCGTTTCGCGCCCTTCCGTCAGCCCTCCAGGTGGCGGAAAGCTTATTCACTTTTGTGTTTCGCTGCTACGGCATACCGGAAGATATTGTTTCCGATCGTGGTCCCCAATTCATCGCCAGGGTCTGGAAAGCGTTTTTCCAGAAATTGGGGACCACTGTTAGCCTAACGTCGGGCTACCACCCCGAATCTAACGGACAGGCAGAGCGGACTGTCCAAGAACTCGGGAGATATCTTCGGGCATACTGCAGCAGCCGACAACACGAATGGGCAGACTGTTTAACCTGGGCGGAATACGCACAAAACTCCCTGCGCCACTCCTCTACCGGCCTAACGCCGTTCCAGTGCGTGCTGGGTTATCAGCCCCCGCTATGTCCATGGGATGCCACGCCCACCGATGTGCCCATGGTGGACCAGTGGTTTGAAAGAGCGGAAAAAGTATGGGAGGAAGCACACACCAGGATCTCCCAAGCAGTGCAGCGTTTCAAAAGACATGCCGATAGGCGGCGAAGGGAAAGTCGTCCGCTCCAGGTAGGCGATCGAGTATGGCTCTCGACACGGGACCTCCGCCTCAATCTCCCCTGTAAGAAACTTTCCCCCAGGTTCATAGGTTCTTTCCCCATCACAGCACAAATAAACCCAGTTTCATATAAATTAAAACTTCCTGCACATCTACGTATCCACCCTGTATTCCATATCTCTCTTCTCAGGCCGGTGGTCCGGGGCCCATTAGATGAAGGAGCAGCGGAACCTTCACTCCCCGGGGCTGTGGAGATAGAGGGCGCCCCAGCGTTTAGGGTCAAGGAACTGCTGGACTCACGGAGGAGAGGGGGGGCTCTACAATATCTAGTTGAGTGGGAGGGCTACGGCCCGGAGGAACGGAGCTGGGTCCCGGCACGGGACATTCTAAGTCGGGAACTCATTGTGGATTTCCACCATGCACGGCCGGATCGCCCAGCGCCCCGCCCACCGGGTCGCCCCGCCCACCGGCAAATCCATCGTTCAGGTGAGTCCTCGCTCCCTCCGACAGCACGTAGGGGACGCCCTCGACTTCCTTCAGAAGCCGGTTCTGGAGGGGGGGGTGCTGTAACATCTGGGCCACCACAGCCTCGGAGAGTAAGATCCAGTTCCCCGGACTACTGAGCCGTCGCTTTGTCTCCCCCTAGTGTGTCTGCGTGTTTATGTCTCACATTAGTAAATAATGAAAAGCACCTGTGCCTCCTTGTGTGTCTCTCTATTTATACCAGCCAACCCCAGAGTCATTTGTCCGTCCACCGTCGTGAACGAATGTGTTTTCCCGTGTTGTCTGAGATTAAGTTTGTTTTTGATTGAAGTTTCTAAGTTTAAGTTTGTTTGGACTGAAGTTTCAGAGTTTAAGTTTGTTTTGACTAATGTTTCTGAGTTTAAGTTTGTTTTGGTTTTTTCTGCCCTTCTGGAATCCTTTTTGAGTTATTTATATAAATAAACCAGTTTTGAGTTCCAGACCTGCATCTGCGTCCGCCTCCTCCTTGAGAAACATGACATTCACAAGTAATCTGCCCAATCTGTCCCAATTTCTTATCAGACCCCTAAATGCAGATGATCTAGATGAAGTGACAAGCAGCATGGGCACTATTTTTACCAGTACATTAGACACTGTTGCTCCCATCAGATTAAAAAAAGTCAGAGTCACAAAAAGTCACTTGCACCGTGGTACAACAGTCACACTTGCGCCCTAAAGAGAGCAACCCATAACCTCGAGCGAAAATGGAGAATAACTAAACTAGAAGTTCTTAGAATTGCGTATAAAGACAGTGTGCAGCTTTAGACAGGCTCTAAAAACTGCTAGGACTGAGCATCTTAGCCAACTTATAGAAAGAAACCAAAACAATCCCAGGTTCTTATTTAGTACAGTGGCTCGCCTAACAAAACCTAAGATGCCCGTAGAGAGTATCCCATCACAGTTTAGAAGTGAAGACTTTATGGACTTCTTTAATGAAAAAAATCAATAATATCAGGAAGAAAATAGCGGAGGTTCAACCTCTAATAATATCTCACGATCCAGTTCAGCCTATAGCTTCACATTTAGATTTTCAGTGCTTTACTGATAGGACAGGAAGAGCTGTATAAACTTATCACCTCGGCTAAATCAACAACGTTCCTGTTAGACCCAATCCCAACCAGATTTTTTAAAGAAGTGATGCTTACGGTTGGAGAGCCACTTCTAAACATTATTAATTATTCATTATATCTAGGTCACATCCCTAAACCTTTCAAGTTAGCAGTTATTAAGCCGCTTCTTAAAAAATCTAATTTGGACGCGAATGAAATAACAAATTACAGATGGATTTCAAACCTCCCGTTCATATCAAAAATACTAGAAAAAGTAGTATCAGCTCAAATTTGCACATTCTTGCAGGATAACAACATCCTTGAAGAATTTCAGTCAGGTTTCAGGCCCCATCATAGCACAGAAACTGCACTAGTTAAGATTACAAACGACTTGTTTTTAGCTTCAGACCAAGGCTGCATTTCATTGCTAGTCCTGCTCGATCTTAGAGCTGCATTCGACACTTTAGATCATAATATTCTCATAGATCGCTTACAAAACTATATAGGTTTTCAGGGACAGGCATTAAAATGGTTTAGATCATACCTGTCTGATCGCTACCATTTTGTAGATCTAAATGGAGAACCGTCTGGTGTAATGCCAGTGAAATATGGGGCCCCACAAGGATCAGTTTTAGGACCTCTGTTGTTCTCAATATACATGCTTCCCTTGGGTAACATCATTAGAAGACATGGGATTAGTTTCCATTGTTATGCTGATGATACCCAATTATACAGTGGTGTGAAAAACTATTTGCCCCCTTGCTGATTTCTTATTCTTTTGCATGTTTGTCACACTTAAATGTTTCTGCTCATCAAAAACCGTTAACTATTAGTCAAAGATAACATAATTGAACACAAAATGCAGTTTTTAAATGAAGGTTTACGTTATTAAGGGAGAAAAAAAACTCCAAATCTACATGGCCCTGTGTGAAAAAGTGATTTCCCCCCTTGTTAAAAAATAACTTAACTGTGGTTTATCACACCTGAGTTCAATTTCTGTAGTCACCCCCAGGCCTGATTACTGCCACACCTGTTTCAATCAAGAAATCACTTAAATAGGAGCTACCCGACACAGAGAAGTAGACCAAAAGCACCTCAAAAGCTAGACATCATGCCAAGATCCAAAGAAATTCAGGAACAAATGAGAACAAAAGTAATTGAGATCTATCAGTCTGGTAAAGGTTATAAAGCCATTTCTAAAGCTTTGGGACTCCAACGAACCACAGTGAGAGCCATTATCCACAAATGGCAAAAACATGGAACAGTGGTGAACCTTCCCAGGAGTGGCCGGCCGACCAAAATTACCCCAAGAGCGCAGAGACAACTCACCCGAGAGGCCACAAAAGACCCCAGGACAACATCTAAAGAACTGCAGGCCTCACTTGCCTCAATTAAGGTCAGTGTTCACGACTCCACCATAAGAAAGAGACTGGGCAAAAACGGCCTGCATGGCAGATTTCCAAGGCACAAACCACTTTTAAGCAAAAAGAACATTAAGGCTCGTCTCAATTTTGCTAAAAAACATCTCAATGATTGCCAAGACTTTTGGGAAAATACCTTGTGGACAGACGAGACAAAAGTTGAACTTTTTGGAAGGTGCGTGTCCCGTTACATCTGGCGTAAACGTAACACAGCATTTCAGAAAAAGAACATCATACCAACAGTAAAATATGGTGGTGGTAGTGTGATGGTCTGGGGTTGTTTTGCTGCTTCAGGACCTGGAAGGCTTGCTGCGATAGATGGAACCATGGATTCTACTGTCTACCAAAAAATCCTGAAGGAGAATGTCCGGCCATCTGTTCATCAACTCAAGCTGAAGCGATCTTGGGTGCTGCAGCAGGACAATGACCCAAAACACACCAGCAAATCCACCTCTGAATGGCTGAAGAAAAACAAAATGAAGACTTTGGAGTGGCCTAGTCAAAGTCCTGACCTGAATCCTATTGAAATATTGTGGCATGACCTTAAAAAGGCGGTTCATGCTAGAAAACCCTCAAATAAAGCTGAATTACAACAATTCTGCAAAGATGAGTGGGCCAAAATTCCTCCAGAGCGCTGTAAAAGACTCGTTGCAAGTTATCGCAAACGCTTGATTGCAGTTATTGCTGCTAAGGGTGGCCCAACCAGTTATTAGGTTCAGGGGGCAATTACTTTTTCACGCAGGGCCATGTAGGTTTGGATTTTTTTTCTCCCTAAATAATAAAACCCCTCATTTAAAAACTGTATTTTGTGTTTACTTGTGTTATCTTTGACTAATAGTTAAATGTGTTTGATGATCAGAAACATTTTGTGTGACAAACATGCAAAAGAATAAGAAATCAGGAGGGGGGCAAATAGTTTTTCACACCACTGTATATCTCAACAAAACCAGACGAAATATCTAAGTTGTCTGGATTAACTGAGTGTGTCCAGGACATAAAAGATTGGATGACCAATAACTTTCTTTTATTTAATTCAGATAAGACAGAGATATTACTTATTGGCCCAAAAACCAGCACACAACAGCTTTCACAATTCAGCCTGCGCTTAGAAGGATGTACTGTTACTACCAGCTCAGCAGTAAAAGACCTGGGCGTAATATTAGACCGTAACTTGTCTTTTGAAAATCACATTTCAAATATCACAAAAACAGCCTTTTTCCATCTTAGAAATATTGCCAAACTTAGGAACATCTTATCTGTATCTGATGCAGAAAAGCTAGTTCATGCATTCATGACCTCCAGACTGGACTATTGTAATGCATTGCTAAGTGGTTGTCCTGCATCCTCAATAAACAAGCTTCAGTTAGTCCAAAATGCAGCCGCCAGGGTTCTCACTAGATCCAGAAAATATGATCATATAACCCCAATATTATCATCCCTGCACTGGCTACCTGTTCAGTTTAGAATAAATTACAAAATAGTATTACTTACATACAAGGCCTTAAATGGTTTAGCTCCCACATACCTAACCAGTCTTCTAATACGCTACAATCCACCACGCGCCTTAAGATCACAAAGCTCCGGACTTCTGGTAGTTCCCAGAATTTCAAAATCTACAAAAGGGGGTAGGGCATTTTCATATTTAGCTCCAAAGCTTTGGAATAGCCTTCCAGACAGTGTTCGGGGAGCAGACACGGTTTCCCAGTTCAAAAGTAGACTCAAGACGCATCTTTTTAATCTGGCATACACATAACTCATCCCATAATCTCATACTCCAGTACACCTATCCCGAATGGCAACTACGCTAATTCTCCCCATCTGTTCTGTATTCCTCTACCCATCCCGAGGCATCGGGAGATTTTGCCAGATTCAGTAGACAAAGGCCGACCCTGCGAGGTTCCTGAGGCATCCAGAGAAGGACCAGCTCCAGCTGGATTCAGCTTTATGATGGTTGGAGCTACACATGCTGCTCCTGTGCTTCCAGTGATCCAGACCTCATCTGCCCTCTGCACCTACTGACTCGTCCCTATGCTGAACTGGTCTTCATGTCAATTTAAATAATTTCTGTCATATTGAATTTTCACCTGCACAACACACAAGATGTTATATAATCTCTATCTGTTATCACCCAAATGAGGTTGGGTTCCCTGTTGAGTCTGGCTCCTCTCAAGGTTTCTTCCTAATGCCATCTCATGGAGTTTTTCCTTGCCACCGTCGCCGTCACCCTTGGCTTGCTCATCAGAGACATTTCATTCATTTGTCTCATTATTATCTAGACACATTTTTCTCACACATACACACTTCCAATTATTTTCTTTTCTAAATTTTTTTTTTGTGTAAATTTTCTTTCATTTTTGTGAAGCTGCTTTGAGACAATGACCATTGTTAAAAGCTCTGTATAAATAAAATTGAATTGAATTGAATCTGCAATAACCTGTCTGTGCTCTGAATCAGCCACAAATGTCTTCACAGTATGAAGAGTTTTCGTGAACTATCTAATGTTTTCATACCTTGTCCAATTTGATGCTTTTCGGCAGCAGAGAGATCCTTTTTCTTTCCCATATTGCTTGAAACCTGTGGCCTGCTTAATAATGTGGAACAACCTTCTTCAGTACTTTTTCTTTAATTGGGCTCATCTGGCAAACTAATTATCACAGGTGTCTGAGATTAATTTCAGTAATCCAAAGAGCCCTGAGACGCAATAAAAACTCCATGAGTTTAATTTAAAAACTAAACATTTAATGTTTATGACACTTACATCCAATTTGTATAATAATTTGGAACACAGTTTATATATATATATATATATATATATATATATATATATATATATACATATATATATATACATATATATATATATATATATATATATATATATATATATATATATAGACACAATACAGAAATTCTGAAAACTATGCATATTTATGCACTCCTCAATATGTGATCAGGGCTCCTTTAGCATAAATTACTGCATCGGGGGAGAAGACTAGGCTGCTTTTATTGTAGCCCTCAGCTTGTCTGTATCACTGAGGGTGTTTCTCATGTTCCTCTTGAAAATAGTCCAGAGATTCTCTAAAGCTTTTCCAAGGTCTTTAATCAGCTTTGCTCCTCAATCGTTTAAGGTTGCGGCCATGCCTGTTGCTATTTCCTTGGGGAAAATACCAATGATCATCTTCTAGAGAACAGTGAAGTTCCAGTTTCCTCCCACTGTCTAAATATATTCAGGTTAGGCAGGATATGCAAGTTAGGCATATTGGCGTTCCCAAATTGCCAACTGTATTGTGTGTGTGCCCTGTGATGGATTAGCACCCTGTTCAGGGTGTACTCTGCCTCGTGCCCTAAGCCCCCTGGGATAGGATGAACACATTTTCCACGAGTGTAGTCTGATGTGTTTTACAGAGACTTGGTTACATAATTATGTATGGGCTATGGGCAAGATGGTGCCGGTGAGGTCGGCTGTTGACTGCTCCAACCACTTTTTCTTTGTATGTTTTTTAAGTTCGTTTTCAGCATTTAAATATCTGCAAAATCACCACTATTGAGTAAATTAGGTATGATAGAGACACTCTTGTTTCTATAGGTATACAAGGTACTCACAATTCGACATTTTTAACTCTGGATCCGAGCTGGAGGAGTTAGATCCTGAGGGATAACACAGGAAGCGACGCGAAGCGGCGGCCCCCGAGGGAAACGAGTCGGCATTCAGGAACAACGTCCAGTCACTGGAGAACAAACTCGACAACCTCAGGGTCAGGGTAAAGTTCCAGAGAGACATTCGGGACTGCAATCTACTCTGCATCACCAAGACATGGCTGAACCCAGCGGTGCCAGACCACGCCATCCAGCCGGCCGAGTTCTTCTCGGTTTACCGCATGGACAGGACACGGGATTTGGGAAAGTCAAGGGGAGGCGCCGTGTGCTTAATGGTGAACAGTAGCTGGTGCAACAGCGTGAGCGTTGTTCCTCTCACACGCTCCTGCACACCCAATCTGGAACTACTGACCATCATGTGTCATCCTTTTTATCTACCTTGGGAGTTTACATCGGTCATAATCAGCACCATTTATATCCCGCCTCAAGCGGACACGGAGGAGGCACTTACACAACACCAAGCACAACACTGGGACGCTGTGCTCATTGTGGCGGTGGACTTTAATAGTTCCAACCTCAAATGGGCAGTGCCAAACTTTCAACACATCACCTGCCCCACCAGGGACGACAGGACACTGGAGCACTGTTACACTACAGCTACAAGGCGCAATCTCGTCCACCGTTTGGGAAATCCGACCACGTCGCCATCTTCGTCATGCCAAAATACAAACAAATGCTCAAACAGGAAGTTCCGGTTCAGAGGGAGGTTCTGGACAGACCAATCGGTGGCCGCGTACAGGACGCACTGGATGATGCAAACTGGGACATGTTCAGAAACAGCGGTTGTGGGATTCATCGGGAAACTAGCGGATGATACCATGGAAAAAACGGTTTCAGAACGTTTCCCAAACAGAAGCCGTGGGTGGATAAAACCATCCGCGATGCTCTGAGATCCCGCACCACTGGCTACAACACGGGACTTGCGTCGGGGGACATGGAATAGTACTAGGCTGCGTCATATAATGTTCGGAAGGCAGTGAAAGAGGTTGAAGCAGCGCTATGGGAGGAAACTAGAGTCACAGCTCTAACAGAGTGACTCTAGGAGCCTGTGGCAGGGACTAAGGACAATAATGGACTATAAAACACCAACAACCGGTATGATGAACGCGGACATGACTCTGGCAGAAGAGCTGAACACCTTCTATGCTCGCTTCGAGGCTGCAGCTAAAGACGCTAGCGATGCTGATGCTATGGGAGAAATTTTTATTTGATTTCATTTGATTTTATTTACTTTTGGGGGTTAGAAGATACCTTATCAGTATATAATTGGGGATGTGCGTGCAAGCTGAGACATAGGTGTGCTATGTCTTCTTTGTGTGCGCTTGCATAGGAAACCAGAGCTTTAAATTGGGGCACCTTCATTGTGAGCTAAAGAGGGTCCCCTAATGGGAAACAGATGTTGGAGGGAGGTGCGGCAGGCACTGCATATTTAATGGAAGAAACGACAAGGAAATTCAGTCGTGTCCATGGTTCAGCTCCGGCCGTTATTGCATGATAATAAAGGTCGTAATCTTCTGTAAGCAAAGCCTAACTGTTGAGTATTTTCCACAACAATGCCAGCGATGCTAATGCTAGCGGCGCTAACGGCTGCAGACAGGAAGACACTGCCAGCACCGGAAACGCATTTATCATCTCCGAGCATGATTTCAGGAGAGTGAACACCAGGAAAGCAGCAGGACCAGATGGCATCTCAGGTCGTATTCTCAGAACCTGTGCAGACCAGCTAGCACCTGTGTTCACTGAGATATTCAACGCCTCTTTATCTCAGTCGGTGATCCCCACATGCTTCAAAGAGTCCATCATTGTTCCTGTTCCAAAGACACCACATCCTGCTTCCATCAACGATTATCGCCCTGTAGCCCTCGCCTCAGTAGTGATGAAGTGCTTTGAGCGCCTGGTCAGAGACTTCATCATTTCTTCACTACCGGACACACTGGACCCATTACAGTTTGCATACCGCCTGAACCGCTCTACAGATGATGCAATCTCTCATCTCCTCCACACATTACTCACTCACCTGGACACTAGGAAAGGGAATGATGTTAAATTGCTCTTCATCTTCATAAGGTATTCAGATCAGCATTTAATACCATAATTCCCTCCACACTCACCACCAAGCTGGAGCACGTGGGACTCAGCTCATCTCTGTGGTGAGATCCCCAACTTCCTAACTGGCAGACCACAGGCAGTAATGGTGGGCAGACATGTCTCAGCCTCCCTCACTCTCCGCACTGGAGACCCCCAGGGTTGTGTTCTGAGCCCCCTGCTGTACTCTTTGTACACCTATGATTGCGTGGCCACTACCAACTCCACCGCCGTCATCAAGTTTGCTGATGACACTGTCATGGTGGGCCTGATCACCAACAACGATGAGATGGCCTACCTAGAGGAGATTGGAAATCTAGAGAACTGGTGCCAGAGGAACAATCTCCTCCTGAATGTCAGCAAGACCAAGGAGCTGATAGTGGACTTTAGTACAAAGCAGGAGAAGAACTACCAGACCCCAGTCATCAACAGGAGCCCAGTGGAGAGAGTGGACAGCTTCCAATACCTCGATGTTCACATCACGCAGGACCTGTCATGGTCCTGTCACATCAACACCTTGGTGAAAAAGGCCCGCCAGCGTCTCTACCACCTCAGACGCTTGAGAGAGTTCAGACTGCCCTCTAAGGTGCTCAGGAATTTCAACTCCTGCACCATAGAGAGCATCCTGACGGGAAACATCACGACCTGGTTTGGAAACAGCACCATGCAGGACAGACGAGCTCTACAGACGGTGGTGCGATCAGCAAAGCACATCATCCGCACCGAGCTCCCTGACGTGCACTCAATCAACAGCAAGTGGTTCTGGACCAAGACCAGGAAGATCGTGAAGGACCTCAGCCATACCAACAATGGACTGCTCTCTCTGTTTCGGTCTGGGAGGCTATTGCGCTCCCTGAAGGCCAATATAGAGAGAATGAGGAGGAGCTTCTACCCGCAGGCGATACTGTCTCTCAACCACACCACCACACAGGACTAATAACATGTTTTTAAACTTCCAACATTGACTGGACAATCACGGACACAATGGACACATTCCTACACACTTGCACTACATATTTATGTCTTCATTTCTGGACCATTGCACAAGACACTTTAATAAGACACTTAAGTCACTTTATATAATATTTGCACACCCATAGTCACTTCAAAATTTTTACAGGTTTCTATTTCATCTTCTATATTTCTATTTTATCTTCTATATTTCTATATTTTTATTATGCCCTTATTTGTACAGTATATTTTACTAGTTAAATTTATTTTCTTTCATATTTCTTTCTATTCATATTTATTTCTTATGTTTATTCCCCCCAAGAAGGTCAGATCACAACCTAGTCCACCTCCTGCCATTATACAAACCCCTGATTTAGAGACAGCCTGCTACAGTGAGACTATCTGACCTGCCGATTGTATGTCCGATTATAGAACTGTGTGTACTGTGTTCTGTACTCACCCCTCTGGATTTTGTTTCTGGCAAAAAAGATGGGAACCTTTGTCCATGCATTGAATACAGAGGGATGAATAACATCACTACCAAAAACCGCTACTCCCTGCCCCTGTGGACTTCAACCTCCTGCAGAGGACCCAAGTCTTTACAAAACTGGACCTCCGCAATGCTTATCACCTGGTTAGAATCAGAGCAGGGAATGAGTGGAAAACCACCTTTAACACCTCATCTGGTCAATAAGAGTATCTGATAATGGCGCTTGGATTGGTCAGTGCTCCAGCAGTGTTCCTAGCCCAGTCAACGATGTCCTCGGAGACTTCATCAATATCTTTGCCTTCATGTATGTGGATGACATCCTCATCTTCTCGCGTTCCTTGGATAAACATAAGATAAATGTCCCCAGGTACTCCAGAGGTTCCTAGAAAACCAGCTCTTTGTCAAGGCTGAGTAGTGCAAGTTCCACAGCAGCACGGTCTCCTTCCTGGGCTTCATTGTCATCTCGTCTAAAATTCAGCTAGACCCCGCCAAGCTGAAAGTGGTCACAGACAGGCCTGCTTCAGCCCTTATTACACACAGTTTATTCGTGATTATAGTTCGGTAGCTGCCCCACTTAAGTCTAGACCTGAAGGGGTGATTCACCTCGGCAACCAGGTGCGGTATGCATTCTAGGCCTTTGTCCAGCAACGTTGGTTGCCCACCATGAGAGAAGATACTTGCTGCTTTAGTGCCTGCAACTCTTGTACCAGAAATAAGACCAGCAACAAGCCCCCAGCTGGTTTTCTCAGACTTCTCCAGATCCCTCACAGGCCCTGGTTCCACAATGGTCTTGATTGGTCACTTCATTCCACTTCATCCCATTATCTGGCCTCCCTACAGCAAAAGAAGCCACTGAACTCTTAATCATGCACGTTTTCCGGCTTCATGGGCTCCTGACATCACATTAGCTTGCAGAAGGTGCAAAAAGTAGACTTTTTTTTTTTTTTACAAAAAGTGCTTTAAAGTTTACATCACTGGATACATACTTACACTGGGTTAACTAGGTTAATAACTAAGTGCCATTAGTCCAACACAACTGGAAATAGGTCAACTGGACAACTGGAAGTTAGTCCAAGTACGGGAGAAACAGATGTGTCTTGAGTCGTCGTTTAAATATAGTCAAAGTCTCTGCTGTATGGACATCTATTCAATTCAATTCTATTTATATAGCGCTTTTAACAATGGTCATTGTCTCAAAGCAGCTTCACAACAATGAAAGAAATTTGACAAAAAAAATAAAATAAAATAATAATAATAATAATAATAATAATAATAATAATAATTTTAGAAAAGAAAATAATTGGAAGTGTGTATGTGTGAGAAAAATGTGTAGATAATAATGAGATGAATGAATGAAATCTCTCTGATGAGCAAGCCAAGGGTGACGGCGACTGTGGCAAGGAAAAACTCCCTGAGATGGCATTAGGAAGAAACCTTGAGAGGAACCAGACTCAACAGGGAACCCATCCTCATTTGGGTGATAACAGATATAAATTATATAACATCTTGTGTGTTGTGCAGGTGAAATTTCAATATGACAGAAATTATTTAAATTGACATGAAGACCAGTTCAGCATAGGGACGAGTCAGTAGGTGCAGAGGGCAGATGAGGTCTGGATCACTGGAAGCACAGGAGCAGCATGTGTAGCTCCAACCATCATAAAGCTGAATCCAGCTGGAGCTGGTCCTTCTCTGGAGGTTTCATGAACCTCGCAGGGTCGGCCTTTGTCTACTGAAGCTGGCAAAATCTCCCGATGCCTCGGGATGGGTAGAGAAATACAGAACAGATGGGGAGAATTAGCGTAGTTGCCATTCGGGATAGGTGTACTGGAGTATGAGATTATGGGATGAGTTATGTGTATGCCAGATTAAAAAGATGCGTCTTGAGTCTACTTTTGAACTGGGAAACCGTGTCTGCTCCCCGAACACTGTCTGGAAGGCTATTCCAAAGCTTTGGAGCTAAATATGAAAATGCCCTACCCCCTTTTGTAGATTTTGAAATTCTGGGAACTACCAGAAGTCCGGAGCTTTGTGATCTTAAGGTGCGTGGTGGATTGTAGCGTATTAGAAGACTGGTTAGGTATGTGGGAGCTAAACCATTTAAGGCCTTGTATGTAAGTAATACTATTTTGTAATTTATTCTAAACTGAACAGGTAGCCAGTGCAGGGATGATAATATTGGGGTTATATGATCATATTTTCTGGATCTAGTGAGAACCCTGGCGGCTGCATTTTGGACTAACTGAAGCTTGTTTATTGAGGATGCAGGACAACCACTTAGCAATGCATTACAATAGTCCAGTCTGGAGGTCATGAATGCATGAACTAGCTTTTCTGCATCAGATACAGATAAGATGTTCCTAAGTTTGGCAATATTTCTAAGATGGAAAAAGGCTGTTTTTGTGATATTTGAAATGTGATTTTCAAAAGACAAGTTACGGTCTAATATTACGCCCAGGTCTTTTACTGCTGAGCTGGTAGTAACAGTATATCCTTCTAAGCGCAGGCTGAATTATCGTTATCAGTATGTAGACTTAAATGGTGATTATTCTGCATGTTCTCTAGTGGAGTTTGGCGTTCCGCAGGGTTCAGTTTTAGGCCCACTGCTTTTTTCCCTTTACATGCTTCCTCTGGGCAACATAATCCGTAAGCATGGTATTAGTTTTCATTGTTATGCAGACGACACACAGCTATACGTCTCAACAAAACCTGATGAGAAAAACCATCTTACTAAAGTTGAGCAATGTGTTCAGGACATAAGAAATTGGATGCTAATTAACTTCCTTCTGCTTAATCCGGATAAGACAGAAGTTCTAGTCATAGGACCGCATACAGCTAGAAGTAAAATCTTAGATCACACCGTAACTTTAGATGGCCTTTCCGTTCCGCCAAGTGCAACAGTAAAAGACCTCGGCGTGATTATAGATTCCAGCCTTTCATTTGAAGCTCATGTAGATAATATCACCAGGATAGCATTCTTTCACCTTAGAAATATCGCAAAAATAAGAAATATATTGTCGCTAAATGATGCAGAAAAACTAGTTCATGCTTTTATCACTTCTAGGTTGGACTATTGTAATGCCTTACTGTCTGGTTGTTCAGTTAGGTGCATAAACAAGCTTCAGCTAGTCCAAAATGCAGCAGCGAGAGTCCTCACTAGAACCAGAAGATATGAGCACATCACCCCTATCCTATCTTCACTGCATTGGCTCCCTGTGAAATTTCGCATTGATTTTAAAATACTACTCTTGACATATAAGGCATTAAATGGTCTCGCGCCGCAGTATCTGAGCGAACTGCTAGTGTCTTACGATCCGCCACGCCTACTTCGGTCAAAGGATGCAGGCTGCTTATCAGTACCGCGTATTATGAAAACTACAGCTGGGGGCAGAGCTTTTTCTTACAAAGCCCCAAAATTATGGAATAGTCTTCCAAATAGTGTTCGGGACTCAGACACAGTCTCAGTGTTTAAGTCTAGGCTAAAAACCTATTTATTTAACCAAGCATTTTATAAATAGATTTGCCATAAGGTAAAGGAGCAGATCTGGGGGACTCATGGACGTAGAGTATTATGGTGAACTGGTATGTTTAGATGCTGTCTTCCTCAGTCTCATTTGATCACTCAGGTTTGTTGACGGTGAGGTGATTGTTTGCTTTACATCTCAGGGAGCCCTCATGTTTGTGTTTCCTTCTGGCTCTCCCTTTTAGTTATGCTGTCATAATTAGTCCTGCCGGAGTCCCTGCTTGCACTCTACAGTAAATATACATTCACGTTAGACATTGTGACTGTGACCATACCTAATTGCAATCTCTCCTCCTCTTCTCTTCCTCCCCCTCTTTCTCTTTCCTCTCTCCCCCTGTCTCCCCCTTTCACTCTTTCTCTCTCTCTCTCTGTCGAGCTACACATGTGGTTCCTGAGCTGCCAGTGATCCAGACTCCCTCTGCCCTTCGGACCTGTCTGATCCATCCTGGTGCCCGGTTTCTGGTTGGAGGTCTCATCGCATGGATGCCCCGTGTGTCTCTTTAGGATGCGTCTGGTGTCTGGGGATGATTCTCTATACTTAGAAGATGGTTCTGGCCTTGACTGGTGTGGTCAGCTGTTTCTCTGAGGACTTGACAATTCGATAGTTCAGGACTGGAACTTTCTACAAGTCTATCTGAGTCTCGAATAACTACTGGACTCCATTTTACATCAAGTATTATAACATCAATTAACATCAACTATTATAGCTGAACCTAACACTTAACACTATATAAATGCAGATCATTTCCTGCTATCTGTTTCACCCAGATGAGGATGGGTTCCCTGTCGAGTCTGGTTCCTCTCAAGGTTTCTTCCTATTACCGTCTCAGGGAGTTTTTCCTTGCCACTGTCGCCCTCGGGCTTGCTCGCCAGGGAATATCTGAACATTTTGATTCATACACATTCACATTCCATACAAACTTAAATAATTCTTTTGATTGTGTAAAGCTGTTTTGAGACAATGTCAATTGTTAAAAGCGCTATACAAATAAAATTGAATTGAATTGAATTGAATTGAATTGTGAAAGCTATTGTGTGCTGGTTTTTGGGCCAATAAGTAATATCTCTGTCTTATCTGAATTAAATAAAAGAAAGTTATTGGTCATCCAATCTTTTATGTCCTGGACACACTCAGTTAATCCAGACAACTTAGATATTTCGTCTGGTGTTGTTGAGATATATAATTGGGTATCATCAGCATAACAATGGAAACTAATCCCATGTCTTCTAATGATGTTACCCAAGGGAAGCATGTATATTGAGAACAACAGAGGTCCTAAAACTGACCCTTGTGGGGCCCCATATTTCACTGGCATTACACCAGACGGTTCTCCATTTAGATCTACAAAATGGTATCGATCAGACAGGTATGATCTAAACCATTTTAATGCCTGTCCCTGAAAACCTATATAGTTTTGTAAGCGATCTATGAGAATATTATGATCTAAAGTGTCGAATG
Source organism: Channallabes apus (assembly GCA_030522415.1). Lineage (NCBI taxonomy): Eukaryota > Metazoa > Chordata > Actinopteri > Siluriformes > Clariidae > Channallabes > Channallabes apus. The sequence goes on from CM060129.1 coordinate 489,548, forward strand.
CAGCTCTAAGATCGAGCAGGACTAGCAATGAAATGCAGCCTTGGTCTGAAGCTAAAAACAAGTCGTTTGTAATCTTAACTAGTGCAGTTTCTGTGCTATGATGGGGCCTGAAACCTGACTGAAATTCTTCAAGGATGTTGTTATCCTGCAAGAATGTGCATATTTGAGCTGATACTACTTTTTCTAGTATTTTTGATATGAACGGAAGGTTTGAAATCCATCTGTAATTTGTTATTTCATTCGCGTCCAAATTAGATTTTTTGAAAGGTTTAGGGACGTTGTAACGCGGCCACATAAAGGGACATTTTTATATACAGGCAAATAATTGAAGAGCTAATGCTGCTCACCTGTAGCCTAAGATGTACCCGAACGGTTTTATATTTTCCCCTTTGACAGTGTTGGTCACCGAGCAAGCTCCCACTCGCATGCGCGATCGCGACGGGAGGGAACCCGGATGCAAACTGATCACATGTGCCGGCATAAAGCCGGAACCGGCGAGGTAGCCGGCACGGAGAGATTACCCCAGCGCGCTGTTTTGTTTGAGAGAGAGTTGGTTTGTTGCTTCCACACGGATGATCATTGATTGGATTTATCTCGTTGGACACTCACTTTTCACCTCTCGGTCCGTTACTCGAGCTCCCAGTGTTGACATCTATCCTGGTGAGACTGAGAATAATCTCTCCACTCATCTTTACAGATGTCGCCTTTAAGACTGCGCGTGTTTTCCCGCGAGAGGCCGCAATTTAGCGCGCGGCGTGCCGCGACTTGCCGGAGGCAACATTCGGGAATTTAAAATTAATGTGTTGTACTTCACTGAATATCCACCAGATGGCGCATGGAAGGACTTTATCTAAAAGCCGGTGGTCCGGGAAAGTCAGTTTCCCTATGTTTCCCCGGTGGCGCGCAGATTCAAATCATGACGTCACTCACAACCTAACGCTGAGAAGGCGAACGAGGATTTTAACAGATTTTCTCTTGTTTTAAAGTGTTTTTACGAACTTTTTGAATTAAACAAATAACCTATGCAAAATAATCGAGTGTCTTTTCGCTTTTTTTTTTATATTTGAAGATAATTCATACGTTTTAAGCCGCTGCAAAAGGCTGGTTTGCTGGGCGAGTACTGACATCACGACTACTTTTATTACACCTACATTTGTTTATTTGTATATGTATGTTGTTAATATTAATTTTTTAGAGATTGTGTGTGCGTGCACGGAGAGTTTGTGTTGATAAGTGTATGTGGATAAGTTGATAAGTGTATCAGAAAGCATTAAAATGTTCATTTGAATTAAAATGACATACTGTATATACAGACGTGTGTGTGTCAATTACATATATATCAATTATATCAATTTCACTGAAGCCTATCCCTCGCCATATGACAATTCGCCATTCATTCTCGCATTGATAATCAGCGATATTTTATAAGGAGATTTAGGGATTTAGCTCTACTTAATTTTCTAACGTTTTAAGAAAATTCATTAGTTCGTTCATTCTATTTGAAGCTTCGGATGTTTTTTTTTTTTTAGATTAGTTCTGAACTCGCTTCCGTGAAACTATCGCTAAAACAATGTACCGAGCCCTCCTGAGGATATAAAGCTTTATTATTGTGTTTGAATAAATAATCTACCACAGCAGATAATAAACTATGGTGTGTCATAACCGAAGCAAACACCACGATTGTGCCTCATTTCGTTCGACGGGAACGTGGTTCACTTGGCCGCGGTGTATTATAAACCTGTGGAATGTTTCACTGTTTATGCTCACATAAGAGTAATAAAAGCGAGTAAAATGTGGAAATGATGTGTGGCAACTCAATGAGAACTAAACCAAAGATTTCAGTAACTCCACTGAGTGTAACATCTGCATAGTGACACTGAACAACTTCACTTTTCCGTTTACCTCTGAAAAAAAAAAGCTGTATTTTGTTTGTTTATATTTAGAGTTTTTAAAACAGTAGAAGAAGTACGCGCGCGCACGCACACACAGACACACACACACACACACACACACACAGACACACACACTCCCCTGAGCCCTCGGGAAACATCCAATCACCGTCGGTATACAAATGAGTCAAGACGCAGCCTAACGTGGTGTCGTGTCGGATTTCAGCGGTCACGGAGTGGGAAGACTTTGAAGAAGCTGCAGTGACAGTAAACAGCTGAACAACTTCACTTTTCCGTTTACCTCTGAGGAAAAAAAAGCTGTATTTTGTTTGTTTATATTTAGGATTTTTATAGTAGTAAGAGAAAGTTATAGTTTGGTCTGTACTGTAGTTCGCACCCTTGTAGAGAATAAATAAATGAATAACACCTTCATATCCCCTCTCAAGAGTGTCATAGTCCATTGTTAGTTTTAATGATTTGGCTGAAATTAATTATCACTACATAAGTACCCTCAGACCATTGATCATGAGTCTCAGCTGAACCTAATTCTATACTTGTAACAGAAAATGTAGATGCAGATTTCAAATGTGTATTTATATGATAGATAGATAGATAGATAGATAGATAGATAGATAGATAGATAGGTGTGTGTGTGTGTGTGTAGGCTCTACGTAGGGGCAAGAGAGGGCAGCGCACCCTCAAATAAATGTCTGCACATGTTAATATATTCCTAAAATGTATATATTACAAGTTGATAAACTGATCTGCGGTAGCGGAAAAATCCGCTGAAAAAAGGACAGGCTGAAGCGCACGCGCACACACACACATACACACGCGCACACATACACACACAGACACACCTCCCTTGAGCCCTGCGTCTGTCGGATTTCAGCGGTCACTGGGTGGAAAGACTTTGAAGCAGTTTATATATGAATCTAAGCTTGAACTTATCAGCATTGTAAATATATAATACTTTTCAAATAAAATCGATATTACTTTGACCCTGAAGTTTAGTTTAGCACACACAAAAAACAGAAAAGTCATTTCTGGTAACGGAATGTGTAGTTTATTTACAGTATTCATTCATTCATTCATTTTCTATTCCGCTTAATCCTGTGTTCAGGGTCGCGGGGGACCTGGAGCCTATCCCAGGAGACTTCGGGCACTAGGCGGGGTACACCCTGGACAGGGTGCCAATCCATCGCAGGGCACACACACATACACACACTCACACACCCAATCACATACTACGGGCAATTTAGGAACGCCAATTAGCCTAACCGGCATATCTTTGGACTGTGGGAGGAAACCGGAGTACCCGAAGGAAACCCACCAAGCACGGGGAGAACATGCAAACTCCATGCACACAGAGACGGGAATCGAGCCTGGCCGGGGAATCGAACCTAGACCCTGGAGGTGCAAGGCGACAGTGCTAACCACTACACCACCGCGCCGCCCCTTATTTACAGTAATTCATTAAAAAATGAATATACATACAGTACACAGTAAACACGGGAAAAATTACAAAATGAAAAAACAAACAGTATCTACTTTATAAACAGCTTAGTATGTGCGTCGAGATGCTGAAATCCCTTGCATGTTTTTGCTTCCAAGTGGAGAGATATTTGACCGATAGCCTAGAACAAAAGATCTATAGGTGTGATCACAACCCCCTCCGACCGACCGTGCCATCAATCACTGACCACCTCAGAAGTTCCCTCCAATGTATGGCTGCAATACTTGTTTTGCAAGTATTTTTAACACCATTCAAAGGCTTACAAGTTCCATTCAACATATAATGATGTCTGCAAATGTTAATATATTCCTAAAATGTATATATTACAAGTTGATAAACTGATCCGCGGTAGCAGAAAAATCTGCTGAAAAAAGTGCACTGCAACTAACACGACAAACACCGTTTCCCATGCAGTGTTTTATTTGTGACGACTTGGCATAATGTTAACTTAACATTAACGGCCACAATTAGCATATTGTTTAGCTGTACATTTACTAAATGAGCACTGTGCCTAGTCCGAATTGTATATTTTTGTATAATCAATATCCATTCTGTTCTAAGTGTCTTAATTAATTTTAAATACAATTTTGAACCTTTTTTTATTCCTTGTTTTTATTGTTGTGATTATTTTTTGATGTTTTACTTTCTTTATGTAAAGCAATTTGAATGACCATTGTGTATGAAATGTGCTACAGTATAAATAAACTTGCCTTGCAGTGTCCTAGATAAATGGACATAAGATAATTTTTCAGTGACTTAAACGCCAAGTAAGTACAAGTTCACATATTAAGGAAATTTGGCTTTAAGAATGGGTGCTTATGAAAATACTAATGTCACAATATCAATCACAGGCAAAGGAGACAGAAATTATTGAGGGACAGGTAGACCAGGGTCAATCAGATGTACAGTGTTGGGTAAGTGTGGTGCTTTTATTGAAGGGATAATGACAGATTTTTTTAAATTTTTGGGGGGTGAACAATTTCTTTAATGTTTTTTGAGTTGTGGCTGTTTAGTAGAAAGTAATAGGCTCACCAATTTACAGTATGATCTTTCAATTTAGCAAGTGTAATTTAAACAAGTTAGTTAGTATGAGTATGGAAAACATCTTTTCCTGCATTTTTTTCTGCTTCAGGAGTCAGTCTGTTCTGAGACAGTGAGAGTAGAGGAAGGTGCAGATTCAGGACCAGGAGGGAGCCGGAGACAGCAGAACAAAGAGATGATATTGCCAGCACCAGCACAGGGAGCACAGTTTTTAGTTTAGATCTCATGTTTACATTTTATTGTATGTTGATGGCTTGACTGTAAACTGTTACGAGTCACGGTCTGTCTGTTCCCACGCTGTCACTTTCCCCATGTGCTCATGTTTACTCCTGTCTGACTACATCCTTTCCCATGCCCCTGTTTCCGCCCCGTCTGCACACCTGTCTCTAATCCCTGTCTGATTACTCCAGCATTTAAGCACGCACTGTGCGCTGCTTAAATCGCTGGATTATCTTGTGTATTTTTGCCTCGATTCTCTCGCGTTTATTTTTCCCTGCTTTCACGTTGCCAAGCCCGCTTTTGTCTCTCGTTTTTGCTTTCGGTTTCTCGTCTCGATTTTGTTTGCCTCGTCCTTTGATCTCCCGGTTTTGACCTCGCGCTTCCCCTTCTGACTACGGCTCTTGTTTTACGATTTGGCTTCGACGCAACGCTGACTGATCTCCCGGTATTGACCTCCGCTTCCGCATTCCGACCGTATTCTCGTTTTACGTTGCTGTCATTCATCTGCGCCTGGATTCACCTCGTCCGCTCCGCCCCGTGACAGAATAATCCAGCCAGCGAAATGAATCCAGCAGATATTGACTGCATGAAACGCTGGAGAGTCAAGGTGCACTTCTCGGAGCTCACCAGCAGGAGCTGCTCAACACCAAGCAAACCCTGGCTGATGTTATTTCCCAACTCCAACGGCTCCATCTCTCTCCGGCACAAAGTGGGGGCCCCTGCACGCAACGGGAACCACGACTGCCTGCCCCCCCCCCCCACCTATGAAGGAGATCCAAGCACCTGTCGCTCCTTCCTCTCTCAGTGCACGCTGATATTTGAGCTCCAGCCATCCACATTTCCCACTGAACGCTCCAAGGTCGCATACGTGATAACTCTCCTCTCAGGACGAGCTCGGGAATGGAGCACTGCACTCTGGGATGCTCATGACTTCTGCTGCACCAGCTACGAGCACTTTGTTAAAGAGATGAGGAGGGTGTTTGATCGCTCATGTCATGGCAGGGAGGCAGGCCACAAGCTGTTAAAACTTCACCAAGGTTTACGTTCAGCCTATGACTATGCCATAGAGTTCCAGACCCTAGCTCTCTCCAGCGGGTGGAATGGTCGGGCCCTAAGTGATACCTTCTTCGAAGGCCTGACTGCGACGCTCCAGGATACGCTGATCTCCCAAGAACTTCCCTCGTCGTTCCAAGATCTCATGGATCTGGCCGGCCGAGTAGATTCACATCTCCGCCTGGGAAAGTCAACCAGATTCTCACCACCCAGAGACCGCCCACAATCTCGCTCCCCTCAAACTAATCCTCAGGAGAGACCCATGCGACTGGACAGGACCCGCGTTTCCCCTGAAGAACGACGACGACGTAGAGTGGATGGTGCGTGCTTCTACTGTGGAAAATCATGTCATCAGCTCAAGAACTGCCCTGTTAAAAGGGGGCGTCTTCTAGTCCAGCTGGGAGGATTGGAGGGTGTGTCACCAGGAAGATTCCCAGATCAACGCCGCCTGTTTCCAGTTTTTCTCATCCACGAGCAACGGACCCACCTGGTGCAGGCACTGATTGATTCAGGTTCAGACCGCAACCTGATCAATGCGACTTCTGCCAAGACCCTAGGAATCCCCGCGCTACCCTTGGAGACCCACCTCAAAGTTCAGGCACTCGACGGCAGCCCACTCCCATCTATCACACACAGAACTCCCCTTATCGGGCTAAGGGTCTCGGGCAACCATTTAGAACAAACTTCTTTGTTTATCATGGAGGGATCACATGCTACTGTTGTCCTGGGCCTGCCCTGGCTAACCCGTCACAATCCTCAACTCGATTGGGTCAGGAACACAATCATAGCCTGGAACCCGTCATGCGCCACTACCTGCCTGCGAGCTGCAGCCACGTCCTGCCTCAGCCCTGCATCTGTGGAGGAACCACCGGACCTCACCGCCGTCCCGCCAGAGTACCATGATCTCAAGGAGGTCTTCAGTAAATCTCGTGCTGTCTCTCTGCCTCCCCCCCGACCATATGACTGCGCTATCGACCTGCTCCCAGGTACCACGCCCCCCAAGGGCCGCCTATATTCTCTGTCACCCAGGGAGCGTGAAGCTATGAATCATTATATCTCGGAGTCCCTTGCGGCGGGGATCATTCGCCCCTCCTCCTCCCCGGCGGGAGCCGGCTTCTTCTTCGTGGGTAAAAAAGATGGGTCCCTTCGTCCATGTATCGATTATAGGGGCCTAAACCAGATCACAGTGAAGAACCACTATCCCCTTCCGTTAATGGCGACCGCCTTTGAACTGCTCCAGGAAGCAAAGATTTTTTCCAAACTGGACCTACGCAACGCATATCACCTCGTCCGAGTCCGAGAGGGTGACGAATGGAAAACTGCTTTCAATACCCCAACAGGACACTATGAATACCTGGTGGTCCCGTTTGGCCTGACCAACGCCCCAGCCGTCTTTCAGGCCCTCATCAATGATGTCTTCAGGGACTTTCTGAATTTATTTGTGTTTGTTTATCTGGACGATATTTTAATCTTCTCCCGAGACCTAGGAGAGCACCAACATCATGTTCGACAGGTGCTACAAAGACTGTTAGAGAACAATCTTTTCGTCAAAGCAGAGAAGTGCGAATTTCACACTACAACCACCACTTTCCTGGGGTTCGTCATTGGTCCCTCAGGCATTGAAATGGAGCCTGCTAAACTCCATGCAGTCACGAACTGGCCTACGCCCACCACAAGACCGGAACTTCAGAGATTCTTGGGTTTTGCCAACTTTTACCGTCGCTTCATCCGAGGCTACAGCTCCATTTCTGCCCCCTTAACAGCCCTGACTTCCCCCAAGACACGTTTCCGTTGGGACATGAACTCTGAAAAAGCCTTCTCGGAACTCAAGAAACGGTTCACGTCTGCCCCAATCCTGACTATTCCAGATCCGTCACGCCAGTTTGTTGTGGAAGTCGATGCCTCCAGCACGGGGGTAGGAGGTGTCCTTTCCCAGAGAGCTGCACACGACAACAAGCTACACCCCTGCTCTTTCTTCTCTCACCGCTTAACTCCTGCTGAGGTCAATTATGGCATCGGCGATCGAGAACTGCTGGCCATCAAGCTGGCCCTAGAAGAATGGAGACACTGGTTAGAGGGGACGGAGACCCCATTTTTGGTGTGGACTGACCACAAGAACCTCGAATACCTGCAGAATGCCAAGAGGCTAAACTCTCGCCAGACTCGGTGGTCACTGTTCTTCGCCAGATTCAACTTTGTCCTCTCCTATCGTCCTGGGTCCAAGAATTCCAAGCCAGATGCACTTTCCAGACAGTTTTCACCTACTCACGACTCCACTGCCATCGAAACCATCATTCCCCCGTCATGCTTGCTCGCAGCAGCTGAGCTTGATATCGAGACCAAGGTCCAGCAAGCCCTGTCTCATGAACCCGGACCAAGCAACGTGCCTCCTAATTGCCTGTTTGTTCCACTTCCTCTACGTTCTCAAGTTCTGGAATGGGCACACAGCTCCAAGCTCTCCTGTCATCCTGGCTCAGCTCGAACCCTGTCTCAAGTCCAACAACGTTTCTGGTGGCCCACGGTCAAGGAAGACACCTCCAGCTTCGTGGCAGCATGTGACACCTGTGCTAGATGCAAACATACCAACACCGCGCCGGCAGGCCTCCTCAGACCATTACCTATCCCATCTCGTCCATGGTCCAACATTGCACTGGACTTTGTCACAGGGTTACCTTCCTCCAACGGCCACTCATGCATCATGACCGTGGTGGATCGGTTCTCTAAGGCTGCCCATTTCATTCCACTACCCAAGCTCCCATCCACCAAGGAAACCGCTGATCTCATGATAACACACGTTTTCAGGCTGCATGGTCTTCCCAATGACATTGTCTCTGACCGTGGGCCCCAATTCACATCACAATTTTGGAAGGCATTCTGCAGACTCATTGGAGCCACCCCCAGTCTGTCTTCAGGCTTTCACCCCCAGTCCAACGGGCAGACCGAAAGAAAGAACCAGTCCCTCGAGGTAGCCTTAAGGTGCATGGCCTCCCGAGATGTCGCCTCCTGGAGCAAGTTTCTGCCATGGGTGGAATACGCCCACAACTCCCAAGTATCATCATCTACTGGTTTGTCTCCATTCCAGTGCTGCCTGGGCTATCAGCCACCCTTATTCCCATCTCAGGAGGAGGAGGTCAGTGTCCCATCCGTCCAAGCTTTTGTCAGGCGATGCAGAAAGACCTGGCTGCAAGCGAGGAGAATGCTGTTACGGGTCGGCAGAAGATATAAGACACAGGCCAACCGCAGATGCTCCCAGGCTCCCAAGTACAGGGTGGGACAGAGAGTCATGCTCGCCGCCAGAGATATCCCCCTAAAGACCACCTGCCGCAAGCTTTCCCCTCGTTACCTCGGCCCCTTCACCATCACTAAGATAGTCAACCCCTGCGCTGTTAAACTCTTGCTCCCCTCAACCATGCGGCGAATCAACCCTACATTCCACGTGTCCCAGCTACGTCGCCTCATCTCATGCCCATTAAGTCCCCCCACCCACCCTCTGCCTCCTCCCCGTATCATTGACGGCGGTGAAGCCTACACCGTCCGTCGCCTCCTGAAAGCTCGCCGCCGAGGTAGAGGCATTCAGTACCTGGTGGACTGGGAGGGCTATGGACCTGAGGAGAGAAGCTGGATCCCTGCCAAGTTCATCCTAGACCCCAAGCTAATCTCTGACTTTCAGAAACGCTTCCCTGAGGCTCCCCGTCCTAACGCCCAGAGGCGTTCATAAGGAGGGGGGGGGGTGTACTGTCACGAGTCACGGTCTGTCGGCCATTTGTTTTCCCACGCTGTCACTTTCCCCATGTGCTCATGTTTACTCCTGTCTGACTGCATCCTTTCCCACGCCCCTGTTTCCGCCCCGTCTGCACACCTGTCTCTAATCCTTGTCTGATTACTCCAGCATTTAAGCACGCGCTGTGCGCTGCTTAAATCGCTGGATTATCTTGTGTATTTTTGCCTCGATTCTCTCGCGTTTATTTTTCCCTGCTTTCACGTTGCCAAGCCCGCTTTTGTCTCTCGTTTTTGCTTTTGGTTTCTCGTCTCGATTTTGTTTGCCTCGTCCTTTGATCTCCCGGTTTTGACCTCACGCTTCCCCTACTGACTACGGCTCTTGTTTTACGATTTGGCTTCGACGCAACGCTGACTGATCTCCCGGTATTGACCTCCACTTCCGCATTCCGACCGTATTCTCGTTTTACGTTGCTGTCATTCATCTGCGCCTGGATTCACCTCGTCCGCTCCGCCCCGTGACAGTAAACAACATAAACAATGCAATAAATAGTTTTAAAGAAAAACCTGCTTTGTCATTGAACCTGAGAAAAACTTTGAAAATAACCATAATGGTGCAGTCTCCGTGCTACAATAATAATGATAGAAGCAAAGTTTTTCACTGTGGGGACATATCTTTATAAGAACAATTTGACTGTATTATATGTGTCCCCTTCAAAAATTGCTCATGAGAAATTTAATATTTATTGTACCCCCCTACTGTTAAATGAAATTTACGCCCATACTTGAGGCATCCTGGAGGAAAGGGGCGGGTGCTCAAGCACCCGCCGCCCTCCCCCCTCTGCACGTGCCTGTATGTGTGTGTGTGTGTCTTTACAGTAAAACGTGAAAGCGCGCTCAGTTACAGCTCAGTCCCTCTTCTCACCTTTGATAGGTGAGAAGTTATCAAACCGGTTTCGGATGGGGGAATTGGCACAATTCAGGGGTTAAATAGTTTTAAACCCCTGAATTGTGCCAATTCCCCCATCCGAAACCGAAACATTATAATCTCAAGACCGAGACGTCTCTGCCTAAAATGTATTTCTCCAGCAAAGCATAGAATAAATATAAATAAAATGCTTAATATTAATAATATTGATCTTAGCTGGATGGTCTAATTCTCAAAACCGTTTAAGAAAGACTTAACACACTATAACTAGAATATTTACAAAACTGAAAGGTTGTCTTATGAATAATAAAAAACAACTCATAACTCAAAAAGATCATATGTTTTTATATTTTTTAGATCATAGACATGAATTAACTATATATATATATATATATATATATATATATATATATATATATACTGGACACAAAGAGCAAAAAACATGATGAAAAGCAATAAAGTGCTTAGGGCTTTTCATATTTTTTGCTGTTTGTGTCCAGCATTGAATAATTATTTCATCCATTATTTGACCACGGCTGGGAATAAGAGCTGGAATGTGATTATATATATATATATATATATATATATATATATATATATATATAAATTCACAGAGAGAGAGAAAGAGAGAGAGAGAGGTGTTTTGCTGGCGAAAAACATTTTAGGCAGAGACGTCTACTCGGCCTTGTTAATTGTTTTTAAAACCCCCAATTGTACGAATTCCCCCATCAGCGAAATCATGAATGAAAGGTGAGAAGAGGCATTATAATACAGTGGGGGTTCTGTGGGTCTCCAAACTCAGAAGGCTACGTGTCAGCCGATAACTGCTCCTTTGATCTTCTGGTTACAGCAGGACGCCGACTGCTGATGAGTAGCCTGTACAAGCCAAGCTCTTCCCCAAAAAATAATGTGAATGTCTGCAACAACCACTAACCATTAAAATGTTTTTTGTAATTAAACACGAATATATAAATTGTATTTTCTTTACACATAATCAAAGAAACAATCAAAGAAATCAAGTAAAAGTTACATAATTATATTTAATGCACAAATTAGATTTATTTAAAATAGCCAAGTAAAGGTAATTAATTCCCAGATAGCAGACACACTTCGCAGAGATAATGCTCCCTAATGCATGTTACAATGACCAAATATGATAAATAAATAAACCACACTCTCAGCTAATAATAAAACAGATTCGTTTATTTATTTTTTTGATAAAAAATACATTTAATAACAAGCAAACATTTGATTAATTTATAGAAAAACGAGAAAACAGTAACTTACAAATGAGGTCTCAATTTGAAAAGATGTACAAAACATAACACCACAAATAAGTATTAATCATAGAAACAAAATTAAACACTAACAGAAACGTTTTGTACTTTATGATTTTTAAATATGACCGTTAGATCCGGTTGGTCAGGAAACTCCTGAAGTCAGATGCAGACACATTTTCAGTCACAAACTGCTGTGAAAAAAATAGAGATAGATATTCAATTAAAATTCATGATACTTAATTTAGCAAATGAACAATATTTATACTTTGTTCCTCTCGCTTCACAACTCATGAGAACAGACCGAAACCAGAACCGAACCGGAGATTAAGGAAAAAGTGAGAAGCAAGAATCATGTGTGGAAAGATTAAGCATGCAGGGTCACAGGATGACTCTACTTCATTTTCTTGTCTGCAATGCGATTTAGACAAATTAGAGCTGCTGTCAATACTGTATGAACATATGTACAGGTTCTTTACAGTTGAAATTTAACTTGTAACTTATTAATAAAATTCGGATTCAGAAAAAAAACGTTTATTGCTAGTGCTCTTTTACCATTTAATGCTTTAACACACACGACTCAGTTTGTTCAGAAATGGCATCTCACTGGCGAGGCTTTGTCTGAACACACCGTTTTCACGAGGTGTGGGGGTAAGAAACACACATCTCGGTGTATTAATCCGCGCGCTCGGTTCATTATTATTTTATTTATTTATTCATTTACCACAGGACCCCTGGGGGCTCCGTAGGTTCAGCTTTTTACACGAAAACGGTGTTTTGTGAATCTCCACACTATTAAAAACTGAAATATTGCTAATTGTACGTCCTGAGATTAAGATGAACATTAATTGGGAGTCATGAAAGCGAGAATCACATCCAAAACAGAAAGGTAAACTTACCTCGAACACGACAAACTCCAGCTGCAGCCACGCCGTGTTGTACCTCCTTGATGATTTCCAACCGACTGATCCACAGCGCGGGCACAGCGTCTCCAAACACGCATGCGCAGTTTAATTTGGACACATTTTCGGGCTTCAGTAGACACACAATACTTCAGACTGAAACACGACTGCCCCCTACAGGTAATGAAGGGCATGTTCACAGCTTGCCGCACACAGCCGCGCAAAGCCGCGGCAAGTCACGGGATCCCTATATTTTGGATATTGTCCGGTTTTGTGTGACGTGGCTGAACAAGATGGACGCTAATGCTAATGCTAGTGCTAATGCTAATGCTAGTGCTAGTGGTGCTGTGAAGGCCGACTTTGCTATAGATAGTAATCTGATGGAGGAGAGAGATGATGCATTTGTAACATGCCGTAACCCTACTGCTGAAATAACATCATTGATTAGTTCACTGTTCACTGATGATGACGATGATGATGATGTTATTGCTCATGTGTCTGATATTAATGTTGTACACACAATGAACAATGAACTAACTCAATGCAAGGCGGATGTGGAGGCGCTCACAGACAAAGTGAGCAAGTTGGAGCAGGATTTTAGACAATCCTTGAACAGCAGTCTAAACAGAGAAACCATTTTCCGTGAGGCAGTGGACACTGGCTTAGAAGGGCTGGAGCGCTACTGCCAAGAAGCCCTAGAGAAGCTGGAAAGAGCTGTCACTGACTGTTTTCTCCGACGCGACGTGATCTGGGAAAACCAGATGAAGAAACTGTATTCACGAGTATGCACACCATCCAAAGATTACAGGCCTACACCCCTGGATCTCTCCAATCTCCTGTTCTACATTCTCCCAGCACTCCAATCACGGCTTCTACAACCAAGTTAAAGCCATGCATCAGTCACGAAACGTATGCCATTCCTCCCAGTGTTCCACCACACTCTTCTGATCAGCTTACCTCCTCAGTTTCTCCCTCTTCTTCTTCCTTTTATGGTCGACCACCTATCCGCCTGGAGTTTCCATCCTTCAGAGACAGCAGATGTACTCCACTTCATCGAACAGTGTGAGAACTATCTCTGCTCTGAGGACCTGCTCTGAGCTGGTGGAAGGCAGAAAAAGGCAAGGTGAGGGACTGGAAGTCTTTCAAACAGGCGTTTATGGTAGCATTCTTACCTGATGACTACCTCACGGAAGTGGAGGAAAATTTGAAGTCGCTGGTACAGCAGCCGGGTCAACGCCTCTGGGACTTCGCCTATGACTACCGCGCCCTCTGTCTGAAGTGGAAGCCGGATATCTCAGAGGAGGAACTGGTGGGGAGAATACTGAACAATATCAACCCCAGAGTGGCAGGATGTCTGAGGGGAACTGTGACCACCGTGGAACAGCTCGTGAAGATAGGTTCCAGGGTGGAAAAAGATTGCAAGAACTCCAAAGACTACTGGCAGAAGGTAGACTCGCAGCAGAACAAGGGGAAGAGTCATAAGAAGGCAGGTGAGAGAGCTCCTTCAAAGTATGCAGCAGGACTCTCCATTGCTCAACCTCTAACAGCTCCATCTCTCCTCCTGGTTCCAGTGACCGTGCAAGGAAAGAAGATGAATGCGGTGGTGGACACGGGAAGTTCTTATACGCTAATGAGGAACCATCTGTGGCAGACGCTCAATGACCAAGAGGACCAAGTTGGACTTCCATCTCCTCAGAAGCTCGTCATGGCTGATGGAAAGGTATATCAAGCACTGTAAAGTTTTTCTAAAGTTTTGTAGTAGAAGTGGCGAGTTGCTCGGTCTGTCCGCTGTGCTTCGGTAAGCTTTTCTGGCGCCAGGAGAGATTCAGTCAAACACACACACACGTTGTCTGTCAGAAAGGTCTCTGTTTATTAACAGCAAAAGATGGGGTTTATATATATTTGACCAAACGCCTGGGCTATAGACATATGTTACTACAAAGAGCATGAACCATTGTAAATGTCCTGGTGAGATCCTGAAGAATCAAAGGAGAGGAAGATAGAGGTGTCCGTGCAGAGACAGATCACAAGATGTTGGCTCGAGTTAGGGGGAGAGGGGGAAGGAGACAGAGGGAGATAGAGAGAGAGGGGAAGAGAGAGAGACATAAAGAGAGTATGGGAAGGTGAGCGTGGGAGCGTTCACACCTTTAAGAACAGATGCAAGAGGAGACAGGAAGATAGCAGCAGGAAAGATTTAACACGTTAATATCAAATCTATGTGGAAGAGAACAAGAGAGTAGAATCAACTCCTTTATATATAAAATAATTCTAACAGTTGCCCCCTTAAATTCTAACAGAATTTGTGAATGTCAATTAGTTAACATAGCAAGACATATTAACGTGAAGAAGCAGAGATTCATAATTAGTAGAGTCAGCAAAGATGATTATAAGAAGGGTGATAAAGGAAGAAGATAGCCAGGATTAAATCACTTCTAGAATCACAATTAGAAATGAAATTCACACTACATACGTAATCAGGCGTTGGCACAAAAATAAAATGTGGAAAAAGCAAACTAATACAAAGTTGAACCTATATGTGTATGTGTAAAATGTGAGAAGCGACAGGAGCCCCCTTTTGAGGTGTCTTCTGGGCGTATGTTGCTCCACTAGCCCCTCGGTGCGGGCTAGGAGATCTTGTGAGTGGTCGATTATGTCAAGCAACAGAACAGCTGTGCGTGTCACTGCAATTACAGTTGTAGGTGTACTGTAGGCAGCGTCCCCCACCTTCCTGGGATTTAAACTTTTCACCAGCACTGTATCACCTGGGATGAAAGAGTGAGTAGGCTTGTCTGTAGGCAGAGGGAGAGAAGCAGAGACATTACCGTGAACACTGTTCAGTTTTTCAATGAGCGCTTGCGTATAATCGCCGACAATCACGTCCAGATCACCTGTAAGGGAAACACCGGGGTTACCTTTTACCCAGGGGGTAGGGAATGGTCGTCCCATTATAATCTCAAATGGTGAAAGTTTGGTTGTAGAATTGGGTGTCATTCTAATTTCACAAAGCACAGATGGTAACAGGTCAACCCAATTCTTACCTGTATCCATCATGGCTTTTGTCAACCTGTCTTTGATTTTTCTGTTCATCCTCTCTACACCAGAACTTTGGGGATGGTAGGGGATGTGAAATTTCCAATCAATGCTTAAAAATTTACACAATTTTTGTGTCACTTTGGAGACGAATGGCATGCCATTATCACTGTCAATAGATGTTGGAATACCGTATCTAGGAATGATTTCTTTAGCCAGAATTTTAACTACTATCGTTGCATTTTCTTTTGAGCATGGAAATGCTTCTACCCATTTAGAAAATCTGTCCACGATTACAAGCATGTATTTCAGATTTCTGACAGGTGGCATGTGTGTAAAGTCAATTTGTAAGCATTGGAATGGTGCAATAGGCATTGGCAAGGCATCATGCTTAACATGTTGTCCTTGTGTATTTGCACGAGCACAGATCAAGCAGGAATCTAATAGAACAAGTGTAGCCTGTTTGATATTGCGAATGCAGAATCTGTCCTCAATCATACGGATTACCCCCCGTTTTGCGACATGTGAAATACCATGAAAATGACGCACTAATAACGGGAGGACAGATGCTGGAAGAGCTATACGGCCGTTCTCATCCCGAATTAGCATATCGCTGCCAGGTGAACACTCGTGTGTGACACCATAAGCGTAACGCAAGTCCGTAAAGATAGTAACAGGTTGATTTTTAAATAGGAGACATGCACGAGTAAGAGCGGTAAGTTCAGCAGCTTGAGCTGAAAGAAAAGGCAACGAATAAGCTTCTAATACAATGTTGGGCACCTGACCGATAGAATAGCCGCAATGTGTCACATTATCATTAGGCCTTGAACAAGAGCCATCAACATAAATGTGTGCCATGCTCTAAAGGAGTGGAAGAGAAATCGGAGTGTACAGCCGAGGTAGTGGTGATCTCATGTAAACAGTCATGATCAGCCCAGTCTGGTTGGGTCTGATCAGGGCCACAGAGTGTCATGAGACGGTGTAAGAGTACAGCCGGAGTGTTGGGTGTCGATATTGGTTTAATAGTTAGATTGTGTGTGGCACAAAGAATAGCTTCATATCCTGAACGACGTTGAGCTGTCATGTGCTGTGTTTGAATATTATTAAGGATCGTTATAACTTGGTGAGAAGAGTGTAATACTAAGGGGTACGAGAGAACAATGTTTTCAGCATCCGTGACAATGAGAGCAGAGGCAGCCACAGCTCGCAGACAAGCAGGAAGTCCTGATGCTACAGGATCTAGGGTTTTAGATAAGTATGCAACTGGCCGATAAGACCCGCCATGATCTTGGGCTAAGACCCCCGCTGCGACCCCCCCCCGCCTTCAGAGACATATAGGTGAAATGGCTTGCCATAATCAGGTAGACCCAATGCTGGAGCTGAACTTAGAGATCGCTTGAGGTAACAAAAAGAGTCCTTCATCTCAGATGTCCATGTGATTTTGTCTGGTTGAGTGGAGGAGCATGACTGGCGTAATATCTTGTCATAGTAGGAACAGTCAGGAATGAACTGCCTACAAAAGTTTATAAGTCCAAGAAAGCTCATCATTGCTTGCTTCATGGCAGGTGGACGAATCTCGACAACAGATTGTATGCGATCAGCAGATAATGTTCTTTGTCCAACATCAGCCAGATGTGTCAGCATGCGCAGTGAATGTTTGTGACATAAGTCCTCAGTTTCAGCTGAGAGGAGGATGTCATCGGCGTATAACAGAAGTCGGACTTTATCAGGCAGGGTCAGGGAAGCCATGGCATCTCTTACAACAGAGGAGAACACAGCTGGAGAGTCTGAACCCTTGAGGAAGACGAGTCCAGGTCAGATGTTGGTTTTTGAAAGTGAAAGCGAATATAGGCTGCGTCTGCTCACTGACAGGGACACTGAAAAAGGCAGAACACAAATCAACTACTGTAAAATATGAATGATTTGGAGGTATTGACGTCAAAATGGATGGGACATCTGGAACAATAGGACTTGCAGGAATAACAATATCATTAATTTTACGCAAATCTCGGGTAAATCTCCATCCTTTTCCACCTGCCTTTTGTATAGGATTAACAGGTGTATTGTATGGAGATTGTGTAGGAACTAGGACACCTTGTTCTATTACTGACAAAATCACTTTCTCAAAACCTGCCTCTTTATCTGGTGAAAGAGGGTATTGCTTACAATACACAGGTGTCAGTGTTTTACGTTTTGCTGTGTATGGTGTAGTGCAAACTGTGCCCACTTCATTAGCATGAGTAGACCACAACCTCGGAGGTACAGAAGACAAGTAGGATGGGATGACAATAGATCCATCAGTAGAATCAACCTGTGGGATCACATCAGAGAACATAATCAGATTGTTAGGGGTCTCTAAAACGGTTTTGCCTTCTGCAAAAGATATACAACAGCCTAATTTAGAGAGTACATCTCGGCCTAGTAAATTGAACGGAGATGAAGGTATCACCACAAATCGATGACGGAAATGCAAATTTGGATCATCTGGGCTAGTTACAGGAAGTTGAAAAGTTTTAGGGCATGAAATTGGGACCCCATCAATCCCTACAGAGCTGATAGTGGATGCTGAAACAGGGCCGCGGTACTGAGAACCACTAAAAGAAGAGCATGTAGCTCCAGTATCCACCATGAAGGGATAAGGAGTACCATTGATATTTAACATTAAAATGGGTAGGTTTTGTGGATCATTATTCAGTACCAAGTTCAACATACTCACTGTGGGGTTCCTGCTCTGTGGGCATCCCTATGGGCGAAAGTCCCACTGTGCGTTAACAGGTGTAGGCCTGATTGGGCCCATAGTACCTGATGGGGTGGTCTGATGCATTTGGTGAGCCTGGGAAGTAGAAGAGACATACCCATTTTCCATATCGTTACATTTTTGTCTACAGTCCCGTGCCCAATGTCCTTCTGCCTTGCAATAATTGCATATTGTCTGTTTGCATTGTCTTTCCCAGTGTCCTGGTTTATTACAGCGTTTGCACCTGACATGTTGGCGTTTGGCGGATTGTTGTGAACCATAATCATAAACAGCGGCAAGAGTTTGATTAGAGTTTCCGCTGTGATTGGCGATAAAGGCACCTGCAGCATCCAGATCACGCACCATCCGTCCCAGGAGTTGTATGTCAGGTTCATTTCCGATTCCTGCTAGGGAAATTTTGAGAGTTTTGGCAGAATCAGTGTTCATATTATTAACAAACGTAGTTTGAAAGAGTTGTGTGAAATGTGGAGGAATATTATGACCAAAGGGAAGCCCTCCGTGTTCAGACCATGCAGTTTTAAACCTATTAAAAAAGGCAGTTGCTGATTCACCTGGATCCTGTCTGATAGATGCCACCTGTGAGAGATCACAGGAAGATTGATATTTCTTTACAAGAAAAACTTTAAGTTCAGAAAACATGTTATCAACATGTTTGTAATCTGCCCATGAATAATAAGCACTCCATGTGTCTCCATTAGCATCAACCTCATCATCTATAGGTACATCATGTTTGTGATTAAGAGAGGGCACGTCTTCTTGTAACGAGGAATCCGTCACCTCTGCTCCTAGAACACGTGTTAAGATGCACCTGAAATCAGGACCAGTCAACTGTGAATAACGTGTTGTGCTTTTAAGTTGATCACAAAATAAGTGAACATCAGATGGTTTAGGAAGGCTAGAAACAATGCTATTGATATCAGAAAGAGTTGGAGGTGAAATATTCCATCTCTTTTCTCCACATTTAACAAAGGGATATGAAAAATTAGGTGTTGTAGATGTGAGACAGGGACCATCAGTGTTCCGTGACCTTTGTAATGACTTATCTGACACATTAGAGGGAGCACCTTTTGATTTTACCATGCCTTGAGAGCTATGTGTATCCGTGGTTAAAGAATAGCTAGGGGGTGCAGAGACAATAGGTGATTCCACCTTAGTAGTGAGAACAGGAAAAGCATGTATGACTGGTTTGGAGTTGGGGGTGAGTTTACACTTACGAATATTAACTTTACTGTTTTTAGTTATCACCTTATTAGAGCACTCACCATCCCACTTCGGTTTCAAATCACGCCATGTAGTAAATGCTTTTTTCATATATTGACTGTCCCACTGTGGATCACCATAACCTTGATTAATTAAAAGATCAGCAGTGATAATGTCAGCATTGTCAAATGAACCTTCTCTTGGATAGTGTCTCCACTGAGAAGAACCCTCCGTCCATCCAGCCAAATTGTTAATGAACGGTTGAACAAAAATTCCAAATCCTTGATTATACATCCAATCATTAGGAGTAAGAGACTGTTTGGAACGTCCATTTCCCATCTTGTTAGCAAGTTACAGTTAGTAAACAAACCAAGCTTATCGAAGTTAAGCGGACACTTTAAGCTTTTTTTTATTTTATTATTATTATTTTATTTATTTATTTATTTTTATTGGTTTTATTTTATTTTATTTTTTTTATTTTATTTATTTATTTTTTTTACGGGTGGTGTGACGTTCGAACAGAGTGTAACAGAATATATTTAAAACTGAAGAATACTGTAATCTATAAAGTGTATTATCAAAAATGTGTAGTATCTCCGTGTTCCTGATAACACTACCAGGAATATGGATTATATTTCAAATCTCACATGCCTCTACATCTTTGGAGATCATACACACATTTATCAAATACCACGATAGTAAATTAATAAGTATATATTTAAAACTGAAGAATACTGTAATTTAAAAGTGTATTATCAAAAATGTGCAATATCTCCGCGTTCCTGATAACACTACCAGGAATATGGATTCTATTTCAAATCTCACATGCCTCTACATCTTTGGAGATTAATCTCACATTTATCAAATACCAATATAGTGAACTAATAAGGCATTCGGGTAATCTACCCTGTTTCTGAGAACACTCTCAGAAAAATGGACCTCAGGTGCGCCGGGCTGAGTCCACACGCCTCTACGTCAGGGAGACAATAAAACTCATGCACCCCCCACGTGTATAACTGCAACTGCACGCCGCTCCCTGTTCCAAAGAACACTCTAAGGAATATGGCTATAACCAATTAATTTATTTATTTTCTAGCCACGCGCCTCTACGCCAGGGCCAGCTTATACACAAAGTGCATGCTACAAATGCCTCACTAAATTACCAATATTGAAAGTGCATAAATTACGTAAACAACAGAATTTAGCGAACGTATAACATTTTAAAACACACCCGAAGTAGCGCGTCTCCTCTAGCGTCCCGCTAGAGGAGACGCGCTACTTCGGGTGTGTTTTAAAAAGTTATTCTGTTGTCTGCGGTTTGATGACGTAGGTACTCGCGACGACAGCGCTGTGTATGTTTTTAGCTTAATGCTAACAACACCGGTTCAGTTTCAGTTAAACACCTAGTTTAATCTATATCATTCAATTATCCACAATCGCTGTAATTTTAGCCAATAAACCAACGCGAGTAATGTCAAACACAACGCGAAACAAAAACTAATTAAAACGCAAAGTTTCTTTTTCCAAAATATAACCCAAATACACGCCAATGGACTACATAAATAAACTATTGGTTCAAAAACTTTTCTGACCAAGGAAGGATGTATAATAGCAAAAATACTGCTTAACTTACCTTCCTGGAGAGAAAAGGTTAGATGAGCCCCCAGATTGTAAAGTTTTTCTAAAGTTTTGTAGTAGAAGTGGCGAGTTGCTCGGTCTGTCCGCTGTGCTTCGGTAAGCTTTTCTGGCGCCAGGAGAGATTCAGTCAAACACACACACACGTTGTCTGTCAGAAAGGTCTCTGTTTATTAACAGCAAAAGATGGGGTTTATATATATTTAACCAAACGCCTGGGCTATAGACATATGTTACTACAAAGAGCATGAACCATTGTAAATGTCCTGGTGAGATCCTGAAGAATCAAAGGAGAGGAAGATAGAGGTGTCCGTGCAGAGACAGATCACAAGATGTTGGCTCGAGTTAGGGGGAGAGGGGGAAGGAGACAGAGGGAGATAGAGAGAGAGGGAAAGAGAGAGAGACATAAAGAGAGTATGGGAAGGTGAGCGTGGGAGCGTTCACACCTTTAAGAACAGATGCAAGAGGAGACAGGAAGATAGCAGCAGGAAAGATTTAACACGTTAATATCAAATCTATGTGGAAGAGAACAAGAGCACAACAAGCACAAACGCACGCCTTGTTACAGTACAAGTGGCACACCTCCCAATGTGAGATAAAGACCTTCATCATGAGGGACGCTCACCTGGCCTTCTCGCTGATCGTGGGACTCGACTTCCTAAAAGCCACAGGAGCCATCTTGGACATCGCTGGGGGTGAGTACGCGCTGAAAGCAGAGGAGGGGATCATTTATCATCCATTTATAACGTCTCCTCCCCACTGTGTGCCATTGATGCCGACGCAACGAAGACACATTCAACTCCCAGCAACTGCCAATCTTTACCTCGCCCTGCCGGTGACGCCCGACAAGCTCCGATGTGTCCGATGCTCCGATGTGTCTCAAAAGACCTGAGAACACGACATCCTGGGACACCGACAATGAGGAGGAGCTGCTGAAACTAATGGCTGCTTGGCCACGCACCACCTCCAACTCCCTAGGCAAAACAGCAGTAGTGAGACACACAATCACTTTATCAGACGACATACCATTCAGATCCAGAGCCTATAGAGTATCACCCATTAAGAAGACCATTATAGAAGATCAAGTAGACCAGATGCTGAAGGATAACATCATCCAACCTTCATGTTCACCCTGGTCTTCTCCCATTGTGTTAGCACCTAAACCCGATGGGACTTACCGTTTTTGTGTGGATTATAGAAAGCTAAACAGCAAGACCAAACCTGATGCTTATCCAATGCCTTTAACACTAGAAGCGCCGAGCAGCGGTCATCTGACCGCAAGGGGGGGGGGGGGACTTCACACTCGATCAAAATCCAGGGCCCTCCTTTCATGACTTTTCCTAGATCTGTGAGCTTAAATCACCCAGCATGCTTAAATTTTTTAAATCGCACCTGTTAAAGCCAGTATAAAGCTATTTTGCTCTTATTTACGTGAAATCGCTGACAGCTGCTCGGCGGCGTGACGTTTCCTGCATTTTCCAACCTGCGATTCTCATTTCTCTCAGCAGATGGTGCAAGGGATCGCGCATACTATCTATGCGTCATTCAGTGCGTCTATCTCAGGTTTCATTCATTCCATATATGCAGTTTATATACATCAATTATATCTATATATATAATCAATTATATCAATTTCACGGAAGCATATGCTTCGCCATATGACAATTCGCCATTCATTCCCGCATTGATAATCAGCAATATTTTATAAGGAGATTTAGGGATTTAGGGATTTAGCTCTACTTAAATTTCTGAAACTTCGGATGTTTTTTTTTTTGGGTTAGATTAGTTCTGAACTCGCTTCCGTGAAACTATCGCTAAAACAATGTAATGAGCCCTCCTGAGGATATAAAGCTTTATTATTGTGTTTGAATAAATAATCAGATCTACCACAGCAGATAATAAACTATGGTGTGTCATAACCGAAGCAAACACCACGGTTATACCTCGTTTCGTTCGAACATCTGAACTGACACTGATAGTGATATGATGACACTGAACATCTTCACTTTTCCGTTTACATTTGAAAAAAAAGCTGTATTTTGTTTGTTTATGTTTAGAATTTTTATAACAGTAGAAGAAGTACGCGTGAGCACGCACACACATAAACACACACACACACAGACACTCCCCTGAGCCCTCAGGAAACATCCAATCATCGTTGGTATACAAATGAGTCAAGACGTAGCCTAACGTGGTGTCGTGTCGGATTTCAGCGGTCACAGAGTGGGAAGACTTTGAAGAAGCTGCAGTGACAGTAAACAGCTGAACAACTTCACTTTTCCATTTACCTCTGAGAAAAAAAAGCTGTATTTTGTTTGTTTATATTTAGGATTTTTATAGTAGTAAGAGAGAGTTATAGTTTGGTCTGTGTACTGTAGTTCGCACCCTTGTAGAGAATAAATAAATGAATAACAACTTCATATCCCCTCTCAAGAGAGTGCCATAGTCCATTGTTAATTAGTTTCAGCCAAATCATTAAAACTATCACTACATAAGTACCCTAACACCATTGGTCATGAGTTTCAGCTGAACCTAATTCTATACTTGTAACAGAAAATGTAGATGCAGATTCCAAATGTGTATGTATATAATAGATAGATAGATAGATAGATAGATAGATAGATAGATAGATAGATGTGTGTGTAGGCTCTACGCAGGGGCAAGAGAGGGCAGCGCACCCTCAAATAAATGTCTGCCCATGTTAATATATTCCTAAAATGTATATATTACAAGTTGATAAACTGATCTGCGGTAGCGGAAAAATCCGCTGAAAAAAGGACAGGCTGCAGCGCACGCGCACACACACACATACACACACAGACAGACACACCTCCCTTGAGCCCTGCGTCTGTCGGATTTCAGCGGTCACGGGGTGGAAAGACTTTGAAGCAGTTTATATATGAAGCTAAGCTTGAACAATAGACGAATATACTTATCAGCATTGTAAATATATAATACGTTTCAAATAAAATCGCTATTACTTGACCATGAAGTTTAGTTTAGCACACACAAAAAACTGAAAAGTCATTTCTGGTAAAGCAACGGCATGTGTAGTTTATTTACAGTAATTCATAAAACATTTACAGTAATTTGTTAAAAAAATAACACCATTCAAATGCTTACAATTCGTCTAGATTTCTAGCAGATGCCATACGTTTTGTTCCCTGAACATCTGCCGACTTGATCTTCATTTGCTTACGAACACAAGTTCCATTCAACAGACAACATATAATGATGTCTGCACATGTTAATATATTCCTAAAATGTATATATTACAAGTTGATATACTGATCTGCGGTAGCGGAAAAATCAGCTGAAAAAAGGACAGGCTGCAGCGCACGCGCACACACACACATACATACATACACACACACACACACACACACACACACACACACACACACACACACAGACACACCTCCCTTGAGCCCTTCGTCAGTCGGATAGATAGATAGATGTGTGTGTGTGTGTGTGTGTGTGTATATAATCAAACACATAAATACAAAATACATTTCAAATAAAATCGTTATTACTTGACCCTGAAGTTTAGTTTAGCACAAACACACACAAAAAAACAGAAAAGTCATTTCTGGTAAATCAACTGCATATGTAGTTTATTTACAGTAATTCATTAAAAAATGAATATACATTGTACAGTACACGGTAAACATGTGAAAGATTACAAAAAACAAACAGTGTCTACTTTATAAACAGCTTAGTATGTGCGTCGAGATGCTGAAATCCCTTGCATGTTGCCGCTCCATTTTGTGCTTCCAAGTGGAGAGATATTTGACCGATAGCCCAGAACAAAAGATCTATAGGTGTGATCACAACCCCCTCCGACCGACCGTGCCATCAATCACTGACCACCTCAGAAGTTCCCTCCAATGTATGGCTGGAATACTTGTTTTGCAAGTATTTTTAACACCATTCAAATGCTTACAATTCGTCTAGATTTCTAGCAGATGCCATACGTTTTGTTCCCTGAACATCTGCCGACTTGATTTTCATTTGCTTACGAACACAAGTTCCATTCAACATTGTGAATTTTGCCCATGATGCTTGCATCGCTTTATTAACATTCCAAGCATAGCTTTGGTGCATTCTTTGAGCATTTGCCACAGACAAGCCGCTTACAGGTCTTGCAGATATAAGAGGTTTTGTTCCTTGCACATCTGCCAATCTGACACTGCCTCCTTTTCGCAGGTGGAGAAGGAGTTTCAGGTAAAGGTCGCTTGCATACCATTGCCCTTGCCCCTTCTGCCCTTGCCGTTTTCTGGTGCGCACATAGTTCCTTTACCAACTCCAGAATAAATCTCCTCCTGCTTATGGTCACACTCATGCACTGTTTATATAGAATATGTGCATTAATTGCCGCCAGGTCTAGGAGGTTGTAAAACACAGCCACAGGCCAGCGCCGGGTGCCTCCCTTTACTGAATAGAGCCGCGCCATTTGATCCATAACCTCAACGCCAACTTTAGTGCTGTTGTAGTAGGAAATTGTTTCAGGCAGTTTCTTTTCGCCATTATCAGTTGAAACTGCCTGATGCATTGTGCTCAGAATGCATACATTCTTCTTTCGTTTTGCCTGATAAATCGTGAGCGTGGCCTTTCCAGCCTTCAACACCCGGTCGAATATCGTTCAGACTGTGCCTGTGTACAAGGGGGCATTTCTCGTCTGATTATATTAATTGTGCCAACAATGGTGGTTTTATTCGCCAAAAGATTGTTTGCAAGTCTTAACGAGGTGAAGAAATTGTCTGTTGTTATATTTCTTCCTTTCCCCAGGAAAGGCTCCACAATACGCATTACAACCGTGTCTGATAACTGCTGACCAGCCGCCCTACTGTCGTCTTTCCCTAGATAGGGAACTGCGTTCAACATCTATTTTGTTTCAACATCAGCGGCCACCCAGAATTTGATACCAAACTTGTCTGGTTTATTGGCCATGTACTGTGTGAAACGACAGCGCGCTTTAGTAGGGAACAGTTGCTCATCTACTGTTATGTTCACACCGGGTATGTAAGAGGCAATGCTGTTTTTCACAAATTTCTCAAATATCTCAGAGATCATGGCAAATTTATCATTCACAAGTCGGGCAGCCCTTGTTGTCTTGTCATCAAAGCGCAGATAGCGCATAATGTCTCAATCGCACAAACTCTGTAGCCGCCCCAACTACAGAGTGAGTTGTAGACGTACCTGTTGACTTATTTATAGGTCTCAATGTATGAGAAATGTTATTGATCATAATAGCTCCGCCCTCATAATCAATGGTGTTAGGGTACTTATGTAGTGATAATGAGTTTCTGCCAAATCATTAAAACTAACAATAGACTATGGCACTCTCTTGAGAGGGGATATGAAGGTGTTATTCATTTATTTATTCTAAAGAATTCTAAAAATAAACAAACAAATACAGCTTTTTTTTACTCAGAGATAAACAGAAAAGTGAAGTTGTTCAGCTGTTTAGTGTCACTATGTCATAAACAGTGAAACAGAAATAAATAGAACAAAATAAAATGAAATATTCTTATTCCAGATTTTTATTAAGCAACGACATAACATTTATCTTAGCTGGATGTACTAATTCTCAAAAACATTGAACCTAAAGTAAGACTTATCACACTGTAACTAGAATATTTACAAAACTGAAAGGTTGTCTTATGAATACTAAAAAAACTAAGTTAAAGCAGATGGGCTACATATATATATATATATATATATATATATATATATATATATATATATATATATATATATGATATATAATGTTTTTTTTCGTATACACACACACATATATATATATATAGTAATTGAGCAGCTCTAAGTAGATGAATATACTGTAGTCAAATTTACTATAGGCTTTTACTATAGGGGATTCCTGCCAACTGGACAAGAATTTAAAAATGTAACGTTTAGCTTAGATTTGGTTTATGATAATCTTATAGTAGAAAACAAAATTTGACTATATTCATTTATAGGCTAAATGAATTGTAAGCCTTTGAATGGTGATAACAATAATTCCACTTGGAAGCAAAAAAATGGAGCGGCAACATGCAAGGGATTTCAGCATCTCACCGCACATACTAAGCTGTTTATAAAGTAGACACTTTGTTTTTTCATTTTGTAATCTTTCCCGTGTTTACCGTGTACTGTACAATGTATATTCATTTTTTAATGAATTACTGTAAATAAACTACATACAGTGGTGTGAAAAACTATTTGCCCCCCTCCTGATTTCTTATTCTTTTGCATGTTTGTCACACAAAATGTTTCTGATCATCAAACACATTTAACTATTAGTCAAACATAACACAAGTAAACACAAAATGCAGTTTTTAAATGAGGGGTTTTATTATTTAGGGAGAAAAAAAATCCAAACCTACATGGCCCTGTGTGAAAAAGTAATTGCCCCCTGAACCTAATAACTGGTTGGGCCACCCTTAGCAGCAATAGCTGCAATCAAGCGTTTGCGATAACTTGCAACGAGTGTTTTACAGCGCTCTGGAGGAATTTTGGCCCACTCATCTTTGCAGAATTGTTGTAATTCAGCTTTATTTGAGGGTTTTCTAGCATGAACCGCCTTTTTAAGGTCATGCCACAACATCTCAATGGGATTCAGGTCAAGACTTTGACTAGGCCACTCCAAAGTCTTCATTTTGTTTTTCTTCAGCCATTCAGAGGTGGATTTGCTGGTGTGTTTTGGGTCATTGTCCTGCTGCAGTACCCAAGATCGCTTCAGCTTGAGTTGACGAACAGATGGCCGGACATTCTCCTTCAGGATTTTTTGGTAGACAGTAGAATTCATGGTTGCATCTATCACAGCAAGCCTTCCAGGTCCTGAAGCAGCAAAACAACCCCAGACCATCACACTACCACCACCATATTTTACTGTTGGTATGATGTTCTTTTTCTGAAATTCTGTGTTACTTTTACGCCAGATGTAACGGGACATGCACCTTCCAAAATGTTCAACTTTTGTCTCGTCGGTCCACAAGGTATTTTCCCAAAAGTCTTGGCAATCATTCAGATGTTTTTTAGCAAAATTGAGACGAGCCTTAATGTTCTTTTTGCTTAAAAGTGGTTTGCGCCTTGGAAATCTGCCATGCAGGCCGTTTTTGCCCAGTCTCTTTCTTATGGTGGAGTCGTGAACACTGACCTTAATTGAGGCAAGTGAGGCCTGCAGTTCTTTAGATGTTGTCCTGGGGTCTTTTGTGGCCTCTCGGATGAGTCGTCTCTGCGCTCTTGGGGTAATTTTGGTCGGCCGGCCACTCCTGGGAAGGTTCACCACTGTTCCATGTTTTTGCCATTTGTGGATAATGGCTCTCACTGTGGTTCGCTGGAGTCCCAAAGCTTTAGAAATGGCTTTATAACCTTTACCAGACTGATAGATCTCAATTACTTTTGTTCTCATTTGTTCCTGAATTTCTTTGGATCTTGGCATGATGTCTAGCTTTTGAGGTGCTTTTGGTCTACTTCTCTGTGTCAGGTAGCTCCTATTTAAGTGATTTCTTGATTGAAACAGGTGTGGCAGTAATCAGGCCTTGGGGTGACTACAGAAATGTAACTCAGGTGTGATAAACCACAGTTAAGTTATTTTTTAACAAAGGGGGCAATCACTTTTTCACACAGGGCCATGTAGATTTAGAGGTTTTTTTCTCCCTTAATAACGTAAACCTTCATTTAAAAACTGCATTTTGTGTTCAATTATGTTATCTTTGACTAATAGTTAATGGTTTTTGATGAGCAGAAACATTTAAGTGTGACAAACATGCAAAAGAATACGAAATCAGGAAGGGGGCAAATAGTTTTTCACACCACTGTATGCAGTTGATTTACCAGAAATGACTTTTCTGTTTTTTTTTTGTGTGTTTGTGCTAAACTAAACTTCAGGGTCAAGTAATAGCGATTTTATTTGAAAAGTATTATATATTTACAATGCTGATAAGTTCAAGCTTAGATTCATATAAACTGCTTCAAAGTCTTTCCACCCCGTGACAGCTGAAATCCGACACACGGTGCTTGGATATTTACCGAGGGCTCAAGGGAGGTGTGTCTGTGTGTGTGTGTGTGTGTTTGTGTGTGTGTGTGTGTATATATGTGTGTGTGTGTGCGCGTGCACTGCAGCCTGTTCTTTTTTCAGCGGATTTTTCCGCTACCGCAGATCAGTTTATCAACTTGTAATATATACATTTTAGGAATATATTAACATGTGCAGACATCATTATATGTTGAATGGAACTTGTGTTCGTAAGCAAATGAAAATCAAGTCGGCAGATGTTCAGGTAACAAAACGTATGGCATCTGCTAGAAATCTAGACGAATTGTAAGCATTTGAATGGTGTTAAAAATACTTGCAAAACAAGTATTGCAGCCATACATTGGAGGGAACTTCTGAGGTGGTCAGTGATTGATGGCACGGTCGGTCGGAGGGGGCTGTGATCACACCTATAGATCTTTTGTTCTAGGCTATCGGTTAAATATCTCTCCACTTGGAAGCACAAAATGGAACGGCAACATGCAAGGGATTTCAGCATCTCGACGCACATACTAAGCTGTTTATAAAGTAGACACTGTTTGTTTTTTTATTTTGTAATCTTTCTCGTGTTTACCGTGTACTGTACAATGTATATAAATTTTTTAATGAATTACTGTAAATAAACTACACATGCTGGTACATGTTGATTTAGCTACCATGAAATTAGTTTTCTGTTTTTTGTGTGTGCTAAACTAAACTTCAGGGTCAAGTAATAGCGATTTTATTTGAAACGTATTTTGTATTCATGTGTTTGATTATATACACACACATCCGACAGACGCAGGGCTCAAGGGAGGTGTGTCTGTGTGTGTGTGTGCGCTGCAGCCTGTCCTTTTTTCAGCGGATTTTTCCGCTACCGCAGATCAGTTTATCAACTTGTAATATATACATTTTAGGAATATATTAACATGTGCATTCATTCATTTGAACACGCTTCCCTCTCTTGCCCCTGCATAGAGCCTACACACACATCTATCTATCTATCTATCTATCTATCTATCTATCTATCTATCATATAAATACACATTTGGAATCTGCATCTACATTTTCTGTTACAAGTATAGAATTAGGTTCAGCTGAAACTCATGATCAATGGTGTTAGGGTACTTATGTAGTGATAATTAGTTTCAGCCAAATCATTAAAACTAACAATGGACTATGGCACTCTCTTGAGAGGGGATATGAAGGTGTAATTCATTTATTTATTCTCTACAAGGGTGCGAACTACAGTACAGACCAAACTATAACTTTCTCTTACTACTATAAAAATCCTAAATATAAACAAACAAAATACAGCTTTTTTTTTCTCAGAGGTAAACGGAAAAGTGAAGTTGTTCAGCTGTTTACTGTCACTGCAGCTTCTTCAAAGTCTTCCCACTCCGTGACCGCTGAAATCCGACACAACACCACATTAGGCTACGTCTTGACTCATTTGTATACCGACGGTGATTGGATGTTTCCCGAGGGCTCAGGGGAGTGTCTGTGTGTGTGTGTGTTTATGTGTGTGCGTGCTCACACGTACTTCTTCTACTGTTATAAAAATTCTAAATATAAACAAACAAAATACAGCTTTTTTTTCAGAGGTAAACAGAAAAGTGAAGATGTTCAGTGTCACTATGCAGATGTTACACTCAGTGGAGTTACCGAAATCTTTGGTTTAGTTCTCATTGAGTTGCCACACATCATTTCCACATTTCACTCGCATTTATTACTCTTATGTGAGCATAAACAGTGAAACATTCCACAGGGTTATAATACACCGCGGCCAACTGAACCATGTTCCCGTCGAACAAAACGAGGCATAATCATGGTGTTTGCTTTGGTTATGACATACCATAGTTTATTATCTGCTGTGGTAGATCTGATTATTTATTCAAACACAATAATAAAGCTTTATATCCTCAGGAGGGCTCATTACATTGTTTTAGTGATAGTTTCACGGAAGCGAGTTCAGAACTAATCTAACCAAAAAAAAAAAAAACATCTGAAGTTTCAGAAGCTTCAAATAAAATGAACGAACTAATGGATTTTCTCAAAACGATATAAAATTAAGTACAGCTTTCCTTTTTGTTATAATATGAAGCCCTTAAATGGACAAAGGAGGAGAAAAAACGGCAGAAAAAAGTAATGCCAAAAACTTTGGGTTATAATGCAAAATATGACTTGTTTTTTTTCTTCTGCCATTTTTTTCTCTTCCGTTGTCCCCTTAAAGATTCTATAGTAGGTTTTCTCAGTTGAATATGAAAAAAAATACCGCTGATTATCAACGTGGGAATGAATGGTGCATTGTCCAAGTGCAAGTTTATCTTGGAGCTAAACTATTTGCTTTGAGTGAAGGCGCCATCTAGCTATCATTGTGTGTCAGCAACAGCTTCCCATTCAAAACAATAGGCAGTCAAACGACCGCTGAACCGCGTTATAAGTAGGTGACACTGGCGCGGCGCTTCTAGTGTTAATACATGACATCATAGAATCACTGGATGGCGCCTCCTGGTTCTCAACCTTGGATCTGCAATCGGGTTACTGGCAGGTGGAGATGGAGAAAGACATCTGTGAGAAGACCGCCTTCATCACCACCAAAGGGCTGTTTCAATTTCGTTCCATGCCCTAAGGACTCAGAAATGCCGCAGCCACCTTCCAGCATTTGATGGAGAAAGTCTTGGCTGATCTAAAAGGGAAATATTGTTTCATTTACATAGACGATATAATTATCTACTGCCAGACACAGGAGCTACACGTCAAACATCTTAACGCAGTATTTTCCAGACTTACCCAGGCCAACCTCTCCCTCAACATGAAGAAATGTCATTTCTTCAAAAGGCGGCTGAAGTAGGCCATATCGTCTCAGAAGAAGGCGTGCAGTTGGACTCAGAGAAAACCAGGGCGGTGGCTGAATATCCTAATCCTCAAGACGTAAAATCTCTTCAGCATTTTCTGGGTCTTGCCGGATGGTATCATAAGTTCATTCCCAACTTTGCCGATATGACAGCCCCATTAAATCATTTAAAGAAGAAGAGAGTAAAATGGGAGTGGACCGAAGAATGCCAGAACGCCATGGAGAACATCAAACACGCCCTTCAAAACCCACCAGTACTAATCCAACCAAACCTAAATATGCCGTTCCAAGTACACACGGACGCCAGCGAAGTGGGCCTGGGAGCCATACTCACCCAGAAGTCAGCGGAAGGAGAACGAGCAGTAGCGTACGCATCGCGAATGTTGAGAGGAGCTGAGCAGAATTACTCCACATCAGAAAAGGAGTGTTTGGCCGTGGTTTGGGCTGTAGAAAAGTGGAGACACTACTTAGAAGGTCACGCTTTCGAGGTCTTTACAGACCATGCCGCCCTGTCATGGGCCTTCAACTGCCCGAAAACCAGCTCTCATCTCACCCGATGGACGTTACACCTACAGCAGTTCATATTTACCGTGCATCACAGAAAAGGCTGCTTGAATCTGGGACCTGATGCGTTTTCCCGGGCAACCCCGCCGCTACAAGTAGGCACCGCTCCATGTCTTGCCATCACAACCACAAAATTTTCCTCTGACTTACCAAATGACCTGTGTGAGATGACCCAAGCACAACTGAATAATCCAACTATCACGAAGCTGCTCTCTAAAGATCACCCAAGAGGCATAAAAGATCAGAGGGTCTCCTTCGAACATCATCAGGGCGCGTTATATTGCCGGGTACCCCGTAAGAGACAGAGAAGAATTCCAGCTCGTTGTCCCCCAGTCTCTAATCAAAAACTTTCTTCACTACTACCACGACAATCCACTGGGAGGACACTTGGGGCAACTAAAGACCTTGCTAAGGTTATTAGATGTGGCATGGTGGCCGACTGTGCGGAAGGACGTCTGGCATTATGTGAGGACCTGCAGTGTGTGCCAACAGTACAAAAATGACAACACTAAACCTAGTGGGCTACTACAGAGTACCGTGGTTCCAGAGCCTGGACCCACCGTGGGACTGGACATCATGGGTCCTTTTCCACAAAGTTAAAGGCAAAACGAATATCTTTTGGTGGTGGTGGATTATTTCACCAAATGGGTGGAGATGTTTCCCCTCAGGGATGTAAAGATGCCAAAGCTGGTAAAAGTGCTAAGAGAGGAAATTTTTACTAGATGGGGAGTCCCCAAATATCTAGTATCCGATCGAGGACCCCAGTTTACGTCTCAGCTGCTGGCACACCTCTGCCAAACCTGGGGAAGTGTCCAAAAGCTAACTACGAGCTACCACCCACAAACCAACCTGACTGAGCGAGTAAACAGAACTTTAAAGGTGATGATCGCTTCATATGTCGGGGACCACCACCAAAACTGGGACCAATGGTTACCGGAACTGAGATTCGCCATCAACACAGCACAACAGGAAACCACTGGGAAAACGCCTGCAGAACTCACACTTGGTCGACAGCTTAAGGGTCCTCTGGAAAGGCTCATAAATCATCCCCCAACACCCAATCACACAGCCTATTCACTTCTTGAAAGGCAACAACGGATCACGGAGGAGGTGAAACTTAGAGTGAAACAGCAACAATCCAAACAAGCCAGATACTACAATGCCCGGAGGAAGGATGCGCACTTTCAACCGGGAGAACTGGTTTGGATTAAAACTCACCCACTTTCCTCCGCAGCAAAAAGATTTTCAGCCAAGCTAGCGCCTAAGTGGGAAGGACCAGCTGAAATTACAAGTAAACGAGGACCAATTAATTACACAGTGTCTTGGGGCAATCCACAAAAAACTGACACTTTTAATGTGGTAAACATAATTTTTTATGTTTTTACATGAACATAACAGCGCTTTTACGGACGTTCTCCTCAGACACCGGAAGCTTGGGGGGGGGGGGGGGGGTCTATGTAGCGCGGCCACATAAAGGGACATTTTTATATACAGGCAAATAATTGAAGAGCTAATGCTGCTCACCTGTAGCCTAAGATGTGCCCGAACGGTTTTATATTTTCCCTTTGACAGTGTTGGTCACCGGGCAAGCTCCCACGCGCATGCGCGATCGCGACGCAAGGGAACCCGGATGCAAACTGATCACGTGTGCCGGCATAAAGCCGGAACCGGCGAGGTAGCCGGCACGGAGAGATTACCCCAGTGCGCTGTTTTGTTTGAGAGAGAGTTGGTTTGTTGCTTCCACACGGATGATCATTGATTGGATTTATCTCGTTGGACACTCACTTTTCACCTCTAGTTCCGTTACTCGAGCTCCCAGTGTTGACATCTATCCTGGTGAGGCCGAGAATAATCTCTCCACTCATCTTTACATACCCGCCATACAATACACCCTGGACTTCCACTCATACACACACACACCCCTGCATACACCACACACTTTGTTTATATCTGTATTATATTTGTATATATTGGTTTCGGTGCACCGTGTTTGTTTGGTTGTTGGTTTGTTTTTGTATAATACTCTTTGGTTTATTTCACTACTTGCTCTTGTGTTGCGTCTTATATTGTCCCGCCGTGGTTGCGCAATACCGGAAGTGGTGTTTACCAGCTCTTATTTACCAGCCTAGATTCCCGAATCCGTATTCTTGTAACAAAAGGTTTAATAATAATCCAAGCGTTACAACGTGACCTAGATATAATGAAGAATTAATAATGTTTAGAAGTGGCACTCCAACCGTAAGCATCACTTCTTTTAAAAATCTGGTTGGGATTGGGTCTAACAGGCATGTTGTTGATTTAGCCGAGGTGATAAGTTTATACAGCTCTTCCTGTTCTATATCTGTAAAGCACTGAAAATCTAAATATGCAGCTATAGGCTGAACTGGATCGTGAGATACTATTAGAGGGTGAACCATCTAGAGGATGTTCATTCCACCACCTAGGTGCCAGAACAGAAAAGAGCCTGGATGAATGCCGCCCTCAATCCCTGAGAGATGGTGGGATGAGGCGAGCAGTGCTGGAGAATCGGAGGGAACGTGGTGCAGTGCGTGGTGTGATTAGAGCAGAGAGACAAGTGGGTGCTGGACCATTTTTATCCTTGTAGGCAAGCATCAGCGTTTTGAATTTGATGCGGGCAGCTACAGGAAGCCAGTGCAGGGAGCGGAGCAGTGGGGTGGTGTGGGAGAACTTGGGAAGGTTAAAAATGAGACGTGCTGCAGCATTCTAAATCAGTTGCAGAGGACGAATCGTGGACAGAGGCAGGCCTGCCAGGAGTGAGTTGCAGTAGTCCAGTCTTGAAATAACAAGGGACTGAACAAGCACCTGAGTAGCCTGTGAAGAAAGAAATGAGCGAATTCTTCTGATATTGTAAAGAAGAAATCTCCAAGAGCGAGGAAGGTTAGCGATGTGTGGGGACAGATGATTGTCCACGGTTACCCAAGATTGCGGGCAGTGGCTGAAGGAGTGATTTGGTTGTTGTCCAGAGATATCACAAGGTCTTGACCTGGGGATGAGTCACAAGGGATGAACAACAGTTCAGTTTTACTCAGATTGAGCTTTAGCTGATGTGCAGCCATCCAGGATGAGATGTCTGCCAGACATGCTGAGATCCGGGTGGTAACCTGAGTGTCAGAGGGAGGAAAGGAGAGAGTAAGTTGGGTGTCATCTGAATAACAATGTTATGAAAATCCATGCGATGATATGACTTTACCAAGGGTATAGAGGGAGAACAGAAGAGGACCAAGTACTGAGCCCTGCGGGACACCAGTAGAGAGTCTACATGGGGCAGATGTAGATCCCCTCCATGTTACCTCATATGACCATATCTTCTAGGTAAGAAGCAAACCATTGCCACGCTGTCCCACAAATTCCAAGGCTTGTAAGAATAGATAATAGAATCTTGTGGTTCACCATGCAAAGCAATCTTGTGGTCAAATGCAGCTGACAGGTCCAGGAGGATGAGAACAGATGACAGTTTAGCAGATCTAGCAGCATGGAGCTTCTCAGTGACAGGCTGTGTGGAATGTGCCACTTTGAATCCAGATTGGTTGGGATCATTAAGGTTGTTCTGTGAGAGATAAAGAGACATTTGGTTATAAACAGTTCTTTCAAGAATTTTGGAAATAAAAGAGAGAAGTGATACCAGGCGATAATTGTTAACTTCTGATGGGTCCAGGCAGGGTTTCTTGAGGATGGGAATAACCCTTGCCTTCTTAAAAGCAGCAGGAACATGACCAGATGATATGGAATGGTTGATGATGGTTGTGGTGAAGGGAAGGAGGTCTCGTGAGATTGCCTGGAGCATTGTGGAGGGAATTGGGTCTAATAAACAGGTGGTGGGGTTAGATGACGAGATGATCTGCTGAATCTCATCAGATGACAGGTTGGAGAATTCTGCTAAAGGAGGGAAGGGAAGGTCCTGAAGTTCTGCTGTAGCAGTTTGGTTGGGAGGAAAGGACTGGCGGATTGCTGCAATTTTCCCATCATAGAATGTGGCAAAATCGTCAACAGTCAGAGAGGAAGGGGCAGGAGGAGTCAGTGGGTTGAGTAGTGAGGAGAAGATGTTGTGGAGTTTGCCAGGATCATGTGCAGAGGCTTCCAGCTGTTCTCTGAAGAAGGTAGTTTTGGCAGAAGTCACACCACGTGAGAATTTGGAGAGAAGAGTCTGGTAAGAGATGAGATCTGCATCAAGTTGCGATTTCTTCCATCTTCTCTCTGCAGTTCTTAATTCTCTCCTGTTGTTGCGTATTACATCAGATAGCCAAGGAGCAGGACAAGATGTCTTCCTTGGTTTAGATGACAGTGGGCAAAGGATTGGAGTTTGTCAGATGGAAGGTTGAAATCTTCTAGAACAGTGAACAGAAGAATGTCCCTTTCATCTAGAAAGTTTCCTAGAGAGCCAGGAGTACGGTACATATAATCAAGATGTGGTGGTTAATTGGAGAGGTTACCTTAATTGCATGAAATTCAAATGATGAAAAACTGAGATACAGGGGGATTGGCGAGAAGGACCATCTCTTGGACAACAGGAGACCCGTACCATCACCTCTACCAGTTTCTCGTGGAGAGTGAGAGAATACATATGCAGAGGATAGGGCAGCCGTGTAGCCAAGTTCTGAGGAGATATCCAGGTCTCAGTTAGTGCCACAAAGTCAAAAGTGTAATGGGTAGCTAAGGCAGAGATAAAATCTTTTTTCTTTACAGCAGATTGGCAGTTCCAGAGCCCACCTACCACCAGTTCAGGGCAATGAGACAGTACTGGAGGGTAGATGAGGTTTCTGGGAGATCTGCATCTGCTGTGTGAGAAAAAGCATCTTGGTCTGTGAGAACTGACAGAGATAGGTTGAAGACACATGCTAGACTGAGGTAATTGTCTATAAAAGCATATGCTTTATGCATATATCTATAAAAGCATTTGCTTCAAAGTTGACAAAGCCCAGCGGGCAAAACACATGTAAATCCAACTGGATTTCTGGTGGATATTTGGTGAAGTGGTGGATCCACCAATTTTCACCTGATATCCACGTAGATTACACGTGATTTTAGGCACGTGGAAAACCTGTTCTAAATTAATGTGGAATCCACATGGAGTTTTAGATCTACATTATTCTTCACCCATTTCCACGTGGATATCATGTGGAAAATAATTTTGTACCATGGTTGCTGGATCTAATTTGTGGTATAATCTCAGTTCAAACATGAATGCATATTTTGTATGCTTTTACATAAATGTGAAAAACATTAATTAACATTAAACATCTCACTACCAATATTTTCCAAAGCCCTGGTGCACACTGATGGAATAAAGCAAACTTAGTGTTTATAAGTATTGACTCAGAATTGCATATACAATTCTATATACAATGTAAATCTGTGATAAGAAAATCAACAGAAAATTTGAGAATCCATAAATAATTAACCATTTTGTGTGTTTTGTTATTGTATAATGTAATTTAACCACTCAGATTGTACAGAGCAACGTGCATTGTAGCTCTATGTTCATTTTCAGTGAACTGTAGTATCGCAATATATCGTGATATAATATTTTGTCCCATGTATCGTGATACTATCATATCATGAGTTCCTTGCCAATACCCACCCCTACTATAAGTGCCGATTTTACTTCATTCATTTCATTAAGTTACGCTTATCACTATAAAAAATGTCCATAAATTTAACGGTAAAATACCGTATATATGCTACAGGATAAAAGCGTATTCCACAAAACATGCGATAACCGTAAAATTTACAGTGAACAAATGTAATTAGTTTTATAGAGTAAGACCTTACATTTAACAGTTAAAAACATATGAAAATATGGTTTATTGGAGTAAAATTAACAATATACTATATTATCCCTTACAGAAAAGACATGAATTTCACATGTTTTTACATGTGCAAAAATTATTTTGGGAACATTTTTGTGTGAAACCCATGAGATCACATGTGAAAACCCATGAGATAAACATGATATTATTTTGTTAAAAAATAAACCTGCTTGTGTTGATTTCAGTCGATGGTCTCTAAAATACGTCCTGGAGAAAAGCGGTTCAACATATTTATGCCTTGAATTTTTTGTTATCTGTACAAATGATAAAAGTATACTTAGTTGTTAACATAAAATATTGTATTGTAGTGCTTTAAAGAACAGTAAACAAACAAAAAAAAATTAACAAGGCAGGTTGTGCACTTTACATAATATAATTACTTTCAGTATACTTAAAATAATGGTATTTGTTGATGTAAAGTGTTTTTTTCGATTAAGATTAACGTAATTTTGTCTCAACTTGACCGTATACGTTGTCTAATCACAAACCATTCATGTTGAGTCAACATTTCTGTCACGGGGCGGAGCGGACGAGGTGAATCCAGGCGCAGATGAATGACAGCAACGTAGAAGGAGAATGAGGTCGGAATGCGGAAGCGGATGTCAATACCGGGAGATCAGTCAACATTGCGTCGAAGGCCAAATCGTAAAACGAGAGCCGTAGTCAGAAGAGGAAGCATGAGGTCAAAACCGGGAGATCAAAGGACGAGGCAAACAAAATCGAGATGAGAAACCGAAAGCAAAAACGAGAGACAAAAGCGGGCTTGGCAATGTGAAAGCAGGGAAAAATAAACGCGAGAGAATCGAGGCAAAAATACACAAGATAATCCAGCGATTTGAGCAGCGCGCAGCGCGTGCTTAAATCGCTGGAGTAATCAGTGGAGGGAATTAGGAACAGGTGAGCAGACGGGGTGGAAACGGGGGCGTGGGAAATGCGCATGGGATAAACATAAGCACGTGAGAATAAGTGACAGCGTGGGAAAAGTGCAGACAGGACGTGAATCATGACAATTTCATACAGTACAGCAGGGGGCAGTAGCGAGACCCCAGCTGTCATAAACCGCTAATGAAACAGAAGAGCAAGACGATTCAAACGACACCTGCCCAAAGTTAACTGACTCTCCACTCGCGCGTATGTTCCTGTCCGTTTAGACAGAGGTCAACACCAGAAAAGGGTAAGATTTTTCCTCAGATATTAGTCTTTTTTCTCCGGTACATATTTTTATATGTGATAAAATATATAGAATTTATCTTTGGCCTGTTTATGTAGTTTTAGAGAGTCCTAGTGTTTTAGACTGAAGTTAGCTAATGGATTTAGCCGCGGGTCCACTGCATATATTTACATTATTTGGCGAAAAGTGTACAAGTTAAATTATATATAGTAATAATGGTTATCCCCCTCCTTGAACCATCACCTTATCGTGGTGGAGGGGTTTGCGTGTCCCAATGATCCTGGGAGCTATGTTGTCGGGGGCTTCATGCCCCTGGTAGGGTCACCCATGGCAATCTGGTCCTAGGTGAGGGAACAGACAAAGAGTGGTTCAAAAGACCTCTTATGATGATTTCAAACTTTGGTAAACGTTTTCCCTCGCCCGGACGTGGGTCACCGGGGCCTCCCTCTGGAGCCAGGCCTGGAGATGGGGCCCGATGGCGAGCGCCTGGTGGTCGGGCCTGCACCCATGGGGCCCAGCCGGGCACAGCCCGAAGAGGTAACGTGGATCCCCCTTCCCATGGGCTCACCACCTGTAGGAGGGGCCAAAGAGTTCAGGTGCAGTGTGAGTTGGGCGGTGGCCGAAGACAGGGGCCTTGGCGGTCTGATCCTCGGCTGCAGAAGCTGGCTCTAGGGACGTGGAATGTCACCTCTCTGGCGGGGAAGGAGCCTGAGCTAGTGCGTGAGGTTGAGAAGTTCCGGCTAGATATAGTTGGACTCACCTCGACGCACAGCTTGGACTCTGGAACCAGTCTCCTTGAGAGGGGCTGGACTCTCTTCTACTCTGGAGTTGCCACCGGTGAGAGGCAACGAGCAGGTGTGGGCAGTGGGGCTTCGGGTGGGGGGACGGATCCTTACTGTTGTTTGCGCTTATGCGCCGAACAGCAGTTTGGAGTACCCGCCCTTTTTGGGGTCTCTAGAGGGGGCGCTAGAGAGCGTCCCTCCTGGGGACTCCATCGTTCTGTTGGGGGACTTAAATGCTCACGTGGGCAATGACAGTGAGACCTGGAAAAGCGTGATTGGGATGAACGGCCCCCCCGATCTGAACCAAAGCGGTGTTTTGTTATTGGACTTCTGTGCTCATCACGAATTGTCCATAACGAACACCATGTTCAGGCATAAGGGTGTCCATATGTGCACCTGGCACCAGGACACCCTAGGCCGCAGTTCGATGATAGACTTTGTGGTCGTGTCGTCGGACTTGCGGCCACATGTCTTGGACACTCGGGTGAAGAGAGGGATGGAGTTGTCAACTGATCACCACCTGGTGGTGAGTTGGCTCCGTTGGCGGGGTAGGATGCCGGTCAGGCCTGGTAGACCCAAATGTATTGTGAGGGTCTGCTGGGAATGTCTGGCAGAGTCCCCTGTCAGGACGAGCTTCAACTCCCACCTCCGGCAAAGCTTCAAACACGTCCTGGGGGAGGTGGGGGACATTGAGTCCGAATGGACTATGTTCCGCGCCTCCATTGTCGAGGCGGCCGACCGGAGCTATGGCCGTAAGGTGGTCGGTGCCTGTCGCGGTGGCAACCCAAGAACTTGTTGGTGGACACCGGCGGTGAGGGATGCCATCAAGCTGAAGAAGGAGTCTTACCAGGCCTTTTTGGCTGGTGGCACTCCGGAGGCAGCTGATAGGTGCCGGCAGGCCAAGCGGAACGCAGCTTCGGTGGTTACTGAGGCAAAAACCCGGGCGTGGGAGGAATTTGGGGAGGCCATGGAGAATGATTTTGCAGACGGCTGCAGAGATTCTGGTCCACCATCGGGCGTCTCAGGAGGGGAAAGCAGTGCACGGTCAACACAGTGTATAGTGGGGATGGTGCGCTGCTGACCTCGACTGGGGACGTTGTGGTTCGGTGGGGAGAGTACTTCGAAGACCTCCTTAATTCCACCAACATGCCTTCCGATGAGGAAGCAAAGTTTGGGGACATAGAGGTGGACTCTTTCATCTCTGGGGCCGAGGTAGTCAAAAAGCGGGGGGTGGATGAGATCCACCCAGAGTTCCTCAAGGCTCTGGATGTTGTAGGGCTGTCATGGTTGACACGTCTCTGCAACATTGCATGGACATCGGGGACCGTGCCTCTGGACTGGCAAACCGGGGTGATGGTCCCCCTCTTCAAGAAGGGGGACCGGAGAGTGTGTTCCAACTACAGAGGGATCACACTTCTCAGCCTCCCCAGGAAAGTCTATTCAGGGGTCCTGGAAAGGAGGGTCCGTCGGATAGTCGAACGTCGGATTCAGGAGGAGCAGTGTGGTTTTCGTCCAGGTCGCGGAACAGTGGACCAGCTCTTCACCCTTAGCAGGGTCCTGGAGTGGGGATGGAGAGTTTGCCTAACCAGTCTACATGTGCTTTGTGGACTTGGAGAAGGCATTCGTCCGTGTCCCTCGGGGAGTCCTGTGGGGGGTACTCCGGGAGAATGGGATATCAGATTCCCTGTTAAGGGCTGTCCGGTCCCTGTACAACCGGTGTCGGAGCTTGGTCCGCATTGCCGGTAGTAAGTCGGACCTGTTTCCGGTGAGAGTAGGACTCCGACAGGGCTGCCATTTGTCACCGATCCTGTTCATAATTTTTATGGACAGGATTTCTAGGCGCAGCCAGGGCGTTGAGGGGGAACAGGTTGGTGGGCTCAAGATTGGGTCACTGCTTTTTGCAGATGACGTTGTTCTGTTGGCCTCATCACCCTGTGACCTACAGCTCTCACTGGATAGGTTCGCAGCCGAGTGTGAAGCGGCTGGGATGAGAATCAGCACCTCCAAATCTGAGGACATGGTCCTCAGCCGGAAAAGGGTGGAGTGCCCTCTCAGGGTTGAGAGTGAGATCCTGCCCCAAGTGGAGGAGTTTAAGTATCTACACAGGTACGTTATCATGTCTACCATTCAGCTTGTTCAGTGTGTAGAGTGCAGGATGTTTAGACATTCTTCCTCCGTCATTAGCGATAATTTTATTTGTGATAGGTGTGTGTTAGTGAGCACTCTGACGGAGAAGATATCAGCGTTAGAGGAGTGCATCCAGACTTTAGAGTGGTAGAGAATGTGAGAGCAGCGTTATTCCCGTAGCCGACAGTCTGGGTGCCACAGGTGGAGATAATCAGCCCCCGACTCCGGCATTAGAGCCCTCACAGCGGGGCGAGTGGGTGACGACTCGGCGGCATACTCGTTCAGCCAAAGCTAACGCTAAGGCTAGCCCACCGGAGCACACCTCCTCTGCGCTTCACGTGTCCAACAGGTTTGCTCTCCTCAGTGATGCACCCGCTGAGAAACCTGAAAGAGCTCTGGTTATAGGAGACTCTATACTGAGGCACGTGAAATTAGCTAGACCTTAAGGGGCGCCAGCGGCAGTGGTTAGGTGTATCCCGGGAGCCAGAGCACCGGACATAGTAGGTAATCTCAGGGCTCTAGGACAGCACAGGTTCTCTAAGATAGTGGTACATGCTGGAGCTAATGATATATGCCTTCGTCAGTCAGAGGTTAGTAAGAGTAACTTTACAGAGGTGTTTAAATTAGCGAAGGCGATGTCCGATGAAGTAATATGCTCTGGTCCCATCCCAATGAGACGTGGCGACATAGCTTACAGCAAGTTATGGTCGCTTAACCGCTGGATGTCCAGGTGGTGCTCCAAAAATAATGTGGGCTACATAGATAATTGGAAGACCTTTGAGGGCAAAGCTGGCCTGTTAGGGCGGGACGGTGTCCATCCCACTCGGGAAGGTGCTGCTCTCATTTCCTGTAGTATAGCTCATAGTCTCAATAGAGGTCTAGTTAATCGGTGACAATCCAGAGCCCAGGCCAGGGAGCAGACAGACAGGCTAAACCAACCGTCTGCTAGCTGCATAGAGTCGTCACTCAGGGTTCACCATATTGAGACTGTGTCTGTTCCCCGATCTAAGCAAAAATGTAGAAAGACTTAGAAAGTCTGTTTCAATAATCTAATTAACATAAAGACCACAAACTCCGATCATACTGAATGCGCAGCCGGCACTCTGATCTGAAGCTAGGATTGTTAAATATTAGATCTCTCGCACCAAAAGCAGTTATTGTTAATGAAATTATCACAGATCAGGCGTTTGATATACTCTGTTTAACTGAAACATGGGTTAAACAGGATGAGTATGTAGCTCTAAATGAAGCTAGTGTCATGCACACTCAATCCACGACCAGCACTAGGACCCGGAAGTAGAGCGGTCGTGAATCAGGAAATATAAAAGGAGTAAATAAACCATAGCAGAACGCTCAGTCATTGAGTTCGGCCCATGTCAGTTCATGCTGCGATCTTCCAAATTCTCACCAATTTTTGGGTTATTGCTTTCTGCTATTTGTGTGTGCATTTACAGGACGCGGGTTAAATTTGTGTTTTTCCCTTGCTCACCCTTTGTGAGAGTCCTTATACTAAATCGCGGGAATATCC
The DNA here is from genome assembly GCA_030522415.1 of Channallabes apus. Taxonomy (NCBI): domain Eukaryota; kingdom Metazoa; phylum Chordata; class Actinopteri; order Siluriformes; family Clariidae; genus Channallabes; species Channallabes apus. Next base: position 533,587 of record CM060129.1, read on the forward strand.
CACCTACTCGCTTCTCTCTGCGTTTGGGTTCACAATCCACGCAACATTGGGCTAACCGCTAAAGCTACGTCTTCTGGTCCTTCAGGTTAGTACATCCGTGACAGCTAGTCCTCCTGGGTACAGCTACATACACCAGCCTCGGTTAACTGGTAGAGGAGGAGGCGTAGCAGTTATTCATAATGATAATCTGTCTATCGTACAAAAACACGGACACAAATTTTACTCATTTGAAATTCTTTATAGTAACATAAGTGTACTTAAGTATATTAAGTCAGCTCAGTCGATTCCACTAATTATAATTTACAGACCTCCAGGGTCGTATTCTGAAATTCTTAGTGAATTTGCAGATTTCATCTCAAATCTAGTCATTTCTGTAGACAAAGTGTTAATTGCAGGAGATTTTAACATTCATTGTGAGAATACAGAAGACCCTCTGAGAACAGCATTTATGTCCATACTGGACTCCGTAGGCGTAAATCAGTGTGTAGTAGGACCCACTCATGAAGCAGGTCACACTTTAGATTTAATAATATTCTTCGGATTAAGTATAAGAAATGTATTCACAATTCCACTGTCTGAAATTATCTCAGATCACTATCTTGTCTCCATTCAAGTGTGTCACAGTGATAATGTACGCACAGCACCGCGCTACCGTATTAAACGTACATTTACATCAACTACCACACAGAGTTTTATCAGTAATCTCCCAGAGTTACCAACTTCGATTAGGTCACCATCTGACACCACAGAACTCGATCAGGCGCCTGAATATTTAGAGTCGACATTTCGTTGTACCTTAGATAATGTAGCTCCAGCTAAAAGAAAAATTATTAGACATAAGAAACTCGCTCCCTGGTATAATGATCACACGCGCACTTTAAAACAGACTGCATGGAAATTAGAGCATAAATGGCGTGAAACTAAATTGTTAGTATTTCAAATAGCATGGAAAGAGAGCATCCTGAACTATAGGAAAGCTCTTAGTGTAGCTAGATCAACGTATCTCTCCACTCTTATAGAAGAAAATAAAAATAATCCTAGATTTTTATTTAATACCATAGCCAAATTAACCAGAAATAAGACCACTACAGAAATCTCCACAACAACATCATGCAATAGTGAAGACTTCATGACCTTTTTTAATAATATAATTGTAAATATCAGGCATAAAATTGAGGCTTTGAAACCGAACAATGTAATTGATACAGATTTTAACCTAGCCATGTCAGATTCAAACCTAGAATACTTTACTCTCCTTGAAGAGAATGAACTAATTTCACTCATCTCTTCTGCAAATTCATCAACCTGTATATTAGATCCTATACCGACACATTTTATTAAACAGATAGTACCAGTAATAACAGAACCGCTGTTGAGAATAATTAATTCCTCACTCAGCATTGGTTATGGTCCAAAATCTTTTAAATTAGCAGTTATCAAACCAATAATTAAGAAACCTGACCTCGACCCCTGTCAGCTGTCCAATTACAGGCCAATATCAAACCTCCCCTTTATCTCTAAGATTCTGGAAAAGATAGTAGCGGAGAAGCTATGCTCATATCTACATAGAAATAGCATACATGAACTGTGTCAGTCAGGATTTAGGCCTCATCACAGCACAGAAACAGCACTTGTTAATGTAGTAAATGACCTCCTATTGGCCTCTGATCAGGGTTGTGTAACTATGCTTGTATTGTCAAGACCCCGGTCTGATCATTAAGATTTAAATCTTTTTTCTTTTCTCCTTTCCTCTCTCCCAGTGTTTACATGTCTATTCTAGCACATGGTGTTTGTTTTGATCCCTCGCCATGTGCTCGTGTCTGTGACATCACCACCATCCCTCCCACTTCCTCCTTATCACTCTATCAAGATGATTTCACTCACCTGTTCCCCTCGTTTTCGTTGTAATCAGTCGCCCTATTTATTCCCTCTTGTCCATCGTCCTGTGTCAGATCGTTGTCCCATGTCGCTAGCTGTATCGCCTGCCCGTTTCTTGTTCTGTCTAGTCCTGTATGTAGAGTTTATTTTGGCTCCAAGCCAGTATCCGTCGGTCCTGTTTTCCACCTATTTTTTCCCTCCTCTCTCCCGTGGGTTTTTGTCCTTTTGCACCCAGGCTGGATCCTGTTTTTCTTTTGTTTTCTTAATTTGCACTGCAGTTTCCCGTCCCGAAGCCGGCCGGCTCTTGCTCTTCTTCGCGGCCGTGCAATTCAGCGGACTTCGGTCCTATCGCCCCCTGCTGGCCGCCAAAGGAACTACAGCCTCGTCTCCTGGTTAAGGCCCTTTTCCTCTACGGAGTGGTTTTTGTTTTTTCCCCTTTTGGGACGTTGGCGCTCCTGGGTTTTGCTTTAAAGAAAAGAAAAGAAGAAAGCAGTGCAGCTTGTTCCTGATCTTATTTTTGTATTTTTATTTATTTATTTATTTATTTATTTTTTCCTTTTCTGTCTGAGTCAAGGCATATCTGCAACCAATAAAATCTTGAAGGAGACCTGCACTTGTGTCCGTTCTGATTCCCTAACAGAACGATCTGACCAGCATGGACACAGCAGGTCCAGACCCCATCAGATCAGCAGTAGCCCAACAGGGGGTGCTCCTAGGCCAGCATGAGACCCGCTTGACCAGCACCACGAGAGAGGTCGAGTTCCTCGCCACCCAGGTGGCCGACCTCACGGCACGCATCCAGGAACTCCAGCGGGAGGCCGCTCAAGCAGGTTCTGTCCACCTCTCCTCACGTCACGATCATGAGCCCCGCTGCAACAACCCACCTCCCTATGACGGGGACCCTAACTCCTGCCGAGCCTTCCTGACACAATGTTCGGTAGTGTTCGCCCTCCAGCCGCGCACATTTGCAGCAGAAGAGACAAGGGTGGCATTTGTTTTGACTCTTCTTACAGGCAAGGCCCGTGAATGGGGAACTTCTGTCTGGGAGTCCAGAGCCCCATGTTGTGACTCATTTAACGAGCTTCGACAGGAGATGTTGAAGCTCTTTGATAGGTCCGTCAGAGGACAGGAAGCAGCGGACAAGCTCGCACGGCTCCGTCAGGCAGGTCGCTCAGTCACAGAGTTTGCCATTCAGTTCAAGACCTTAGCAGCCTCCTGTGACTGGAATGAGGCCGCCTGTCGGGCAATGTTCCGGGCAGGGCTCGAGGAGGATATCCAGGATGAACTGGCCACTCATGACCTGCCCCACGACCTTGAAGACCTCATCGACCTGGCACTCCGCATCGAGGCTCGTCTCTGTCGTCGGCACCAGCGCCGGATGGTCCGTTCCTCTAGCAGGGTGGAGGGTTCTAACCCCCCTGTGGCGACCGTTGACCTGCCAGAACCTGAACCCATGCAGCTGGGACGCCTCCGTCTAACACCCCAGGAAAAACAACTGCGTCTGACCAAAGGCCTGTGCCTCTATTGTGGCAAGCCAGGCCACTTTGCCGCAGCCTGCCCAGCAAAAGCCAAGGCTCACCAGTGAAGCGGGGGATCCTGGTGAGCGCTATTCCTTTTTCACAATCCCCCTCCTCTCGCACACTTTTATCTGTCTTAGTTCAGTTTGGGGAGACTTCACAGTCATGCTCGGCCTTGGTCGATTCAGGGGCTGAGGGCAATTTTATGGACAGCTCGATAGCTGCAAGTTTGGGTATTCCAGCTATTCCCTTGCCTGAACCTATCCCTGCCCGGTCCTTAAATGGGACCTTAATTACTACTGTTTCTCACCAGACACCCAAAGTTAGCCTAGTGGTCTCAGGCAATCACCGTGAGGAGACCACGTTGTACCTCCTGGACTCCCCTAGTGCTCCTATAGTGTTGGGGCACCCCTGGTTGGTACAACATGGCCCTCACGTTGATTGGTCTGGAAATTCTGTCCTGTCTTGGAGCCAAAATTGTCTTGCTTCTTGTCTTGGTCCTGCCCCTTTTTCTGGTTCTGTTTGTCCTGTGTTGCAGGTGGAGGTTGCTGATCTGTCCGGGGTCCCGGCGGGGTACCACGACCTGCGGCTGGTGTTCAGCAAGTCCCGGGCCATGTCCTTGCCTCCTCATCGCCCTTATGACTGCGCCATTGAGCTCCTCCCAGGCACTTCTCCGCCCAAGGGTCACTTGTATTCCCTTTCAGGTCCGGAAAGAGAGGCCATGGACACCTATATTAACGAATCACTCAAAGCCGGCCTCATCCGCCCCTCCTCTTCTCCTGCGGGTGCGGGGTTCTTCTTTGTCAAGAAGAGAGATGGTTCCCTGCGTCCCTGTATTGACTATCGTGGGCTGAATGACATTACCATTAAGAACAGGTATCCCCTCCCTCTTATGTCTTCAGCTTTCGAACTTTTGCAGGGAGCCAAGGTCTTCACCAAGCTTGACCTGCGCAATGCCTACCACCTTATCCGTATTCGGGAGGGAGATGAGTGGAAGACAGCTTTCAACACACCCACGGGACACTTTGAATACCGGGTCCTTCCGTTTGGTCTGACCAATGCTCCTGCTGTCTTCCAGGCCCTGGTCAACGATGTGCTGAGAGACATGGTAAATCAATTTGTCTTTGTGTACCTAGATGACATCCTGATATTTTCTCCCTCTTTGCAGGTACACACTCAGCATGTCCGCCAGGTGTTGCAACGGCTTTTGGAGAACCAACTATTCGTGAAAGCGGAGAAGTGTGTCTTCCATGCAAGGTCGGTTTCGTTCCTGGGGTTCGTGATTTCGGCGGGTGAGATCAGAGCCGACCCTGCTAAGATAAGGGCGGTAGCTGAGTGGCCAACTCCTGACTCTCGGAAGGCTCTGCAGCGGTTCCTGGGGTTCGCCAACTTTTATCGGCGTTTCATCCGGAACTTCAGTCAGATGGCTGCACCCTTAACAGCGCTCACTTCTCCAAAGGTACTGTTTAAATGGAGTAATGAGGCCCAGGAATCCTTTGATAAATTAAAGTCCCGGTTTGTCTCTGCTCCTGTCTTGTCTACTCCAGATCCTGAACTACAGTTTATTGTTGAGGTGGATGCTTCAGATGTTGGAGTTGGTGCGGTCCTGTCACAACGCTCTCTTCGGGATGGGAAGGTGCATCCATGCGCCTTCTTCTCCCACCGCCTGAACCCCACTGAGCGGAATTACGACATAGGTAATCGGGAGTTGTTGGCAGTCAGACTGGCTTTGGGTGAGTGGCGTCACTGGCTGGAGGGCGCGGTCCAACCATTCATGGTCTGGACTGACCACAAGAATTTAGAATACATCAACTCGGCCAGGAGACTAAATTCCAGACAGGCCCGCTGGTCCCTTTTCTTTAGCCGTTTTAATTTTACACTCTCTTACAGGCCTGGGTCTAAAAACACCAAACCGGACTCCCTTTCTCGGCTATTTGAGACCCCTGAGAAGGAGACCTCCGTCGACACCATCCTGCCCAAGGGCATGGTGGTGGCTGCGCTCTCATGGGACGTCGAGAGGGAGGTTCAGGAGGCCCTGCAGAAGTGCCGTGTACCCAGAGGGGTTCCAGCGGGCAAGCTGTATGTCCCTTTGAGACTGCGCTCCAAAGTCATCCAGTGGTGTCACTCATCCAGACTGGTTTGTCACCCAGGAGTTCGGAGATCGTTGGCCTCCATCCGTCAGCGATTTTGGTGGTCCACCATGACCAAGGATGTCAGGCAGTTCGTGGCAGCTTGCTCAGTTTGCGCCCAGAACAAGAGTTCACCTTCGCCTCCCGTTGGTCTTCTTCGCCCATTACCCATCCCTGCCCGCCCGTGGTCACATCTAGCTCTTGATTTTGTCACGGGCCTCCCCGAGTCAAGGGGCAACACCGTCATTCTCACGGTGGTGGACCGCTTCTCCAAAGCAGCCCACTTCATCCCTCTCCCCAAGCTCCCCTCCGCCAAAGAGACTGCTCAGGTGGTGGTTGACCAAGTATTCCGGATTCATGGTCTTCCGGTAAACGTGGTCTCTGATAGGGGCCCACAGTTCGTCTCTCGGTTTTGGAAGGAATTTTGCAGACAGATCGGGGCCTCAACAAGTCTGTCATCTGGATTCCACCCCCAGACCAATGGGCAGTCTGAGCGGGCTAACCAGGATTTGGAACGTGCTCTCCGCTGCCTGGCATCCCACAATCCGACCTCCTGGTGTCAACAGTTGTCCTGGGTAGAGTATGCCCACAATACTCTACCGGTTTCTGCCACAGGTATGTCACCATTTCAGTGTTCTGTTGGCTATCAACCCCCTCTGTTCCCTTCACAGGAACCCGAAACGGCAGTCCCGTCTGCCTTGGCTTTTGTCCAACGTTGCCGGCGCACCTGGAGAAAGGCTAAGGAGGTCTTGGCCCGGAGTAGTAGACGGACCAAAGCCGCGGCCGATCGCCACCGGACTCCTGCCCCTAACTATGTTTGTGGTCAAAGGGTATGGCTTTCTACCAAGGACTTGCCTCTCAGGGTGGTCTCGCGCAAGTTGGCTCCCAAGTTCATTGGTCCGTACCGGATCACAAAGGTCTTGAACCCAGTGGCGATCCGGCTCAAGCTTCCTTCCACGCTTGGTCGGGTACACCCAGTAATTCATGTTTCTAGGGTTAAACCTGTGTATTCCTCCCCTCTTGCCCCTTCTGCTCCGACCCCCCCTCCCCCTCGTCTAGTGGATGGCTCCCCAGTATACACTGTTAGGAGGTTGCTGGACGTCCGTCGCAGAGGTCGGGGTTTTCAGTATCTAGTGGACTGGGAGGGCTATGGTCCAGAGGAGAGGAGTTGGATTCCGGCCCGGGATGTTCTGGATCGGGCGCTGGTCGTGGACCTCTGTCGACGACGAGGTGAGCCCCTCCCTGGGGGCGCCTAGTGGCGCCCATGGGGGGGGGGTACTGTCAAGACCCCGGTCTGATCATTAAGATTTAAATCTTTTTTCTTTTCTCCTTTCCTCTCTCCCAGTGTTTACATGTCTATTCTAGCACATGGTGTTTGTTTTGATCCTTCGCCATGTGCTCGTGTCTGTGACATCACCACCATCCCTCCCACTTCCTCCTTATCACTCTATCAAGATGATTTCACTCACCTGTTCCCCTCGTTTTCGTTGTAATCAGTCGCCCTATTTATTCCCTCTTGTCCATCGTCCTGTGTCAGATCGTTGTCCCATGTCGCTAGCTGTATCGCCTGCCCGTTTCTTGTTCTGTCTAGTCCTGTATGTAGAGTTTATTTTGGCTCCAAGCCAGTATCCGTCGGTCCTGTTTTCCACCTATTTTTTCCCTCCTCTCTCCCGTGGGTTTTTGTCCTTTTGCACCCAGGCTGGATCCTGTTTTTCTTTTGTTTTCTTAATTTGCACTGCAGTTTCCCGTCCCGAAGCCGGCCGGCTCTTGCTCTTCTTCGCGGCCGTGCAATTCAGCGGACTTCGGTCCTATCGCCCCCTGCTGGCCGCCAAAGGAACTACAGCCTCGTCTCCTGGTTAAGGCCCTTTTCCTCTACGGAGTGGTTTTTGTTTTTTCCCCTTTTGGGACGTTGGCGCTCCTGGGTTTTGCTTTAAAGAAAAGAAAAGAAGAAAGCAGTGCAGCTTGTTCCTGATCTTATTTTTGTATTTTTATTTATTTATTTATTTATTTTTTCCTTTTCTGTCTGAGTCAAGGCATATCTGCAACCAATAAAATCTTGAAGGAGACCTGCACTTGTGTCCGTTCTGATTCCCTAACATGTATTACTCGACCTCAGTGCAGCTTTTGAAACCATTGATCATGCTATTCTTCTTCACAGATTAGAAAATGTAGTAGGAATTAAGGGTACAGCCCTCTCCTGGCTCAGATCCTATTTGACCGATCATTATCAGTATGTAGACTTAAATGGTGATTATTCTGCATGTTCTCTAGTGGAGTTTGGCGTTCCGCAGGGTTCAGTTTTAGGCCCACTGCTTTTTTCCCTTTACATGCTTCCTCTGGGCAACATAATCCGTAAGCATGGTATTAGTTTTCATTGTTATGCTGACAACACACAGCTATACGTCTCAACAAAACCTGATGAGAAAAACCATCTTACTAAAGTTGAGCAATGTGTTCAGGACATAAGAAATTGGATGCTAATTAACTTCCTTCTGCTTAATCCGGATAAGACAGAAGTTCTAGTCATAGGACCGCATACAGCTAGAAGTAAAATCTTAGATCACACCGTAACTTTAGATGGCCTTTCTGTTCCATCAAGTGCAACAGTAAAAGACCTCGGCGTGATTATAGATTCCAACCTTTCATTTGAAGCTCATGTAGATAATATCACCAGGATAGCATTCTTTCAACTCAGAAATATTGCCAAGATAAATATATTGTCGCTAAATGCCTTATTGTCTGGTTGTTCAGTTAGGTGCATAAACAAGCTTCAGCTAGTCCAGAATGCAGCAGCGAGAGTCCTCACTAGAACCAGAAGATATGAGCACATCACCCCTGTCCTATCTTCACTACATTGGCTCCCTGTGAAATTTCGCATTGATTTTAAAATACTACTCTTGACATATAAATCATTAAATGGTCTCGCGCCGCAGTATCTGAGCGACCTGCTAGTGTCTTACGATCCGCCACGCCTACTTCGGTCAAAGGATGCAGGCTGCTTGTCAGTACCGCGTATTATGAAAACTACAGCTGGGGGCAGAGCTTTTTCTCACAAAGCCCCAAAATTATGGAATAGTCTTCCAAATAGTGTTCGGGACTCAGACACAGTCTCAGTGTTTAAGTCCAGGCTAAAAACCTATTCATTTTGCCAAGCATTTTTATAAATAGATTTGCCAAAACGTAAAGGAGCAGATCTGGGGGACTCATGGACGTAGAGTATTATGGTGAACTGGTATGTTTAGATGCTGTCTTCCTCAGTCTCATTTGATCACTCAGGTTTGTTGACGATGAGGTGATTGTTTGCTTTACATCTCAGGGAGCCCTCATGTTTGTGTTTCCTTCTGGCTCTCCCTTTTAGTTATGCTGTCATAGTTAGTCCTGCCGGAGTCCCTGCATGCACTCTACAGTAAATATACATTCACATTATACATTGTGCCTGTGACCATACCTAATTGCAATCTCACCTCCTCTTCTCTTTCTCCCCCTCTTTCTCTTTCCTCTCTCCCCCTGTCTCCCTCTTTCACTCTTTCTCTCTCTCTCTCTCTCTCTCTCTCTCTCTCTGTTCTCTCTGTCCAGCTACACATGTCATTCCTGAGCTGCCAGTGATCCAGACTCCCTCTGCCCTCCGGACCTGTCTGATCCATCCTGGTGCCCCATTTCTGGTTGGAGGTCTCGGCGCATGGATGCCCCGTGTGTCTCTTTGGGATGCGTCTGGTGTCTGGGGATGATTCTATATACTTAGAAGATGGTTCTGGCCTCGACTGGTGTTGTCAGCTGTTTCTCTGAGGATTTGACAATTCGATAGTTCAGGACTGAAACTTTCTACAAGTCTATCTGAGTCTCCAATAACTACTGGACTCCATTTTACATCAACTATTATAGCTGAACCTAACACTTAACACTGTATAAATGCAGATAATTTCTTGCTATCTGTTTCACCCAGATGAGGATGGGTTCCCTGTTGAGTCTGGTTCCTCTCAAGGTTTCTTCCTATTACCATCTCAGGGAGTTTTTCCTTGCCACTGTCGCCCTCGGGCTTGCTCACCAGGGACTATCTGAACATTTTGATTCATACACATTCACATTCCATACAAACTTAAATAATTCTTTTGATTGTGTAAAGCTGTTTTGAGACAATGTCAATTGTTAAAAGCACTATACAAATAAAAATAAAAAATAAAAAAAGTATCTCGGGGTCTTGTTCACGAGTGAGGGTAAAATGAAACAGGAGATCGACAGGCGGATCGGGGCAGCGTCTGCAGTGATGCGGGCTCTGTATCGGTCCGTCGTGGTGAAGAAGGAGCTGAGCCAAAAGGCAAAGCTCTCAATTTACCGGTCGATCTATGTTCCTACCCTCACCTATGGTCATGAGCTGTGGGTAGTGACCGAAAGAACAAGATTGCGAATACAAGCGGCCAAAATGAGTTTCCTCCGCAGGGTGTCTGGGCTCTCCCTTAGAGAGAGGGTGAGAAGCTCAGTCATCCGGGAGGGGCTCAGAGTAGAGCCGCTGGTCCTCCGCATCGAGAGGAGCCAGATGAGGTGGCTTGGGCATCTATTTAGGATGCCCCCTGGACGCCTCCCTTGTGAGGTGTTCCGGACACGCCCCACCGGAAAGAGACCCCGGGGAAGACCCAGGACACGCTGGACGGACTATGTCTCTCGGCTGGCCTGGGAACGCCTTGGGATCCCCCCGGAAGAGCTGGAAGAAGTGGCCAGGGAGAGGGAAGTCTGGGCATCCGTGCTGAAGCTGCTGCCCCCGCGACCCGACCTCGGATAAGTGGAAGAAAATGGATGGATGGATGGATGGATAATTGTTATCTTGACTTATATCTGTGGTTTGAACAAAACAACATTATAAGATGCTTGATAAAAGCGCTGGAGGTACATCTGTAATTATACAGATTATTTTTCAAAAGCAGTGTTCGAGTCTCCATTGTACCAATATTCACATACACACACATTATATACAGTGGTGTGAAAAACTATTTGCCCCCTTCCTGATTTCTTATTCTTTTGCATGTTTGTCACACTTAAATGTTTCTGCTCATCAAAACCCGTTAACTATTAGTCAAAGATAACATAATTGAACACAAAATGCAGTTTTTAAATGAAGGTTTACGTTATTAAGGGAGAAAAAAAACTCCAAATCTACATGGCCCTGTGTGAAAAAGTGATTGCACCCCTTAATGACTTAACTGTGGTTTATCACACCTGAGTTCAATTTCTGTAGTCACCCCCAGGCCTGATTACTGCCACACCTGTTTCAATCAAGAAATCACTTAAATTGGAGCTACCTGACACAGAGAAGTAGACCAAAAGCACCTCAAAAGCTAGACATCATGCCAAGATCCAAAGAAATTCAGAAACAAATGAGAACAAAAGTAATTGAGATCTATCAGTCTGGTAAAGGTTATAAAGCCATTTCTAAAGCTTTGGGACTCCAGCGAACCACAGTGAGAGCCATTATCCACAAATGGCAAAAACATGGAACAGTGGTGAACCTTCCCAGGAGTGGCCGGCCGACCAAAATTACCCCAAGAGCGCAGAGACAACTCATCCGAGAGGCCACAAAAGATCCCAGGACAACATCTAAAGAACTGCAGGCCTCACTTGCCTCAATTAAGGTCAGTGTTCACGACTCCACCATAAGAAAGAGACTGGGCAAAAACAGCCTGCATGGCAGATTTCCAAGGCGCAAACCACTTTTAAGCAAAAAGAACATCAAGGCTCGTCTCAATTTTGCTAAAAAACATCTCAATGATTGCCAAGACTTTTGGGAAAATACCTTGTGGACCGACGAGACAAAAGTTGAACTTTTTGGAAGGTGCGTGTTCCGTTACATCTGGCGTAAAAGTAACACAGCATTTCAGAAAAAGAACCATATCATACCAACAGTAAAATATGGTGGTGGTAGTGTGATGGTCTGGGGTTGTTTTGCTGCTTTAGGACCTGGAAGGCTTGCTGTGATAGATGGAACCATGAATTCTACTGTCTACCAAAAAATCCTGAAGGAGAATGTCCGGCCATCTGTTCGTCAACCCAAGCTGAAGCGATCTTGGGTGCTGCAGCAGGACAATGACCCAAAACACACCAGCAAATCCACCTCTGAATGGCTGAAGAAAAACAAAATGAAGACTTTGGAGTGCCCTAGTCAAAGTCCTGACCTGAATCCTATTGAGATGTTGTGGCATGACCTTAAAAAGGCGGTTCATGCTAGAAAACCCTCAAATAAAGCTGAATTACAACAATTCTGCAAAGATGAGTTGGCCAAAATTCCTCCAGAGCGCTGTAAAAGACTCGTTGCAAGTTATCGCAAACGCTTGATTGCAGTTATTGCTGCTAAGGGTGGCCCAACCAGTTATTAGGTTCAGGGGGCAATTACTTTTTCACACAGGGCCATGTAGGTTTGGATTTTTTTTTCTCCCTAAATAATAAAACCCCTCATTTAAAAACTGCATTTTGTGTTTACTTGTGTTATCTTTGACTAATAGTTAAATGTGTTTGATGATCAGAAACATTTTGTGTGACAAACATGCAAAAGAATAAGAAATCAGGAGGGGGGCAAATAGTTTTTCACACCACTGTATTTTTAGTAACATGTAATAAAAATAAACAGAATTTCTGCAGTATTTATAGTTTAACCTTAAATTGATCTGAAACTTGTGTATAATTACCAAGTTTTGAGGTACCATGAATTAAACATTGGCCTGTTTTTACTGGGGTATCGTATACAAATGCTATTATGGTGTACAAAATGAAAATGGTCTTGAAATAAAAAAAAATGTGTGTATAATGGGTACATTTTTATACTTGATGTTAACCCAATTAAAATGTTAACATTTTTATATATATATATATTTTTTAATCCTTTGCAGTTTTTCTGGTCCTTAATAAAAGGTGTGCTTTACTCACAACTGTCACGTTCTGCTATGGTGTTGGACTGTGGGCTTGGTGTTGAGGCATAAATGCAGAGGGGATGCAGTGAAACGCAAAGAGTCTTTAATAATAAAATGAAAACATGAACAAAACATGAAATAAGGAAGTTGGCTTAAACTTGGGAGCATATTGTAACAGAACTCAAACACTTAGACGTAAGACTAGGGATTACATACATTGATTCACAATACAGACATGGGATACAAACTGGACAAGACAAGACACACGAAACAGTCTAACGGACTAAACATTAGGGACTATGCATGCAAGGGACAAACAAACACAAGACAGGCTTGGCTAGGTCTATTGGCTGAGCTGCACATTAGCTGCTAAGCTAGCTCATAGCTAATCAGACTAATGGCTACACCAGCCAGTAGCCTGACACAAGGGAATGAACAGACAAGGTACACAGCAGACTAGGTATGAAACAGACTAAGAACTCTAAAGGTTAGTGGCTAAAGATGTTAGTACCTAAACAGACTAAGAGCTAAGCAGACAATGAGACTAGACAGACTCGAAGACTAGACAGACTAAGATCTAGACATGTTAGTATCACCCTCATTAGTATTGAAACAGACTACTAGCTAAACATGCAATGGGGGTTACTTACACAAAAGGGTAAACACAAAAGGCTAATTCTCCTAGAGGCTAATCCTGCTAGGAGACACAGACAAAGAGACATAAACTAAATCAAAGCAAATACAAACTTAACTTAAAGTGCTCCTGAAACAAAAAGGCCAACCATACTGTTTAAACTAAAACAGAAAAGAATAAAACAAAACCCACATAACAGAAATCAATGCTCGACCCAGCTTCCCAGAACAAACAGGTATTTATGCTTATACTAATTGCATTCTCGGTTCAGCTGGGCATCTGCATCAGCTGACCGAGGTGCCTTCTGGGAAACTGGGTCTACAACAAAAACTACAAATTAAAACACTGCCCTCTAGTGGGCAACCCTCACAGTACCCCCCCCCCTTAAAAACGCTCCTCCGGAGCGCTAACGGAGGTCCTGGGTACCCTTCCCCATGTCCCGGGTCATTCCACCCGACTGCGACGCCGACGAGCAGGCTCCCCAAGGTGGGTGGGAGGGTGGGCGAGCTTGAATTGCCGCCAAAGCCAGGCACCGGGTGCAGCAGCGGCCTGCACCCGAGGCTGGGTGGCGGAGGCAGCAATGGCTCGTCCTCGGGGCTGAGCGGCGGTGAGCTCATGACGTCGTCGGGTGGCGGAGGCAGCACTGGGCCGATGCCGCAGGCCGGGCGGCGGAGGCAGTGCCGGATCGCTGGTGTAGGCCGGGCGTTGGAGGCAGTGCTGTGTCGCTCTTGCCGGTGGAGCGTTGCCTGCAGCACTGAGTTGCCCTCCAAGTCGGGCGGCCGATGCAGCACTGTGTTGTCCTCACGCCGGGCGGCCTCTGCAGTACTGTGGCCTCCTTTGACACCGGGTGGCGATGGAAGCACGCTCTCGAAGTCCAGCGGTGGTGGGTCGCTGTCACCGCTGCGAACGAAGCTAGAGAGCGTGGTGAGGGTTTTCCCTGGCGAGGTCCTGGCTGGGCTCTGGGGACATGAAGACGCCCCTGCGGCGCGCTGGCGGAACTGGAGCCTCCCATGAGGCCCGCTGGCGAAACCGGAGCCTCCCATGAGGCCCGCTGGCGAAACCGGAGCCTCCCATGAGGCCCGCTGGCGAAACCGGAGCCTCCCATGAGGCCCGCTGGCGAAACCGGAGCCTCCCATGAGGCCCGCTGGCGAAACCGGAGCCTCCCATGAGGCCCGCTGGCGAAACCGGAGCCTCCACTGAGGCCCGCTGGCGAAACCGGAGCCTCCACTGAGGCCCGCTGGCGAAACCGGAGCCTCCACTGAGGCCCGCTGGCGAAACCGGAGCCTCCACTGAGGCCCGCTGGCGAAACCGGAGCCTCCACTGAGGCCCGCTGGCGAAACCGGAGCCTCCACTGAGGCCCGCTGGCGAAACCGGAGCCTCCACTGAGGCCCGCTGGCGAAACCGGAGCCTCCACTGAGGCCCGCTGGCGAAACCGGAGCCTCCACTGAGGCCCGCTGGCGAAACCGGAGCCTCCACTGAGGCCCGCTGGCGAAACCGGAGCCTCCACTGAGGCCCGCTGGCGAAACCGGAGCCTCCACTGAGGCCCGCTGGCGAAACCGGAGCCTCCACTGAGGCCCGCTGGCGAAACCGGAGCCTCCACTGAGGCCCGCTGGCGAAACCGGAGCCTCCACTGAGGCCCGCTGGCGAAACCGGAGCCTCCACTGAGGCCCGCTGGCGAAACCGGAGCCTCCACTGAGGCCCGCTGGCGAAACCGGAGCCTCCACTGAGGCCCGCTGGCGAAACCGGAGCCTCCACTGAGGCCCGCTGGCGAAACCGGAGCCTCCACTGAGGCCCGCTGGCGAAACCGGAGCCTCCACTGAGGCCCGCTGGCGAAACCGGAGCCTCCACTGAGGCCCGCTGGCGAAACCGGAGCCTCCACTGAGGCCCGCTGGCGAAACCGGAGCCTCCCACTGAGGCCCGCTGGCGAAACCGGAGCCTCCCACTGAGGCGCGCTGGCGAAACTGGTGCCTCCCACTGAGGCCCGCTGGCGAAACTGGAGCCTCCACTGAGGCCCGCTGGCGAAACTGGAGCCTCCACTGAGGCCCCCTCACCTCCAGTTCAGTCCCCTGTTTTGACGTGGGGCAAGCTGATTATTCCTGGTCAGCTTGCCCAGGTGTTATAGTCCCAGCCCCCCCCCAAAATTTTCTCCCGGGGGGGACCCCTCTGCTATGCCTCTTGTATGGTCGAGCATTCCGTCACGTTCTGCTATGGTGTTGGACTGTGGGCTTGGTGTTGAGGCATAAATGCAGAGGGGATGCAGTGAAACGCAAAGAGTCTTTAATAATAAAATGAAAACATGAACAAAACATGAAATAAGGAAGTTGGCTTAAACTTGGGAGCATATTGTAACAGAACTCAAACACTTAGACGTAAGACTAGGGATTACATACATTGATTCACAATACAGACATGGGATACAAACTGGACAAGACAAGACACACGAAACAGTCTAACGGACTAAACATTAGGGACTATGCATGCAAGGGACAAACAAACACAAGACAGGCTTGGCTAGGTCTATTGGCTGAGCTGCACATTAGCTGCTAAGCTAGCTCATAGCTAATCAGACTAATGGCTACACCAGCCAGTAGCCTGACACAAGGGAATGAACAGACAAGGTACACAGCAGACTAGGTATGAAACAGACTAAGAACTCTAAAGGTTAGTGGCTAAAGATGTTAGTACCTAAACAGACTAAGAGCTAAGCAGACAATGAGACTAGACAGACTCGAAGACTAGACAGACTAAGATCTAGACATGTTAGTATCACCCTCATTAGTATTGAAACAGACTACTAGCTAAACATGCAATGGGGGTTACTTACACAAAAGGGTAAACACAAAAGGCTAATTCTCCTAGAGGCTAATCCTGCTAGGAGACACAGAGACAAAGAGACATAAACTAAATCAAAGCAAATACAAACTTAACTTAAAGTGCTCCTGAAACAAAAAGGCCAACCATACTGTTTAAACTAAAACAGAAAAGAATAAAACAAAACCCACATAACAGAAATCAATGCTCGACCCAGCTTCCCAGAACAAACAGGTATTTATGCTTATACTAATTGCATTCTCGGTTCAGCTGGGCATCTGCGTCAGCTGACCGAGGTGCCTTCTGGGAAACTGGGTCTACAACAAAAACTACAAATTAAAACACTGCCCTCTAGTGGGCAACCCTCACAACAACAGGTAAGATCTGCTAAATCTACTAATGGAAATACTGTTTCTTACATGACAATTTCATTTGTTAGTTCTGAGAAGCTTGTTATTTTTTTATTTTGTTTTATTCACGACATCAGCCTCGAGTACATGGACAGGGACTTTGATAATGACTTTATTAACCTTTATCAAATTAATGGCATACAAGACAAGAGTACCGTGAAAGTAATCTTATTGTCTGATGCTTCTGATGTCAGTCAAAGCTCTTTGCACCAAAATGGTGAAGACACATCTTCATCCGCCTTGACACAATAATACTCTCCTCCCCTGAATCAACAAATGCTCGATCGCAGTGGCCTACAGAATTTCAAATACCTCAGTTTACATATTACACAAAGCTTTGATTTTTTGAGAAATTGCTTAGGCCATTTTTCATAATCAAATTATTTGAGTTATTTGAATAATCGTCTCAGCCCCACAGCAGATATGTCCTCGAAATATAGTGCAAATCTTAGCGTCAGTTCGATGCCGATGATGATAAAAATAAGCAATTATCGGTCGATTCTGATGTGATTTCGATATTATCCTGTATGCCTCATTAAAACGGCTGCTTATAGTATGAGTAAATTCAATTCAATTCAATTCAGTTTTATTTGTATAGCGCTTTTAACAATTGACATTGTCTCAAAACAGCTTTACACAATCAAAAGAATTATTTAAGTTTGTATGGAATGTGAATGTGTTTGAATCAAAATGTTCAGATAGTCCCTGGTGAGCAAGCCCGAGGGCGACAGTGGCAAGGAAAAGCTCCCTGAGATGGTAATAGGAAGAAACCTTGAGAGGAACCAGACTCAACAGGGAACCCATCCTCATCTGGATGAAACAGATAGCAGGAAATTATCTGCATTTATACAGTGTTAAGTGTTAGGTTCAGCTATAATAGTTATGAATGTTAATTGATGTTTTAATATTTGATGTAAAATGGAGTCCAGTAGTTATTGGAGACTCAGATAGACTTGTAGAAAGTTTCAGTCCTGAACTATCGAATTGTCAAGTCCTCAGAGAAACAGCTGACAACACCAGTCGAGGCCAGAACCATCTTCTAAGTAGATAGAATCATCCCCAGACACCAGACGCATCCCAAAGAGACACACGGGGCATCCATGCGACGAGACCTCCAACCAGAAATGGGGCACCAGGATGGATCAGACAGGTCCGGAGGGCAGAGGGAGTTACTCTGCAAATTATTAACTGGTAAGTAATTCAACAGTGCCTTATGTGGTTGTGTCTTTTTTTATATTAATACAATGATTGTATTTGTAAGAGCCATATCGTACATGTTATGAATTTGTTGTTGTGTTTATTTGTTTTTATTTCATGTTATTTTACCTTATTCTATTTATTAGTAAAGCATTAAGCATTAAGTTTATTACATAAGCCATAAGCTTTAAATTTGTTAGTTAAGCATCCATTTTGACAATCGTAAGTTGACATGACATGTATTTCTATGACTATCGCATGATAAAAAGTTTCAGTTTAGATGCGGAAGGCTACGGAAGCACAAGCTTTTGACTGTAAGCTACCCGTAAGCAGATATATACAACAAAAGTGTTGTTATATACGTAAGCTAATCGTAATCCAAGGAATTTATAACATACAGCAACTGGTGTTGTAATCACAGTTGATTTACTCAAGATGACTGTATGAAGTGTTGATTCTTTGATGCTGACAAAATAAACTACAAGAAACAAAGAGATCATCGGGCTTCTGTTGTGTGAGTGAAACTTCAAATTAAAGATGCGCGTCAAAACTAGTGGAATAATATGTCCGCATCGACAGTACTGATAAATTGAAGTCCATGCATCTGAATTATACTAAACATTTTTGTCCTTTGACAGACTGTGTAGTAAAGGCGCATGATGTTACAGAAGCCTTTGCCCTCAGCTCCATTGCCAATCGGTTACAAAATGCACCTAAGAGGAAAGAAAGGCTGGATACAGTCTAATTTATTAAGTGTTAATAAGTGTAAATGTCAATGTAATTTTGTTTCTTTTGCTGTTTGAGACATCTTAGATGTTTTGATTGTTTAATTAGTCTTTTAATATTAACACTTTTTTATTATGTCAGTATTACTCACTACACCCAGTTTTTATGTGCATTTTGTATTGTTTGTTTTGAAATATGAATAAATTATTAGTTATTACAACTTTTATGTGATTGGTGTCTGGTTTACAGAGGATGTTGTAGACATTTTGAACTTTGCAGAATTTACGTTGAACACAACGCGTTTTCAATGGGCCAACATCCATGTTTTTTCCAAGTGGTGAAAACACGTGTATTCCATGTGTCAAATCCACGTGAAATTCGACTAGCCTTTTACGCCTAAATTACCCGTCTTTTCCACGTGGTGAAAACATGTCGTCTTTACATGAATTCCACGAGTTTGTGCTCACTGGGTATGTAGCTAAGCCCTGCCCACAATTCACAACTTAAGGAAGCCTGAAACCACTCTTGATTAATTACCTGAGAACAAATTGCTTTAGACCTACTTCAAATCACACTGCAATCAACACTACCAAACAGCAAAAACTAGGTACAGTATACAGTAAGAACCAATCGTGTTTCAAAAACAGTACAAAAGTTAAAACCGTTATTTTACAGATTTTTGCTACATTTATACAATTAAAGACATTCAATAAAGCAACAGCACTATAAGTTTAGCAGATAAAACGTTATTTTAAAGATTTTTTCTAAATTTATATGATTAAACACCTTCATTAAATGATCTGCAGTAGAAGTTTAGCAGTGAAACACCATTATTTTACAGATTTTCCCCAAAATTTATACGATTTAACACATGCATTAAAACAATATTAGATGTGTACAGCAAAATGTTTTTATTTTACAGTTTTTTCCAAAATTATTACAATCAAACACCTTCAATAAAGCAAAAGCATTAGACATTTAGCAGGGAAACACTGTTATTTACAGATTTTTCCTAAATTGAAGATTAAACATCTTGAAATAAAGCAATAACACAAAAACCCTGATATTTAAAATTTTTTTGTTTATAAATTCCAATAAACACACATGTTCATACATGTTCATTCGTTCATTCATCTTCTATACCGCTTTATCCTGTATTTAGGGTCGCGGGGGACCTGAAGCCTATCCCAGGAGACTCGGAGGCACGGTACACCCTGGACAGCGTGCCAATCCATCGCAGAGCACACACACACACACACACTCATTCACACACTATGGTCAATTTAGGAATGCCAATTAGCCTAATCTGCATGTCTTTGGACTGTGGGAGGAAACCGGAGTACCCGGAGGAAACCCACCCACGGGGAGAACATGCAAACTCCATGCACACAGAGGCGGGAATCGAGCCTGGCCGGGAATCGAACCCGTACCCTGGAGGTGCAAGGCAACAGTGCTAACCACTACACCACCGTGCCGCCCTCACACACACATGCCTTCAATAAAGTGTTAACAAAAACTCAAGATGACAATATTTGTAAAATAGCCTGTAGAACTGTGACACAGTATAGTACAGGTATGATGCAAAATACAATAAAAAGGAGTTCAGTTTTATAGCATTAAAACCCTAAAATAAAAAACTAAATGAAATATTTAGACTATTGTGCTATAACAGTGGAACATTCTCTCTCACAAACTTAAACATTGCTGTTAAATATCCTTGACTAACAACCTATGAAGAAATGAACAATTTCAAACAAGATTCCCAATGTTCCAATTAAAGTTGAATTGGAAACTTCATTACAAATAAAATACAATGTCGTCCCTTTTTTTGTAACTCTATAGTTCTTATATAATGTATGTGTACAAATAACTTTAACTTTAGGTTCAGAATCCTAATGCCTTAATGCAAGTAAGTCAAATCTATAACACACCAAAATGGACGGTCCAGTGTATCCAAGAAAGATCCTCTTCCAAACAGGCAGTAAAGAACTGGATCAGGGTGGATTGAAAGAGAGAAGAAAAGAACACATTAAGATATTGACCTTTGTTTACAGCAGCAACAATAAGAATTAAAATAACAATAAAAATATCTTACCGTCATTGTCTCTTGAGCTTGCAGGTATTTTTTCTCCCACTGAAACATGATGTGACATTTCAGAGTCTTCTCCTCTGTCCCTCAGAGACTGCTTTCCTCCTCACCTCTAGCTCACCAGTGTGTCTTCACTCCTCTGAATTTACACAGACAACCGTTTACCGGCTGCTGAGTCAGACCACCTCTGTGCGCGCTAAACATTTGAAGGATGCCTGTTTCCCATTGGCTGGTTCATATCACGTTACATCTGTACCTGAGCAATAAATGTAGGCCTATTCCGCATCAGGTCCCGCCCTCACTCGCACGCTTATTTAAATGCACCAGTAATGAAGCAGTAATTAGAATATCTCCGCCTCCGGATGCTGATCAGCCAATTAAGAAAGCTGATGGCTAGATTCACATGGTGATATTTCAGAACAAATGTCATCAAAACAAAAAATATATATTTTTTGATAAGTATCAGTCTCGTAAATTCTCTTCACATTCTTTGAAGGCACGAAGCAGATACTGTAGCCTACATGTAAGTGATAATGTAAGAATAATCTTTTAAAAAGTCATGAAAAAATGCTAAACTTGCATCTAGACCTTAAATATCAAAGTATTATAAAACTAATATGATTTACCTCAAAATTACAAAGAAAAACAATAAATGTTTAGTATGGACATTAACCTTTATCTAATGAGTTTTGTATTTAATTACAATTTATCATTGTAATTTTACATAAAATTATACATAATTTGCAAAAACAGAAAAAACACAGTAAAAATAATATGGTATACTGGTCCTTCTCAAACAATTAACATATTGTGATAAAGTTCATTATTTTCTGTAATGTACTGATAAACATTAGACTTTCATATATTTTAGATTAATTACTCACAACTGAAGTAGTTCAAGCCTTTTATTGCTTTAATATTGATGATTGTGGCATACAGCTCACGAAAGCCCAAAATTCCTATCTCAAAAAAATAGCATATCATGAAAAGGTTCTCTAAACGAGCTATTAACCTAATCATCCGAATCAACTAATTAACTCTAAACACAAAAAAATAGCATATCATGAAAAGGTTCTCTAAACGAGCTATTAACCTAATCATCCGAATCAACTAATTAACTCTAAACACAAAAAAATAGCATATCATGAAAAGGTTCTCTAAACGAGCTATTAACCTAATCATCCGAATCAACTAATTAACGCTAAACACCTGCAAAAGATTCCTGAGGCTTTTAAAAACTCCCAGCCTGGTTCATTACTCAAAACCGCAATCATGGGTAAGACTGCCGACCTGACTGCTGTCCAGAAGGCCATCATTGACACCCTCAAGCAAGAGGGTAAGACACAGAAAGAAATTTCTGAACGAATAGGCTGTTCCCAGAGTGCTGTATCAAGGCACCTCAGTGGGAAGTCTGTGGGAAGGAAAAAGTGTGGCAGAAAACGCTGCACAACGAGAAGAGGTGACCGGGCCCTGAGGAAGATTGTGGAGAATGACCGATTCCAGACCTTGGGGGACCTGCAGAAGCAGTGGACTGAGTCTGGAGTAGAAACATCCAGGCGTGTGCAGGAAATGGGCTACAGGTGCCGCATTCCCCATTCCCTGCTTCTCCTACAGAGAAGCAGCACTGGACTGTTGCTCAGTGGTCCAAAGTACTTTTCTCGGATGAAAGCAAATTTTGCATGTCATTCGGAAATCAAGGTGCCTGGGGTGCCATGTCAGGTGCTGGTGTTGGTCCACTGTGTTTTATCAAGGGCAGGGTCAATGCAGCTAGCTATCAGGAGATTTTGGAGCACTTCATGCTTCCATCTCCTGAAAAGCTTTATGGAGATGAAGATTTCATTTTTCAGCATGACCTGGCACCTGCTCACAGTGCCAAAACCACTGGTAAATGGTTTACTGACCATGGTATTACTGTGCTCAATTGGCCTGCCAACTCTCCTGACCTGAACCCCATAGAGAATCTGTGGGATATTGTGAAGAGAAAGTTGAGAGACACAAGTCCCAACACTCTGGATGAGCTTAAGGCCGCTATCGAAGCATCCTGGGCCTCCATAACACCTCAGCCACAGGCTGATTGCCTCCATGCCACACCGCATTGAAGCAGTCATTTCTGCAAGAGGATTCCCGACCAAGTATTGAGTGCATAACTGAACATAATTATTTGAAGGTTGACTTTTTTTGTATTAAAAACACTTTTTTTTTTTATTGAAATATGCAAATTTTTTGACATAGGAATTTTGGGTTTTCATGAGCTGTATGCCACAATCATCAATATTAAAACAATAAAAGGCTTGAACTACTTCAGTTGTGTGTAATGAATCTAAAATATATGAAAGTCTAATGTTTATCAGTACATTACAGAAAATAATGAACTTTATCACAATATGCTAATTCTTTGAGAAGGACCTGTATTTAGTGTTAAAAAATGTGTAAAAAAGTAAATTTTTCAGTATTGAAATAATACTTAAAAAAACAGTTGACTTAGTAATTTACAGATAATGTCTGAAATTTTACCGAGATTTTTATGTACATATAAAAACAAAAAGGAAAACTACTATAAAATTTTAAAGTTATTTTCCGTAAAATTAGGACTTTATTTTACAGTGTAGCTTACCAGTGGAGAAGAATCCAATATAGAAAACTAAAGCACACAGACCAGAACTAGGCTGATCAGCGCTACCCCGAGTTTATCCTCAGTTGTGGAATCAGTTGTGGAAAAAGAAGAAGAAGAGAAAGAAGAAATCATACATTAACTTTGCAGTCTACAATAATGTGATGAAAACCCTCTCTGTCAGCAAACATACATTATATATCATGGATATAGTAATGTTCTTATTGCATCCATTGTAAAGCTGATCGCAGTAAAATGTAAGTTTTTTTTAAAAGTAATGATAAGTTTAATTCTAGACAAAGACAAAAGGTAATTTCTCAAATTCTTGGATGAATATGCTTTCATACTACTCATAATATGTAATCTACTGTGCTTTCCTCCTCACTGTGAGCTGTATGTAAATCATCAACTTCTTATGTATCAGTTGATTTCTACCAATAGCTTGCTTTACATTCTGATCAGTGATAACTTCACTATTCTCCTCTCTTTTCAGCAACAACTCTGACCACAGTTTAAACAATTGGACAGGAAGACAAATGTCTGTCTCTCCATGGACATGTGTGCATTAATGAATGGGATCGGGCCAAATTTTCAGCAACACTTAATGGCAAAAGCCAATAATTTTTATTACATTCTGATCAGAAGGTAAGTGATAACTTCAGGATTCACTTCTCTTTTCAGGAACAACTCTGACCACAGTTTAAACAATTGGACATTAAGACACATGTCCACCAATACACTACATATTTGTATATGCATTTTACATTACTCCACACTGTGTAGCGTACAGGCTTATACAGTATACATTACTCCACACTTTGTGAGGGTACAGCAGTATACATTAATTGCACCTTGTGTGAGGATACAGACTTATATACAGTATAAAAAAAGTAAAAGAAAGTGAACATCTAATTTTAAACAGCAATGCAATTAATAAAATCACCCACACTACATAATTCCACTGAATAATCTACAGATCTGTAGAGACTGGCAGGCCACCTCAAATGGAGTCATGCTGACAACGTCATCTCTCGGTGGTGTAAAGCATCTGGAGACGTGACCCAGTCAAAAGAGGAAACCCAGATTGCTTTTATCAACCCTGACCTACAATGGTGCAAATCAGCAAACCATTGAACAAGGAAAAGACAGTTCAAGACATCAGCAACTAAGGAAAGAAACGGTTACATGTCTCCAACTCCGATGCTGTAAATCTGCATGCAACCACTTGCACAAGATATAAGCAGTTACATATCCCCACTCAAACGGTAAATCAGTAAGCAACTTCCTTGAATGTGGAAAAAGCAAGTTTCACAACCTCCTGGCAGTAGCTGACCCCCACCCAGAGCTTTCATTTGATACCAAACATCCCCTGTCTTGCATACCCATTCATACCTTTATCTATAGCAAAAGGTTATACCTGTTAATTAGACGTCCCTATGTTAATCAGTTAAAGTATGCCAGAAGGGCAAATACAAAATTATATATGTGTGTGCATATAGAATGTATGATGCCATTCTGTTGTGCATGACATGTTTATCATACACTTAAGGAGTGTAATTAACAGGTATAACCTTTGCTATAGATAAAGGAATGAATTCAATTCCTTCAAGAAATATATTGTCGCTAAACGATGCAGAAAAACTAGTTCATACTTTTATCACTTCTAGGTTGGACTATTGTAATGCCTTACTGTCTGGTTGTTCAGTTAGGTGCATAAACAAGCTTCAGCTAGTCCAGAATGCAGCAGCGAGAGTCCTCACTAGAACCAGAAGATATGAGCACATCACCCCTATCCTATCTTCACTGCATTGGCTCCCTGTGAAATTTCGCATTGATTTTAAAATACTACTCTTGACATATAAAGCATTAAATGGTCTCGCCCCGCAGTATCTGAGCGAACTGCTAGTGTCTTACGACCCGCCACGCCTACTTCGGTCAAAGGATGCAGGCTGCTTATCAGTACCGCGTATTATGAAAACTACAGCTGGGGGCAGAGCTTTTTATTACAAAGCCCCAAAATTATGGAATAGTCTTCCAAATAGTGTTCGGGACTCAGACACAGTCTCAGTGTTTAAGTCTAGGCTAAAAACCTATTTATTTAGCCAAGCATTTTTATAAATAGATTTGCCATAAGGTAAAGGAGCAGATCTGGGGGACTCATGGACGTAGAGTATTATGGTGAACTGGTATGTTTTAGATGCTGTCTTCCTCAGTCTCATTTGATCACTCAGGTTTGTTGACGGTGAGGTGATTGTTTGCTTTACATCTCAGGGAGCCCTCATGTTTGTGTTTCCTTCTGGCTCTCCCTTTAGTTATGCTGTCATAGTTAGTCCTGCCGGAGTCCCTGCTTGCACTCTACAGTAAATATACATTCACATTAGACATTGTGACTGTGACCATACCTAATTGCAATCTCTCCTCCTCTTCTCTTCCTCCCCCTCTTTCTCTTTCCTCTCTCCCCCTGTCTCCCCCTTTCACTCTTTCTCTCTCTCTCTCTGTCGAGCTACACATGTGGTTCCTGAGCTGCCAGTGATCCAGATTCCCTCTGCCCTCCGAACCTGTCTGGTCCATCCTGGTGCCCGGTTTCTGGTTGGAGGTCTCATCGCATGGATGCCCCGTGTGTCTCTTTAGGATGTGCCTGGTGTCTGGGGATGATTCTATCTACAGTCCTTAGAAGATGATTCTGGCCTCGACTGGTGTTGTCAGCTGTTTCTCTGAGGACTTGACAATTCGATAGTTCAGGACTGGAACTTTCTACAAGTCTATCTGAGTCTCGAATAACTACTGGACTCCATTTTACATCAACTATTATAACATCAATTAACATCAACTATTATAGCTGAACCTAACACTTAACACAGTATAAATGCAGATCATTTCCTGCTATCTGTTTCACCCAGATGAGGATGGGTTCCCTGTCAAGTCTGGTTCCTCTCAAGGTTTCTTCCTATTACCATCTCAGGGAGTTTTTCCTTGCCACTGTCGCCCTCGGGCTTGCTCACCAGGGACTATCTGAACATTTTGATTCATACACATTCACATTCCATACAAACTTAAATAATTCTTTTGATTGTGTAAAGCTGTTTTGAGACAATGTCAATTGTTAAAAGCGCTATACAAATAAAACTGAATTGAATTGAATTGAATGTGTATGCAAGACAGGGGATGTAAATGAAATGGTATTTCATTTGGTATCAAATGAAAGCTGTGATTATTCAATTAACGCTGACATGCATGAAATCTTAGTCATGTGAACCAGATTAATGTTAATACACTTTAACTAAATTACTAAAACTCCACTGAGATGGCCTCCAACGTGACAGACCAAACTACAGGTTAAATCTATGCATGAAAAGGAGGAACCTCTGATTGGGACAAACAGCTGGGGGACAGACCCGTGCCATGAGATTAAAAACACAAAGTCAGAGCAAAACAGTTTCATCAGAAAGAGATTAATCAAAAAACGAGATTTGTCATGGACATCTGAAGGTAACCAGCAAGCTCAACCTTCCGCCCTTGCAGGCACTATGCCGAGCATCATCCGCTCTTCTGGAACTCTCAACAAGACTTTGTGCCAGAAGTCCAAAGTCCTACAATGAAGAAACCCTCAGAAGAAGTTCCAGAGCGCCACCATCAGTAACCAGGCAACCAACGTCACACCGAAGGGCTTTCCAGAAAGAATGTCATCTCAACAACCGCGCACCAACCAATCAGCAATGCTGTAATTCCCTTTGCTGGAGGCGAATCACCGGATGAGAACGAAACATAACGCAAGTAAACAAACAAAGAAAAACAAGTAAAATTGGTGCTCGATTCATAACTAAACAGTAAGTTTAAACTCAAGGCTCTGCTCTTGTGACTTTCTCAGGTCACGTAAATGTAGGGTTTGCATAATAAAGACAACAAATTACTGTTCAACAATAAATGTAGACATTTTAATGTGGACACGATGCCAATGCATTCGTCACCATTAATATATGTAATGTTTAGCTCTGGGTCTGAGTTGTATCGAATCTTTAACGATTCGGGTTAATTTGATTAACTGAATCACAATTTATAATGTACACTTGTAACGCTTGGATTTATGAAACCACTTAGTTACTTTGCTACGGGGTCGAGAATCAAAATATGGGCTGATAAACACTACTTCCGGTATTGCGCAACCGCGGCGGGACAATATACGACGCGACACAACAATTGTAATAAATTAAACCAAAGTGTCTTATACAAAATAAGTAAATAAACAAGGTGCACCAAAACCAATATATACAAAATATATATACAAATATAAACAGTGTGTGTGTGATGTATGTGGGTGTGTGAGTGTGTGTATGGTAGTCCAGTGTCTGAGATATGGCAGTGGGTATGAAAATTATGAGTTGGAGAGATGGCTCGATCTCACCGGTAAAAGATGTTAAGTCCGGGAGGTCGAGAAATGGAATGAGGTGGGTACTGAATGAAATTTGGGAACAATAATTCACAAACAGTCGCTCAGTCTCAATATACAAGCTGACTTCATCTCTCCGTGCTGGCTTCCTCGCCGGTTCCGGCTTTATGCCGGCTCATGTGACCCACGTCACTTCCGGGTTCCCTCACGCTGCGATCGCGCATGCGTGCGAGCTTACCGGGTGACCAAAACATTGTCAATGGGGGGAACAGGCACATCTTTGGCCACAGGTGAGCAGCATTAGCTCTTCAACCATTTGCCTGTTATTAAAAATGTCCCTTTGTGTGGCTGCGCTACACACTTCCCATACCTGTACCCATCCAGCGTTTAGCACAATCTTACCAGTTCTGCTTATCATGTGGCCAACGATGATAACACAAAATCTAGTATTTAGCAATTATGAGCAAGGTAACAAGTTCTGGGCAAATTTTTAGACTTTAAAATACATGACCAAGACAACAGTTCTTTATAAAGAAACGAGAATTTATTTGACTAATCTATGATACATGAAACTACGGTACTTAAACGCACACACACACATACAAACAGACACACATACAAACAGTTTGGAAAGTGAAAAATGAATGAAATTATTCTAGTACTGTTTACTAGATCAACAAAGGTCACAAGAGCAGAGCCTTGGGTTTAATCTTACGAAACTTACGAAACTTGTGAAACTTATGAAACGAGTTCTCATCCATTGATTCGCCTCCAGCGAAGGGAATCACGGCGTTGCTGATTGGTTTGTGCGCTGTTGTAGAGATGACGTCTGTCAGGAAAGCCCTTCGGTGAGGCGTTGGTTGCTTGGTTACTGATGCCTGCGCTCTGGAACTTCTCCTGCGGGCTTCTTCATTGTGGGACTTTGGAGTTCTGGCATGAAGTCTCGTGTTGAGAGTTCTTGAAGAGTGGATGACGCCAGCAGCGGCAGCGTAGCGCATTGGAAGATGTTGTAGGTTGCAGTCGAGATGTTAACTTCTCTCCTCCTACTCCTTAGTGTTTTTGTCCCTTCGGGGTCAGCGCGTCCCACGGGTGATTGGTCCAATCGGATGTGATTGAGGTGCTTAGTCATGCCTCACGTGGTTCCTCCTGTTGTGCATAAATTAGCCCGGTGTTTCGGCTGTCACGTGTGACCCATCTGGTTGGAGTTTTTAATACTTTTTATGAAGTAATTTTGCATGAGCTCTGTTCATGCTACAATTTCCCATGTTCACCAACATTCTTGAAATAAAGCCAGATTGAGATTGACACCAAACATTACATATCTTACCCACTCATTCCTTCCTTTATCTAATGAAAGGGGTTTGTAAATGCTGATTATACCTTTAAAGTTATGCAGAATAATCAAACATTTACACAGGAATAAAAGGTACTGAGTGAATATATGTAAATATGTTTTGCCCTACTGGCACACTTTAAAGATGTTTAAAATAATGTCCATGCCGTATTCAATTAAATTACATTTTATTTGTATGGCGCTTTTAACAATTGACATTGTCTCAAAGCAGCTTTACACAATCAAAAGAATTATTTAAGTTTGTATGGAATGTGAATGTGTATGAATCAAAATGGTCAGATAGTCCATGTTGAGTAAGCCAAGGGTGACAGTGGCAAGGAAAAACTCCCTGAGATGGTAATAGGAAGAAACCTTGAGAGGAACCAGACTCAACAGGGAACCCATCTTCATTTGGGTGAAACAGATAGCAGGAAATGATCTGCATTTATACAATGTGTTAGGTGGCAGGCAGTTCAGCTATAATAGTTGATGTTAATTGATGTTAAAATGGAGTCCAGGTAGTTATTCGAGACTCAGGTAGACTTGTAGGAAGTTCCAGTCCTGAACTATCGAATTGTCAATTCCTCAGAGAAACAGCTGCCAACACCAGTACCAGAACCGTCTTCTAGGAAGAGAGAATCATCCCCAGACACCAGACGCATCCCAAAGAGACACACTGAAGGGCATTCATGCGGCGAGATCTCCAACCAGAAGCAGGGCACCAGGTTGGGTCAGACAGGTCCGGAGGGCAGAGGGAGTCTGGATCACTGGCAGCTCAGGAATGACATGTGTAGCTCGACAGTGAGAGAGAGAAAGAGTGAAAGGGGGAGACAGGGGGAGTGAGGGAAGAGAAAGAGGGGGAGAAAGAGAAGAAGAGGAGAGATGGCAGTTAGGTATGGTCACAGTCACAATGTATAATGTGAATGTATATTTACTGTGGAGTGCAAGCAGGGACTCCAGCAGGACTAACTATGACAGCATAACTAAAAGGGAGAGGCAGGAGGAAACACAAACATGAGGGGTCCCTGAAGTGTAAAGCAAACAATCACCTTACCGTCAACAAACCTGAGTGATCAAATGAGAGTGGGGAAGACAGCATCTAAACATATGGAGCGATAACGCGGACAATATTCAAATGCAATTGCAATTTGCAATTGCGTTTCCCATATGTTGAGGCACAAAGTGTGCCATAATTCAAATTCAATTGCAAACTTTTCATTACCGTTTGCTATTTCGCCTTCGCGAGCGCACACTGACTGCCAAATTTCAAATGAAAAAGAAAAGTCCATTTGCATTTGTATTTCCCATGTCTTACATGTCATGAACCTGTCATATTTAAATAGCAAAATCAATCACCACATTTGCTTTATCACTTTCTCTGTGTCAAGCTGGCCAAAATTCAAACGCAATCGCTAATCCATTTGCAATTGCATTTCCAACACGTTACACAGAAACCTGTCAATCAGCATCAGGGGCGGGTCTATACTGTGGGGCGGGATTGTATGGGGAGTGACACCACTCGCAGTCGCCGACCAAGAGGGGGATATTTGAGCAATGGAGGTGAACCGAGATGATCTCAGTTGTTTTTCAAGGAATAAACACACAAAAATGACAAATTCGCATATTTTCTTGCTCTGGAGTGGACAGAGAAGTTTTTACAAGTAAAAATATTTTTAGATCTTCTCCTGTTACAGCCTGCTGGAGCTAAATCTTTCAGAAACGCTGCGTACTGTTGTTATGCGCTAAAATGCCTCCCTGCCACGGATTGCCCCCCCCACCCCAACATAACCTCTATCAAATATTATATTACAGCATAAATTAATATGTTTATGATTTACAAATTGCACCAAACTAATTTGATTATAAAATAAGCTATATAAAAAAACACATGTAGTATAGGGAAAAATATATTAATTATATATTTTTTTCATATTCATGTATATTTTTATATTTCTTATTTATAATAAAAATCGCTTCATGTAATTTTTTATCATAAACAATATTTGTTTAGTGTAAACATTTTTGTATTACATGACAAACCCCTGCAAAATAAATGTGCCACAAAATAAACATTATATGAGAATTTGTATTATGTGTCTTAATTTCCGTGTATTAATATGTCACATGCTTAGGGTTAATATTAATAGTAATAATATATTTGATAATACTCATATTATATACTGTATTTGATAATAATAATATGAATTTTTGATTGTGATGTCCTAATATATTTGACAGAGATTTTGTGGGGGGCAATCAGTGGCAGGGGGGCATTTTAGCGCATAACACCAACTTTACCGCGGTTCACCTCCATTGCTCAAATATCCCCCTCTTGGTCGGCAACTGCGAGTGGCGTCACTCCCCATACAATCCCGCCCCACAGTATAGACCCGCCCCTGACGCTAATTGACAGGTTTCTGTGTAACGTGTTGGAAATGCAATTGCAAACGGATTAGCGATTGTGTTTGAATTTTGGCCGGTGTAAGACCCATATCACATTTGTTATGTAAGATGGATCTGCAGAATTTGTTGTTGTGTTTATTTTATTTTATTTGTTTTTAATTCATTTCATTCTACCTTAATTCTAGTCATTAGTGTGGTGGAAATTCTGAAAACAATATAAAGACAAGTAATTCATACACTGGGTAAGAGCAAAGTAACAAAGGTTTTATTTCAAACTTCTGCAGAAGGACCAGTCTCA
This sequence comes from Channallabes apus, assembly GCA_030522415.1. Taxonomy (NCBI): domain Eukaryota; kingdom Metazoa; phylum Chordata; class Actinopteri; order Siluriformes; family Clariidae; genus Channallabes; species Channallabes apus. The sequence goes on from CM060129.1 coordinate 564,906, forward strand.
TACAGCAAACAGTTGCAGCATAGAGAAAAGGTGATCTCTTTCTCTAGCTGACCTATTTTATACACAAACATCTCTGTTAACATAATCAACGCCCCGTATGTGAAGTTCCTACATTCAAACTCATGACTCTTTATCTGACCCAGACCAGATGTCTATACTTTATCATTTATTCATGGACAACTACAATCAGGTTGTTTCTATTCTGTTCTCGGCCTTGTGTCTCTAAGCTTCGACAAACAAGTTCAAACTTCTACGGCCTACGTTACACACTTACTACAAGAATCAAAATAGGATTAATACATAATTAAAATATCATTTTTCCATTACAATTTCCCCCTTTTGTCATTCTATGACAACCTAAATATTTTAATTCTACAATTCAAAACAATACTAATAAGCTATGCATTAGGTAAATTTCATCAGATATTGTCTCTCCAACCTAGGTTTTTAACAACATCATCACTAGCACTCTAATGCACACAGAGGACACTACAGCTGTTTTTATTGGGATAGTCCCCTGACACAAAAGCATTTTTTGAAAAATTCTGCAATTTACTTAAATATACATGCTTTATATTTCCCTAAAGATTTACATTATGTCTTCTTCCATATCATGATCTAAACATTCAAAATGATAGTCACCGGAATTTTGAACTCTGTCAGAAGTCGGGTCGTCCCAGTCCGGTTTACATTCTATGTTGTCAGTCTGTCTTAACATTTGATATTTTACTGTGTTCAGAACTAGTCCCTGTATACATCTGCAAATACAGGGTGTTATACAGAGGCCTAACAAGATTATAATCCCAATTGGTAAAACACTATAGACCAGCCAATAACCCCAGCCTCCCCACAATTGCGTTAACCACGAGATCCAAGACTCTACTTGGGGAGGTGGTTGCAAAGCCTTCTTCATGTGGTTTATGATGTTACTGATATTCTGATGATTGTCAGGAATATAAAAACAACAAGAGGTGTTTAGAACTTTACACACTCCACCTCTCTCGGCCAGTAAAATATCCAGAGCCATTCTATTTTGAATTGTGATCTCTCTAACCTGCTTAAGTTCATCATTTACTAACTGCAAGGCATTTACGGTGTCATTTTTTAGTATCAGTAACATGTATGCTAAACCATTTACCTTGTTTAGGGCTACAGTTGTTCCTCCGCCGAGGAAGAGTGACCAGCCTACATTTACTCCTGGGCTAGTCCACGGGTCTCCTAAAGTGTAACCATGAAATTTAATAGGGATATCTCTTTTTCGTCTATTTTCTAACATCCGTGGCCCCCACGGATTTTCTGTGTGTACTGACACACTAGGAGTTACATATGCAGGATAACATGAGCCTGTCCAATTGAAATAACTAGGTAAGGTCACATATGCGTTTAACCCACACACCCACATTACTGTGTTTGTTGACGATAGTTCTATGAACGGACAACTACCATCATTTGGAAAATAATTACCATCTATACTACATTTAGGTGACCTACCTTTTGAACGATTGGTTATACGAACGTAAGTGGTGCACTCAGACCATCCTAAGTCAGGTTCCCCATTTTCCTTTTGATCTTGCACAACGCAAGTGTCTCCTTTTTGCCAAGGGACCATATAAGTAGAATTGTCTTCATATTTCTTAACAGGCAATGGGGAACAATAGCTCCCTGTCGCGTCAAAACATAGATTATTGGAATAATTACACCCAGGGACTGCTAAGTTTGGCCTCCCTGTTTGTTTGTAGTATGCAGATATCTGTAAGATGGCCACGGTGGTTATCGGTATGATACAAGACGTGTTGTCTGCATTTGCTTCTGCTGCTGTGACATTATTAAGGGGCAATGCTACCCAGCTCGAGGACATGGCATGGCATATCCAGCACGAGCCATTGTGTATATCTGTCATATTATCAGCAATGTCTAATGATAGAGCACATCCCCAATTCCCAACACATCTATTGAGATTAGCGTTATGCCTTTTTATCATGCTGTCTTTTCTCTTTATTCTAGTTAAATGCATGTGGCTTGAGTTTGTTAAATAGATTTTATCATGTCCGTTTCTCTCAGTGTTCTCAGTAAAGCATATCAGGATAACCATAACTATTATTACTCCTAAGGCCACCCAGATTACTTTGGGGTGTTGTTGGAATTGATTTCTCATTTTTATTTTTTATTTTTCTTACCGTCCAGTCCAGTCAATTCAATGTCTGTAATGTGAATACTCTCAGTCACTGATGTATTATTATTATTATTATTTTTTCCTTAAATCAGTCTTCTATCTTATCATTAGTTACAACACTTACTTTTAACTCTAATTACTTTTATATGTCACCAATATGTCACTACTGCTACTTTGACACCTTACAATTTCTTCATGTGTTGTTCTCAAATGTAGTGTACTTATTCTTGCGATGAATTTGAGTGGAGAGTTGTGGTTCTGCGTTGTTTCTGTCACTCTCGTTGGTTCTTCTGACCCATGCACTTTGCGTGCAGGTGAAGGTCTGTTGGGGTTTACAGGAGAGGTTACTAGCACTTCACTGTTCACCCTTGTTGACCTCTGTGTGCTCTCTCTTTTGATTCTCTGGTTCTAGGACGCGCTTACAGTGGCTGGCGTGTATCCATGTTGCTCTTTCCGCTACCTTAACTGCTGTCTGCGTCACAAGGAGCACCTGGAACGGTCCCAGCCACCTTCTAGCTCTCCAACTCTTTCTCCTGAAGTCTTTTACCACTACCCAGTCCCCTGGCTTCAGGTTATGCAGGATTCCCTCTGCTGGTTGTGGCAAGGCCTCTTTCACTTGGGCCTGTACTTGAGATAAAACAGCAGAGAGTTTTGCACAATAACACAACATTTCATCTTCACAATGACCTGTTAGATTTCTAGCGATGGGTTTTGGTCCAATTCCAGTATTGGGTGGTCTGCCAAACAAAATCTCAAAAGGGCTTAATTTTGCTCTCCCCCTTACTCTAGTTCTCATGTACATTAGTACTATGGGAAGTGCTTTGGTCCATGATATTCCCGTTTCATCACAGCATTTTGCAAGTTTGTTCTTTAATGTGGCATTTTCTCTTTCTACTGCACCCCCACTAGCTGGGTGGTATGCACAATGCTGTCTTAAATCTATTCCCAGACGTTCTCCTACTTGGTGGAGAGCCTGGTTTACAAAGGGCGTGCCATTGTCGCTACTTATTTTTTCAGGGATTCCCCAGCGTGGGATAATCTCAGATAGCAATGCTTTTGCTACTGCACTAGCATCTTGTTTGGATGTAGGGAAAGCTTCCACCCATTTAGAAAACATATCAACTAATACCAAACAATATTTCTTCCCTTCACTTGGTGTTAGTTCTATGAAATCCATTTGTATATGTTCAAAAGGTCTTTGTGGTTGTGGGTGTGCACTTTGACTGATCTTAATTCCTCTCCCTATGTTATTAGTCGCACAAATTACACATTTTTCACAGTATTTTTGGCAGTAATTTGTAAAGCCTCTAGTATACCAACACAGAGATATACTATCAGCCATTCCCCCTTTTGAAACATGGTCCTTACCATGTGTCAATTTTGCATAATGAGGAAATAAAGCTTTTGGTAAACAAGGTTTGTTATTGGGGCCGTACCATACCCCATTCCTCACTTTTCCCCCAGCCTTCGACCAGTCTTGCTTTTCTGCTGGGGTAGCTTGTGTCTGCAAATCCTGTAAATCAGCTGTTGGAACAGAAGATTTAGTCATGCACATGTTAACATTGTCATTAAGTGGTCTCGATGCCGCTGTCTTTGCTGCTGCATCTGCTCTTGAGTTTCCCTGTGAAATTGGATCATTGTTTTTTGTGTGAGCTGCGCATTTACAAACAGCAATCGATTTAGGTAAAAGGATTGCCTTCAGGAGGTCAGAAATCAGGCCGTGATGCGCTATGGGCTTCCCTGATGATGTAAGAAACCCCCTGTGCTTCCACAGTGTTGCAAAATCGTGAGTTACCCCAAAAGCGAACTGACTGTCAGTATATATAGTGACTGTTTTACCCTCAGCAAGTTTACATGCCTCTGTTAAAGCAATGAGCTCTGCTGCTTGTGCAGATAGATGTTTAGGAAGTGGCTCTGATTTTAATATACCATATGCAGTTACTACGGCATACCCTACGCAATTTTGGCCTGTTTGTTTGTTCCTGAATGCTGATCCATCTACAAACACTTCCATTTCTGCATTCTGCAAAGGAATATCTTGTAAATCAGGTCTTGGGCTGCAAATTTCATTAGTTACAGCTACACAGTCATGTGGTTCACCATCGCCTTCTGTAGGAAGAAGAGTAGCAGGATTAAGCACAGTGCATCTTTTTACTGTAACATTTGGCATCTCTAATAAAATTGTGTTATACCTCAACCATCGTGCTGTTGACATGTGTGCCGTTTTTTGTTCGAGGAGAAGTAGTGAAACTGCATGTGGAACCAATAAAGTTAAATCACTATACCCTACTATGTCCCTAGAAGCTGTTACAGCTTTTTCAGCAGCTGCAACGGCTCTTAAACACATTGGTAACCCTGCTGCTACAGGATCTAGTTTTGCTGAAAAATAGGCCACAGGCCTAAGTTTACTCCCATGTTCTTGCAATAGCACAGACGTCATACAACCTCGCTTTTCATCCACTGTCTGCACAAAAGGTTTATTTGGATTGGGGATCCCCAAAGTAGGTGTGGTTTGTAGTGTCAATTTCAAATTAGTGAATGCCTTTTCTGCCTCTTGAGTCCAACTAAGTGCACTGTGGGCCTGTAGGCCCTTCCCATGAGCTATCTCACTCAAGGGAGCCTCGAGGATTGCATAGTTAGGAATGAACGTTCTGCAATATGAACACATGCCCAAAAATGACATAAGTTGTTTTTTTGTTTTTGGTTTTGGAATTTCTTGAATTGCTTTTACTCTGTTCGGACCTAAAGTTTTACCTTGTTCTGATATCAGATGCCCCAAGAATTTTACCTGCTGTTGTACAAACTGTAATTTAGATAGACTTGCCTTGTGACCCTTTTTGCTAGGTGACAAAGCAAGGCTATGGTGTCCTTTTCACATTGCTCTTTAGATGGCGCTGCTATCAAGCAATCATCAACATATTGAAGAAGGCTTGACCCTGGGGACAGGGTCAACGATTCCAGACTTTTTCTTAATGCTTCATTGTAAATTGTGGGTGACTCTGAGTACCCCTGGCATAATCTCGAGAACGTATAGGGTCTCCCCTTAAATGAAAACGCAAACCAGTACTGGCTGTCAGGGTGAACAGGAACGCTAAAAAATGCATTGGCCAAATCTACAACTGAAAACCACCGGCTGCCCGGTGGGATTTGTGCTAGGATAGTGTATGGATTCGGGACATTTGGAGCTCTTGGTATTATTGCATCATTTACTGCCTGAAGGTCCTGCACAAATCTCCAATCATCAGGTTCACCTGGAATTTTTGCTTTTTTCACTGGAAAGATTGGTGTTCTAACTGGTGAGTCTTCACATGGGATTATCACTCCAGCCTTTAATAAAGAATTAAACACGGGAGTAATGCCTTCTATCGCCTCAGTTTTCAATGGGTACTGTGTTTTACAAGGCCTATAATCTGATTTTGGTGTAATTTTTACTGGTTCAACATCACATATGAGTCCCACATCATGTTTTCCCTTTGCCCAAAGACTCTCTGGCACTGTTTTTAGCCTTGGGTCGCTTATCTCTATCTGTGGGAAGCTCCAATTCACTCTGTCATGATTCAATATTGACACCGGAATTATCTCTACAGCTCTCTTAGCTTCTACCAACCAGTTCAGACCGACCTTGTATGTGTTATTTGTTTTACTATACCAAGTTTCTGTGTCTCCCACACGAACCCAATCATTAATTCTTAGGTTATTCAACACCCACGGTCCCAATTCTTGCCATTCATTTTTGTTATTTTTAGATAATGACACATGAGGATGTGACCCTTCTATGGTAAATGGGTGTGGCATGCCAGTTCTTACATTTACTCTAGAGAGGTCTATAGATACGGCGCATCTATATTGGTCCCAATATAGATCTTGAAACAATAGCATGTCTGGGTTTTGTAGTTCTCTAAACCATTCACTCTCATACTCATTATCAGGCTTTTCGAAATGAATGTGTGCAGTGCAGTGCAAATCATGTTCAGACATAAAACTTGTGTTAGTAGGGTTAGTGCGGTCATGTGCTGCTTCCACAAGCGTCTGGTTCACTGAACTCGTAATAGATTGAGCCCATATCCACTCATACACGTACATCAATGGCTTGGTGTCATATTTCACCCCCTGAATTTCTACTTCATCTTTCTCTACTACTTTTAACCCTCCTGGGGTACTAATCAAACTCAATCCCAATTTGTTTATTAAATCACGCCCCAGGAGATTAATAGGACAACAACTAGAAAGCAAGAATGAAAATTTGAATTTTTCTCCTTTATCAGTTTCACACTTGAGGGGTGTAGAAAATTTTTCTTTTACCATGACACCAGATGCCCCTACTGAGTTCAGGTACCGTCCACTCGTTTTTACTGGCTCACTTAACTGACTAGATCTTATCACAGAGTTTCCTGCTCCAGAATCTACCAGAAACATAATCTTTTCTCCTGCAACATTCATCATATACACAGGCATTTGCTTATATGACTCATCACCATACTTTGCGTAAGTGCCAAGATGTTCTTGCACATTTTCTAGTCTTAATATAGTTTGTGAAATAAGTTCAGAAAGGTTAGTTGAAGAGGTTAGCTCTAGCGAATCTTCATTGCAAAGCATTAAAGGTTTTGACTCACCCTCTCCTTCGGGTCTGCTCCCCACGGCCCCGTCCTTTTTCTGTCAATTTCCACCCTGATCCTCACCTCTCCTAATCCATTCCTCTCCTCTGCTCCTTCTCGGACAGTCTCTAATCCAATGGTTTTCACTTCCGCATCCATAACAGCCATTTGTTCTCCCACGTCCACGTCCACGGCCTCCTCGTCCTCTTCCACGTCTCCTGTACTGTCCATCCGTAGTTTGTCTTACCATCTGCAACACTGCCAGCTGTGCACTGTGACTCTCGTCTTCTCTCTTCTTGTTGCGCTTATCTTGTTCTTCTGATATCAGCTTTTCCGCGTGTATTGCATGTTGTTCAATGAGACTAAGTTTTCCAGTGTCCCATCCAACGCATGTGTTTTTCACTTTCTGAGTGATGTCCTCCTGTAATCCATTCATGAAACTGTTCCTCAAATGTGCTTCATACGGTGAGATTGCTGCCACAGACATGTCTGCAGGCCTCTCCAACCCGCTGTTTGCATCATGTACCTCAGTGAGACGGGTGAGATAGTTTGACACGCTCTCTCCTGGTTGTTGTTTGCACATTGATATTTTAGTCATATCCATTTTTGCTGGGAACGCTTCTTTACACGCTGTTGTAAGGCACACCACAAAACCGTTAAATGCTTGGTTTTCTTCATGATCAGCCTGAGCTTGCCGTGCGAAAACATTGTCCGTTGGCCAGGAATACTTGATCTTTGCAAAGTCCGCACCTAGTTTTCTCCCCAAAAGTCGTCGCATTTCATAAGATGTCGGGCGAAACTCTGAGCAAAATCTGCCCATTTCATCACCGAATTTCTGTCCTCCCACCTCTCTCGGGTCTGGGAGTTGTCCATGTGCATTTTCGATGTCCTTTATTGTCCATGGTCGGTGAACAAGCATCGCTGTTCCATCCGCCCCTGCTACTTCCATCATTGGAGCAGTGATTACTTGATGAACATTTCCTGTAGCTCCTAAGAGTTCCTCTCTCTCATCCTCGCTGTCATCAGGTGGTGGTTGTCGATCAGCCTTTTCTCTTTTCAGCTGAGCCTTGGTTCGAGTATGTGACGAAATTGGAGACAGAGCCGTCATTGCTGTGCTGGCTGTGCTGGGGCCTTGGGCTTGCCGAGAAGTCTCTTGTCCATGTTGTCTTACTGGATCTGCTGTAGGGGCTATCTGCCTAAGAGCTGGGGGTCGCGGGGGGCAGCCGTCCAGGTCGGGATCTGAAATAGACTTAACACACTGAAAAGAATCAATGTTTTGTGCTTGCATTTTAGGTTGTATGCGTTTTTCTCTAAGTTCTGCTTCTGCCTTCCACATATTAAATCCTACCCAATTAATGTTTACTTTGTTTTTTTTCTTTTTGTTATTGTAATTATCAATCTCTTTTTGTTGCAATCTTGCGTTCAATAATTCTATCTGGCGCCGGCTAAAACTCCCTGCTTCAGGAAAGCCACACTCCCTTATCCACATTTCTACTTGGGTCACAGCCTCAGGGCCATAATTTCTAAACATAAATTGGATGTTAGGTTTATCACAACCCCATGGAATTTTTTCTTTAGTTTTAGTTTTGCTGTTACCCATGATTTTTACTTGTCAATTTGCACGTGCCACTAACTCACAGTGCTCTCACAGTTTCCCTGACTGCTACCGGTGCAGCGGTTTGCACTCTGCCGTAAAGTCCTCTTGACTTTACCGGTGCACTTTACTCTCTACCTTAATTTACCTCAACAGTCCCCTTGACTGTTTTTCCCGTAAAGTCCTCTTGACTTTTACGTGTGCACCTTGCAACCCTGCACTCTGACTTGCTTTTACCTCCGGAGGTCCTCACACCGAGCACGTCTGCTGCGGGGCCAAGTTTTTCGGAAACGAGACAAACCCAGTACCCTATCTCTCTCTTTTGTGTGCCTTTGCACCTTTTTGGGTACTTTTCACGAATCCCAGACTCGTGTGATAGATCCAAGTTTAAATCTATCCCAGCCACTGTGAGAAAGCGCACTTCTTACAACTGTAATTGTAACTCAATTACAACTTACTTTAACTTTAACAATTACAATTTACTTTAACTTTAACAATTACAATTTAAAGAAAAATTATTTCCTTACCACACTATTTTAGTTCTTTTAACTCCGGTGTTGAGGTGACATGGTGAATCCCCGGTCCTCTCACGCTAGGATGTCAATTAGGCGTTCGAGATGAAGTGAAAAGCCTCCAAGGCGTCAGTGCACGTGCGCCTCCCCGGGATTCTCCAATGCCTTCCTCAAACACGGAGAACTGCCGACAACGCCAAGTTGTGGTGGAAATTCTGAAAACAATATAAAGACAAGTAATTCATACACTGGGTAAGAGCAAAGTAACAAAGGTTTTATTTCAAACTTCTGCAGAAGGACCAGTCTCATACAGCAAACAGTTGCAGCATAGAGAAAAGGTGATCTCTTTCTCTAGCTGACCTATTTTATACACAAACATCTCTGTTAACATAATCAACGCCCCGTACGTGAAGTTCCTACATTCAAACTCATGACTCTTTATCTGACCCAGACCAGATGTCTATACTTTATCATTTATTCATGGACAACTACAATCAGGTTGTTTCTATTCTGTTCTCGGCCTTGTGTCTCTAAGCTTCGACAAACAAGTTCAAACTTCTACGGCCTACGTTACACACTTACTACAAGAATCAAAATAGGATTAATACATAATTAAAATATCATTTTTCCATTACATTAGTTAAGAATTAAGCATTAAGTTTATTACATGAGCCATAAGCTCTGAATGTGTTAGTTAAGCATCCATTTTCACAATCGAAAGTTGGTCTGTGATGTCATTCCACTATTACATGTATTTGTATGACTATCGTATGATAGAAAATTCAGTTTGGATGCGGAAGGCTAAGGAAACACAAGCTTTTGACCGTGAGCTACCCGTAAGCAGATATATACAACGAAAGTGTTGTTATATGCGTAAGCTAAGAATGTAATTTTTAAGATACAGCAACTAGGTTGTTGTAACCATGAGCTGAACGCAATCAGATAGATATCACATAGGTTGTTGTAAAAGTCAGAAAGTTACAAGATACAGCAACAGGTGTTGTAACCACAATGGAATTACTCAAGACGATAAAATACCAAGACAAAGAAACCATCGGACTTCAGTTTTTGTGAGTAAATGATCAAACGAAAGCTACCTGTCAAAACTAGCGAAATAACATGACCGCATCTACAGGCTCCATGTAAAATTCCGCATTGATTTTGAAATACTACTCTTGACATATAATGCATTAAATGGTCTCGCGCCGCAGTATCTGAGCGAAATGCTAGTGTCTTACGATCCGCCACGCCTACTTTGATCAAAGGATGCAGGCTGCTTGTCAGTACCGCATATACTACAGCTGGGGGCAGAAGTTTTCTTACAAAGCCCCAAAATTATGGAATAGTCTATAACCGGCTTGATGCACGGCGCAGAGAAAGTGAAAAAGCAAACGTGGTGATTGATTTTGCTGTTTAAATATGACAGGTTCATGACGTGTAAGACACGGGAAATGCAAATGCAAATGGACTTTTCTTTTTCATTTAAAATTTGGCAGTCAGTGTGCATTCACAAAGGCGAAACAGCAAACAGTATTGCAAAGTTTGCAATTGCATTTGAATTATGGCACACTTTGTGTGTCCACATATGGGAAACGCAATTGCATTTGAATATTGTCCGCGATATCGCTCCATATAAACATATCAATACTCTACGTCCATGAGTCCCCCAGATCTGCTCTATTTATCTATTTATAAAAATGGTTGGCAAAATAAATAGGTTTTTAGCCTAGACGTAGACACTGAAACTTTTGAACCATTAGTGTTTGAGTCCCAAACACTATTTGGAAGACTATTCCATAATTTTGGAGCTTTGTAAGAAAAAGCTCTGCCCCCAGCTGTAGTTTTCATAATACTGACAAGCAGCCTGCATCCTTTGATCGAAGTAGGCGTGGCGGATCGTAAGACACTAGCAGTTCACTCAGATACTGCGGGGCGAGACCATTTAATGCTTTATATGTCAAGAGTAGCATTTTAAAATCAATGCGAAATTTCACAGGGAGCCAATGCAGTGAAGTTAAGATAGGGGTGATGTGCTCATATCTTCTGGTTCTAGTGAGGACTTTCGCTGCTGCATTCTTGACTAGCTGAAGCTTGTTCATGTACCTAGCTGAACAACCAGACAGTAAGGCATTACAATAGTCCAACCTAGAGGTGATAAAAGCATGAACTAGTTTTTCTGTATCGTTTAGCGACAATATATTTCTTATCTTGGCAATATGTCTGAGGTGAAAGAATGCTATCCTGGTAATATTATCTACATGAGCTTCAAATGAAAGGCTGGAATCTATAATCACGCCGAGGTCTTTTACTGTTGCACTTGATGGAACAGAAAGGCCATCTAAAGATACGGTGTGATCTAAAATTTTACTCCTAGCTGTATGCGGTCCTATGACTAGAACTTTTGTCTTATCCGGATTAAGCAGAAGGGAGTTAATTAGCATCCATTTTCTTATGCCCTGCACACATTGCTCAAATTCAGTAAGCTGTTTTTTTTTCATCAGGTTTTGCTGAGACATATAACTGTGTGAAAACTAATACCATGCTTACGGATTATGTTGCCCAGAGGAAGGATGGAAAGGGAAAAAGCAGTGGGCCTAAAACTGAACTCTGCGGAACGCCAAACTCCACTAGAAAACATGCAGAATAATCACCATTTAAGTCTATATACTGATAACGATCGGTCAAATAGGATCTGAGCCAGGAGAGGGCTGTACCCTTAATTCCTACAACATTTTCTAATCTGTGAAGAAGAATAGCATGATCAATGGTGTCAAAAGCTGCACTGAGGTCGAGTAATACAAGCATAGTTACACAACCCTGATCAGAGGCCAATAGGAGGTCATTTACTACTTTAATGAGTACTGTTTCTGTGCTGTGATGAGGCCTAAATCCTGACTGATACAGTTCATGTATGCTATTTCTATGTAGATATGAGCATAGCTGCTCCGCTACTATCTTTTCCAGAATCTTAGAGATAAAGGGGAGGTTTGATATTGGCCTGTAATTGGACAGCTGACAGGGGTCGAGGTCAGGCTTCTTAATTATTGGTTTGATAACTGCTAATTTAAAAGATTTTGGAACATAACCAATGCTGAGTGAGGAATTTATTATTCTCAACAACGGTTCTGTTATTGCTGGTACTATCTATTTAAGAAAGTGTGTCGGTATAGGATCTAATATACAGGTTGATGAATTTGCAGAAGAGATGAGTGGAATTAGTTCATTCTCTTCAAGCGGAGTAAAGTATTCTAGGTTCCGATCTGACATGGCTAGGTTAACATCTGCATCAATTACATTGTTCGGTTTCTAAGCCTCAATATTATGCCTAATATTTACAATTTTATTATTAAAAAAAGTTCATGAAGTCCTCACTATTGCATGATGTTGTTATGGAGATTTCTGCAGTGGTCTTACTTCTGGTTAATTTGGCTATGGCATTAAATAAAAATCTAGAAGTATTTTTATTTTCTGTAAGAGTGGAGAGATACGTTGATCTAGCTACACTAAGAGCTTTCCTATAGTTCAGGATGGTCTTTTTCCATGCTATTTGAAATACTAACAATTTAGTTTGACGCCATTTACGTTCTAATTTCTGAGCAGTTTGTTTTAAAGTGTGCATGTGATCGTTATACCAGGGAGCAAGTTTCTTATCTCTAATAATTTTTCTATTAACTTGAGCTACATTAGGTAAATAAGGTACAACGAAATGTCGAAATATTCAGTCGCCTGATCGAGTTCTGTGGGGTCAGACGGTGATCTAATCGAAGTTTGCAAATTCACTAAGAAATTCAGAATACGGCCCTGGAGGTCTGTAAATTATAATTAGTGGAATCGACTGAGCTGACTTAATATACTTAAATACACTTATGTTACTATAAGGAATTTCAAATGAATTAAATTTGTGTCCATGTTTTTGTACAATAGTCAAATTATCATTGTGAATAACTGCGACGCCTGCTCCTCTACCAATTATCCGAGGCTGGTGTATGTAGCTGTATCCAGGAGGAGTAGCTTCATTTAGAGCTACGTACTCGTCCTGTTTAATCCAGGTTTCAGTTAAACAGAGTATATCAAACTCCTGATCTGTGATAATTTCATTAACAATAACTGCTTTTGATGTGAGAGATCTAATATTTAACAATCCTAGCTTCAGATCAGAGGTGCCGGCTGCGCATTCAGTGTGATCCAAGTTTGTGGTCTTTATGTTAATTAAATTATTAAAACAGACTTTCTGAATCTTTCTACCTTTTTGCTTAGCTTGGGGAACAGACACAGTCTCAATATAGTGAACCCTGATTGTCGACTCTATGCAGCTAGCAGACGGTTGGTTTAGCCTGTCTGTCTGCTCCCTGTCCTGGGCTCTGGATTGTCACCGATTAACTAGACCTCTACTGAGACTATGAGCTATACTACAGGAAATGAGAGCAGCACGTTCCAGAGTGGGATGGACACTGTCCCGCCCTAACAGACCAGTTTTGCCCTCAAAGGTCTTCCAATTATCTATAAAGCCCACATTATTTTCGGAGCACCACGTGGAGCTATGTCGCCATGTCTCATTGGGATGGGACCAGAGCATACTACTTCATCAGACATCGCCTTCGCTAATTTAAACATCTCTGTAAAGTTATTCTTACTAATCTCTGACTGACGAAGGCGTATATCATTAGCTCCAGCATGTGCCACTATCTTAGAGAACCTGTGCTCTCCTAGAGCCCTAAGATTACCTGCTCTGTCCGGTGCTCTGGCTCCCGGGATACACCTAACCACTGCCGCTGGTGCCCCTAATGGTCTAGCTAATTTCACGTGCCTCAGTACAGAGTCTCCTATAACCAGTGCTCTTTCAGGTTTCTCAGCGGGTGCAGCACTGAGGAGAGCAAACCTGTTGGACATGTGAAGGGCAGAGGAGGCGTGCTCCGGTGGTCTAGCCTTAGCGTATGCCTTTGTTCATTGAAAGGCATGTCTTCCGGAGGTCAAGAAAGTGTCTAGGTGTGACTTGGTCATTCTCCCCCCAGCTCGCGGTGAAGCTGTAAAACTGTCTGCTTTGTTTCCCGTATCGGCAATTCACACACTTGGTTGTGGGGTCTACTTCAAAGCATCTGGTCTTGTGAAGTTCCTTGCAGCTTAGTTTCACAGACACCCCTTTCTGATCGCGGACCAGATAAGATTATTGGGATGGCGACAATGCATGCGGGGAGACGGTTTCTGGAATGTGATCTGTTGATTGCTCTCTCTGTGGGAGCCCAGTTATTCGCTACATAAACATTACTAGAAGAACTCCATTAACTTCCACCCTCTGAATTGTTTGTGTGTATGTGTGCATGCTTGTTATTAAGTAGCATAGTTTCATGTATCATAGATTAGTCAAAAAAATTCTTGTTTCTTTATAAAGAAATGTTGTCTTGGTCATGTATTTTAAAGTCTAAACATTTGCCCAGATCTTGTTACCTTGCTCATAAATTGGTAAATACCTGATTTTGTATTATCAACATTGGTCGTGGGATAAACAGAATTGGAAAGATACACTAAATCATGCTAAATGCTGGATGGATAGATGATTAAGTGTATGAATTTATAACTGTATAGATTTTTCAGTTTAATCAAATTAACCTGAATCATTAAAGATTCGATTCACCTCTGACGCAGAGTTGAAACCCTACAGATTATTTATAATACTATAAATATATACAGTACTGTACAGTTTCACAGAAATATTTTATTCTTCAGTTTTGTGTGAAAATATATAACTAGTCCTCACCCATTGGCATGTTCATAAAGAGCGGAGAACAAAGCAGCTAAGAACAGAGAGCATGTGTCATTAGCTTTTGTTATAACTATAACTACTGCATGCCTTTCTGTTGTTGTGAATAAAATAATAAGTTACAGTTACAAAATACGTTTTTTCAAAGATAAAATGCAGGTTAATTTGTTTTATTTTTACTTTATATTTTGTATTAATTATTTTTATATGAATATGTTTTGGGTGTGGAACAAATCATCTGAGTTTCCATTATTTCTTATGGGGGAAATTTGCTTTGATATACAAGCATGCTTCCAGTACAAATTATGTTCACAATCCAAGGTTCCACTGTACTTTGATGTAATAAATTTTCCTAGTCATTTAATAAATCACATAAGAAATATACGGTATAATTTTATTTTGTAAAGATTAAAGGCCAATGTCTTTTGCAGTCTTACAGTCTGATGTCTTTCCAGATGATCTTAAAAGTTCAAAGTATCGCCTCTCGAAATGCAAAACAATATGAAATGCATTATACGAAAATGGAACAATTTGCCTTAACTCTTCAGTTTGTGAAGAAACTCTTGCTTGTGCAAAGTGGACTCCATCCTCCAAGAGCATTTGTGATAATTTCAAAACATGAGTTTTGCAAAACATGAGTTCAAAATTCAAATCAAATTCAAATTTAATTTGCCACATACACAGTACGATATGAAGTGAAATGCTTATACGAACGCCAGTGACCTTAAAAATAAAAGCTTATACAATAGCTTATACAAATAAATATGAATTGAAAGAAATATGAAAGAAAATAAATGTAACTAGTAAAATATACTGTACAAATAAGGGCATAATAAAAATATAGAAATATAGGTAGATATAAAAGGTATAAAAACATTAGATATTTCATGAAAACTTAAGCGCGATCATCATACTGTGAAGATATTTGTGGCTGATTCAGCGCACAGACAGGTTCGTGCAGATAAAGGCAGAATGAAGAAGGTTTCTGAAAGACAAATTCATCAGATTAAGAGAGCAGCTGCTGAAATGCCATTACAAAGCAGCAAACAGGTATTTGAAGACGCTGGTGCGTCAAGGTGTAGGATCCTTTAAAGGCTTGCAGTTGTGCATAAACCAACTATTCGGCCAGCCCTAATCAATGCTCACAAGCAGAAATGGTTGCAGTGGGTCCTGGCATACATGATGACAAGTTTTTAAACAGTCTTGTTTACTGATGAGTGTCGTGCAACCCTGGATGGTCCAGATGGATGGAGTATTGGATGGTTGGTCATGTTTTGGGCTGGAATCATGGGGAGAGAGCTGGTAGGCCACTTTAGGGTCCCTGAAGGTGTGACAATGACCTCTGCAAAGTATATTGACTGACCACTTTCTTCCATGGTACAAAAAGACAAAATCATCTTCATGCATGACAATGCACCATTTCATGCTGCAAAGAATACCTCTGTGTCATTGGCTACTATGGGAATAAAAGATGAGAAACTCATGGTGTGACCACCATCCTCCCCATGACCATGACCTCAAACCCATTGAAAACCTTTGGAGAATCCTCAAAAGATCTATGAGGGTGGGAGGCGGTTTGCATCAAAACAGCAGCTCTGGGAGGCTATTCTGACATCCTGCAAAGAAATTCAAGCAGAAACTATCCAAAAACTCACAAGTTCAATGGATGCAAGAACTGTGAAGTTAGAATGATTTTGATTGAAATAGCTTTTGATTTCTTTAAATATGACCTCCTAAAGCTGCAAATTCAACAAAAGACCATTTTCAGTTCTTTACAACCTATAAAATGTTTTAACTCTGTTGTGCATAATAATTTAGAAGAGTGCATTTTCTGTTTTTTTTTAAATAAATAAACTATGGGAACATCTTGTCATGTTGCCGGTTGTGAAGCATGTGTGTATCAAACACGCCAAATTTTGGCTTATATAACCTCGGTCGGGTGATGTCATCTGATGAGACGCACCTGAGGTTATAAATATGAGTTAACCGGAAACATTCCTCAGATTCTTGCCTTCACTGACCTTGTTGTGTTGAGCGTGTCTGTGTTTAAACCAGCAAAATAAGAAAGTGTTTAACTCACCGATATGACAGAGATGCTCCTCCGTGTGTGAATCCATATCGGAGGGCGATCTCTCCAATTTCCTGCTTCGATCAAGTGCTGCACGCGCGCCTCGCATTCCTTGAGAAGCTTCGAGCCACGCGCATTCCTGGTCTTAAAACTCGTGCATCCGACAGAGCTGTGAGAGACGGAGTTAAAAGCTCCTTTCTTTCGCGTTCTCATCGGATCGGGAAATTCCTCTGTCCACGCTCAAGCGTGCCCTGTCGCTTCTTGCGAATGGGCAAGGATAAGCATCCTCTCTTGCTTCCTCGGAGATGGAAATAGCCTTTAAGCACTTAAAACCATTAGACGGCAGGTTCTGTCAGGTGGCCGGGGGGCGGATACTCAACAACGCTCTCTTCCCCCTCTTAGCTTTCTCCATATAAGTTAACCCTTTCATGGAGTAAGCTGTATTCATCCCGTGTTTTCCTGCCATCAACTTATTTATTTATTTAAATATAGTTGATGTGGAAGCATGGGGTTATATGATGACGCCCAGATAGAAGAGACGCTTCCAGGCTATCTCTCTCCTGGGACATCATCCTTCCTGAAAAGCTAATACTTCCTTTCAAGCTGTGTAGACTTTCATCTTCCCTGGAGGGTAAAAGCTTTTCAGGCAGCAGGTCAGGTTGGTGCTCCACTGCGGTTTTGCAGGCCTACCAGACTGACCTGCTGAGAGACTTGAGTACTGGCGGAGCTCTTCAAGATAGGATGTATTGGAATTACGTCAGGCCACAGACTTGTCTCTTCGTGCAACAAAACAGACGGCTCATGCTATCAGCCATTTTATATGGCTGCGATGGTTTTCACGGAGAGGCACTTGTGGCTGAATCTCAGGCGCATCAAGGATAAGGATCGTGCATTCCTCCTTGATGGCCCTATCTTGCCTTCCAGCCTGTTTAGCGATATCGTTAACTCGGTCGCAACTAGGTTCATGAGGCGAAGTTATATGAACAAGCCCCAGGGAAATCCCTTCCCCGCCGTGCTCATGAGTCGGGACTTATCGGCCACCCAGTCTCGACCGGGTCTGACTCTTACGAGGCGTAAAACACAAGGAGGGTGTTTTTTGAGCCGGGCACCCCCTCGTAAAGATTGGGGTGCGCCGCATTGCACAATCCGCCTCAAAAGAGGTCAGACTGGCATATTGTCTAAGAAGCCCTGAGGTTCATGTGCCCAGGACCATGGGGGTGGTCCCCCAATGGGGAGAGGCACGCAGAATTCCTTTCAAGAATGAAGTGTTCTCCCTGGCACCCCCAGGAGGTCAGTGTTCTTGCTCCGCCACCACTGGTGTTTCGGGCTACACCAGTCTCCAATAAAGTGTTAGTTCTTTGGTTCTTTCCTGCCATGTTTCAGGATGCCGAGCATATAACACCTCCCTCCCCCCATTTAACCAAGCTGCCGAGAATTTTGCCCTTTTCAGCGTGGAAGCTACTGCCAAGTAT
Source organism: Channallabes apus (assembly GCA_030522415.1). Taxonomy (NCBI): domain Eukaryota; kingdom Metazoa; phylum Chordata; class Actinopteri; order Siluriformes; family Clariidae; genus Channallabes; species Channallabes apus. The sequence goes on from CM060129.1 coordinate 583,078, forward strand.
ATCTCCTTGGGTACTAAGCACTGTAGAGAGAAACTACAGGATTCAGTTCTCACTTCACCCTCGGTGTTTCAATGGCGTGGTCTCCACTTCCATGAAACCGGAAAGTGCGCATCTGCTGACAGAAGCTGCTGGGGAATGGGGCCATGGAACATGTTCCCCTACCAGACAGTGAGTCAGGCCACTACAGTCGGTATTTCTTAGTTCCCAAGAAGAACGGGGGGGCTGCGTCCAATTTTTAGATTTCGCGGGCTGTTCCGCTATCTAAAATAAATAAATACAGCTTCAAATGTTGACTGTCAAAGTGATTGCTCTCAAATCCTACCAAGCGATTGATTTGTGACAATCGATTGAAGGACGCTTACTTTCATATAGAAATATTGCCACAGCACAGGAGGTTCCTGAGGTTCGCTTTCGGGGGCGAAGCTTACCAGTATCGGGTCCTTCCATTTGGTCTAGTTCTCTCACACGCACATATACAAAATGCATGGATGTAGTTCTGGCTCTTACGACTCCAGGGCATCTGTATTTTGAATTACATAGACGACTGGCTGGCCCAGTCTCAGTAGCAAGGGCTTCGACATCAGCATGTCTCTGTTTCTTAGGATTGAGACCCAACGCCACGAAAAGCCTGCTCTTTCCTGTTCAGAGGACAACATATTGGGTGTCACATAGGATTCGATCGTAAATGAGCACAGCTGTCTCCCGCTCGTGTCAAATCCATTCTCAACACCCTCAAGGAAATCAAGCTAGACCAGAAAGTGACTATCACTTTCAGAGATCTTAGCTCTCATTGCAGCTGTATCCACGGTGACACCTTTGGGCCTTCTTCAGAGCATTTCAGTTGTGGCTAAGAACCAGGGAATTTCACTTTATGGCCAATCCCCAATAAAGGTTACACGCTAGGTGCTTCGTACCCTTCCTATGTGGTTCAGACCCCGGTTTCTACTCTGGCCTACTACTACTTCTAGAGAGGCCATCTTCTTGGGTGGCACATCAATTGCCTCGAAATGATGGCTCTATTTCTGGCCCTAAAGCACTTCCTCCAGCAGTTGAGAGGCTGCCATGTCCTAGTGCGGGTGGACAACACTATGGCAGTCTCATATATTAATTGCCAGGGCGGACTGTGCTCGCACCGCTAATAGCTAGCGCACCAGGTTCCTGTCCCTCAGGGCGATTTACATTCCAGGGCATATGAATGTGGGAGCAGTTGTACTGTCCAGTCAATCTCTGACACACGGGGAATGGAAACCCCACCCCGAAGTAGTCAGTCAATCTGGGAGAGATTTCATGTAGCAGAGGTGGACTTCTTTGCCTCGCAAAGTCAGCAAATGTCCCCTTTACTACTCTCTGACTCTTCCAGCTCCCCTGGGTCTGGACACCTTGGCCAGTACGTGGTGTGATCAAACACAGGTAAATCCAAAAATTCACTTATACATTTAACCTAGACAATATGACTACAGAGCCAGTTTAACATAAATAAACAAAAAACAAAACTAAAGCCCAGTAGACAATATTAATGCTCGACCCAGTTTACCAGAGCTAACAGCTTTTTATAAGATCACTAATGAGCCACCTCGGCACAGGTGAAACTTCATCACCTGACCAAGGTGCCTTCTGGGAAACTGGGTCTTCTAACAAAAAACTACAAGACACAAAACACAACCACAGTGCCCTCTAGGAGCAGTCCCTTACATCAGTATTTACAGTTTGAGCTCGACACGTTTATGAGCTCCGTCGCTTGCTGTCAATGGGCGCCTAAGAGACAGAACACCTTTTTCAGCTTCAGTAGACACACAAGACTTCAGACTGAAACACGACTGCCCCTACAGGTAATGAAGGGCATTTAAAGGATCCCTTTTCAGAAAACGTGCGTTTTTACACGCCAGGGGCCTCATGTACAAAGACTTGCATTGAATTCATACTAAAACATTGCGTACGGACAAAGCTGTAAATGTGCGTACCCACTAAAAAAATCTGATGTATGAAACACTGCGTACGCGGAATCCCACGCATATTCTCTTTGTACATCTTTTGTACATTTGTACACTTTGTACGTGCCTCCTCCCCCGTATAAGTATGGTAATGACTCCACTTTGGCAAAACCAAACGAAAAAGCAATGGCAAAAGCAAGCAAGAAGAGAAACTTGAGGTAGAGAGGTAGACCGGAGAAAAACTGTGTTATTTGCAAGTTTGTCCACCGGAATTAATAACAAAATAAAAAAAAAACTTAGTTGGAATAATATCTTTAAATACATCACTCACCAAGAAGCCACCCATCACGCATCCTGCCACCTTGGATCCTCATCCCAGCCATGCTGTTTGTGAGGATGAATGAATCATGGGTTGACCCAGGCCACCTTGCCACAATATTTGTTAGGCGCATTTGAGCAGGTTTTAGACCTGACCATATGGGGGGCAGTCAGAAATTTGAAGGGGGCATCCTGGTCTAGCATTGTTTTTTCCCCAGATCATGCGGGGGGGTGGGGGGGTGGAGGTCCGCGCGGTCAGATCATGCAGCGGGGAGGGGGCGGGGGTGCGCGGTCAGATCATGCAATGGGGGGGTTTGCGTGCGCTGCAGCCTTTGAAATCTAATACCGTATTGTTTAGTGTCCCTTTTTAGGTGGATTTTTCCGCTAACGCAGATCATTTTATCATCTTGTTATAAATTCACCTCACCAGCGATGAGCAATAACTAGAAACTAGCACAGAGCCACACACAAGCCCCACCGCGAGTCTTACCGCACAGAGCCGCATTGCTGTTGGTGCGAAACGAGGCTAGCCCGTCTAGCTGAATATCTATATATAATAGCGGTGTCCGGTACTCTGTCGCTGAGCCATGTCTCCGTGAAAACAAAGACACAGCAGTCTCTAACCTCATGCTGTGTAGCCTGCTGGAGTTGGATGTAGTCCAGTCTATTGTCCAGGGAGCAGACATTGGATAACCAAGATGATGTAACCAAGATGGCACCGGTGAGGTCGGCTGCCGTCACGATTGCTCCGACCACCTTTTCTTTGTTTTTGTTCTTTAAGTTAGTTTTCAGTGTTCTAAAATCGGCAAAATCACCACCATTGAGTACATTAGGTATGATAGAGACACTCTTGTTTCTATTGGTATACAATGTACTCACAATTCGACGTTTTTAACTCCGGATCCGAGCTGGCCGAGTGAGATCCTGAGGGAGAACAATGGACGCAACGCGAAGCGGCGACCCCGAGGAAAACGAGCCGGTATCAGGAACAGGCTCAGAACACGTGCACACCGCACACCTCTGCCTAGCATCCTGCTCGCCAATGTCCAGTCACTGGAGAACAAGCTCGATGACCTCAGGGCCAGGATAAAGTTCTAGAGAGACATTCGGGACTGCAATCTCCTCTGCTTCACCGAGACATGGCTGAACCCAGCAGTGCCAGACCACGCCATACAACTGGCCGAGTTCTTCTTGGTTCACCGCATGGACAGGACGCGGGACTCAGGGAAGTCAAGAGGAGGCGGCGTGTGTTTAATGGTGAACAACAGCTGGTGCAACAGCGTGAGCGTTGTTCCTCTTACACGCTTCTGCACACCAAATCTGGAACTACTGTCCATCATGTGTCGCCCTTTTTATCTTCCACGGGAGTTCACATCGGTCATAATCAGTGCTGTTTATATCCCACCACAAGCGGACACAGACATTGCCTTATGCGAGCTGCATGAGGCGCTCACACAGCCCCAGACACAACACCGGGACGCTGCGCTCATTGTAGCATGGGACTTTAATAGTGCCAAACTCAAATGCGCAGTGCCGAACTTTCATCAGCATATCACCTGCCCCACCAGGGGTGAAAGAATACTAGATCATTGTTACACAACGGTCAATGCTACAAGGCGCAATCTCATCCAGCGTTTGGTAAATCCGACCACGCCGCCATCTTCCTCATGCCAAAATACAAACAAAGGCTGAAACAGGAAGATCCGGTTCAGAAGGGAGGTCGCGCGCTGGACGGACCAATCGGTGGCCGCGTTACAGGACGCACTCGATGACGCAGACTGGGACATGTTCAGAAACCGCTCCGATGATGACGTCAGCGTGTTTATGGAAGCGGTTGTGGGATTTATTGGGAAGCTAGTGGACGATACCGTGGAGAAAAGGACTATCAGAACTTTTCCCAACCAGAAGCCGTGGGTGGATAAAACCATCCGCGACACTCTGAGGTCTCGCACCGCTGCCTACAACACGGGACTTGCGTCGGGGGACATGCAACCGTACAAGGCTGCATCATACAACGTCCGGAAAGTGGTGAAAGAGGCGAAGCAGCGCTACGGGAGAAAATTCAATTCAATTCAATTCAATTGTATTTATATAGCGCTTTTAACAATGGTCATTGTCTCAAAGCAGCTTCACAAAAATTAAAGAAATTTAACAAATCATAATAATAATAAATAAATAAATAAATAAATAAAATAATAATAATAATAGAAAATAAATAAATAAAAACAAATAATAATAAGTATAGAAAAGAAAATATTTGGAAGTGTGGATGTGTGAGAAAAATGTGCAGATAATAATGAGACGAATGAATGAAATGTCTCTGATGAGCAAGCCAAGGGTGACGGCGACGGTGGCAAGGAAAAACTCCCTGAGATGGCATTAGGAAGAAACCTTGAGAGGAACCAGACTCAACAGGGAACCCATCCTCATTTGGGTGATAACAGATAGAAATGATATAACATCTTGTGTGTTGTGCAGGTGAAAATTCAATATGACAGAAATTATTTAAATTGACATGAAGACCAGTTCAGCATAGGGACGAGTCAGTAGGTGCAGAGGGCAGATGAGGTCTGGATCACTGGAAGCACAGGAGCAGCATGTGTAGCTCCAACCATCATAAAGCTGAATCCAGCTGGAGCTGGTCCTTCTCTGGAGGTTTCATGAACCTCGCAGGGTCGGCCTTTGTCTACTGAAGCTGGCAAAATCTCCCGATGCCTCAGGATGGGTAGAGAAATACAGAACAGATGGGGAGAATTAGCGTAGTTGCCATTCGGTATAGGTATACTGGAGTATGAGTACTGGGATGAGTTATGTGTATGCCAGATTAAAAAGATGCGTCTTGAGTCTACTTTTGAACTGAGAACTGTTCGGGGTGTCTGCTCCCCGAACACTGTCTGGAAGGCTATTCCAAAGTTTTGGAGCTAAATATGAAAAAGCCCTACCCCCTTTTGTAGATTTTGAAATTCTGGGAACTACCAGAAGTCCGGAGCTTTGTGATCTTAAGGCGCGTGGTGGATTGTAGCGCATCAGAAGACTGGTTAGGTATGTGGGAGCTAAACCATTTAAGGCCTTGTATGTAAGTAATACTATTTTGTAATTTATTCTAAACTGAACAGGTAGCCAGTGCAGGGATGATAATATTGGGGTTATATGATCATATTTTCTGGATCTAGTGAGAACCCTGGCAGCTGCATTTTGGATTAACTGAAGCTTGTTTATTGAGGATGCAGGACAACCACCTAGTAATGCATTACAATAGTCCAGTCTGGAGGTCATGAATGCATGAACTAGCTTTTCTGCATCAGATACGGATAAGATGTTCCTAAGTTTAGCAATATTTCGAAGATGGAAAAAGGCTGTTTTTGTGATATTTGAAATGTGATTTTCAAAAGACAAGTTACTGTCTAATATTACTCCCAGATCTTTTACTGCTGAGCTGGTAATAACAGTACATCCTTCTAAGCGCAAGCTGAATTGTGAAAGCTGTTGTGTGCTGGTTTTTGGGCCAATAAGTAATATCTCTGTCTTATCTGAATTTAATAAAAGAAAGTTATTGGTCATCCAATCTTTTATGTCCTGGACACACTCAGTTAATCTAGACAACTTAGGTATTTCGTCTGGTTTGGTTGAGATATATAATTGGGTATCATCAGCATAACAATGGAAACTAATCCCATGTCTTCTAATGATGTTACCCAAGGGAAGCATGTATATTGAGAACAACAGAGGTCCTAAAACTGACCCTTGTGGGACCCCATATTTCACTGGCATTACACCAGACGGTTCTCCATTTAGATCTACAAAATGGTAGCGATCAGACAGGTAAGATCTAAACCATTTTAATGCCTGTCCCTGAATACCTATATAATTTTGTAAGCGATCTATGAGAATATTATGATCTATAGTGTCGAATGCAGCACTAAGATCGAGCAAGACTAGCAATGAGATGCAGCCTTGGTCTGAAGCTAAAAACAAGTCGTTTGTAATCTTAACTAGTGCAGTTTCTGTGCTATGATGGGGCCTGAAACCTGACTGAAATTCTTCAAGGATGTTGTTATCCTGCAAGAATGTGCAAATTTGAGCTGATACTACTTTTTCTAGTATTTTTGATATGAACGGGAGGTTTGAAATCGGTCTGTAATTTGTTATTTCATTCGCGTCCAAATTAGATTTTTTAAGAAGCGGCTTAATAACTAAGGTTTAGGGACGTGACCTAGATATAATGAAGAATTAATAATGTTTAGAAGTGGCTCTCCAACCGTAAGCATCACTTCTTTTAAAAATCTGTTTGGGATTGGGTCTAACAGGTACGTTGTTGATTTAGCCGAGGTGATGAGTTTATACAGCTCTTCCTGTCCTATACCTGTAAAGCAGTGAAAATCTAAATGTGAAGCTATAGGCTGAACTGGATCGTGAGATACTATTAGAGGTTGAACCTCCATTATTTTCTTCCTGATATTATTGATTTTTTCATTAAAGAAGTCCATAAAGTCTTCACTTCTAAACTGTGATGGGATACTCTCTGCGGGCATCTTAGGTTTTGTTAGGCGAGCCACTGTACTAAATAAGAACCTGGGATTGTTTTGGTTTCTTGCTATCAGTTGGCTAAGATGCTCAGTCCTAGCAGTTTTTAGAGCCTGTCTATAGTTGCACATACTGTCTTTATACGCAATTCGAAAAACTTCTAATTTAGTTTTCCTCCATTTTCGCTCGAGGTTACGGGTTGCTCTCTTTAGGGCGCGAGTATGACTGTTGTACCACGGTGCAAATGTTTTATCTCTGACTTTTTTTAATCTGATGGGAGCAACAGTGTCTAATGTACTGGTAAAAATAGTGCCCATGCTGCTAGTCACTTCATCTAGATCATCTGCATTTAGGGGTCTAATAAGAAATTGGGACAGATCCGGCAGATTACTTATGAATCTGTCTTTAGTAGTGGGATTCATATTTCTAACAGATTGATAACGTGGGGAGACACAGCTAATCTGTTCTACGGGTAGAGTATATGTCAGGAGGTGATGATCTGTGATATCATCACTTTGAGGTATGATCTCTATATTAGAGACATCTATACCATGGGATATAATTAAATCTAGCGTATGATTAAAGCGGTGAGTTGCTCCAATTATATTTTGCTTAACCCCAAAGGAATTTAGTAAATCCATAAATGTGAGTGCTAAAGCGTCGTTAGCATCATCTACATGAATGTTAAAGTCTCCTACTATCAACACTTTGTCAGAGTTAACCAATAGGTCTGATAGCAGATGTCCAAATTCTTTAAGAAAATCGCCATATGGCCCCGGGGGTCTGTACACGGTGGCCAGGGCCAGAAAACTAGAGTCACAGCTGCAACAGAGTGGCTCTAGGAGCCTGTGGCAGGGACTAAGGACAATAACGGACTATAAAGCACCAACATCCGGTATGATGAACGCGGACGCGACTCTGGCAGACGAGCTGAACACCTTCTATGCTCGCTTCAAGGCTGCAGCTAAAGACGCTAGCGGCGCTAATGCTAATGGCGCTAATGCTAGCGGCGTTAACGGCTGCAGACAGGAAGACACTGCCAGCACCGGGAACACGCTCATAATCTCCGAGCACGACGTGAGGAGAGTCTTCAGGAGAGTGAACACCAGGAAAGCAGGAGGACCAGATGGCATCACAGGCCGTATTCTCAGAGCCTGTGCAGACCAGCTAGCACCTGTGTTCACTGAGATATTCAACATCTCTTTATCTCAGTCGGTGATCCCCACGTGCTTCAAAGAGTCCATCATTGTTCCTGTCCGAAAGAAACCACATCCTGCTTCCCTCAACGATTATCGCCCTGTAGCCCTCACCTCAGTAGTGATGAAGTGCTTTGAACGCCTTGTCAGAGACTGGTCATTTCTTCACTACCTGATACACTGGACCCACTACAGTTTGCATACCGTCAGAACTGGTCCACAGACGATGCAATCTCTCATCTCCTCCACACATCACTTACTCACCTGGACACTAGGAAAGGGAATTATGTTAAAATGCTCTTCATCGTCTACAGCTCTACGACTCACCATAATTCCCTCCACACTCACCACCAAGCTGGAGCACCTGGGACTCAGCTCATCTATATTTCAGTGGATCTCCAATTTTCTGACTGGCAGACCCCAGGCAGTAAGGATGGGTGGACATGTCTCAGCTACACTCACTCTCAGCACTGGAGCCCCCCAGGGTTGTATTCTGAGCCCCCTGCTGTACTCTTTGTACACCCACGACTGCGTGGCCACTACCAACTCCACCTCCATCATCAAGTTTGCTGACGACACCGTCGTGGTCGGACTGATCACCAACAATGATGAGTCGGACTGCATAGAGGAGATTGGAAATCTGGAGAACTGGTGCCAGAGGAACAATCTCCTCCTGAACGTCAGTAAGACAAAGGAGCTGATAGTGGACTTTAGTACAAAGCAGGAGAGGAACTACCAGACCCCCGTCATCAACAGGAGCCCAGTGGAGAGAGTGGACAGCTTCAGATACCTCGGTGTTCACATCACTCAGGACCTGTCATGGTCCTGTCACATCAACACCGTGGTGAAAAAAGCCCGGCAGCGTCTGTACCACCTCAGACGCTTGAGAGACTTTAGACTGCCCTCCAAGGTGCTCAGGAATTTCTACTCCTGCACCATAGAGAGCATCCTGACGGGAAACATCACAACCTGGTTCGGGAACAGCACCATCCAGGACAGACGAGCTCTACAGAGGGTGGTGCGATCAGCTGAGCGCATCATCTGCACTGAGCTCCCTGACCTGCACTCGATTTACATCAAGCGGTGCTGGACCAAGGCCAGGAAGATCCTGAAGGACCTCAGTCACCCCAGTAATGCACTGTTCTCTTTGTTGCGGTCTGGGAAGCGATTCCGCTCCCTAAAGGCCAACACGGAGAGACTGAGGAGGAGCTTCTTCCCGCAGGCGATAAGGTCTCTCAATCACAATCACACCTCCACACAGACTAATAACATCTTTTTAAGCTTACAACATTGACTGGACAATCATGGACACATTCACACACACTTGCACTAAATATTTATACATCTGGACAATTGCACATGTCACTTTCACTAGTCACCTTTCATGCATATTTGCATAACCATGGTCACTTTAAATTCTATATATATATATACTTCCCCCCCTATATTTCTATATTTTGCAATATTTTATTATGCCCTTATTGTACAGTTTATTTTACTAGTTAAATTTATTTCTTTAGTATTTCCTCTTATTGATATTTATTTTACGTACAAGCTTTTATATTATTTTTGTTTTATTGTTAAGGTCACTGGCGGTCGTGTAAGCATTTCACTGCATATTATACTGTGTATGACTGTGTATGTGACAAATAAAATTTGAATTTGAATTTGACAAGATGATGGACGGGAGAGCCGGCTGGCTAGGGTTTTTTTCTAGCCTAGCACAGACTCCCGCCCGCTTGCCGCGTTACCGCTTCCTCGCGCACGACTTCCGATGTCCCCTCCACCGGCCGCCGGCATCAGGCAATGCCGAGGCTTCGAGGCCTGGTTCACGTAGCAAGCCGAGGTCACGTGGCTCTTCCCGAAGCTCATCGTGCATGTCGATAACCGGGTTATTTAGGTTGAAAAGTGTCTGGCTGTTGTATGTACAGACACCAGTTGCGACGATATCCATACACAGTGTAAAATAAACGCACTAGCACCATTTTGGGTCCGGAGCCGCCGCTGCGTGCTACTGCCACGCCGCCACTTGGATTCCTACTACAACAGCACTAAAGGTGGCGTTGATGTTATGGATCAAATGGCGTGTCGGTATTCAGTAAAGGGAGGTACCGGGTGCTGGCTTGTGACTGTGTTTTACAACCTCCTAGACCTGGTGGCAATTAATGCACATATTCTATATACAGTGGGAGCCACGCCAAGTAGCCACGATCGTGCAAACGACGTGCAAACGGCGTGTGCACCCCGTAATCCCCCCTCCCTTTTCTGCCAGAAAGGCGTGTCAAGATTTCACAGTAAACACACCCATTCAAGCCCTATTTATTCATTTACCTGGTTCCACCACTAGATGGCGCTTCGTTCTCAAGAACACATTAAAACAAGCCAGCTGCGCTGAGTTCCAATCACGTGATTTTAACAACCCGCCTCCACCCCCACCGTACTGACGCTACCAAACTACAGAGACGAAGATGGCGGCTTAACGGACTATTCGTGGTAAGTGATGTTTTATTTTATAAAATGTGTTTGGGGTAGTTTACAGTTTATTTCCCAGTTTAGTTTTTTATTGACTGTTTTAAATATCACTGGCAGCACCAGCAGCGGTCAGATGTGACTTTAGATAACTTAATGGTCTGTTTACCTAGTCTGGAGTTAATATTACAGCTTAGTGTCAGTGTCACACACTCACAATGTCACTCCACTTTAACTCAAAAACATGCTCAAGCTTCGAAAATACTATTAATGTTCCTATTACAGAAGCTGCACTACCCGATGAAGAGTGTTTGTGCTCTCTGTAAATACTGAGAGAATCTCACCGCATGTTGTCTGGATAAATTCAGCATTTATTTATTATTTGATTAAGAGTTAATCTGCAGGTTATTTCTGTGACTGTAATATAATATGATGCAGTTCATGAGGGACACAGACTGAGGGTAGCTGTACAGGAGCTAGTAACACTCATAACCGGGTTTATATTTTACACACTTTGGCCGTGACTTTCCGTGGTAGCGCGAGCGCTTAGTTAACGAGCTGGATAAAAACACTGAAGTGTTTATCAGTTAAGGAGGAGGAGGGGGGAGGTGTGTGTGTGGGGTGGGGGAGGTATGAGGGGCTTCAGTAAGTTATAGTTTGGCTTCAGGGATGAACTAATGCTCATATACGGGTGTTATATCGCTTAACTTATTTGTATGAGAAGCGCATTAAGTAAATTCCCGGTTAATTTAATTCAGACGATAATACAGACAGTCACTGGTTAACACTAACACTGTTCACTGGTTAACATTAGCACAGGCAGATTATTTACATTCCAGAATTCCCAAAACAGTATTTTACACACTCTGTGGTAAATAAGTTTATTAATATATGGTATTTTTATTAGAACTAGATGTTCTGTGAAGCTTGTCTTTGTCTTGACTAAATTCTCCTGTTGTCTTTAAGCAGAGCTCCGCTGTGGAAGATTGGGGGGTCAGATGGCTGACTGCTGGACTTTTGGAGCTACAGGACTGGAGGAGCCTGAACAAGCTGTTGAGGGAGCTGTAGGAGGGATGACGTCACAGTCCGACAGCTTTAGAATGATGTTTGATCAGGTCTACTGTATATTCTGAACATAGAACTGCTAAATGTCTGATACAGTACTTTGGGGGAAACAAGGACTTAAACTGTTCCATGTTTAATAGTTTTGATATTTGAAAAATTTATATTTTAATATAAAAGGACTATAGATAGAAACGTATAAGCAGCTGGTGTATCCGGGTAGTTTAATGAACTTTAAGCAAAAAAGACATGTATTCACCTGTTTTATATAAATTACAGTTTTAACTTTGACTAGTTTTGGAAGAATAAATTGCATTGGTAAAGTCATGTTTGCGTGTTTTAATTGTTGGGGGATTGTTTGGGTATTTAAAAAACGTTTAGTTGAACCAACAACTTCAATGGGCAAAAAATGGGACACAACTTTGTTTTAAATAGTCAAAGAGTTGGCCTGAAAATCATAATTATTGGTCATAGAAACAAATGAAACCAGTTAAACACTTGATCATATGTATTTGTGTTTGTGATTATGTGACCCATAATAACTTTTTCTCAGTATAAATAAATGTTTTGGGTTTTAAGAACTCCAAAAGAGCAACGACAAACTTGGTATTCTCCATTGAGGTTTCTCACCTTCCACTCCTGAGTATGACATGGTGTTAATTGCTCTGTGTGTGTTTTTGGTGGGGGGGTGGGGGTGTGTGTGTTTTCGGCTGTTCAGCAGTTCTAAACACAAGCACAGTTTTTGTCCTTAACTAAAATACTTCAATACGTTAATAATGAATTAATTTTGCTGAATAAGATCATAAGCGATATTTAAACCAAACCAGTAAGTTAAGTAAGTGTTCCATACATTAAAGTACTGTGTATAACCAAGTGCCCTAGCAAACACAGTTACAGTTTACAGTACAAACAAAGTGTGTGCGCTGGGGGGATTGGAAGGTGAGTGAGAATACTCGTTTACAAGACAAAAGACGGTCAGAGGCAGGGCTGTTCTAGACCAGGGGGGGAGGGGCGCAGTCAGAAATTTGAAGGGGGCATCATGTTCGAGCACTGTTTTTCCCTGGGCTTATAGTAACAGTATTGTATTTGCTGAATTGTGTTGAGGCACGCAAACCCCCTGACCACAATAAGGTGGCAATCCCTCAGGGGGGAAACTAAAAAATAAAAATTTAAGAAATAAAATAAAATATCCTTAATCCAGATTTTATCAATCAATGACATAACATTTATGTAAGCTGGATGGTCAAATTCTCAAAACGTTTAACCTAAAGTAAGACTTAACACACTATAACTAAAATATTTACAAACCGGATTCCAAAAAAGTTGGGACACTAAACAAATTGTGAATAAAAACTGAATGCAATGATGTGGAGATGGCAAATGTCAATATTTTATTCAGAATAGAACATAAATCACGGAACAAAAGTTAAAACTGAGAAAATGTATCATTTTAAGGGAAAAATATGGTGAATCAAAATGTCATGTCAACAAATCCGAAAAAAGTTGGGACAAGGCCATTTTCACCACTGTGTGGCATCTCCCCTTCTTCTTCCAACACTCAACAGACGTCTGGGGACTGAGGAGACCAGTGTCTCAAGTTTAGAAATAGGAATGCTCTCCCATTCTTGTCTAATACAGGCCTCTAACTGTTCAATCGTCTTGGGCCTTCTTTGTCGCACCTTCCTCTTTATGATGCGCCAAATGTTCTCTATAGGGGAAAGATCTGGACTGCAGACTGGCCATTTCAGTACCCGGATCCTTCTCCTAAGCAGCCATGATGCTGTGATTGATGCAGAATGTGGTCTGGCATTATCTTGTTGAAAAATGCAGGGTCTTCCCTGAAAGAGATGACTAGATGTTCTAGAACCTGAATATATTTTTCTGCATTGATGGTGCCTTTCCAGACATGCAAGCTGCCCATGCCACACGCACTCATGCAACCCTATACCATCAGAGATGCAGGCTTCTGAACTGAGCGTTGATAACAACTCAGGTTGTCCTTGTCCTCTTTGGTCCGGGTGACATGGCGTCCCACATTTCCAACAAGAACTTCGAATCGTGACTCGTCTGACCACAGAACAGTCTTCCATTTTGCCACACTCCATTTTAAATGATCCCTGGCCCAATGAAAACGCATGTGCTTGTGGATCTTGCTTAGAAATGGCTTCTTCTTTGCACTGTAGAGTTTCAGCTGGCAACGGCGGATGGCACAGTGGATTGTGTTCACTGACGATGGTTTCTGGAAGTATTCCTGAGCCCTTTCTGTGATTTCCTTTACAGTAGCATTCCTGTTTGTGGTGCAGTGTCGTTTAAGATCCCTGAGATCACGGGCATCCAGTATGGTTTTACGCCCTTGACCCTTACGCACAGAGATTGTTCCAGATTCTCTGAATCTTCGGATGATATTATGCACAGTTGATGATGATAACTGCAAAGTCTTTGCAATTTTTCGCTGGGTAACACCTTTCTGATATTGCTCCACTATCTTTCTGCGCAACATTGTGGTGATCCTCTACCCATCTTGGCTTCTGAGAGACACTGCCACTCTGAGAAGCTCTTTTTATACCCAATCATGTTGCCAATTAACCTAATTACTGTTGATTGGTCTTCCAGCTCTTCGTTATGCTCAAATTTACTTTTTCCAGCCTCTTATTGCTACTTGTCCCAACTTTTTTGGGATTTGTTGACACCGTGAAATTTGGAATCAACATATTTTTCCTTTAAAATGATACATTTTCTCGGATTAAACTTTTGATCTGTCATCTATGTTCTATTCTGAATAAAATATTGACATTTGCCATCTCCACATCATTGCATTCAGTTTTTATTCACAATTAGTTTAGTGTCCCAACTTTTTTGGAATCTGGTTTGTACAAAACTGAAAGGTTGTCTCATGAATAATAAAAAATACAAACTAAATTAAAACAGATGGGCTATTGAACAGATCATAATATGTTTTATGTTTTCTGATTATAAATGATAGATGGGTTGATTTTAGAAAGGCTAAATGAAATAGCTAGTTTTGGTCATGTCAGTCCAGTAACTATACTATGTAAAAGTAATTATAATATGAATTAATTAAGGGCAGGACCTAACCTAATGTTAATAATTTACGCCATGATAACATTAGTATTTATGTTTTTGTATATATTTTTAAATATTCAAATGAACGTTTCAGAGTTTATAATTTGTCATGTCATCTGTGATTGAGACCCATGAGTTAAATTGAAAATCATTTTTATAGGTAGTAAGCCAGGTTTTAGTAACCTTGGACAAATCACCATGTAAGCCCTCTCTCACACACGCGCTCTCACGCTATCTCTCGCACTCACACACACACACACACACACACACACACAAATAACACATGAAATCGCGTAAAACCAAATGAAACTAGGGTAAAAAATATGAGCAGTAAAAATACAGTAGTATCCTGTAGGTGATTCCTGACCAGTGATAACAGGCACTAACACTCTAGAACTGTTTACTTCTGTTAGTTTTGTTTTCAAGTGTGAATGTTTATGGGGATTAAATCTGTCACTGCTGCTGCATCTATATACAGTTGTGATAAGTGATTGATGCCCCATCAGATCTTTGATGTGGGACGTTATGGTGGTTAAATGACTAAAGACACACTGATCCGTATGGACAGATATTTGTTCCAGATATTATGCGCCATTAATCAATTTGTTATGCCAATTTGACTACACATGCGAAAACATCAAAAATATAACGAAAACAAACCCAAGTAGAAGTTGAATTTTAAGCTTTACTTTCAAATAAAAATTTGATTTGTCACATACACAGTACGATATGCAGTAAAATGCTTTGGGTGCTTTAGGTGAGGCTCGAAATCAGCATTGCTTCACCTGGACCGCTTTATACAGTAAGTGTCACGCGCTAACGGATTGCGCCACTGGAGCCACACGGAAGTTGCTCTTGTCAGAGTATCCTCTCTCTCGCACGCACACACACACACACACACACACACACACACACACACACACACACACAACACAACACATGAAAACGAAATCGTTTCGTAAAACCAAACAAAATATAAGCAGTAAAAAATCAGTAAAAATACATTAGTATAACAGGCGCTAACCCTCTGGAACTTTTTTACTATTGTTTCCGAGTGTTTATGGGGATTTAATCTGTCTCTGCTGCCGCATCCATTCACAGTTTTGATAAGTGATGAATGCCCCATCAGATCTTTTGACGGGGGACCATTATGCATGATTAAATGACTAAAGAAATACTGATCCATATGGGCAGATATTTATTCCAGGTTGCATCCGCCATTAATTGGCTTTCTTATGCCACTTGTTGACTATCAGTGAAAAAAAAAATCAGCAAAAACATCATCAAAAATATAACGAAAACAAACCCAAGCAGGCGTTACATTTTGAGCTTTATTTTGCAACAAAATATTACCTACCAGTATATTAAATGGAACGAGGTAAAATACACCGTAATGTAAGATACTGTACATAGCCCGCGTGTTTATTCCGTACCTACAATGATCGGTTTAGACAAATTACAGCCGCTACCGTGTCTTTAAGGATCATTTCAGGATGTCTTAAAAAATATTTCACTAACTAGTTTTATTAAGTCATTATTAAATAATAAATAGCATAATCATCATGGGTTGTGTATTGAGTGATTTAACAAATCTGTTTTATTAATTGGTTTGTTGTTGTTTTTACCACGTCATCTATTTATGAAACTATGTTGACAATACAAGAACTGTCTGTATATTAAAGATACGGTATTGGGCTTCCTGGACACTGCAGTTAACTGTGCCAGTCAATGCTCCATCTGGCGGAAATATACGGCATTGCAACCATCTTTTTAGAAAGAGCATGGGGGCGTTCATGGGGCGGGGCATTGTTAACTGCGTCATCGCGGGGGATCACATTCCATGCACGAAGCGTCCATTAACCCTTCATGAACCTGCCATGGAGCCGTCATGCTCCAGGCGGCTGTTTGACGTGGCTCCCACTGTAGGAGTGGAAGGTGAGAAACCTCAATGGAGAATACTGAGTATGACATGTTAATTGCTCTCTGTGTGTGTGTGTGTGTGTGTTTTTGGCGGGGGGATGGGTGTGCATGTTAAAGCCAACGGAGAAATGCAGGAACACACGTGCACACACACACATCTCTCCATTCATCCATCATTGATTAAACCTATGAACACGGCTGTAGATGCGGTCATATTATTTCACCAGTTTTGACGCGTAGCTTTGTCTTAAAGTTTTCTCTCACATGACAGAAGTCCAATCTCTTTGTCTCTTGTAGTTTATTTTGTCAGCATCAAAGAATCAACACTTCATACAGTTGTCTTGAGTAAATCCACTGTGATTACAGACACCAGTTGCTGCATCTTGCAAATCTCTGACTTTTACAACAACCTGCTTGCT